>JAMJFZ010003970.1:2980000-3580000 GCA_026225945.1 Cricetomys ansorgei
TCTGACACTGTTGGCATGGTAACTGGTGTAAATGCAAGCAGTTTACGGATACCTGAACATCATTTTGAGAGTGGCTATCTATCTTCGAGTATAAAACTGTATGTCGTCAACCACTTTGCATTTACAGCGAAGGGACAGGACAGACGTCCGTACAAAGTGAAATAAAACGCAGGGAGTGGACAGGTTATAGTAGTACTCTCACCTCTTTCTGTCTTCTCTCTGCCGCCTCAGCCAGCTTTGCTCTTTTCTCTTCCTAAGAAAATGCACAACAGATGTTTCAAGAGAAAAACCAAACATCATGAGGGACCTCTCACACACCTTTAATCTAGAGCGGTGATTCTCAACCGCCTGACACTGTGACCCTGTAATACAGTTCCTCATGTTGTGGTGACCCCCCCAACCATAAAATTATTTTTATTGCTACTTCATAACTTTAATTTTGCTACTGTTAGGAATTGTAGGGTAAATATCTGATATGCAGACGGTTTTAAGTGACCCCTGGGAAAAGGTCATTCTACCCCCAAAGGGGTCAAGACTCACTGCTTTAGAAGTGTGCTCTCTCTCTACACACACACACACACACACACACACACACACACACACTTACATATAATGAATTAAAACTGTGTAAAAATTTAGTATGGGTGCAAAAAGCCTCACAGAGAAAGTCATTGTAAGAGCCCACTAAAGGATGCTATAACTATATATATATATATATATATATATATATATATATATATATATATATATATTCCTAGATGTTAGTTATATATATTCCTAACATTAGTTAAATGAGGGACTGTAAGTAGGATTGTTGGAGCCCACTTCAGGGCTAGTCTGACCAACCTGGTAAGAGTATTCCTTCACCCAAACAAAAATAAAGCAAGATAACCCTGAATCCTATCCCTATTTCAATATTTATTAAATATCTGATTTTCTAAATTTCATTCTCTAGACCAATATGTGAAAATAAATATAAGTTGGTTTACAGAATACCTACTTTTTATAGAAATGGACTTAACAGTGGGGACAATTTCTTTTTAAATGGTGTTAAAACCATACAGCTGAAAACATATAATTTGGAACAGTTCATTAAAAAGGAGAGTGAAGCAGGCTGGATTAATTAATACATTTCCCTAAATTCCTCATTTCTTCAACTAATTTTTAGCTACCCAGAAAACCGATGAAGAGAACAAAATCAGATCGTCATGTTATCAAGTACGCGTTAGGAGTATACTGTTATAGCATAAGGCCTGCTTAGATTCGAATTCCAAAGAAATAATGACCGCTTTTACATAAACATGGCCCCGATACAGCACTACTGGGAAGTTCTACACCTAAAACGTATTGGTCCTTTAGGTGTGATTCAAACCTGGGCAGGCCCCCAGCTGTTACAAACTGAGTAAAGCCACGGCTTAATAAAATAGCCACTAAACGGCGCGGGGAGCGGCGCATCCAGGACCTTCTGTGTACGGCTGGCACAGGCAGCAGAAGGTGCACACTCGGGAGCCACCTCTGCGCACATCCCAGCCCGCACCAGCCCCGTCCGAGGCTGGGTCGCAGGACAACCCCGGGGAGGGTCCAGCGGCCCGGCAGGTGCACCTAGCGCCCGGCTGCACTGCAACGGCCGCGGCGAGCAGGAGCAGGGCAAAGCCGGCTACTTACGGGACTCGGGGACGGCGGTGCGGACTCCGCGGGGCACGGGAAGCACAGCCCCATGGGGACGA
The DNA here is from genome assembly GCA_026225945.1 of Cricetomys ansorgei. Taxonomy (NCBI): domain Eukaryota; kingdom Metazoa; phylum Chordata; class Mammalia; order Rodentia; family Nesomyidae; genus Cricetomys; species Cricetomys ansorgei. The sequence continues at coordinate 2,981,728 of JAMJFZ010003970.1, forward strand.
AGGCACCCCGGGCTGGCTGGGCTCCGGGATCCTCGCTGGGGGCTGGGGCAGGCCCCGCCTAGCGGCAAGCCCCGCCTAGCGGCAAGCTCCGCCCAGCACCTAGCCACGCCCCCACCTGACCTGAGGCGAGGCCACGCCCAGAGGCAAGACCTGCCACAAGCTCCGCCCAACTTCAAGCCCCTCCCCTTCCCGGCCTCTGGCAAACCCCGCCCTATCCCCATAGCAACAAGCCCCGCCTCTCCAGGTTTACGGCATCCAGTGGGAACCTGCCACAACTGACCCGGTGGCAATACCTGTTCATCCGGTCTAGCATCAAGCCACGCCTCCTTTGCAAATCCCACCCACTTAACAGCAACCGGGAGGGCTTCTCTCATGGGCCCCGAAGCACTCCTATAGCAACGCTCTCGTCTTCGACAAGCCCCGCCTCCAGGACGTTAGCCATCGTTCGGCCCCGCCCCTTCCAGTAGAGCTCCACGGCTCCGCTCCACCCACTTAGCTGTCAGTCAGCCCCTCTAATGAAAACACTTCCCCCACCACCACCCGGCTCTCGAGGCTCCTCCCTCTGTGCCGGGGCTGATCCCAACGCAGAGCGGGGCACAAGCTCTGCGCATGTGTAATTAGGCCTGGGCAGGCACCTGAGGAATCTGTGCGAGGGAAAGCAGGCGTTCTGGCCTCTGAGGCTCTGAAACCGCACTTTAAGATGCTGTCGGCCACCCTGGCTGCTTCTCAGTGGGGTCGGTACTGTATCTGGCTGGACGAGAAAAAACGCCCTTTAATCCTGTCTCAGAGGCAGCTTCTCAGAGACACAAGTTTTCCTCCAGGGACGACGATAAAGTCCACCCAGAAACACAGATTTTAATAACCGTAAGGCCTCCCTGGCATCTGAGGAAAATTAGATTTAGAAAGGCTAGGGCCAGGACTGTCATTTATATCGGACGCATGTCTCCCCACACCAAGTCTTTGTGGTTATTCTGACAACCTGGATATCCAAAATGCAGAAGTTTGCCCCAAACCAGCACATTTACTCTTTCTTTTAGATGGGACAGTCAGCAGGTATGTAATAGCTTCCGTTGGCCAGGCTATGTACAGTGGTGGAATTTCCTTTTATCGTTTTCATTCCCCCCTTTCCTTTCCTCCCCCTTGTCTTTTTCTAATCTGTCCTATTTATCTCGTCTCTTCACACATCTTACGGTAAAGTGGACAGATGCTTCTATTTCCTTTGGTGAACACACAGAAACTATTATTTGAAGTTGCTCCAAAATAGTACAAATGTTTTATATCTTTATATTTCCATTTCTTACAGACACGGACAGGCATGTACCCCCTACATTATCAACTTGGCATTTTTAGTTTTCCCATTTTCAAGAATTTTCACATTTTGTTGGTTTCATATTTTGACAAATTTTATAGAGCTACAAAGAACAATTACCAAAACGTTCATCTGAGGTGGCTTTGATGTTTCCTTCAGCCTGACCAAACTCAGTTTTTCCTAATTATTCATCCCTGACCTCCCCCATTCTTTGAGAATTTACGTTAGAAATCTCTCAATTTTAAATTATTCCTCTGCCTCTTTAAGATGTTCTTCTCCTAGTCTTTTATCACTTGAATAACCCAGAACTTTATCAAGGACCAGAGTCATGTCTTTGAAATACAAGACTCTGAAAGGGTTAGTGCCTCTACTCTCCCATCTCTGTAAAACCCTGGGTGTTTAACTTCTCTAAGTGCCAGTCAGCAAATGCAGGTGGTCCAGGGGCATGGGTCACCCCGTACCCTAAATTCTTCCCTCTCCTTTGCATTGGGTCACTGTGAAGGGTAATCTTGGTTGCCAACCTCACACCCAATTCAGGAGTTGCCTTTTTCATATTGGCCTGTGGCACGTCTGTGGCACATTTTCTTGATTGACAATTGATATAAGACGGCCAAGTCCACTGTGGCGGGAGGGCCTGGGTTAAGCAAGAAAGGTAGCTGGACTCGAGCCAGGGAGCAAGCAGTAAAAGCCGTGTTTCTCCATGGTTTCTGTTTCAAGCTCCTCCCTGGAGCTCCTTACTTGGCTTCCCTGGATGATGAACTGTAAGTTGCAATATGAAGTAAACCCTTTCTTCCCCATGTTGTTTTTAGTGAGTGTGTCATCACAGCAATAGAAAGCAAACTAACACAGTACCTTCCAGGTGTGTATACTCTGTCCTGCCTTTTATTGCAGGGCACTTGAGTTCTGTCTCCTTCTTCATGTAAATACTCCCTTGTTTAATTCTATTACAATATTTCCTTTATACCAATTTTTCAATTGATTTACTTTAACTGAAAAATCTATTAAATAGAGTGGAGGGAAAACAATTTGCAATGCAGAGTAATTCTAGTTCCAATCTTCTCATTCCCTTGAGAAGAAAGCTGTCCACAGAAGTTTTCTATGATAGTTTTGTGGTTGAAAACTTGGGGAAGCTTTCTGTGAAGTGGATTTGCTTATTATCCAGGACAATAACAATGCACCAGAGTGGAAGCTGGGCGAGTCTGCTTGAAGCCTGTTAGGTAAAGCAAGGCTTTTCCTAGCTGTGACCAAGCCCATTGTATGCCCAGTGTCCTCTTGGACACAACTGCTTCATCCTCTTTGTTAGAGGTTTGTCAACTTCACACAATACACAGGCGTCTGTGAAGAGGGAACTGCCATTGAGAAATCTGCTTACAGATTTGCTTGTATCAGATTGCTCTTATGCAAGTCTATAGGGCAGTTTCTTGACTGATGATTCTTATGACAGGGCCTAACCCAGTGTGGGTAGTACCACCCCTAGGCACATAGTCCTGGGGTGTTTACAAAAGCAGGCTGAGCAAGCCAAGAGGAGCAACTCTGTGAGCAGTGTTCCTCCATGGCCTGATTCAGTTCCTACCTCTAGGTTCCTCCTCGTTGCAGTATATTTTGACGAGATATTATATTTACTAAAGACTCCTTGCACTGACTGCTTGAATCCTAGCAGGATTTCTATGGCTGATTCAGTCTGTTTTATTATGTAAATAAGAGTTACTCCCTCTTGGTTTAATGTAAATAGAGTTGCTCATATAGAGGTCATTTGGATGCTCCAGCAGACCAGAGGTAACATTAGGGGAGGCCTGGTCTCCCCTAGTGATCTGCAGTTCCCCCACTATAAAAAGTGGACATAACTCAGATGAGTGGATCCTAGCCCCTTTTGTGTCCATGGCACCCCACTATAGATGTGGGCACCCCTACAGCCAAAGGTTTGGGAAGAGCAAACCTTTGTGTCTCTTTGATCATGCAAATAGATTCCTAAGGGAGAGCTAGGAGAAGCTTTTAAGATAATAAACTGCCAGGAGGATTGGAGGCGTTGGAGCTGGAAGCTGGATGGAGATATAAACTCTACTCAGGCCTGTCTGTTTGTTCTATTAACCATGTCTCATGTGCCTTTATTAATATATCGCCAGACATGATAATTCATCAACGGTTTCTGGCTTGTGTTCCTGCTCTGACTGCCTCAGCAGTCATTGAATGTACTCTGAGAGTTGTAAGCTGAAATAAACCCTTTCTCTTCCAAGTTGCTTTGGGTCATGTGTTTATCAGAGCAATAGAAAGCAGACTAAGACACCTGCCCCGCCCCCAACTTTGAGAGTAGATAAACATTGTAAACTTGCATTTGTTGTCTGCTGTTGTAGTTTAAAGAAAATCTGTTTTATAAATGTGTTTTATTTATTTTTTCTCTAGGAGAAAATGCAGGCATGAACTGGTAGCCAGCCTACCTGGCACACTGTGTTTCTGAATAAGAGGCGTCATCACACACCATGCTTGCTTTGGAGTATTCTCAGAAGTCAGAATGCCGAATCCTGAAGTAACTGGCCTGCTGACAAGTCTGCACTCTCCATGTCTCCTCTTATGTGCTTCTCCTGCATAGAGATCCTGGTGGTGAGTACTCCCTGTCTGATAGGAGGTAATGTGCTAACCAATCACAGTTGAGAGGCTTCCACTATACAAACAGTTGCTAGTGTGCATTAAAGCAGACACTTCCTAAAAACCATTTCTGGAGTGGTGCATTTCCAGGCTCTTTATCAACCCACGTGCATTGTAGTCTTGTCAGAAGACACCCTGGTAATGACTGCAATAGTACTTTTCAGCTACACAAATGAGAATTTATGAACTTTAAACATTAGCATGCTGAGCAGCGCATTTTATTGTGGTCATTTTATGAATCTATATATGTATATTTATATCTATATGTCATTATACTTTGTTCTCATCCACCCTCCCTCTGTCCTCCCCTCTGTCGCCCACTTGCTCTTTGGTTGGCTGCCTTCCCTTGTCAGTTGTATTCCATTGCTTTCCCCTGTCCGGAGCTCTTCCTTCTTGAGAAACATATACTTAGAAACCAATCTTGCTCCATTGTGTCCACAAGGTAACTAAGAGCAAGATGAAAGCCTCATGTCTCCACTTCATTTTGTCTGTGCTTTGACTGGAATCACAGAGAGAACTTCCTTCCTTCATCTTTTCCTCCCAACTGCTGTGAACTTCAAAACAGACCATCCCAACTCCAAATGAAGCCAGTAATCCATGGGGGGGGGGGCACACCCTCACTGACTGAGAGATTAGCAGTTTAACAATGTATTGATTCGCCTTGCCTTGTGGGATCAGAGTTGAGTCAGTGGGTCTCGGATGGACCTTGGCCAAGATTGATTATGTATACCTCCTGCCCTCTATTTAAATCCAGGTTTCATGCCAGTACTCCAGAGACAGATATGGGGACATTGGACCCTTTATCTGTTCCTCTCCCTAGCTCAGCCGATTGTGTAACTGTCCTCCCTCTGCTTTTCACCGAATTTGACTCTTTAGTAAGTGTATTAGGATGAGTGGCCAAGTATAGCTTGCCAGGGCTCCCACGGTTTAGGTTTATCCTAAAAACTCCTGCAGCAATTTGTCTCTACTTGGTAGTATCTCTGTTCTCTGCCAGCATTTATAAAACTATTATGTTCGGTGAGGGGCTACCCAGGTCTTGACATTTTGTATTGTCTGCAGGCGTTGGATTTCTGTGGGGGTGTTTGATTGCTCGTGGTCTGCACTTGCTATCAGTAGAACGCTTGAGGAGTTCTGCAACAATAAAACACCTGAGCTCAGACTCTTGGGATTCTACTGTCCAGTATGGTGCTGGCCAGGGTAGTGATTCCCTCTGCTGAGGTTTGGCATGGATTCTGCCTATGAATATGCCTCTGTCTCTTCCTGGCTGAGCCACCCACCAGTATACTACACTGTTATGCTTATATATTTAGAAGTTGAGAAAAATCTCAACTTCTTCATAGTCCTTGGAAATTATCTTTTGGTTGACTTGTGTTCATGTAGTTATTAATTTGAAAAGAAGCAATGTCTTGTCACGTGCTCTATTTCAAGATCAGTGCTGCTTTTCCTTCTCTCTTCATTTGCATGGAATTTTAGTTTTGCACTTTGCCTTCACTGTCAGCTGCAGTGTGTGTGTGTGTGTGTGTGTGATATGTTTGTCCATGCGCGTGTGCACTCACCTGTGTGGATCTGTGGCAAGGTTGGGGTGTCTTTCTCAGTTGCTTCACCACCATATTTGTTTATCTATTGATTGAGTTTCAGGGGGTCTCACAATAAACCTAGAGACCACCTTTTCAGCTAGACTGGCTGTCCAGTGATAATTCTGTTGGGATCTACCTGTCTCCATCTGCCTAGCATCGTGGTTCAGGTGCACATTTCCTCTCCTGTGTTTGACATGGGAGCTGGGTATCTGAACTTCGTGCTTAGTAAGCACTCTACTCATTGAGCCTTGAACCGTCTCTCCAGCTCACGGCTCTGGGACTATTATTGCCTTTAGTGGTTGTGTACTAATATTTATATAGCTTTATGGTACCTGAAGTGCTCAAAAGCTTGAAGCAAAGGCCAAGCTGTACTACATTAGTACATTGGTACTGTTATTAAGCCCATCTAACAGTAATAAGTAAAAAAATGCATTGAAGTATTCCTTAAAATACCATAAAAAAAGATGAGTCTTTCTGTAACTGGGCCACTTCCCCCCACTATTTGGTTGTACTCCTGAATGGTATAAACCTCACTATACTTTATTCTTACTTAAAACAATCATGCCTTAGAAAAATAAAAGATTTCTATTTATCCATCCATACATTTCCTGAGTTCTTATTTCTTTAATACATAAATCCAGGGATCCGCTCAATATATTATTTTTCTTTTATCTGAAGAAATTTCCTTCTCCATATCTTCTAGTGGTAAACATATCTTGGTTCCTATTTTCCTGAGGATGGAAAACCCCTGCAATTTTGCCTTTTGAAGTTTTGAAGGATATTTTTGGTTCATACGGAACTTAGGTGGGCAGTTTCCCCTCTTCCTTTTTTTTACCCTCCTCCCCTCTACCCGTCTACCCCTCTTCCCCTCTTCCTCTTTTCCCCTCTTCCCTTCTTCCTCTTTTTCCCTCCTCCCCTCTTCCCCTCTTCCCCTTTTCCCTCTTCCCCTCTCAGCCCCTGAAGACTCCTTCCCATACCTGTGGTTTCCAAACAGCTTTATGGTTCTGCTAATGCTTACCTTCATTTCTCAGCATTCCACAAGGCCCTCTTCCTCATGCTTTTTTCCTCTTTTCTGTGTTTTTTAAACATTAGATTTTGAAGCCACCTGAGCATGTTTGTATTTAAGCTCCTTGGGTATGTAAGTTTTCGTCAAAATTATAAAAGTTCGTAAATAGGCCCGGAACTGCCCATCTGAGTCTGCGTAGGTCTGCTCTGGTCTCAAGGCACTCGTTGTTTGCTCAGTCTTTGATTTGGATAATTTCTGAAGCTTTATTTGTTGTGTCATCAATTCCATTGGCTTATGGTTTTGTCTTTGTGCTAATTTCTTTTAGTAAAATTTTATCTTTCAGTTATTTTTTTTTTTGGATCTAATAGTTCTACTTAATTATTTTAGATATCTTTAATTCTCTCTGTATCCATTTTTTTTTTAAAATCACTGAATTCTTAAGCATAGGTAATACATTTAGAAAATGCTTACATTTATTTTGTATAATCTATCTTCACATTTATTTTGTCTAACCCATTTTTCACATTTGTGTGAGAACGCATTTCTCCATGTTCTCTGCACAGCGCCGTGCTGCCTCCTGACCCAGGGAGCCAGTGAATGCAGTGAGTGTTGCATATCTGGAGTTTATAGTTTTTCTCTCTAGCGTTACCTTTTGCTCTAGTGGGCAGTTGAGTCTGGTATAGGAGCCCATCTAGCTTGAGGTTGCACCTAAAAGCATCCCTCATTCATGGTCACCAAGAGGGAATGATCACAACCGTAACACTTTTATTACAACCTATTATTGTGGTCTATGCTATTATTAATTGTGGTTGTTAATCTTTCTCTGATTTATAAGTTAAGCTTATTGTATATATGTATGTATAGAGAAAAGCATAGACTTCACACACCTAAGTACATTTTCAGATGTCCCTTCTAGTCTTATGGTGCCTCTCCAGTGGTAAGAGTCGGGGGGTCTTCTGAGTTCAAAACTTCCTATGCTTCCATAGCCTGGTCTTGGGGAGCTACTTATCTGGGAGAGCTGAGAGTCATATACTACTATCAATTAATTTCTCTATCGTCAGCTACATGCCCCATATGATCAACAAGGACTATGCATGCAGGCTGTAGGTGAGGGTGAGGGATTGTTGAACTTATAACTAGACTGACAGCTGCAAGCTGACCTCATCAAGAAGACACAGAGTCAAGGGATTTGACTGTGTTGAACTGCACCCTGCGCATGTGTAGCTACTCTGGCACCAAGCAGTCAATGTGAGCAGTAGAGTTACCTGCCTGACTTGTCACTTTTTGGAGTTCTTCCCTATAGCACCAGCTAAAATAGGCTTCCTGGATTCTTATTCTGTCCCTCAATGCATCCTCAACTCAGGAAGTTTCTGGACTCTGCTCAGGCTTCCCTTCCTGGGTTGCAGCATAGCCTAGGACTTTCCTCTCTGCAGCCTGTGGCACAGCCTAATGGATAACATTTACTTCTCATACCTCGAAAAAAAAACATGTTATGTTTTCTATTATTATTTAGTTTCCAAAAAGTAACTTTTAAATATCTTGTCCTACCTTCTGGCTGTTTCGTCCAGGTTCTATTTATCATAGATAATATATATAGTTCTCAATATATTTAAAGACGGAATTCCTTGTATTTTACTTTACATACCACTTTTGAAACTGCAAGTAACTGACCAGCTGCATTGCTCACATTGATTTGACTAGTCGTCAACTATGTTAGAAAACCATTGTTCTATTTTTAAGTTAGAAATTACTTATGTGACAAAGCATCATTTTATTATACCAGATACAGTTAGCACTTATTTTATACATAAACATAGAACTGCATTTCAGCACTGGACTTCGACTTTAAGTGGCAATTTTGTTTATATTATACTTTCGTTGCAGTATCAACTCAAATCATGGTAAATCTAGAGGGAATATTATCCTATTATTCTCCTATGATCAAAGCATAGCTCCTAATATCCAAATAAGCCATACATCCAATTGCAAAAACTTAAACACATATATTTTCAAGATTTTTATATATTATTTAAGACACCAGTTTAGTGAGGAAAACAGTGATGAGCATGGTACTTAATAAAAATTAGAAGCCTACAGCCCAGATGTTGAGTGCAAGCTGTGCGTTTATTTTGGAGAATCGCAGAACATTCCTTTATTCTTCAGATGAAGTCAAGCCATGAGCTGTTGGTCCATGTCAAAAGTCCACATATTTTGGTCTGGAATGTGGTTTCATCTAGGAGACTCCAGGCTTATTCAGATGTCCACTGGGCAGGAATAGAACACACAATTAAAAAGGAAATACACTTGGAAGTTATATAAGAAAAAAATCATAAAAACTATTAATTATCACGCTATTAATTATGCAAGCAGTATTGCATACAGTAGGGCCTTAATAGCAACAAAGACATCCTTCACTGTGTGAATCAGTCACTACATGATACCCACAAAATCAGATGGTTTCCATTGATAAAATACACACACACACGGGTTAGATCAGCGAGATGGCTCAGCAGATAAAGGTACCTGTTCCCATGCTTGACCTCTTGAGTTTGATGGAAGGAGAGAACCAACTTCTGCAAGGTCATGTCTTCTGCCTTCCACATACATACCTTGGCACATGTGCGCTCATCCAAATGCACACACTCCATCATAAACAAATCAATGCGATGTTTAAATTTAAAACTGGGTTACCAAGGAATAAAGCTTGTGGTAGAATCTTGAACACACATTAGTGAGAAGAGCCACTCTAAGAAGCTCCATGCTGGGTGATTTCTACTATGTGACAATCTACAAAGTATAGAAATGGAGAAAGATCTGTGGTTGTCTGAGTTTTACAGAAAGAATGGACTGGCTAGATGGAACGCAAAGAATATTATATTGTATGTGAAGTACGTAAACTGATTAAATAGCTAAAATTTTATGCATGAAACATAAAAGATCTGGATTTTCAACCCAAAGAAAAGTAAGTCTGACATTGGAAGACAATGACAGCTGTCCTCAGACACCCAAAGAACTGTCAAGTGGGAAGGCCACCAAACCTCTCTTGAGCCACAGAACATAGAGTTTAACGCCACAGTAAGAGACTCTTTTATGATAACCTGCATTATGAAAGCACTTAAACACTAATCAAAATATGTCAAGAACCAGAGATAGCTCAGAGTCAACAGCTCTAGCTGTTAGATTCCCAGATTCTCACAAACATCTGTAACTCCAGCTCCAGGGGATGCGACAACCTCTCCTGGCCTCTGTCGAGACCTGGACACACATGACATATACTCACACACACATTCTAAGATATAAAGGTGAAAATGAACATAAATAACAAGTTGTAATCACTGGAGTGAATTTTCTCACATTTCAAGTGGTCCATTATAGGCTAAATAAATATTTTTTTTAGAAGATTTTGTAACTCATTTTCCAAGTAATGAAACCCAAAGGTTTAAACAAATAAGCTCTGGCAAAACAATAAACAGATAATATGGCTTCAGATATCGAACTCCATGTCATCAATAGATAGTCGCTGAGGAGAATTAAACAATGCCAATTTGATGAGAGGAATTTTAAGGGGTCTTTCTAAACTGCCATTACAAATTCTTTGAGAACGAGAGTAATCAGCTATATTAAGAAGGAGGATTTTGTTAAAAAGGACTGTCTATTTCTGTGACAGCTCCACACTCTTACCAGGATGCCTGGCTCTGGAATCGGGGCAGGCCTTGCAAACCTTTTCTTCAGTTTTCTCTTCTCTTTCCTTAGGTTTTGCATCTGATGGATACGTTTATGCAGAGACTTAAGGAACATTTAAAAAGAAAAATAGAACCTTTCAGAACTTGTAAAGTGAACATGTGCTTCATTGTGGGTTTGCATCAATTAAAATGATAAGAGCACCACAAAGTCTAATAGGGGTGTGGGGTGGATCACAAAACAAAACCCCAAAATATTTCTTTTCAAATTGTCATTCACAGGTGGAGGAAATGACCCTATAGCCATAGGAGGGCAGCCAGAGGGGCTTGTGAACTCCCGACTCCCGTGTCAATACCATGCATCTTTCTATAAACCCGGACTCATGGTTGTGTATCTTCTACTTTACTTTAAATATTATTTCATTTAAAATGTGCAAGCGGAATTTCCTTTATAGAAATAAGAAAATAAGCACGTCATCTAGTCTTATTACTTGTTTCATTTCACACACAGTCCTTCACGTCACCATCGCGTAGCGTCTACGGGTACCATTGGCCCCAAGGACTGTAATCTGAATGCTCTGAGGAAACGACACATGGCGTAGAGGGGCACCGCTGACCAAGGAGTCAGTGCGAGGCTCTGCGCACAACGAGGCAGCCCTTCAAATCAAGGAAATGCTTGTTTGTTCCCAAGACCCCAACGCCCCCTCCTTCTGCGCATGAGGAGGAGACCCCGTAGTCAGATGCTCACGGGAGAACAACGTTGAGCCGGCTCGGCGTCACAAACAAGGAAAAGGAATAGTGAAGTATGATTTGTTCCATGATGAAATATCACGCAGCCATGAAAATAAAAGGACGACGATTATACACAGCGTTCTAGACTAAGAAACCAGTGTTGAACTTTGAGGCTGTCATATTTATAAAATTTCAAAGCCGAGCAAATTCAGCAACGCCTTTAAAGAGGCACACACGGCAGTGTGTTAATAGTGGCTGAAAAAACTTACTTAAAATGATTCTTAGAACTTTTGAGAGAGACAGGGAGGCAAAACAGGAAGGTAGCCTATCCCAGGTGGATTTGGAGACACCCAGTGTTTCAAATTCTTATGTGGGAGATCTGTTTTATCCCTCTATTTTACAATTTATATATGCTGCACATGTTTATATACATATATGACACATATACATATATATCTATGTATATGTGACCTAAGCAAGACCTATTTTAGCAGTCGCAGGACCTCAGATATCCTAGGGATGCATTGAAGAAGTGTCTAGTTAATAACCACCACACATGCAAGCATAAATTAAAAACAGTTGAAACAAAATTTACCTGCTTGGTAGTCACTTCCGAAGGTTCGGATCTTCGTGATCCTTCCTACATAATATATAAAAACACAAAGTCAAGATAAAGCAGAAAGGAGACCCAATCTCTTTTAAATCCGTATGATAGGTGTGTTTCAGGCAAGAAGGAGGGCAAGAGAGAAAACAGTCAAGCATAATTGAAAGAGGCCGAAGAGCAGGCTGTGAATCACATGACAGGGGGTAAGCGGAGCGCTGGGTTCATTCTGGAAGGAAAAGACCTACAAAAACAGAAGAGTGTCACAATTCCATTAGCATGTGAATTCGGAGCTGCCACCTTGTGACCATAGGGTAGGGGGTTTAGTTTTTAATCTGACTCCCATATCCAGGAAACAGCAACAATTAAAGTCCTGGGGGCACAATGAGTGTGGGCGTTCCCATGACTCTCCCATCTCTCCCACTCATAAAGTGTCTCTTAAAGACTTCTCTTCCCTACTTTTATCCAACTATAACCTTAAGCCTGGAAGGTAAATCTCCACTCAGCATCTCAGCACTGAGAGCTTAACTGTGACTCACACTCCTCATTTTCTGCGGTTCCCACCCTGCTCTCTAGGGTGGGCCAGTGGGTCTGTCAACAGAGTTGATAGACCAGGCCCAACTTGAGCAAGCACAGTGCTGCTTTTTCTTCCTCAGGGGTCTTCCTAGCAGCCCACGATCTAGTCTGTTTACTCGAGGTTTCTAAATCTCAGTCCCAGTCTTCAAGTTGAAACCTTGGATGGCAGCAGACTTTGTGGAATACAAGCCTAGGGCAAGTTTGGACAGAACAGAGTTAAAGACCTCACGGGACTCACTGGGTAGACTTGGCCAGGCTCTTCGTCCTTAACATTCAGGCACATGCTGCAGAGCCCTAGGGTGCCCTAGGGGCCTACTGCCTTAAGATGGGACCACTCATGTCTCTTAGGCTCTGACCCACCCTACTATCACAATTCCCTTTATTTTCTCACCTTGAGCCCCACCCTTTCCCTAAACCCAGAACCTACAGGCAGAGGCACAGCTGCTTGCTGTCTAGAAAACCTCACATTGCTGTATACAATTCCCTCTGTCCTACCGCAGGTGTTCCAAGGCCACAAGCCTGTTTCCTAGGAAAGCCCCTGGTTAATTCACTCAGAATCCTTGTCTGTCTCTTCAGTCTCTCTGTTGTTCTGATTCTAAATTCTACTCATTCTTTCCCATCACGGTTTCCAGTTGGACCAGCCCAGCTCTGTGCCTTCTGACTCCCTGTGACTTTCAGTGAAAGTGGGCAGGGACAGGGGAGGGGATTGAACAAGGCTTTGAACACTCAGGCTTTCAGCTAAGGTGAGTGGTCAGCACAGCTTTCCACCTCCTTTCAGTCGGGCTTGGAACTTCCCGTTTGTGCTAAGCAGAATTCTCCCCAGGCAGGTCATTCTAGTTCACCTTTTAGTTACTGTGATAAACACCATCTGACGGTTTGAGTGAAAATGGTCCTCACAGGCTTATATAGCTGCATGCTTAGTCCTCTAGTTGATGAACTGTTTGTGGAGGATTAGGAGTGTGTCCTTGTTGGGGTAGATGTGTCCTTGTTGAACAGGTCAGTCACTGGGTATCTTAGTTATGGTTTCTATTGCTGCGATGAAAAGACCGTGACCCGAAAGCAAGTTGTAGAGGAGAGGGTGTATTTGGCTTACTCTTTCATATTGTAGACTATCAGTGAAGGAAGCCAGGGCAGGAACTCAAGCAGGGCAGGAACCTGGAGGCAGGAGCTGATGCAGAGGCCATGGAGGGCTGCTGCTTATGGCTTGCTCCTTATGGATTGCTCAGCCTGCACTCTTATAGAACCCAGGACCAACAGCACTGGGATAACATCACCCACAATGGGCTGGTCCTTCCCCTCATCAGTGGCTAATGAAGAAAATGCCCTACAGATGGATCTTACAGAGGCATTTTCTCAATTGACTCCTTTCAGGTGGCTCTAGCTTGTATCAAAATTGATATAAAACTAGCTCAGACACTGAGAGTGGGCTTTGAGATGTCAAAAGCCCACACCAGGCCCACAGCCTCCTCCTCTCTGCCTGATGCCCGAGGATCAGGATGTATAACTGTCAGCTACTTCTCCAGCATAGTTCATGTCTACTTGCCCCCATGCTCCCTGCCATGCTGATAATGGACTAACCCACTGAAACTGTGAGCAAGCCTCCAGTGAAAAGTTGTCTCTTATGCAAGTTGCCTTGGTCATGGTGTCTCTTCACAACAATAGAATACTACCCAAGACACACCATGACCGAAAGTGACTTGAGGAGGAAACGGTTAATTTCAGCTCAATCTCAGCCAATCAACAGAGGGAAATCATGACAGGAGTTCTAGGCAGGAACCAGGAGACAGGAACCAAAGCTGAGACCATGTAGGAATGTCGCTTACTTGTTGTTCCCTGGCTCATGCTCAGTCTGCTTTCTACCTCACAAACATGGCTACAGAGCAGTCCCGGAGGGACCCCTGCACTCAGCCAAGCGCTCCTTACTGGACCCCCATATTAGGCACAGACAACACCCAAACACCAATTTTAATCACAAAATATCCTTTATTAATGGGCAGAGTGGGTGGGTGGGGGACAAAGGTGGCTGATTCTGAATCAAACAGAAACAGCAGGAAAAAAAAAAACAAAACCCAACTTTGCAGCTGTAATTCTAAAAGGATAAAAGAAAGGAGATCTGTGTTAGAAGGAGATGGCAAGGTTCCCTTTTGGCATGTTAATTAGGGTAGCCAAAGGGAGATTTTTTCTTTTTGTTTTTCGAGACAGCGTTTCTCTGTCTTACCTCTGACTGTCCTGGAACTCACTCTGTAGACGAGGCTGGCCTCGAGCTCACACAGATCACCAGCCTCTGACTCCCAGATCACCAGCCTCTGACTCCAGAGTGCTGGGATTAAAGGTGTGTGCCACCACCGCCCCGGTGGTGAGTGTTTTGGATTGCTGCACTTTGATGTTTTGATGAAGGGACCCTGGTGATCAGCCTCAGGACTGAGTCAGACATCAGAAAGTGGCCAAATAAAGGAACTGACCTTGATGGCTTGCTTTAGGGATGTGATCTAAATGTTTAGCAAGGGAAGGAAAAGGGCGAGACACCGTGTTTGGACCCCTCTACGCCCTTTGCTCTTAGGGGGCATAGGCTGTGTCTACCATGCTCCAGCCTGCTAGAGCCCTTCAAGTCCTATGGAGGCAGTTTGTCAATTGAAGTTCCCCTTTCCAGGTTACTTTAGAGTGTGGCAAGTTGGCAATAAAACTGTAACATTATAGTAATATCTATATCTATCTATCAACCTAACATGTATAACGTGATAATAAAAACAGCACATTGTCTTTTCTCTGCTACAGTCTCTGAACCTCCATGTCAGAGCAATTTTTAACAGAACAGAACAATACTTTACATCGGCATTGTAAAGTTCATTGTCCTCAGCAGCGTTAGAATTATTCATAGTTATTAAAAGATCAGTTCCTTAGACATCAAGGGAGTAAATGTCTGGTTAGTGTCCTCCAGGAAGGGACACAGTGGCATGCTTAACCACGTACCTGACGTTTACAGTGACGTTTACAATGAAAGTCAGCCTCAGAGCATGTGCTGACAATCACTCCGGCCCAGGCTGGAACCACCTAACTTTCTTGCCATCTGTGACCTTGTAACCTTCACTGTGCCTTTGCCATATCATCCCGCTGAAGCAGAAAACACTGGTGACCCTGTCTCAGGTACAGCTCTCCATTTCCGTTCCTACGTCATTTCTGCCCACGCCCCTCTCCAGACATCATGTTGGACATTGGTCTGCACCTCTCGTTTCCTTTTCCGTGTATTCAGTTTAAGTCTCGACTCATACAGGCCGCTTCGGCCCTCAGTGGAGACTTGTCTTTGCCTCACAGTGATCGCCGACTCATCTTTCTGCTATGGTCACTGGACTCCATACTGCATGGCTTTTGGAACATATTAGTAACAGCTGAGACCTCTTGGATGAGTGGGCTCAGAAAAACAATTTTGCCCAAGTACTGTGGTTGAAAACATCAATGACTCCTTTTTTTATAATGAAATCTTTCTGTGATGGCACACTCCATTTGTGAATAGAGGCTGGCAGATTCATTACTCCTTTCCTGTCCATTCTGTAATTATATAAGCCCACTGAGGGCCTTTTTAGTCTTAGGCTGTGCGTGTGCCGGTTCTCCTGATGAACAGGGCTGTAAGAATGGGTTCCATGTAAAGTAATACCAGCAGAGGAATAGCTTTGTGAGTCTATATCCTGTGAGTTGCACACACACGTGTGCAAGCAAAGGGTTAGTGTTTTGCTAGCACAGTCTTTCGCTAAAACGGTTTTCTCCCACACTGTGGAGCATACTCAGGACTTGGCATGTGCCGGACAAAGTATTGCGCTACTGACTGGGCTGCAATTCGGACACAGATTCTTGATTTTTCTTTTTTAACAACTGCCGCTGAATTCTCATTTTATGCTTGATTTATATGTGAGGCTGGCAGTCTTCAATTCACTTTACAAACCTAGTAAATTGTCTATGCATCTACGTTTCTATGTTTTCTATTTCTACGAATTACTGGCATATGATATTGCTGGATGCATCAAATGCCTTTAACTTATGATATAATTTGCCATGTAAGGATTGTATGATGGAATTTTCTGTTTTGTGTGCCTATAGTTAATTATGGAATCCAGGTTACAGAAACTTTAACTCATCTTTGCTAAATTTCCACCTGGTTTGATTCAGCTCATTGGTCTATCCTGTCAGGAGTGTGTGTGTGTGTGTGTCTGTGTGTGTGTGTGTGTGTGTGTGTGTGTGTTGCTTACTGTAGTATATACTTTTAAGTGTGGATGTATGCATATATGGATGTATTCATGTATGCACACAAGTATGGAGGACAGAAGTGATCTCCTGCATATTTCTTTGAGCATTCTGTACTTTTACACTTTTGAAAAACACTCTCTCACAGAACATGCAGACTGCTGATTCAGCCAGGCTGTCTGGCCAGTGAGATTCTGGAATGCCTCCACTAACCTAGCATGCATGGCCACACCCAGCTCCTTAAATGGGTTCTGGGGATCTGAACTTCAGTTTTTCATGCATGGCAAGACACTTTACCCACTGAGCTCTCTCCCTACCCTGGAAAATGTTTCAGGTCCCCCCTAGATCACATGCTTGACTGGTCAGCATGCCGTGCCATCCTCCGACTTTGTGGTGAAAGCCAGCAGGGAGCAGAGATGTCCAGGATGTTCAGGATGGTTCTTCCTTGGAACACAACCCAGAAAGCTTCCTTTTCCTTGATCACGACCAGCTCACCTTCAGTTGAACTGATTATTTGGTTACACGTTGAATCAAATTTGCATTTTTTTAGTACTCATTATGTTCCATGAATCTCACCCTTACCATAACAGATATTTTCAAATATCCTGTTGAAAGCTAGTCCTGCTTTATGTGACACTTCCTGTTAAAAGTTGTTCCCTGATGTCACTGTAACTTTGAAGATGACTTAGATGAATTCTAGAGTTCATGTGGCACATGGTATTATCAAGGCAATGCAAAAGGATTGGATGGAAGTAAGAGTCTTGTTGGACTTCTCTACATTTTCCGACTTGCTCACAGGGATGATGCGACACTAAAGATAGGTCATTAGAGTGGCAATTAACCAACTCCCTGCGGGGAGAACTGCTCTGGATTTCAGAACCTAGTATTCATTTTTATATGCTAAAATCAAAGCAAGGTTGGAACTAACAATGAATCAGGACAGTCTGTACCTACTGAGTTCTTCGTTCTGTGCGTGGTATGTCTTCAGAGGTTAAATGTGTGTGGTGTATTGATTAGGCAGTGTGCATTTGGGGGTTCGTGTGGGACAAGCCTTGACATGAGGCTTGCCAGTGCAGACCCACTGCCCTCTGTGGGACATCGTGGCACCCGATACTCTCTATTCACAGGACATTTTGTGAGTTTCTGTGTCAAGTGGGGACTCATTTGAAGATGTTCTTACTAAATGTTTTTCAGTATATATCGTTTTATTTATTTATTCTCATATAATATAGTTTGATCATGTATTTTCGTTCCCCTAACTCCTCCCAGATCCTATTCGCCTTAGTCTTGAGTTTATTTTAGAAAAATCACACTTTTTATTAACTTTAGTGATAGAAAGAGCTCTTTTTGACAATACCCATAATTCTTAAAATCCCAAATTGTGAGGAAGATGGGGCAAAGACAAAATGTGGATGTACACAAACTAACACGTCACGAACAACTCATTCAAGAACGTAAAGGCTGTACTTTTAAAAATTCACATAAACTCTAGTTTTGATTATTGTTTAGTTTTCTACGCTAAGCTGTAGTTTTAGCGACATGAATAAAATATACAGAATCCATGTATCACACAGTGCTGTGTTCATACGCCATCCACAGTTACCCAAGTTTTAAGCATCAGAGAAAGCAGGCAGAGCAGAGAAGCCAGTCCTACGGTATCCTTATTCTTAGTTCAAAGATTAAAAAAAGAAAGTTTATTTGCTTATTTGTATTTGTGTATAGGCATGCATGCATCAGCCTGCAGAGGCTAGAAGAGAGTGCCCAGCTCCCTGGAAACGGAGTTACAGGCAGTTATAAGCCACGTCCTGGGTGCTGGGCAGAACAGAACAGAACAGAACCCACACCCTCTGCAAGAGCAACAAGTACTCTTAACCACCGAGCCATGTCTTTAGCTCCTTCAGAGATCTTATTGTGCCCTGTGTTTTGGGTATAGATACAGCGTGTCTTCATTTTCAGATGGTAACACGGGGCTGTGTAGAAATGTAAGACTCAGGAATGATCTAGTCAATATGCTTAAATGTTGCTTGCTGTCCTGTTAAAGTGTGTGAGGGTAATTTCATGTGGCTCAGGTTTACACAGAGACAGAAACAAGTCGCCCAAGGGCACAAAAACCTCTTTGTAATAA
Source organism: Cricetomys ansorgei (assembly GCA_026225945.1). Classification (NCBI taxonomy): domain Eukaryota; kingdom Metazoa; phylum Chordata; class Mammalia; order Rodentia; family Nesomyidae; genus Cricetomys; species Cricetomys ansorgei. Next base: position 3,000,213 of record JAMJFZ010003970.1, read on the forward strand.
TTCCTGAGGATATATGAATAATTTTCAAAAAGCTTTAGCAGTCAAAATCTACCCACCTTGAAGATACTACATTGTTTCCTTAGCAGGTAACAAACACTTCTGTGTGGACATCCAACTTGATAAAGGTGCCTTCTTAGAAGTTCCAGCAGGTGGCACCAAAACCACATAAAATAAACTTCTGTAGTCCTGGAGGGAATAAAATTGTTATTTAGCCAGAAGGTGGTGCTAGAAGATCTAGCTTTAAGAAGCATCCCATTTGAAGGTAAGTGAATTCTGAATGCAAATAGATCATCTGAGCATTGCAGACAGAATGTGCCTTCAGCATCTTGAAATTTATACTCCAGTGTGTCACTTTTACAATATGAAGTCTGACCTGTCTCATTAAATCAAGAAATATTTCAATATTTAAAATTTTATTACCAATGGTCTTTTTAAAGAAAAATATTAGACCTTTTCACCTTACTTTTTCTATATTTTCACACGATTTAAGATTATACTTTGTAAAGGTGTATATGTGACACTGTATTCTGCTCTCTCTCTCCCTTCCTCCCATTCTCCATTCGGGAATATTTAGGGAGACAAATTAGTCCTTAGGGGCCCTGGGAGCCCGCAGTCGCACTTTCTGACATGTCCTGATCAGAAAAATGTCTTGGAAAGGTTTCCTGTTGTACTCTGTAGACTTTTCAAAAACTATTCAATTTTAATTTCTTTGCTCTTTCTCTAGATCATACGCAAGTCTTTACTCCATGTCAATAGGGAAACATGTAAATAGGTCCCGAAGTTGCCTAAACTTCACACTTACTAGGAGAAACTCTATTTTCTGAAAGTAGATCTCAGATCATGTCATTCTAAATACAATGTTTGTGTTAAACATATTTCAGATGTGCCCTTTGTCAGCAGTCAGGTAACCCTTCTTCCCAAAAGCTGGGCTCGCGACCCACCCTTCCAGTGCCTTCCCATGCAGCTATTTCTCCTCTGTTCCCCAACTTCCAACCTCTTGTCAGGAGCTATGAGAAACATTTTACAAATGCACGTTTGATAATTTCACCCATGCTCTTCCGTGCTTTAAGTTTCAACTGCCCCCTAAACAGGACAGCTCAGAGCATCCAGCAAAGGTATTTCCCTGGGCCTATTTTCTGTCACTCTTGATCATTTTCTACATTCTAGCTTAGGACCTTTCTCAGGCTGCTCCTTGAACCTGCATGTCTTCTACCTGCTCTTCTTTGATTTGGTGAAGCTGTTTTCCCACCCAGATCTCATATTCTTCAGATGGGTCTCTGGCATCTTCTCGTGGACATTTACCCCGTGACTGAGGTCTGTGTCAGAGCCTCTACTATGTACTCCTATGACTGCATGTAACTCTCCCGAGCACACCTCTGAAAATACACTCAATTTATGGTCAAAAATTGGTCCCAGTTTTTTGCTCAAAATCTTCCACAAACTCCAGCCCTGAGCACGTACTCAGCTGTCACATTCCCCATGATAGATGTACCGAACCTGAGAAACATCAGTGACCTGATGAAACGGATAAACAAAGAAAACTTGAGAGGACTCTGGCATGTGTGACTGATTTGTAGGAGTCAGACTATCGCCCATCAGCGGGATGTGTTCTCTACAAGAATGCTCAGGTAGCAGATGGTGGCTGTCAGCAGGTACCTGCACAGCTTGTCAGAAGAGTGATGGTGTCTATCTTTCCTGTCCCCAAGGGCTGATCTAAGACCAAAGTTCATCTGGAGAATTGATCCGAAGATTTAAAAAAAAAACCTGAATATATAAAAATAGAACAAACTGTGATGGATGAAGAAGGGGTTATAACCACAGGTGTTCATGGGTAATTAATGCTGCATTTTTAGCCAGAGGGACAGTTAGGTGGATTTCAAAATGTCTTTGCTGTTTGAGATTCTGTGGAGCCAATACCGAGTGTGTGGGAGCCTCTGCAAATTCTTGGAATTAACCTGTTTAGGACGTGGAAGGCCTCTCTGGTTTGCTAGTGCCTCCTACACCAATGTGACAGGTAGAGTCTTGGCTTAGGTATGCTGTTCCTGTGATAACTGAGACTGTCTACTTCAAATGACTGTTGTTTTCTTTTAAGTTTTACTGTCTCACTGATAAACTGAGAGTATTTTTGCCTTGGGTTAATAAAACATGTCCAACTTGCTTTAGGGTGGTGGACTACATTCTACATTTCAAATATATTAACTTGTTCAATTTTATCTATAAACATAAAGTACCAATGAGCTCTCTGTTCCATGGGTTCATTTGCTGTAGGACAAAGGTCAAGTATTGTATGAAATCTAGACCAGCTCCTGACCTTGAGATCTCAACCTAGACTTTGCAAATACAAGCATATCAATCATCCTAGGCCTCATGCTGTGTAAGTTGTTGAAACTGGTATGGTGATTCCTCAGGAAGATTGGAATCAATGCACCTCAAGATCCAGTATCCCTCTTTTGTGCATATACCCAAGGGACACTTCATCCTACCACGGGGACACTTGCTCAACAATGTTCATTTCTGCTCTATTCATAATAGCCAGAAATTGGAAACAACCGAGGTGTCCCTCAATAGAAGAATGAATAAAGAAGATGTAGTACATCTACACAATGGAGTATTAACTCAGCCATTAAAAAATGAAATCATGAAATGTGCAGGTAAATGGGAGGACTAGAAAAAAAAACTCATCTTGAATGAGGTATCCCAGACCCAGAAATAGAAATAAGGTATGTCTCACTTATATGAGGATATTAGCAATTAAGTCAATAATAACCACGCTGTACACAATCCATAGAAGCGCAGAAGATAAATATAAAGTATTGGGGGATAGACCTCATCAGGAAAGTGAAATAGAATAGATAGTTATGGGGGAGATGGGAGAATCAAGTGGGGACAAGGGAGGTAATACAGGGAGAGACAGTTAAAATTAAGGGCCACTTGAGGGGTAGTATGGAAACCTAATACAGTAGAAGGTTACTAAAATATATACATATTTAATGGCAATCTAACTGAAATTGCCAAATAATGGGGGAGACAGAGTCCCAACTGGCCATGTCTTGTCACCAAATAAAGCTTCTAGTATTGGGATTAGCTTAACATCCAATTGAGTTGTTGGCCAAAGGGCTGCCATGGAAACTTCAAACAACCGAGGCTATTGACAAGACTATAGGTTGCTCTCCACACATGGCAGCAATGCCCCATTGCCCAAGACACCTACACAATACATTGAACATGGAGAAGTCGAGCTGGTGCCTACAGAGAGCCTTTACCCCTATGTTATAGCATCTTTGGTAAAGGAAGATACTATGCAGACTACCAAAAGAGAAATGTGAACACCAAGCCAGCCACAAACCCTCTGATCTACAACGGTGTCCTGCCTGCAAGATACACTAGGGCAGTGGTGACACAAAACTTGTGGAAATAACCAATTAAGAACTAATTTGAATCAAGGCTCACTCCATGATGATGGAACCAATACCATACACTGCTTGGTGACCAGGAACCTGAGACTAGGTAGCAAAGAGACTTAGAGCAAACCCAAATACCACTGTTCTAACAAAACAAAACAAAGAAAAAATAGCAATAAAGTGACTCTTAGGACAATCTGGTAGACTCACAGATCAGCGTGTCACTCAGCCATTAACAGAGAAACTTCCTCCTGCAGCAGATGGAAGCAAATACAGAGACCACAGCTACACATCATGCAATGAGTGAGAGACCTTGGAATACTCAGCCCTAAATGGGATGTCTCCATCAAAACCTTCTCAACAGGTCTCAGGGAACCCCATGGAAGAAGAGGCAGAAAAACTATAAGAGTCCGAGGTGATGGTGGATATCAAAGAAAGAAGGCCGTCTAAGCTAACATGGTCAAAGCACACAGGAATTAGTAGAGACTGCAGCAGCACACATAGGGCCTTCATGCATCTGCACTAGGTCCTCTGTGTATGTTTTATGGCTTCCAGTTTAGTGTTTTTTATGGGATCCCTGAGTGCATGAACAAGTGGGTCTCTGATTCCTGATGAATCAGATGAATCCTGATGACTGTGTTGGACATTGTATGTGAACTGAGCTGCATAACTTGTCCATATAACTTGAAGGCTCCTGATTTTTTACTTCCATTTATTCTTTATAAACCAAACTTTCCCCAAAGATGATAAGAAAAAGTTTTTGTTTTTTAATTTTGTGATGAACTTTTCTGTTTTTACATAATTAATTTACCTCTTACCAATGAGGAGTTATCCAAACATTCCTGGTAATTTAGAGGCTTTGAAGAAGTTTGTGATTATACAAGTGGATTCTAGCATTGGTGATACTTACTGAATCTCGTTTTTAGTTATTTTTCAGAAAAACAGGTAGAAATATTTTTAGAATCAGTTAATATTGAATTTTAATCTTATACCTGCTTACTGGATTATGACTCCCTCTGAGTATCCTAATTAAGGCACAAGTTTTCAGCCAGGCCGATCATGCTATGCCTAGGTAGGATAAGAATGTGAACTAAGAAAGGAAAGAATGTGAAATTTGGCCACTAACGTATTTGTGGTCTATCTCTTCTAAGATCTTTTTTATAATAAAGCTTTAAGGGTTTTCTAAGTTAGAAAAAGAAGCTCCACTTTTTCAAATGTGCTTAAGTCTGTGAGATTTATTATCTGTGGATTGTAGGGAGCTTAGGCTCTCCTTAGACTTGCTATGCAGTCAAGGATGATTTTGGACTTCTGATCTTCCTGCCTCCACCCACAAGTTCTAAGTTTATAGGTGTGGACTAACATGTCAGGTTTCCTGCTAGAATTGGGAGGGGATGAGATACCTCCCTAAACCCTCTTTTGTCTTTCTGATTGGCACTTAACAATGGATCATATTTATGTGTTACTGTACCATGTTTTGACACACGCGTAAACAGGCAGGATGCTGAAACCGTGGTAAGTACATAAACATCAGGCATTTGCCATTTCGCTGTGATGAAAACCTTGTAAATATGTACTATGTTTAGTCACCCCACTGTGTGACAGACCCATCAGAATGTCTTGTTCTTACCCATCTGTTCCTCAGCACCTGTCTACCAGCCCCTCCTGAGCCCTCCACCCGCTCAGCCTCTGGAAATGTTCCTTCTGTTGCACACAGTAAGACTAAACTTTGAAAATGGCAGGTTTGAGAGAATCACCGTACTTGTGTTTCTGTGTCTGCTTTATCTCACGTAACAACCTGACTTCTGCTTAGAGTCCCTTTTTTCGTTAGCGACAGGGTTTTATCCACTGTATTGCAGAGTGCTGTTGCGTGTACGACACATTGTTGTATCTGCTCTTCTGTCAGTGGGCACTTAGACTGTTCCTACATGGGAACAATTTGATTCGTCCTGGATAGATGGCTTTCCAACGTACTAGTTCGTTTCCTTTTGCTGTATACCTATTCTGGGATTTTCAGTTTCTGAAGAACTTGTATAGTGTTTTCCAGAGTGGAGTTTCTAAAGTGCTTTCCTGCAGAAGCCTGTGTTGCTTTTCTCCCTGGTTCACCGACTTTTGCCATTGTTTGTCCTTTTGATGTTAGCCATTTTAACTGCAGCTTGGTGGTAGCTCATTGAGGTTTGGACTTGCCCATTTTTAATTGGCTTTTTGTTGTTTTTATTACTGAGTTGATGGACTACCTTGTAAATCTAGATCTTAACCACCTGCTAGAAGCAGCACTTGCAAACAGCTTTCCAGTTCCATGCATCACCTGTGCACCCTTTGTCTCCTTTGTGTTGCAGAAGCTTTCTAGCTTGATGTGGCCCATTTGTCTCTTTCGGCTGTGCTTTGGGGCTCCTTTGCATCAAGCTCTTGTTCATTCCAATGTTCTCTTTGTGCTTCTTTCTGGTAGTTTCGCATTCCTTCAGGTGTAGCATTTAGAGGGTATTTTTTTGAGATTGTATTTTAATTATAATGTTTCTGCCTTCTCTTTTCTACATCCAAACCTTCCCATACACCACTTCCCACTCTTCTTCAAATTCCTGGCCTCTTTTTCATCAATTGTTATTGCATGCATATATGTACTTGCATATTCGAATATATTCCTAAATATAACTTGTTAAGTCCAGATAATGTCATTATATGTAGGTTTTCAGGGTTGACCGTTTGACACTGGACAGCCAATGGGTATCCTCTTCCCTGGGGACGACCACCTCTCCTGCTCCCAGCTTTACTAACTTGTTCTTTAGGGTTTTATAGATTGGAGTTGTTCTTTTCAGTTTCAGAATATTGTAAGTCTTTCCTAAAAATATAAATGCCAATTTAAGTGTACCCTTGAAGGATTCCTTTTCAGAATGTATTAACTCAAAAGCACATAAAGATACACACAGCTTCATTATTTCAAAATCTAAAACCAGGAAGCTAATATGAAGATACCAATAAGAGAAAGATTTAAGGCTACTGAGAATACTCAGTGGATAAAAATGCTTGCTACCAAGTCCAATGACCTAAGTTCAATCCTTGTACTCACAGCGGAATGAATGGGTGAAACTCCCACCTCTTCAGCCTTGCTGTGTCATGTGCATCTTAACCCAATACATAAGTTTCAACCTAAATCTACACAGTGAACTATAGTATAGCCATTTAGATGAAGAAAGTAGTGTAACAATTGATGTAGACATGTGCCTACTAAATACATTTCAGAGAAAGAAGCATCAGGTACCATCTCGCAAAGTAAAGAAGACAGTGTGAATGTATAAAAACACACTAGAAAGTCTGTACCAGATTATCAGGGCCAGTTACCCTTGGCCAGTGGAATTGTGTGTTCAGATAGCTAAAAGGATGAGGGCCAGAAGTGTCTTTTTTATATACTTGATGCAAGTTATTGTGAGTCACATATTCCCCACATGCACTCACTTAAAAAATAAATACAATAAGCATACAGTGTGATACAGTTTATGTCAACATTCTCCTGATAGAATAAAGGAGATTATTCACAGCAAGATAAAGAACAGGTGATTCTCATTTCTAATGCACACTGTTAAAATTCTTTCTCTCTTTCTCTCTTTCTTTCTTTCTTTCTCTCTTTCTCTCTTTCTCTCTTTCTCTCCTTCTTTCTAGACAAGGTTTCTCTGTATTTCTCTGTATAACAGCTCTGACTGTCCTGGAACTTGCTTTGAAGACCAGGCTAACCTCGAATACACAGACATCCATCTGCCTCTGTCTCCTGAGTGCTGGGATTAAAGGCATGTGCCACCATGCCCAGTCAGCCTGCTTTTCTATACTACCCAGGACAACCTTCCTGAGGTGGCTCCATCCACAGTGGGATGAGACCTCTCACATCAAACATTAATCTAGAAAATGCACTGCAGGCTTTCCCAAAGGCCCATCTGATGCGGGCATTTTCTTAATGGTGATTACCTCCTTCCAGATGATCTGACCCTGTGTCAAATCGACAAAAAAGCAATCAACACGCTCCTTCTCACTGTGTCTTCAGATGGTACAAAGTACAGAGGTCCTTCTCAGGTTTCTTAACCAAAGTACTAACCCCATCCGCAATGGTTCCATGCACATGAGATAAGTCCCAATTTGTACTTATTTTATCAACACCGCTACTTGGTAGTTGGGAGTTAAGATTTCAGTGTTTAAATTTTGGATAGGAGATATAAATACTCTAGCTATTATAAAAAGACATACTCTAAACCCTTAGTTATGAGAACACTCTGGATAATCTGTAAACAAAGGTGTCTCAAGTTTTACTTGTGCCCATCCTCAGGACCCTTAGGGGCAGGGGTAGAGTTGGCAGCTCAGAATGAAGACACGCAGGTTCTGGGAGTCAAGTAAATGGCAAAAAAGTAGACTCAGTTTATTGCAGGAAGGGAAAGCCCTCTTATCCCCTCCACCCAGCCCAGCGTTCCATTGGCCGCCGAATGCAGGTCCCTGCTCTGGCTTTTCTCATCTCTGGTCATGTCCAGGCAGGTCTCAGGCCTTGTTCTGTCCAGTGTCAGGTCTAGTTTCTCCTACACTCAAGGGTAGAATACAACATTTATGTGAATATGAATGAAGGCAGACACACCACTCAACCCCTATAGACACAGGCAGTGCTCAAAAGGAAATAGCACCAAAAGCAAACATCAGGACAGAAGGGCAGTGCCAGATCCACAGACCCAGCTCTGACTGCAAGGGCCTGCAAATCAGACCAAATGGAAGAAAGCAGTTAGTAAACAGCTGGAGTCATCCAACTGCTGGAAGAAAGCAGAAAAATCGATGAGGCACAGTGCAGTTTCTTTTACATGGTAAAATGGCCAGAAGCACCCATGAAGACTGACAAAGACACAAATCACGGATACTCTCAGTGCCATAGGTCTGCAAATAGAGTCTTCAGACATCAGAAGATAGGAGAATGTGGCTGATGGAACAGCCTAACTTCATCTTATGCTTAGAAACCATCCTATTTCAAGGCCAAAATAAGTTTATTCCTGTTTTCTGTAAAACTTCTATTTAGCCAGGTCTTGACCCAGTTTCTGGAATTTGACCCTTTCTACACACTATGCCCTGATTAGATGTACCAAATAATTTTGAAATGTTCTGCCAACTTCCTATGTAACCCAAAACCCTTAGAAACTTCCTACTCTTACAATTTTGGGGACTATATAAGCCCCACTTTTTCCTATGTTCAATGCTATGTTCTCAAACCCACTTTAGGGAGATAGCCCTGTTTAACAGAAAATAAACTTGAATTGGACTAAAGGAATCTGAGTTATGTTCTTTGTTCACATTCAGTGGGATTGATGATTGAACACCTCTATGAAATCAAGACCCAAACCTAAATTTTGAAACTTGGATCTTCATTCTGGGACTCAGGGACTAGAATACTACTTCAGGAGGTACACACCTTCAAGTTACAAGGTTGTGAGATATGCTTTTGGTTTGGTGGATTGTCGGAGCAAACTGCTGCACCAAAAAGAAACTAGCAAGCATCTGTCTGAGGAGGCTTCCATGAGTAAGTCATAGAAGCTGTCTCCTAGGACATCTGGTACTGTTTCTTGTGGGAGCCCTTTGGAGGGCAGAGAGGTACCTGATGAGATATTCAAACTCCTGTCCACAGCCTCAGCAACACATCCAACACATCACACTGCCCATCTGGTGATCTTAGTTTCCTCCCCAGCCACTCTCACAGGCTGTCAATTGACTGAGCTTAATGCATCAGGACAGTTTGTATGGCACACATTCAGGACCATTTCCTGCAGGGAAAATAACACAGTAAGATGAAAGTGCTTTTATAAAAAATAAATGTGTGCTTTTCTATAAAGCATTGTCTAACAACTGTGATGTATAAGAACAGCGAGACATTCTCAAACTTTGGATAACTTTTAGAACCTGTCAGTGCAGAGCAAAACCACCTGATTCTGGCAAACACTGTGAGAGCAATACATGTAGATGGCGCCCATCAATGGAACTGTCAGCACCACACAGGCTTTGTATATACAATATGTGAGTCACTGTTTGACATTCAGAAAAAGTCATATTGAAAACACCAGTGTATCAGTGACTCATGCAAATGAGTCACTGGGGGAAATAACTTGATTTCTTTACATTTGAACTCTTTATTTGAACTCTTCAATTATCATAGTGTATATACAAAATATATACAGTGTATATATAGTATTTATACAAAATACGTGGAGAGTGAGGGAAATATAAAGGAATGATACTACAAAATGTAGAAATGTTAGATATATTAAAAGAGCATGTACACACCAAGCATCACTATTTCTGCTACAGAGCAAGCTCTTAAAGAGGGATTTACAACATTGTTTTGATGGTTATTATTAGATATTTATAAACAATGTGGCAGGAACATAATTGCATACATAAATCCTGAACTGACCATCTCCACTCATTCCATCGTAATGTTAGTCACAAATCTGACTTCCAGAAATGATAAAATAAAAGCTTCCTTAAAAAATTTTAGGTGGAATATTTTAACATGACATGTGAAGCCATCAAAGCTCTGAAAGAAATCATGGGGGCATTATACACAGATAATGTGTTTTTGTGATCTAGAAATGGGCAAGGCTAATATGAGAGCTTCCTTCTGTCTATAGCAGCAGTTCTCAACCTTTATGTCATAACCCTTTGGAGAGGGCCAAATCATCCTTTCACAGGGATCACTTAAGATCACCTGTATATCAGATATTTACATTTTGATCTATAACAGTAGCAAAATTACAGTAATGAAATAGCAAGGAAAATAATCTTACAATAGGAGGTCACCATAAGATGAGGAACTGTATGAAAGGGTCAGGGCATTAGGAAGGTTGATAACCACTGCTATAGAGAAATACAGCATGCTCACAGCTGTGATCATACCATGGAAAGGAGAACAAAACAATTATAAAGTGCTACAGGAGTGTAGAGAGGAAGCTGCAGAGAGAAGATGCTCTGCGTCCTACCCCAACGATTACGTGATGCTTAGGCACAGGCCACAGCAAGATGAAAAAGGAACAGAGCAAGAGAGGCAGGCCCTCACCATCTTCTAAAGCGCACATTCACTCCACGTATATACCATACACAGACACACAGACACAGAGACACAAGAAACACACACAAACACATAAACAGATACACACACATAGACACACAAACATACATATACACACAGATACACACACACACAGACACACACACACACACACACACACACACACACCAACTGCAAAATAAATACCCGTCTGATCATCCTGGAGCCTTTACCAGCAAGCCTGTTTGACCCTCTCAGTGCTGTATCTGTATTCAAGGCTTCAACCCACGCATGTCAGATAAAGTGGATCACTAGTCTGTCTTGAAATGATGAGGAACTGGTTGAATTTCTGCATTGTCACCAGGAGTTAATCTATAGAACATTTAGTTGTGAGTGTGAGCATCTCTCATCTGTTATATCATGTGAAAGGGATGGGTGTCCGTTATGTCTCGGAAGCCGAGCAAACACAACACAGTAAGTACTTCTACCTAGGGCTCATTTTGGCTGGTGAATATTGAGTATAATAAAAAGTCGGAAGAAGCCATTTGAAACTCAAACCAGAGCCTCCATGTCATTTGATGCCTGGATATCAGTAGAGTAGACACCTATCAGTTGTCTTGATAGCCACTATCTCCTATGTGTACAGAGTTCTACAGCAGGAAGGAACTCTCATAATCTGCAATTTACTGATAATATCTCCCACTGACATCTGGAAACATGTTGACAGGAGGTGTCTAGAGCCCAAAGATAAAATACGAAGGGATTTCATTCTGAATTAACTAAAGTGCTAACTTTGACAAGATCATGGACCTTTTTTATTAAGGGCCGTAGATTAAATGAAAACAGAGTAAGATAACTTATTTTCGATCCTTGTTCCCATTGAGCAACTCCAGCTGCGCATTGTGTAAGTCCAACAGGAGCCACAGGGTATTGAAGCCAAGTCCACCTCAGAAGTCACCCCATGTAGACGGCAGTGTATGCACATGTGCACACATGCAGTGCGATAAAATTCCCTCTACAGCCATGAGTTCCTTGTGCCTGTAGTGAATGGATCTTCTATCATCAGTGGAACCAGCCAGGAGAAATGAGCTCTTGTATTAAAATTTTAGATTCATGGAAGTTCGTTATATTTTTTAAATCATCCAGGTAGAAAACTGGCTGAAAACTAAGCTGCTAATCTACTCCTAGAGGACTGTAAGTAACTGCATCAAAAGAAACATAGAACAAAGATCTCGGTAGTTTCCCTGGAGAATACCTGTAATGACAGGTGGCCGTGAGGGGGCTGAGGCACTGAGCAAATGAGAAGAAACGCCATGTCTGTGTAGTCCTTCAGTCCCAGGTGCTCCTCCCAGACTTCTCCGCCTTTCATCTCCAGAGTACATCTCTATTCTGTGTACTTTGTTCAGGGATCTACAGTGAGTTAAGCGGTGGAAAGACACCTAATTCTGATCATGACGATTGGGCCAGGTAACAACCGTGTGCTTTCAATATATTCAAGAGCATAATCTCTCTGGGTAGGAGGAAACGTTTCTTTCCGAATACCACATAGGTAGTAAAAAGTCTTAAGGAATTTAAAGTTCAGAATTACACGAACTGAGCTTTTCTTAATGGGCGTTGAAGTTTGAACCTTTCAAGCTTTGAAAACAGTCATGAGCAGATATAGTAAATAATCTCAGCTGTCAGGTGAGACACACACGATAGCAGACCTTGCTTGCTTCCTTCCATCTTTAAGAGTTCTGGCTTTGGAGGTGGGTTGCAGCTCATTTACTGAGCAAGATGGAGCATGTGGGTTACCAGCCACCAGAAGCCACGCCCTGGGAGAGTTTAAGAGGGACAGTGAACCAATGAAAAAAAGAACTTTTAGCCTTGCCTCCTTAGCTGAGACTCCCAGCTCCCAGGTGACATGCAGGTCTCTACAGACCCCAGTATCGGGAAGCCATAACCCAGATGATTCAATTTAAGGACACCACTTCTGGAGACAGGGCAAGCATCCTTGTGTCTTAGATGGACTGATGTGGCCAGCCAAGGACACAGGAGTGACAAAAGGCGTTTGTGGAAGAAAACATGATTTAAATTCTCTCAGTTTCCAAATATTAAGGGAAATATTTTTGCTTTCCCCTACCTGAGATTTCCTCTGACACTAGTTTGGATTCTGAACTCTTCCCTCTTGGGACCTGCTCTGACCCTGAGTCAGCATGACTCTGGCTCGCACGGATGGCTTGATCTCACTAGAGAACGTTGGATGACACATTTGGTTGTTTCCTAGATTTTCTGTTCGACATGCGGTTTATTGCTCTGGAATTCTGCCAGTACCCTCATTTTGACGAATGGTGGCCCCTACTCATTGGGAAACAAGAAGCATCATGTCTTCCCCTGTCTTTGGTTCATCTAATTTCAACTCCACGTATCAATCAGCATAATTGTTTTCCATGTGGTCTTGCGTCTGCCCACGATTCAGGCTGTCAGTTCACTGTCTGGAATGGATTATTTAGTGCTCATATCACCGCTTTTCATCACAGCACCTGTAGGGTGACTACCTCAAAGCCCATGCCCTCTCACACATCATCAGTAGTGTGCACCCCAGCCAGCTGACTGTGCATCCTGGAATGTTCTAGCATCCTAGGGACTTAGCATTAGTGGTTCCATTATCCCAGGAGTCTCTCAGCTCGATGTTTTCCTGGACGAGCTAGTTTCCTTTATGTCATTAATCTTAGAATGTGCCGTCTCGGTTCTCAGTAAAACCATGCATTTGTGCCTATGCCCTGGCTTGGCCCTTCATTTCTCCTTTCCCATTTCCATCTTCCACCTTGTTGTTTGGTGGTTGTTCAAGGTGTAGTCAGTGTAGTTGCTTTTCATCATCTCTTTCTGCTTGTTGGGCTACCGTCTCCTTGATGGCAGGGGTCAGGCTCAGCAGTACTTCTTCCCTCACTGCTTGATTCAAGGTAGCTATTCCATGGTGTTTGATGAATGAATGGCTGATGCCATCTGTCTGACCTCAGAAGGGATGCTGTATAAGTGCAATTCATTATCAGTTTGAGTCAGCACCACCTGTTTTATATTAAAATAAAGTCCTGTGTTACTTTGAAGGTTTAAGATGTGGCACAGGAGAGTTTATGTCAAAATGCTTTTTCCTGGCCGCTGGTGTAGCCATCAGAACATGACACTTAGACAATGTTGCAGACAATATTTTGTCCCTGGGATGCCTGTGAATATTCTATGTCACATGGTAGAACTTAGGTCTCACATCAGCAGATCTAAGATAGAAAGATTGTATTTAATTACTTGGGAGGTGCTCTGCAATGCCACGATCCATGAGGAAATAGAGACAAAAGGGAGGAGGGAGTCTTCAAAGTGCAAAGACCCTTCAAGCAGGAGATTAGGTTATTCGTTTTTTCATATGTTTGATTTTTTGAGACAGTTTTTATGTAGTGTATGAAGACAATAGCTGGGGATGACTTTGAACTCCCAAGTGCTGTGGTTATCAACTCAGGGAGTCTCTCGCTGACTTTTGATGAGGCTTCCCAGGTTAACTATATTCTGGTTGATTAAATTCACATTCATGCTTCACCTAACTCTAAAGCCCAGCAATGTATAAGTATGTATTTAGAGATCATTTCTAGAATTCCTTTAAGTTAGCGACACATACTTCATTCTTCCATTCTTTTTTCTGGTCTGTAGGCTTCAAGACATATATGACTATTTTTAATCCTTAAATTTTGGTTAGCTTGTATAAACTTGCATGTTAAAAATTACTGCAAAAAGAATTTAATAAAAACTTGATTATAAAGTAATTTTCATTTACAACGTAATTATAGAACTTGGAAAGAATCTCTCAGAGTCATCAAAATTGTGTACATGATGAATACAGACATATCTAAAACTTCAAGTGCAGTCCTATGGGCAAAAAAACAATTTTAATGTTTCTAATTGTGTTCTGTAATGAATACATAGTTATTTTACAATCAGAGGTAGAATAATATGCATAAGACTCCATTAAAAATCTCCCTACCATTAGGAAGCATCATTATGTTAATTAAGTCATTATAATATCAGTTACCACTGAAAGAGCCTTTGTGCGATTTGCACATATCTACTCTCACGGAAAGTTTGATGAAGTATACTGCAGTAAAATAGAGCATATATCTAAGCCTATTTATAAAGGATAATTTTTACTAGCCACATAGAAAGACTAACCGTGGCTAGTAACAGAAGCTTATTAGTGTAAGAAATACAGTCACAGTATATTGGAAAGACAATTACTTTGAAAAAAGCATCACAACTCATTAATGGCTCCAGTCTGTGTAATTACTCTTTAAAGCACTAATGATTTGTCTTTAATTATGCCTATTAATAAGTAGGCTACTTATATGTAAACCATAAAACTAGGGAATATAATTTTAAAGCATTTAAAGTGTAATTCATACAACAAAATTTGGAAGTTTTAAGAGTCCAGCTTGATGAGATTTGATAACTCTGCTCTCACAACCATTGTCTTAATTCTGGTGTAACACATTCCTGCCACTTCTCAGGCAAGTACCTTTTTGCTTCCCAGCACCAGAAGTCACCACTCTTTAAGTCACTGTATTTTAAAAAGCCCTTAATAAAACTTTATAAAAATGGAGCCACATATTAAATAGTTTTTGATATCTGGTTTCCCTCATTTAAAAGATACTTTTGAGACTCATCCAATATCTCTTATACCCATCGACCCTTTCTTATATTTTTTGATGTTTTATTGATTGCATGTGGAAACATTTCCCCATTCGTCCGTGGGTTCTGCAGAGTATAAAGCTGGTTGTAACATTGGGAACAGCTCTGCATGTAGACATGCTTTACTTGTCCGAGTGTTCAGGTGTTCCGTGATGGCATTGTATGTGTGTCTACCTTTAGACTTCCTGTTGTGCTGTGTGGAGAATATATTAGTGTATGGATACCCACTCTTGACTGTTGTAACAGAAGTCTACAAATGAAGTGTAAGTCTTCAATTCTGTTCTTTTAAAAACTTGCTTAGGTTGAGCAGAAGTGATGGATCACCAGTTAAGAACACTTGCTGCTCTTGCAGAGGACTGGTATGTGTTTTTCAGTGCCTATACCAGGCAGCACACAACCACCTGTAACTAACTCTAGCGTAGTGTAGCGTAGATGCACACACTCCTAACTAAAACAAGACTAGAATTTGTTTATTTGTTTTTTTGATACAGTGTCTCACTTTGTGACCCTGACCAGCTTGAAATTTGCTGTGTAGATCAGGCTAGCCTTGGCTCATAGAGTCCACCTGCCTCTGCCTCTGCCTCTGGCTCTAGAGTGCTGGGGTTCTAGGTATATGTCACCATACCTGACCAAAATAGTTCTTTAAAAATTTGCTTAGGTGCCCTTTGAGGAACTTGCATTTCTACATCTTTTTTTCTTTATCTTCTTTGTTAAGTTTTCTCCCAAATTAATTTGTTTGAGTTGTTGAAACAATAACACTATTGAATTCAGAAATAAACTTTGAAAACATTGACCTCTTAGTAATGTTGAATTTCCTATGTGAAATAGTTATTTCTCTACTTATGTACTTCTACTTATAGGTGTATTGTTTCAAGGAGCAGATTTACTATTCTTCCTTAATTTTTTAGGCTTTACATTTTGGTACTATTCTGAATTATATGCTTTAAAGTTTTTAATATGCAACTGTTCTTTGCCAGTATATAATTGTACAATTAAAAATTAAATTTGCTTCGTGAGAAATTGATAAACTCACATCTGAGTTCTACTAACTGTTATCATAGTTTTTGATATTTTTGCCAATATAACCTTATATGTAATTTGTAAAGTCAACATGAAAATATTACAAATACCTTAAACTGAAGAACAAGTGAAACATGAAAATATTTTCATGATGCACTAAAAAGATGATATTCTCTTAAGATTGATTATGTAAGAAGATCTTCAGAATGATAGGGAGTTCGAAAAATCTGAGGTTACACATTGTAATGAATTTATTTTATAGTACGTGAGACTTTAAGATCAAGGAATATTATAATAATATAGTCCGAGTAAAAATCCTGATCCAAAAATACTATTATAGAGCTCTGTTGCCTATTTCCTTGCATTACACAAACCTCCTGCTTCATGTGGTCACTTGTGCACACATGTAAACACATGTGCCGTTTTATTTTTGCATTGTAAGTAACGACTCACCCACGCCATTTAGTTATATTTAAGTGAGGCGGTGGTGTGAATCACAAGTATCCCCCGTAGGCGTGTATATTGGAACACTCCGTTCCCAGCTGACTATGTTGTTTGGAAGGGCTGTGGACCCTTCAGGAGGCATGGTCTTGTTGAGGAGTATGTCACAGGGGAGAGCTTGAGAATTCATAGCCTCGTCCATTTCAAGTTCGCTCTTTGTGGACGGTGCGGTCTCTCAACTTTCTGCAGGCATGTGGAACTGGCAAGGTGCTGTATCTGCTCTTTTCTGTCGACCTTCAACCAGACACCTGGCCAAGTGCAAAGTTAATAATTGTGCAACAGCCTGCTTTGGGTTAGAATTTGGAAAGGGTTTATCCCATAACTTTCTCCATAGCCTTACTTTATTAGTATTGATGTTTTTCATATTTATAAAGTAAGAAATGTTTAGCTGCTTGGGCTGTAGAGTTACCTAATGGTTATAAATCTAGCCAATCCTATGTAGAATGAAACAATTTGATACTCATTCTTTGGAGTCACCTAAGTCATGGACTCACTATATATGATAGAATAAATTCAGGAGAATGTAAGTGGCTAGAATATTTTGATGATTTGCTTTTGTGAATTGTCTGCAACATTTCTTTGTTCCTCTGTCTCTTCATTAACAGCAGGCAGAGCACATTTGTCCTGTGCCCACCAGAAGGCATCAGATGTGCTCATCAGGGAATGCTTCCTTCAGTCAGTTTCTCCAGTCAGCAACCCAGGGTGTCAGAGAACCTGGGGAGAGGAATGGTTCACTTGCACATTACTATGGTTTATACCTTTTTTCCCCTGGCTTTCTATCTCCAGCATAAGTATGCTTCACAGCTGGACTGTAGTTTGTCTGTAGGAAGAATATGTTGTAGCCTCTATCCCAAGGCTCCAGCCATCTATTCTAACCCTTTAGTGTGAGGCTGCATTTCAGTTTTTCCCAGCTAGGAATTCTCATATAGAATTCTAATATTGATGTGCATTCTGAGGATAGACACATTTTATTGGTATTGAGTGCCTAAGTAATTGATTATTATAGTAAATTTAATGAATTTGGTTGCTGACATTATAATTATAATTATGATTGTTGTTGTTGTTGAGGAGGAGGAGGAAGAGGAGAAGGGAGAGCTACACAAAACCAGAGAGAGAAACGAAGAAAGGGAGGGAAGTGAACTAAGTAGGCAAGAGTCGGTTTTATTCCTTCAGAGGTTCAATTAAGGAATGATGTAAAATTTGAGAACTTGAGCCTCAATCAATTACATCGGCTGAAAGTGGAGGTCACACTGCCTACTTGGAGAGTGATGTTTAGAATAGGTGGTGTGGTGGATGAAGGGTTGGGATCAGAGCCTGAGTGAGACTGTTTTGTTTCATTCATTCATTCATTCATTCATTCATTCATCTAGGCTACTCGGTATTCCACGATCCATTTAGATTTTGTTGTCAGACATAACATGGTCTGTATATTTTCACCAGTGCTTCTTTAAGTCATTTTTGTGTAAAAGACATCCAAGCCTATTTCACCGTTCACCAAAAGTGACTATTTTGTCTGTTGTAGAGACACTTTTTTTTGAAGAACTATTTAAAGTTGAGCTATTAAAATAATTATTTTTTATTATTCAGTTGTTTCATGCATATGTACAGAATTCCCATCTCCCACTGAAATTCCAATTCTTCCCATCAGGTCCCTCTATTTCCCTGCGTGGGCAGCTTATCAGTGGCTACGCCACTGCAGAGTGACACCCCTTGTACTAGTCACCACAAACTGTCAGTAGTCCTTAAGGAAGAGTGAGCTTTATACACCCTTCCTTCTTCCAGGATGAAATGTTGACAGGCCCAGTCTTCTGCAGGTATCCACAGGTGCAGTAGGTTCATAAGTGCAACTGCCATGTCACGTCCAGAAAATGTCATTATGTAACACACATCCTTATCCCTCATCTTTGCCGTTCTTCCACCTCTGCTTCTGTGATGTTTCCTGGGAGTGTGTGTGTGTGTGTCGTGTGTGTGTGTATGTGTGTGTGTGTGTGTGTGTGTGTTGATGTAGATGACCCATCTAGAGCTGAGTGCTGTACCATCCCCTCTTCTTACTCTTTTGACCAGTTATGATTCTTTGTGTTGACTGCCACCTGCTGCATTAAGAAGCCTCCCTCGAAGGCTATGTAAACGAGCTCTTAAAAGACAGTTTGCTCACATATCTATTTAGCAAAATGACAGTAGTGAGTTTCCTTCTAGGGTCTGTTATCTCCCCAAGTACCAGCTCTTGACCAAGTTTACAGTTTCAGACATCTCTTTCCTTTCTGTGAAATTAGCCTCAAAACCAAACAGAAAGCACATGGTTACCTCCATAACATTCCTGACACTATTGCACCAAGGGGCACATCTCTTCTAGTCAGTCTAAAACAGTGGCACTCAAACCTGTGGGTCCTGACCCCCTTGGGGGTTTCAAATGACCCCTTATCAGGGGTTATCTAAGGCCATATGCATACCAGATATTTCCATTACAATCCATAACAGTAGCAAAATTACAGTTATAAAGTAGCAATGAAAATAATTTTATGCTTGGGGTTCCCCACATGAGAAACTGTATTAGAGTGTTGCAACATTAGGAAAGTTGAGAACCACTGGTCTACAACACGTCAGACTACATTTAGACTCCAATTAGTTCTCAGAGTTTGCAAATAAAAATTCCTGCCTCCATCAGTGAAGATCAGGGATAGCACACAGAGGTATTTATTAAAACAAAAACTCATACTGAATACCATAGTAGGAAGACCAATAAGTTCAAAGTAAGTTGGGATGCCATGAAACGAGATGACTAAGAAGGAAACCGTGTGTGAATGTGCAGCTTTTGTTCTGAGAATGTCCTCCTTTACGCGGACATTCTAATTGTCATGCTTCTTAGCTTTGACTTCATTTACTGTAAGTGTATTTTCCAACCGGAATGTCACAACCAGCTGGGAGCACTCAGTCTCTTGGAGTCTATATCATCACATATTCAACTGGAGTTCTGCTGGCATTGGGGTATCAGGAAACCTAGGAAGTTTTCAATGTACATAGCAGACCCCAACTGATAAAAGAACATTCTTATATAACACAAGCCTCTAATTACTAGTGAAATTGATTGTACATATCCTTCGATGGGTGTGAGAGCTGTATGTGGGACATACACATTTGCAAATGAGTCTATTCATGCGGAAGGGAGACACTTTCAGATACTGACAGCCTTGAAATAACAGACTACGGTCTGTGCCTTGTGAGTTCTCCTGGCTTGACCTGTGGCTGACATTAATAACACACTGTTTTGGAGAGCAAGTGTGACTCCAGAGGCAAACATGCTTGTTTAGGAGTCAACACAAGTTAGTAACACTGACACTTCTTTCCCCCTTAAAGCCACCACGAATGCAGACAGTTCTCCTTGCAACATTATGCATTCTCAGTAACTCCAAGTGTCCCAGTTAGGGTTACTCATGATCTACCCCAGTGTTTATAGCCATTGCACATGAAGTTAAGGACTAATCTTTAATAGTAAATAATAACTCAGAATGCTTCTAGGTTTATATAAATGTAGGTGTAGAAATGCACATCATCTGCTGGCCGTGATAGCGCCACACTGACAGCAGAGCAATGAGCTCTGTAATTGTGAACTAATTCTAAAAGTTAATATAATATACAACTTGGAACATCACCTGTATTGATATTTCGTATACTTTTGAGGTTAAATTATATTATATATCTACATTTTAGTATTTGAATATCTAAAGCATATAGCTTTTAAAAGCTGGTACAGGGTCTCACTGTATTTAGTCTGGCTTCAAAGAGATGATCTTCCCATCTCAGTCGACCAATTGCTACAGGTGTGTGTCACCACATCCAGATGAAATAAAGTTAATTTTCCACTTTGATTTTCTTTAAACATTTATTATTTGTTTATGCGTCTCTGTGCGCCTGCGTGTGGAGATGTGCACACAGTGCACAGGCCCGCAGAGAGCTGAATGCACATCCTGGAAGAGCAGCACACGCTCCCGGCCCTGAGCCCTCTCTCCGGCCTGCGCTTCATCTTCAGAAGAACCCCCCTCTTCAGTGAACAGAAAGTTGCCAGTCTCACAGATGATGACGTGGGTCACCTTGCTGCATATAACTGTCTCCATTTAGATATACATTTAAACTTATTGTCGCATTTTCATCTGGACTGACACTCTAAATTGTCTGAAACCTGGATCTATATGTTAAAAGTTGAACTTTTGGGCAAAGTAAAACCAAAATAAGGGCGCTGGGTTCTGCAGGAGCCCGCCATCGTACGTACAACACCTGCTTCGCTGATGGTTATTTTTCAGACAAAGGCAAACATGTCATGCCAAAAATAGTGTAACAATATTAATCACAAAATAGGCAAAGTTTCTAACTGTAATGAGTCCGATCTTTATTTGATGAAAGCCCTAAGGCATATTCATTTTTTAAATTCTCGTATTAGAAGCTCATGGCTGAACTGTTAGACTGAGTTACTTTATCTTTGACCTGAGAGAGTAATTAAATATTGATTTTCTTCATATAATCTACCCCGTTTTTATTTGTATTATTGTTGGTTCTATCATAGCTTTGCTTACATCTAAAGCATCAGTCTCTGTTGGAATGTGACGAGATAAAAGGTACCCAAGTTCTGATTAATCATTTAACTCTGTACTACCTGAGATGCTTTGGAATGAGAGGCATCTACACAGCAGGAAGAGAGGCAGGAGAGGCAGGAGAGGCCTGAAGGAGTCTCCAGTGCAATCAGTGTGCTCTGGGAAGGGAGATTTAGCCATGGAATTCTTGGTAAATATTTCTGTATGGTGGAAATAAAATTATTCATATCAAGCGTAATTAATGAGAGGCTGAGCCATGCTGTAAAGAGTCTACACTGGTACCTGAAATAAACCAGGTGGTGCTGATGCATCCTAAGTGTGATGACAGAACAGATCCACAATGATAATGTTCACCTCTTTTTTCCCCTAAGAAATTGGTGGAATCCAGTCATGCAGTGCTTAAGAAGCGTTTTCTCATCTGTGGGCCTGAGCAGAAGGGGAGGTGGATGAAAAGAACTGTGCTCTGCTCTTTGTCAAATAATTAAAACTGGGCTTTTCATACTTGGTCATTGAATAAAATTCTGTAGAGACTCTAAATATTTTCTCTTTCAGTTTTCTAGATTCTTCTCATCATGTTCTACACATACTTTGCATGTTTGAACTTGTACCTCCTTAAGATTCTCTTAGAGAACGTCCTTTATCAGTTTTATCAGTGAAGAAGCTTAAGTTCACCAATTCATGTGGCCTGGCCACCTTGCCCTACCCCCAACTCAGAGTGAGGCTCACTGCTTGGAACCTGGGTTACTTCAGCCTCTACAACTCCAGCTGGGCGGCTTGCCCTCCCACAGAATCCACCCCCCTAAACACACACATTCTCAGTTTCCAATCCTCTCTCCAATTCCTCCTCTCCTCCTTGTCACTGTCTTGTCCTACCTCACAATTCAAGGGGAGGCTCCCTCCCAGAGGCCACCGCACCCTCAACCACTCCCGGTAGGCTGTCCACTCATCCACTGGACCTTCCACTGTCTTATTGCCCTCCTTTCTTCTCTCCGATCCTCCCGTCCCTCCTTGGTGCCACCTTGTCCAACTGCCCAACTCAAGTGGAAGATGTCTGCTGGACCAGATGCCAAGCCAGCTTTCAGAACTCCAGGGGAGACCCACTGCAGGACTGAGAAGCCACACACACCCAAATCCCAGGACCAACCCCTGTGGAAATCACCAGCCCTGCCCCAAGCCACAGTGACCAGAAGACCAGAGGTAAAACAGAACCCAAGGAATAAAACTTTTATCGAATAAAGAAAAATTTAGGAATTGGCACCTAAACCTATAACCAACCCAATCCCAGATGCCTAAACATAAGCATAAAAACACTATCAACAACAACCAGGGCACTATGTAACCACCAGAGCCCAATCATCCTACTACAACAAGACCTGACCATACCAATACAGCAGACGTAGAAGAAAAAGACCTTAAAACTAGGGTCCTTAATATAATAGAGGTCCTTAAAGAGGAAATGAATACATCCCTCGAAGAAATTGATGATAAGACAAACAATGGGAGGAATTGAATAAATTTGTTTAAATGACTGAAAGATGGAGATAGAATATCTATCTAATCAACAAAATTAGAAACAAAACGGGGAAATAACCGCAGACATCGAGGAAATCCAAAGAATCATTAGGTCATACTTTAGAAAGCTGTACTTCACAAAAATGGAAAATCTAAAAAAAAAAAAAAAAAAGAATTTTCTTGATAGGTACCATACACCAGTGTTAAATCAAGATCAGATAAATAATTTAAACAGAAATATAGTTACCAAGGAAATTGAAGCAGTCATTAAAAGTCTCCCAATCAAAAATGCCCAGAGCCAGATGGTTTTAGGGCAGAATTCTATCAGACATTCAAAGAAGAGTTAACACCAATACTGTTCAAAGTATTCTACAAGATAGAAATGGAGGAAACACTCTGCCAAACTCATTCTATGAGGCTACCGTCACCCTTACACCCAATCCACACAGAGATTCAACAAAGAGAATTACAGACCAATTTCCATCATGAACATACATGCAAACATACTCAATAATAAATATACTTGCAAACTGAATCCAAGAACACCTCAAAAGCATTATCTACCACAATCAAGAAGGCTTCAGCCAAGAAATGAAAATATGGTTCAACATAAGAAAATCAGTCGGTGAAATCCACTACATAAAAAAAGTGAAAGACGCCAGGTGGTGGTGGAGCACACCATTAATCCCAGAACTCAGGAGGCAGAGGCAGGTGAATCTCTGTAAATTCAAGATCATCCTGGTCTACAGAGTGAGTTCCAGGACAGCCAGAGTTACAACAGAGAAACCCTGTCTCAAAAAAAAAAGTGAAAAAAAAATCCACTTCTTACTAGACGGCAGAAAAATTTTTTGACAAAATCCAACACCCCTTCATGATATAAGTCTTGGAGAGATTAGTGATACAAGGGGCATACCTAAACATAAAGGCAATTTACAGGAAGCCCACAGCCAACATCAAATTAAATGGAGAGGAACTCAAAGCAATTCCACTAAAATCAGTAGCAAGACTAGGTTACCTTCTTTCTCCATACCTATTCAATATGTGCTTGAAGTTCTAGCTAGAGAAATAAAAAAATAGAAGGAAATTAAGGAGTTCAAATTAGAAAGGAAGAAGTCAAAGTATCCTTATTTGCAGATGATATGATAGTATACATAAACAACTATAAAAATTCTACCAGGTAATGCCTTCAGCTGATAGACAACTTCAGAGAAGTGTCTGACTACAAGATCACCTCAAAAAAATCGGTATCCCTCCTATATGCAAATGACAAATGGACTGAGAAAGAAATCAAATAAACAACACCCTTCACAATAGCCCCCAGTAACATAAAATATCTTGGGGTGACTCTAACCAAGCAAGTAAAAGACTTGTATAACAAAAACTTTAAGGCTTTTAAGAAAGAAATTGAAGAAGATCTCAGAAGAGGGAAAGATATCTCATGCTCCTGGATTGGTAGGATTAACATAGTAAAAACTGCCATTTTACCAAAATCAATCTACTGATTCAATGCAATCCCTATCAAAACCCCAATGCAATTCTTTATAGACCTTGAAAGGACAACTCTCCACCTCATATGGAAAAACAAAAAACCCAGGGTAGCTAAAATCATTCTGAAAAAAAGAAAGAACTTCCAGAGTTAACACCATCCATGATTTCAAACTGTACTACACAGCTATAGTAATAAAAACTACGTAATATTGTCAAATACCTGACATGTTGATCATTAGAACTGAATCGAAGATTCAGACATAAATAAACACACTTATGAACACCTGATCTTCAGTAAAGAAGTCAAAAATATACAACGGCAAAAAGAAAGCATCTTTCCCAAATGGTGCTGGTCTACTTGGATGTCCACATGTAGGAGAATGAAAATAGTTCCATATTTATCACCCTGCACAAAATTCACGTTCAAGTAGACCAGAGACCTCAACATAAAACCAGATACATTGATCCTGAGAGAAAAGAAAGTGGGAAATATTCTTGAATGAATTGGTACAGAAAACAACTTCCTGAACAGAACACCAATAGCTCAGGCACTAAGATCAAGGATTAATAATGGGACCTTATGACACTGAAAAGCTTCTGTAAAGCAAAGGACACTGTCAATCAAACAAAACGACAGCCTACAGAATGGGAAAAGATTTTCACCCCCTCTCCAATAGTAGAGTAATAGCCAAAATATATAAAGAACTCAAGAAACTAGACATCAACAAAACAAATAATCCAATTAAAAATTGGGGTACAGATCTAAACACAGAATTCTCAAAAGAGGAATATCAAAGGCTGAGAAACATTTAAAGAAATGTTCGACATTCTTAGCCATCTAGGAAATGCAAATCAAAACCACTTTGAGATTCTATCTTACAGGTGTCAGAATTGTTAAGATCAGTAACACAAAGGACAGCTCATGCTGGCAAAGATGTGGAGCAAGGGGAACACTCCTTCATTGTTGGTGGGAGTGCAAACTTGTACAGCCACTATGGAAATCGATATGTTGATTTCTCAGGAAACTGAAAATTAACCTACATCAAGATCCCGCTATACCACTCCTGGCCATATACCCAAAAGATGCTCCATCCTACCAGAAGGACACTTGCTCAAATATGTACATAGAAGCTTTATTCATAATAGCCAGAAATTGGAAACAATGTACCCGTTCCTCTACTGAAGAATGGATAAAGAGATTATGGCACATTTACACAATGGAGTATTACTTAGTTATTTTAAAAATGAATTTTTGAAATTTTTGAATTTCATGAATTTTTCAGGCAAATAGATATAACTAACAGAGTCATCTTGAGTGAGGTAACCCAGTCCCAAAAGGACAAACATGGTATGTACTCACATGTGGATATTACCTGTTAAGCAAAGGTCAAAGAGGCTGAAATCCACAGACCCAGAGAGACTATGGAACAAGGAGGGTACCAGTAGGGACACAGGATCTCCCTGGTAAAAGGGGAAGTGGAACTGATGGCACAGGTGGGCGGCAGGAGGATAGAAAGGATCAAGTTGGGGAAGAGGGATGGAGGGATAGAAGATATGGAGAATCAACCCGAATTGGAGGATATTTGGGGTCATCAGGAGAGCTATGGCAGTTGAAACTCACTGTAATCTACTAAGGAGACCCGGACAAGGGCTCAAGAAATGGGGGATGGTGAGCCTGAACAGTAACTTGTAACTTGGCAAACCTTCCAGAGGTGGGATCTGGGGCACCATCCCAGCTACAAAACCTTCAACCTATAACCTGTACTGTCTTCAGGATCCACTGGGACAATGGAAAGGCAGAGGCTGAGGTGGCAGACTTGGAGCCTACAGGGTCCCCTAGATATGCCTTGTGGTTGGCTGGCTTGGTATTCTTGTAGAGTAGACTAGGGGGGACCTCTGATTCTTTTGCCTGCCCTTGGGACCCTTTTCCTCCTGCTCAGTTGCCTAGTCTTCCGCTGATGCAGGGATTAGTGCCTGGTTTTGTTCCATCTTGTTGTGGCCCTTTTGAGCAGTAAACCTTGGAAGACTGCTCTTAATTGGGGAGAGATGTGGGTGCAATGGGAAGGGTAGATCTGGGGAAGGGGAGAGATAGG
This sequence comes from Cricetomys ansorgei, assembly GCA_026225945.1. NCBI lineage: Eukaryota > Metazoa > Chordata > Mammalia > Rodentia > Nesomyidae > Cricetomys > Cricetomys ansorgei. The sequence continues at coordinate 3,026,581 of JAMJFZ010003970.1, forward strand.
GAGGGGGCTGGGAGAATGGAGGGAGGTGAGGAGAAGGACAGGAGAAGAAAAAGGAATAAATTAAAAAAAGAAGCCTAAGTTCTGAGTAGTGGTTGGATAGACACTAATCTCTAGACAGTGACTTCACTGCTGCCCTGAGCTTGTCTTTGTTTCTGTAACATTTGTCCTGAGCTTGCCCAGGTCTCTGTAACTTCTGCTGGGACACTGCCTATGTCCCTATAAATTCTGCCCTGTGTTGTGCATGTTCCTGTAACACTGAACCTAAGCTTGTATATGAGTCTGCGATTTCTGTTTACTAGCCAACAATATGGATATACATGCTTTATTTCAGTACCACAGCTGTATGTTCACAGTTCTGAAATCCCAACGTATCAGATAATTAAAAACTTCCTTATCTTTTGTCACAGTGAAACTTGTACTGTTCTGAATCTATCCACTGTCTCTGTTGCTGCACAGATTTTAATTATTCAGCATCCATTGTTTCCCCATGAAACATGTGAGAACTCTGCCTACTGTCATCCGTCTCCAGAGGCTATAGTTAGTGCTGAAAGTCATAAAACTAAACCAAGGTTTCAAGCCAAAGCATTTACAAAAGCAAAAGCCTTTCTTTTTCAAATTGAATTATGTTTGTCGTTTAAAGTTATTAAGTGTTATAAATGAGTGATAATTTTGCTGATTAACTGGTATAATATCAATTGTAAGTAGATTGTACTTCTTGTCTTTTTTTTTTTTCAAGACAGGGTTTCTCTGTTGTAACTCTGGCTGTCCTGGAACTCATTCTGTAGACCAGGCTGTCCTTGAACTCACAGAAATTTGCGTGCCTCTGCCTCCCAAGTGCTGGAATTAGAGGCATGTGCCACCTCCACCTGGCTTATACTTATTTTCAAAAGAATGACCATATTTTACAGGAACTATTGTTAATGACCTTAACAATTTATTATGTGTGCCAGATGAATGAGTCTTCCTGGTGTATGACTCATTTATAAATACATTTCAAGCAGTTGATTTTGCCCAGCAGAAAAGATTGAGATCTCATTGGTGATATTTGGAGGATACTTAACTGACAAACTTATATTTTTCAATTTTGAAAATTTTTAAAATAATCTAACAACATTAAAGAGACTTCCAGAAACAGAAATTTAAAATTGAATAAATCTTACTTGATGTTAAATCTTGTATAATACCATGGGGAAAAGAAACTTTGAGAATGTAAAAGAGAGTCCAATACTGAATGAGTTCCTCACAGCCAGGCCCATTTTTCAAAGGTGGAGGACTCCACCACACATGGGTCCCTCACCCACTCCAGACAGATGAAGAAAGGAGAGATTGTGGGGAAGAGTCTTCTCTTCAGGGCTGGAGATATTCTACTGATCTCTCAGATGAAGCGTGAGCGTGGGGTGCAAGTGTCATCAGGAGTGTTCCACTTGGACAGCTGCAGTGTGGATCACAGACATAGGTCAACCTAGATGAAGCCGGTTTGGTCCCTTTCCAGTACTGGGAAAGGGAAGAAGCAAAGAGGGGAGTCCCCAGGAGGCTCCAGGGGACATGAGGGAGATGGCTGTGCTGGTATGAGATTGAACTGCTAGGAGTGGGTTGAGGGCCATGGGGTTCTGTCCTGAACACAGTGCTGGAGTCCTGGAAGGCCAACTCTCTGAGTATGTATGACACAAACACACCTGCCTCGTCAGCAACAGACGCCCCCTCGTGGCTGCTGTTGGTAATGACAGGCAACTAAAGAAAATAAATCCATCTGCCAATTAGATCCTAATACTGGCAAATTGGAAAAGAGAATTCACTCTCAACAAGGTGAGCACAGTATTCCTCGACCTTACAGGTCCCTCAACTCCCAAATAATTGTAGATCAACTCTTCCTTTCTTCAATTCTCTTTCTAGCCTCTTTCTCCACTGCTTTCTCAACATTTGCAAAGCCTATGACTTACTAAGTCAATGCCCTTAAGTTGAAATATTGACCTTTATTATGATTTTCATAAGCTTATAAAATATCATTTATAGGAAGACTGATAATAAACAGACAAACCGTGGACAAAACTATCATACGCTGGATGCATGGCATATGGGCATTAAGCTACACTTCCTTACTACTTAACTACCAACCCCAACCCACCACCTTTTTGACTAACTGTTCTACCTTGTCAAAATTACAAACTGTTCCGGGTCTAAGATTTGCTTACAGATAAGGAAAATCACTGCTGCACATTTTGCCTTCTCTGGCTTCTGTGCCGTCTGCTGCCTGCTTGCCTACACCTCCTCACACAAACCCACATGCTCTGCCCCCCACCCCCACACAAGCAGTTAAAAAGGAACTCCTCCGCGGCCCATCCAGATTCAGATCGCATGTTCCCCGTACCCAAGGTGGTCTTGACCTCCTAGGTCTGTGTCAGACGCCCTCTGTGATCCTAATGCACTCTGCATACTTGGTATGTCCTTCACGTTCAGCACTTTTACCTCTGTACGGAATGGGGTTGGTTAATTTTTGTTAGATGATCATAGAATTGCATGGAACAGTAGAGTCTCACCGATAAAGAGACTAGATGCAATTGCTTATGTATTTAGATGGGGGAATCAGTAGCTTGGTAGGGTGCTCATGTATCACATTTGAATGATTTAAAATGTTTGAGTAGTGCTCGGTGCAGGGTGACCTTTATATAAGTGCTATCTGTTACTGTTAAAAGCAGGCTTAGTGACATTAAGAAACATATTTCAGCACACATTCACAGACAAGAGTCAAAGAGTGGCCGTTGGGAATGCCAATGAGAATCAGGGGAGAACTGAGACAATACAGAAATAAACAAAATCCACTCTCCTGCCCCAAAGTCATTGCAGGAAGCTGAAAAATGTGAATTTTGAACCTACCAGTGAAGGTATTTTTAGGTACCATGTGGGAGAACTACCACCAGGAATGAGTGAAATCATAATAGCAAAATTGAAATTATCATACTCAGGGCTAAGGATCATTCTCAAACTCAATGAATCAGCAATCTCAGGTTCCCTGCAAACTGGCGAATGCGTGGTTAATGTTGACACCTTGATTTTTATAGCTTTAAAAATATGTTTTATTTTTAATCTTGACTGAAGTTGGATATATGCACACATGTGTATAGGTGTCTTGGCCAGAGGCTTCAGGTCCACTGGAGCTGGAGTTTACAGGCAGTTGTGGGTCCCCTCCATGTGGTCGCTGGAAATTTAAGTTGGATCCTATGCAAGAGCAGAGTATACTCTTGGAGCTATGTCTCCAGCTCCCAATTCTTGTTCTTATGTTACAGGAATGGATGACAGTGATTCTTCGAACTGCTAGAGGCAAGACAGCATCCTTTGTGTTGTTGGACCCAGTCCCAAATAACACACACACACACACACACACACACACACACACACACACACACACACACACACAGAGGAAGGAGAGAGAGAGGTAATGCAACTAAATTACTGACACAGTTTATAATATAAATTAGACATTAATGAAGGGACAGCCGAGTGCAAGCTTGGACCTGAAGATTGAGTGAAAACCCCATTAGAGAGTACTATGGAGAAACTGCATGCAGAGGGAGGAGGAAGAAGGCTGAAGGACATGTACAGAATAAAAATATCTAGAAAAGCAGAAAAACACTGAATTGATTGTATTTACTAATTTTCAGTATTATGTAATTGACATGCAAATTTCACTTTTCTTTGGCAATGAAAATTAGTTTTGCTTAACTTTGTGTGAAAGCTTAGGAACATTCCCATTTTGTAAGGTGCACAATCTGCAGCCGTGTTCTTTCAGTTGAAGACTAATCCATGCATGTAGTTTGTGGACACTCTCAAGGTCCACCCTCCTGTGAGTGCTGTGACTTTTGCTTCACAAAGGAACGCAGTGATGTGGTAAGGCTTGACCAGACAAACACTGGGTCTGAACTATGCTTCTAAAAGAAGCCTTTTACCCAGTGGGGCAAATGCCCAAGACATGCGTACTTTCCATAGAGGGAACATGTAGGATAAAGGATGCTGAGAAAGCGTAGAATTTTGTCCTTTGGTAACTTACAACTTGATTTATGCAAGGACGAGATCAAATCATTTTTTATCTCTATTTACTGTTCTTAGGAAGTAAATAATAAAAACAAAAACAAAAGTACATTTATTCAGGGCTAAGGAATGACAAGCAATGGCAGAAGTGTTTTTGTTCCTGTTTTTTTGAGACAAGATCTATGTAATCCTGGCTGGCTTAGAACTCTATATAAATCAGGCTAGCCTGGAATCACAGAGATCTGCCAACTTGGGTGTCTTTTTCCTGAATGCTAGTATTAAAGGTGTACACCACCATGCCTGACAGAAGATAATGTTAAATAATGGAACTATCAAATTATTTCTTGACTTTCTATCATGTCCTTAAATTGTGCACACACACCATAATTCTTGGAATATATAGTCTGAAAATATTTCTTTTATATTTATAAAATCAAGATTAGAAAATATTTTGTAATTTATTTTATATTTATTTGTCCATCCAATAATCTATTTTTTGAGACAGTTTCATTTAGCTCAGACTGGCCTCAAACTTACTGTATAGCTGAGACTGACCTTAAATGTCTGATCTTCTGGAGTCCATTTTTGGAGTGCTGAGATGACAGGCACACAGCATGCCTGGCTCTCACTCACAAGTCCTAAGATGAAGGAACAGACACTGAGCCATGTTCTGAAAGCCAGTGTTAGGGAAAAGTCCAGCCATGGGAGCGAATTATTCAGCCATGCAATACAGTGACATGTTTGACTCAATCCTTCAGCCTTGTAAGTTATTAGTACAGTCATTTTGATTATTCATGAGACATATGCAGCTACACACACTTTGGTCTTTAGGCATTAAATGTTCCAATCTTAGCTATTTCCTGAAGATTGCCACCTTTCTGTTCTCAGTGTAGGTATTTAAACCAGAGCCTGGCTTCTTTGGAATCTTTGGACAAAAGATATATGTATAGGTCATTGAGATACAGAGGTCTGTAAATGATTTGTTTGTGACAGAGGATACATTTCTCACTCCGAGGATTGACATGGATCTCAAACACAGGACCTATGAAAGGCTGATCTTTCAGAGACTCATAAAACATTTGAAGAAGTGTTTTTTCAGTTTTAACCTTTTTGCCATTTTGAGATTTAAGCAGTTCCCATGTGTCAGTTTTATGGCACAGAATTTCTGTCTAGAGTGAAATCAATAAAGGCTGGCATCATTCATTCTAGTTTGAGAAATAACTGCCCTCATTTGTAATCATTCATGCCCCAAAGGATGTGATCAGGATACCACCTGGTATTTTAATCATCTGTACCTAAAGAACAGCCTGATGCTTATCTATCCTCTTCTCCATTGTGTGAAGCCTGACAATCTCTTTTCATTCAGTTCATGGTCACGATTGGATTATCCAGAAGAGGGGAATATTTTGTGTTTGAAATTAAGTATTGATTTTCAGCGATGCATATTTATGGAGCAGAGCATGATGATTTGATGCATGCTTACTCCATGCAAAAGCAAATCATGGCAACTAGCACAGCTGTCTTCTAAAACATTGATAAAGACACCAATACTCAATCCTTATGCATATTTATGACAGGCATGTGATAGTCTGATGAGCACAGAGAGTGTGTGCTGGTCTGCTTTGGGTAATTACTGTTTTATTTTCACATCAGCCCTTTATATCTCTTTCTGTATTTGTGTTCCCCTCTCCTGATTTCCAAATAGGTGATAGGCAGGTAGCTGTGAACTAGTACTGTAGAACACTAGACCACACCTCCTTACAAAGACTTCTGTGGAGTCTCCCTAGCATCTGGGTGAGTAGATGCCTTGGATATTCCTTCAACTGATATGGACCTATGGTTACACTTCCTACCCTTCACATGCATCATTCACACATTCACATAAACTACAATAACTACTGAATTATTAGTCTTTCTTGGTCATTTAATTTCACTCCCATTGCTTTATGTTCATGCATTTTCTCTTCTACGGTCTTGGTTCTTAACCCTACCTATGCCTCTACCCTATGGCTTGTAGCTCAGGAAGCCATCACAGAGGACCATTAAGGTCTTACAGCATCTGCTGAACAATGTATGAACCTCTGTTCATCAGGAACCTGGGGAGAAAGCTGGGACTGCTTTCATAATTTATCCAGTTGATTTTGTCTCTGCATTTCACAGAGATTTTGTCCATTTCTTCTATCAAAACCTCTCAACTTTTTGTACTGTATTCTTACAGTTAAGTGCAAAATTCCATTTTTCTTTTTCTAAGATTCTGTCTTCAGTGAATTCCCAACAAACTTGCACTAGGTCCCATAGTCTTATTAATCTTCTGGCATTAGAACGGAATGCTACCAATTGGATAATTTTTTATGTAAATAGCATGCTTCTTAACTCTATGGTTCCAGTGTCTGGAATGTCCAAGATTGAGGAGCGAGTTGCATATGATACTTCTTGTTGGTGGGGACTCTGCAGTCCTGACATGTGGCTTGGGGCACCATATGTAAGACACAGAGCTTAGTATTACATCAAGACAACTAATTAGCCAATTAATTAATTAATCAAGAATTAATTGAGTCCTCCATGAGTATAAAGTTCTCCTGAATTAAACAACCCTTTACGTTTACACCTCTAAATAGCTCAACATGAGTTTGATGGGGACATTTGTGTCATGTCTACCCATCAGTTCAGTTCTTAGCAGTTTTGTTAAATGCCTCTCCCTGTCTCTCTGTCTCTCTCGTTTCTGCTTACTCTCTCTTGATATAATCCTTTCTTCTGATTTTTAGCTCTTACCACCTTTCTTCTGCTTCCCTAAACACATTTATACTGTTGTTCTTCCTTGTATAGAATCACTGTACAAACAAGTAAAAACACTTAACAGTTATGCCTCTCAGTGTACAGAAATATGTTTCAAAATCTGTTTAAAATGGTAGCTAAAAGAATACTCTAAATTTCTTGTTATAATTTTAAAAATTACTTATCACATACTATTATTAAAAGCACTTGTTCTTTGATGAATAAAGAAACCCATTGCACAGTGCACACCCACAGCTCCTCTCAGAGCATGCTCATCTCCACAGTAGCAACATCTCTTGCTTAGTCCAGGAACACAGCAGATACCTTTTGTTGCAGATTTGTTTGTGTCTTCTGAAGATCGTGAGAGGATGGACTGCCTTGATACTTGAATACGGATGCTCAATACACATCTCAAGGTAGAATCTCAATAACCATCATCTCCTTTATAAAAATAAGAAAGTTGTTAACTCAGGAAGGTTATCTAGCTTGTTAGTCCATCTGCTATATAACCCCAAGATGACTATGGGTCATGAAAAGGCAGCCAGAGCCAGACATGTTAAGTTCCAACTTGTCACACACAAAGTCCCTTCACCCAGAAATCACTCCACACTGCCCCTCTCCCCAAAAGTTCACATCTCCTCTCCTTTGTTCTTCTCCCAGTGAACCAGAGACAGACACCCCAACCCTTCTCCAAATGTATCTCCCCTTCTTCTCTTCCCATCTAGGACTCTTTAACCCCTGCCATTTGCCCACAGGACACATCTGTCTCTACACTAGCCAGAGGCAGTTCTTTGCTCTTCTGGGGCAAATATCCCTTGTCCCCTAACCTTGTCTCATGTCCTTTGCCCCTCTGGGGCAAATAAATCTCTTTTGTGCTGAGAATCTGGTGTATTAAGTGTGTTCTGTTCCAACTTGGGGCTTTTCATAGTCCACGTCATCCTAGTGAGTATTTAGACTCAGAAGGTCTGATCGGAACTGCCTTTCCTTGCTCTCAGGGTGTCCTTTCTAGAAACCGTGTTTTGGAGTAGTCTCATTTTACTTAGCTATCTAATTTTATTTTTTTATGTCTATATTTCATTTGTCACCTAGATGCAGAGATCATGTCTCATAATTCAGTTTTCTTTCTGGGAATATGAGAGATGAGAATATAGTAAATGCTTATGAATATTATAATTATTTTTCACAGATTTAAAAACAAACGGCATTGTAAAGACAGAGAAATTATGCTCAGAAATGTGTGTTGTATATTAAGCATCAAAGATAAATCTACACAAGACTGGATCTAAAAACAGATGCTAACTGGAAAAATATCTACTTACATACCCAATTACTATATCTGTATGCACCAACATATGCTCTGAATTTAGAAAACAGTTGTTTCACATGTTTGATTTGACTAAACTCTGTTTCCTCTTACAAGTTGAAAGTCATGACTTTAATGACTTGCACTAATTAGATTAAATGCTTGTAATGTGTTTCCTGGACAGCCTTGCCTGGAAGCTACCTGCTGAAATGAGGAGTCGGTGGGCAGAGGACTCCTGGGCATGGTTTTGTGGTTCTTCCCAGTTCAACCCTCACATTTCTCTTTGTTACAGGGACAGAGTACAAGAATAGACAGAAGCAGGTTTTTATTTCTTTCTCAAGGAAAAGAGAATACTTGATGTGTTGGATGCAGAACATGGAAAACATTCCATTTGTGTATTCTTATCAGTATAGCTGTTCTAGAGATTGACTAGAAGCTAAACAAGTTCAACAGCAATATTATAAGATGCACGTTAGAACTAAGTTTTAATATAAATTATGACTTGTATTTATTTTTTCATAATTTTCTGCAGAGAAGTATTTAATCTTTTAATTCAGCCACATGGCTGCTCTGGGAAAGGATCACATTCAAGGCCTGTGTGATTTGGCTTCAATGCAGCACACACCTTTAAGTAACCCAACTCAGAAAGAAGTGGTGGCACACGCTTTTAATCCCAGCACTCTGGATGGAAAAGGAACCAGTCAGTTCAGAAGTAGGTCACAGTTCTCAGTTCAGAGTTCACAGTCAGTTCAGACTTAAGAGAGAAGCAGTAGGAATTGAGTGAATGGAAGGAGATTGAGTCAGAGCATGCTAGCTAGCTGAGAAGTGGAAAGTCAGAGGCATAGTGAAGTACAGAGTGAGTGCATGCCTTTAATCTGAGTGTGAGTCTGAGTATGAATCAGAGTGAAGACTTGGCAGAGTGATGTCTGAGATGAATCAGCATATAGAGCAGGCAAAGGGACAAATCAGAGAAAGAGTCACCAAAGTGAGTCAGAATAAGGACACACCCAACTCTCACAACTTAAAAACAGACTCTCAGCTCAAAGAGGCAGGCAGAGAAGGATCAGTCAGATAAGACACAGAGGCAGTTCATCAGAAGAAAGGTGAGTTTGGGAGAATCAGTTTGAAGCCTAGAAGAGCAGTTCAGTAAGAAAGTTGTGGGAGTCAGCCAAAATCAGAAGAGTTCAGTCAGAAATAGTCAGCCAGCTCAGAAGGCCAGTTTGAACCAGAAGAGTTTGAGTCAGAACACTGAGTGAGTTGAATCAGCCAACCAGAAGGATCAGTTGAGTTCAGTACAGCTCTGAGTTCAGAAGGAGCTAGTCACAGTGAGTCAGTCAACAATAAGTCTCGGAGGGCGAAATGTTTTAAGTTTAAGTTCACAGATTAGCTTGTACAGAGGCTGAAATGTTCTATGTTCAAGCTTGTATCTTTATGACTAGATTGTATGGAGGGCAAAATGCTTCAGGACTAGGACTGGGAATTGAATTAGCAAAGAATAAACTGTACTTTGCTATGAACCCATGAGAATAATTAATTCCAGATAAATCCTGATTATAACAATATAGAAGTATTTAGGGAAGAACTGAATTTCAAATCAAAATTAAAACTGAATTGTGGTTTTAGTATTAAACTAACTTATTGTTAGCAATTATTTTTAAAAACTGTTTTATGGGACAGATTATTATTTTGTTGCAGACAATCAATTGCAGACATGTAAAAAATGCTGAAAACATATACAAAGCAAGAAAAGTAGAATATAGATTTTTCTTGAGGTCAGCTTTGCTGTTGGTTTGACATTTGACCCAGTTCACTTAGGAAGGTGAGCCACAGTATACCCTTCAGGAAGAAAAAGTATTTTCCTAACATTTAATCAATGAACTAATGAATTCTTGCCAACAGAAAAAGTTGCAAAATAATTATGGACTGAAATAGCCAATTACTGCACACAGTTATTCTCAGCAAATATGGCACTCTGGTATTTTTTGTCTTGGTGTAAAGCAATATGCTGTCAAGCTGGTAATCTCTAGTGTGTAATAGAAAAAATAAGTTGAGTGTTTTGAATAAGGAAGGGGCCAGGAGGCACTGTGAATAGAGCCTCCTCTGTGAGCCTTTTCCTTGAGGTGTTACTGCTGGTAAAATATACTCTATTTCATCATTACTCTTTGGGGAAGGAATCAAAAACCCTCTCAAAAGGCATTTTTTAGCATAGAAATGCAGTCTTAGAAATGCAGTCCAAAGACAGTGCAGAGACTCTCATCAGGTGCCACACTGGAGTGATTTCCTTATTGCCAACTCATTGTCTTGGGGTGAATGTCACACATAATGAGTTAATCCAATACATTATTGTTGTGGAAGTTTATTCTTAGATATGTATAAAATAACTGTTTTGTGTACTGTTGGGTGAGGGGCTACCTAAGCCTTGGGGTTTTGTGTTGTCTGCAGATGTTGGATTTATGTGGAGGATGTTCTATTGGTCATGATCTGCATGTGCTATCTGCATGTGTTCTGTATCAATAAAAATACCTGAGCTCAGACACTTGGGGTTCTACTGTCCAGTATGGCACTGGCCAGGATGGTGGTTCCCTCTGCTGAGGTCTGGCAGGGCTTCCACATGTGAATATGACTCCTTGTCTTCCTTGGTGAGCCTCTGCAATAGGTATACTACTACACATTATTATGAAATAAAATCCACATTTCACACACATACTAGATTTTACATACAGTCTCTTTTCTTTCTACTGGCAAAAGTGTGAACATAGTCCCCTCACTACTTCAAATTGTGTTGTGGAGTTTGCCTCCTTTGTGGAAATTGTAGAAGTCTGCACATCCAGAGTGCAGTGGCTAAGTCTCTCCCTGGGAAAGCCACTTTTATGAAGACAGTATTTCCCTGCAGGATGAGGATACAGCTCCCTCTCTGTTCGCTCTTGGAATTCCACCCAGAGCTCTCCATAACAGGCTGATCTCATGTCCTTGTCTTGCTATGAACACACTCTCCTGCTGAGCTAAAGTCACCCTCAGCGAGGGGTGTTTTACACCACCCAAATTTGTGCTGGGACATCAGCATTCTCCACCCTGGTCCTCAGGCTCTTCTGGGTATTTAGTATACAAATGGTACATTGTTTCATGATTATGTGACCAATTCTTTTAATAAACATACAGTGCCCATTATGAAAACTAATTATTTATGTTTTTGCATATGTATCTGTGTGCCTTGTGCAAGAACATATGTCTGTATATATATGACTGTGTGTTCATATGTGTATGAATGTGTTTATTATGTGTTTATTAGTATGTGTTTTTGCATGTGTATATATGTGTCTGTATGAGTATGTGTGCATATACTTGTATTATATGTACATATGGACATGTATGTGTGTGCATGTATGTCCATATGCAGAGTTGGGTCCTTTGTGTGCTTGTGTGTATGTGTGTGCTGTGTGTATCTATGTGTATGCATGAACTGTGTGTATACTTCTTTGTGCTTTTGTATGAAGTGTGTGTTTTATGTGTTTGTTCACATATGGTTCTATGGTTGAGGTTAAAAATACAAAATTTATTAAATATCTTTTGTGAGATATATATGTTATACATTTTTCTATATCCAACTTTTACACATATATATATACATATATATATGTACATGTATATACACATATACATAGTGTGTATGTATATGTATATACACATATACATAGTATTCAAGTTATCAACAGCAGATACTTCCAGGCCACAAACCCATTTCCAAGTAAACTCAAAATATTTTTCATTTTCATTTTTATCCAGCAAAAATGGCCTATTTTAATATCTGCTATTGAAGAAAACTGGAATACTGATGCAAAATGGCAAAAAGTAATGACTTGAAACTTTACTTCCACAGAAGTTGGTGCAGCCTGATAAGGATGAAGCAGTGGGAGCTGAGTCAGCTGGACTCTGGGGTCTCCAGTGCTTGGTGCTTCCACAGGGCCTTGTAGGAAGAGTCGTGCAAAGGTCTCTGTCAGGGCCAGCTTCAAGGGCTTATAGCAGTTGGGTCTTCATCGGGTCCTACGGGGCACTCAGGTCAAATGTTCTGTCGTCACTGTTAGAATTCTTAGTGAGTCTCGGGGGTTCGCGCCACACTGGACTCAGTTACGGCGGAGCCAACTTCTCAGAATGCCTGGACTAAGATGCATAGAATTGCCCTGGTCAACAGGGAAGGATTGTGCTGAAGAGTCCCCAGAGTCTGTGGCATCTGGCTTTCTTTCTTACTGGCACTCTGTGTCAGTTCCTGTCTTACTCATCCTCCACATTCGCTTGGGTTGTTCCTGTGAAACTGGCATCTTCCAGCCGTGACTGCTATATCTCTCCACACTGGGCACGGGTACAGTAGGGTCTGTTTTCTAGAAGGTACCCTCCCTATTTATCTAGCAGCGTTTGGACCGCTCACATAAGTGCTGTTTCTTGCTGATTCTTGGCATTTGCCTTCTGCAGTAGAGCCTATGTCTCCCGCCTTCCATCAGATCTGGTGAACTGTTTGCTGACCTAAAAGCTTCCTAGAGGCGTGTAAAGAAAACACTTGCAGGATTGTAAGGAACAGTTTGAGGTCTACCACCATAGTAGGACATTTATATGTTGTCTTATGAATTGGTAGCGACAGCACATCAGTTAATTAACAACTTTACCAGCAAATGTGACTCTATATCCTCACATTTCTCTCACCCAATGAATTAAAAATAACTACATAAAATTTCTCCAAGTCACTTGTTTTGTGTGTGCATGTGGCTGCACGTGCCGCGGTGCAGGTGTGGAGGTCAGAGGACATGTTTCAGGAGTCTGTTTTCTCCTTTAACCACGTGGCACGTGAGGATGGAGCTCAGGTTGTCAGCCTTGGTGGCGGGCACCTTTATCCACTGAGTCATCTTGCCACCCTTCACGCCATGAATCTGTCTACATTTTATTTCGCAAAGGTAAAAAGCCTTTTTTAAATACTTATACTTTAAATATTTAAACTGCATATTGTCCCCACTCTGTATTCTTTCTTCATTCGCCTCAAGTGAGTGACTTCCTTAGACTCCACCACAGTAGACTTACTGCTATTCATAATGCACTTAGTGTTAAGCACACAGGGCGTGTTAAGTTGTGTGAATAAGAACACTCTGCAATTCCAGTGCTGTAGCTGAAGGCAGCCCTAAGCTTTGCCCTCTCAAAGGTGATTCTGGAACGAGAAGTGGTGTTCTCCTGTAGCAATCTATCCCACACAGGGGCCTGCTAATGTTGCAATGTAATCAGAAGACACAGTTGCACAGTCTGTGGCCATGCCCGAAGTTCTTTACTCTGTAAAGTCAGAGCACAGCACCGGATGTGCTGTCACCGAAATGAATTGCTTGCCCTGCACTGAGCTTCTCTAGGCCCAACTCATCCTTAGCTTCTTGTCTTCATCTTTACTGTCCTTATCTCACCTCTTTGTCAAACATGGATGAAATTTCTAAGTTTATACCTTTGTTGTACCGGTCATGCTTGAAGTCTGTACTTGGAATTTTCTTTGAAGGGAAATTATTCCCAGTGTGGATGAAGTTAACTGTTGACTGCAGAGGTGTAAAGGGGTCCACTCAGATACCCCACTAAATATTCCATCACCTAATGTGTTGATACTGACGTAAGGATTTAAAACTGAAAGCAGACTTCAGTTACACTGATAAACCTTTTTCAACTATGCAACTCATTTAGCAACATGTTGTAATATTCAGTAAATGAGAAATAAGAACTCTGGGCATAAAATATCTCTTGTGGAACACTTGAAGAAATGGTTTATACCAACTATGATTTAAACCTAGTCACAGGTTTATCAACTAAGCAATTTTGAATATAAGATTATTATGACTAAATGGAAGCTAAGTAACTAAAATAAACAAGGAAGAAGCAAGCCTGAATCTAATTATGTTAACTTGTTATGTTAATTATGCAAACACCAACCTAAAATCTGCATATGTTTTGTTCCTTCCCTTTGACTACATCACTTCTAGTTTCCAGGAAAAAGAATGAAATAGTACCTTCAAATATTTTTTAAAAGCAGACTTTATTACCCATAAATATGTTTAAAAAAAGAAGAAGATAGAAACATCACAGTGAGTTCTGCCTTACGCACATGGGGCTAGCTAGGCAGCAAGCAGTGACCTTCCCAGTGCAGGTAACTCTACTGAGAAAGTGAAGAGATGGAACTGTTTTTCAGAAGTTTGCCAGCTGGACCACAGTGCTGTGAGCCAGGAGGGAATGAAGCTAAAGTAAGTGTGAATCCTAACAGCTGCTTCCCTTTGGCCTTGGGGAGATCTGCAGAATACAGTGTAGGGACAGGTACCCCAAAAGGGAAGTTGGTTCAGCTCAGGTAATGAGATAAAAGCTATTGCCTGGGGTCACTGAAAGGCTGGAATTTTAAATTAGGCAGAACCCCTGTGATCCTCTGTAAAATATGAGGATGTGTATGAGCTAGACAACATAAAAAAATGAACCAGAGAAGGGACACTTACCACCGGTCTGTGATCTGAGAAACCACCAGACCGTTTTGAGCATGGGCCCATGTGGCTGTATCATAGAGGCTTCATTTAATTTCCCATACATTCAGTTCTTATCACCCCATATAACTTAACTCTGCATTTAAATAAATTAAATGCTTTCCAACATTGTTTGCAAATCACAACGTCTGATAGTTTTTCTTTCCGGTAAATTTCATGCAAGATGATATCTTGTCTTTTCCCAGAATCTAGAAGATTGTTAATGGTTCGTTAATTAACATTCACTACCGAATCTAAAATTTTGTTTATAATTTTAATCAATGCCTCTGATTGGATTATATATCGGTTGACAGGAAACAAGAAGGGGGTGTTTAATAAAGATTTATGGGGAATACACTTCTTGATTCTTTGTTCGTAAGAGCATGCCAATTTACTACTTTAACATTTGAACAAAAGCCTAGAAAATAGATGACAGAGAGATATGTAACATTGATACTTAAGAGTCATAGAAGAAAAATATCAAACGCAAAGTAAGACAGGAGTTGTATTATTAAAAGTCTGGACACGATGCCTAATACATTAGCATTAGCATCGAGACTCGAAACCTGAGGGCAATACCCCCCACCCAAATCTGGAGATCTGACTGGAGAAAATGACCCTTGGAGGAGAGGACAAAGGCCGTCTTGATTAAAGTTGCTACTGGTGTGGTTACATGCAGAAAGATAAAGTGATACATTTTAATTTTTAGAAGACAATGACTCTGGAAGCCTGGAATTCCATGTCCACATGGCATCAGATTTGTTTTTGCATTAGAGCCAGTCTCCTTTACTCTCTGAAGACAGAGACATTAAATTCCACTCAGTAGGTGGACAAATGAACAAAGCAGGCGGTGCCCATTGGCCACCGGCCTACCTTCCTGCTGCCCCGACGTCCATGTTTTCCTGTGTACACATCTATTTTACTGTTAGTTCGGTGTGTGGTTTCACCTATGTTGCATATTCTTCTATGTTTTTAATTTGTGTGTGTGTTTGTGTGTGTGTGTGTGTGTGTGTAGGTGCCCATGGAGGCCAAAAACACCCCATTCATTGAGGCTAGAGTTAGTAGACACTGTAGGTTCTGAAAACCAAACTTGGTTCCTCTGTGAGAGTAGCAGGCACTCTTTAACTGCTGAGTTCTCTCCCGGCCTCACGGGCTCCACTTGTATAAATACTGCATTCATTATGGATTTCTAATCAACAAAATTCCTGTCTTGTGTTATCTTATTCAAGATTACTCTTTGTATGTAGTTATATTTTATTTAATTTTCCTATCATAGAGCGCTAAAAAGTCAGACTAGCCATTATTCACTCCATTAGACTTTTGAGGGGCTTATATTCAGATATGTATCCACCTGGTCTCAATTAATTTCTCTGGAAGTTGAAATCCAGAGAATATATTTCTTGTACAGTGAAAGAACATATTTCTTCTACAGTGAAAGTTACACCTACTTCATAGTAAGTTGGTGTTAATGACATTTCTCTTCACATAGAACCAAATACAAAACAGCAAATCAGAGATCACCAACTCATTCACATCACCGAGGTAAATTAAAGAGCAATTTCCCAAAGTAAAAATAACAATAAAAAGTAGCATTGCTGGCAGCCTTACAAGATCTTTGCTTTTAAGTAGGTAGAAAATCTAACACATTATTTTATTTTAAAACCCCTCATAAACACTTATATCATTTTTAATGGTTTCTACTTCACTGTATTGCATTTGAATTATTCATCATAGCACTGCAAATGTGACCTCTACCCATATTTGTTTTGATACTTAAAGCAAATGGATTTGCTTGTTCCATGTAAGGAGAGATTCAGAGGCTTATGGGCCAGGGTTCCCTGCTAATCTCTGGTACTGATTACAGCTTTCTTGTCAGTAGCTGTATCTATATCTAGCAAGGCTTTAGCTTCACAAGAAAATCATAACAATCCCCAAAAGGTTTTCATTTGAAGAATACTGAATTCAGCACAAGCTAATCTCACAGTTAAGAGGTCCTGAGTGAAAAGAGTGAGGAGACTTGTTACATTAATAGATCCTATAACTTTGGACAAGAGAAATTTACAAATGTCAGGATGAAAGTTAATGATTCTGGGTCAGATCTAACTCAGAATATGCAACCATGTCTTTAAGACCTCACTAGCCACTGCAGGACAAAAAGAAGGAGGGAAATGTTAAGGCAAGGGAGGAGAGAGAGGGTCAATCAGAGCCCAGAGCTGCCCAGTACTCTCACCTCATGAATAGGGTCAAGAATATACAGATAAAATAAATACACCTTGCCTCTTCATGAAAAATTCTGCTTTAGATATCTGAGTTCATCATCCAGTTATTTGATATCCTCAGAAAACCACTATCAGAATCTAGCGAGAGTAAGGCTAGGAAAAACAGCTGGCCGAGATCAGTGCCTGAATCAGCAGTGAACCATGAGGAGGAATTAAGTCTAGGGATAAACAGTTATGATGTCTGATGGGAAAACAGTGTCAAATGCTGATCTTCCAGTTGTAAGTCTTCTTGTGTTGTGCTTCATGTCAAAGGAACAACTCAAACATATTCTACATCAACAACAGGCTCCAAGAAATGACCTCTGCCAAACGGGTGTACCCTTCAACAAAACAGAAGTATTCTTTTTGTAAAATCATAAGGAGAAGTTGACTCTGGATAACCTATACCATTAAGAATTTGCTATATGACTTAATCTGTTGCTGTGAAGAGACACCATGACCACTGCAACTCTTATAAAAGAAAGCTTTTCATTGGGGTTGGCCTACGGTTTCAGAGGTTTAATCCATCATCATTATGGTGGAGAACATGGCCGCATACAGCAAGAGATGGTGCCGAAGAAGTAGTTGAGAGTTCTGATAAGGATCCACAGGCAGCATGGAAGATATACTCTGGGCGTGGAATAGGCTTTTGAAACCTCAAAGGCCACCCCCAGTGACTCATTTCCTCCAACAAGACCATATCCCCTAATCCTTTCAAACAGTCCCACTCCCTGGTGACCAGGTATTTAAATCTATGAGCCTATAGGGGACATTCTCATTCAAACCACTGCGCGATATAATACGTCTTATGAAAAAATAACATAGCAATAATTCTTCCCATATGTGATATTTAAGTTGATAAGGGCGCCCCAACTAGTGCCCCAGGGACTTTCACAATGCTGCAGCCGTGCTCTCACACTCACCCTTAGTGTTTGCTGATTTTCAGTCTCCTCTTTCTCCCAGCCTTCCTCAGTGACACAAGGAACATGCTTTATGTTTCAGAGATTTCAGTCCATGCTACTTGGCTCTGCTATTTCTGGGCCTGTGCATGGTGAGGCAAAGCACTATTGTGTATAGTGTGTGATAGAGTATGGTTGCTCACCTAATGGCAGACAGGAGTCAGAGAGAGAGAGAGAGAGAGGTGAAGAGTTGATACCAGATATATCCTATACAGCCACATTCCTCTTAACTACTCCCGTCAACTGCCCTAGCTTCTAATGGTCCACTGAGCTATGAAGTCCTCAAGGGACTGATCCATTGGTCAAATGATTCCTCTCTGAAGCACTCTCAGCTGGGGATTCAAGACAGGGAATATTGGAATGGGAGGTGTTACTTCATACTCAACCAGTATTACCAACATAATTAAAATACAGTGATGGACACGGGACCACAGTCAGCCCTGCACCCACAGTGCAGCACAAACCTATCACAGTGGCTGGAAGCTTCTGAGATGACAGAGTCCAAAGCAGAGCAGGAAACACTTCAGTGGGATGCAATAGATGGAAGGATGTCTAGACTGGCAGGCGTGTAGCAAGCTCTTTGTGTCTCAGGTAATTAACTGACATTATTTCTTCTCAGAGTGCTTCTGTCCTTAAACCTGATTTATAACATAGACAAGATTATGTTTTAAATATTCTGAGAAGAACCTGTGTCTGAATCTGTATTCCTGTTATATATGTCTCCATATCACCCCTTTGTTAAATTCATAGCAAATGCTTTTTAAATGACTTTTAAAGGAGATATCACTACGTGGAAGTTGTGTTTAGAACCTCTGTCAGCTGTAAGTGTGTTCACAGAGCATGGCTTCCTCATGGCCTGCAAGCCCTCTCCATAGTAACTGCTACTCAAACCTGACTGGACCCAGGCTGACCTCATGAAGTCAGCAGGACAAGGGGCAGTGCGCCCATGGCCTTTCCTGCAAGTTTATCTTGTATATGTGTCTCTCCAAGGTTCCTGTGCTTGTGTTAAATTTCCAGAAATGCACTTCAAGACCTCAATGTTTCCTTCATGAGCATCAGCTCTTCACTGCTTTCATTCCGACTAGCTCCCTCCCTTCGCTCAATACAGCCCCAGGGGAAGGGTGGAAATGTGGTCCATGGTCTCATTAGGCCTCAACTTCAGAGACAACGCCAATGTCTCTCACAAAATACACTTTAATTCATTTTAATTTATGCTTAAACTGACAGAAGATGAGTTTCACTTTTGCTTCAAATATTGAAATGAATTTGTCCTAACATATGAGGCTGATCTATATGTTTTCTTACTTAAATCCCATTTTTCAGATTTACTACTGAGTGAAGATTGGCCCTTCCGTGGTACTTATTACTAACCCATCTATCGCAGACCACTTCAAAGGAAAAATGTATTACTTATGGCCTATTATAATTATTCTAATATAATACTTACTATTATAAAGACAACTCCATTAGCCTATTAAATAATATGTTATCATAAATCATTTTAACCTATGAAAAAAACCTCTGTAGAATAATATATTATACAATCTAACCATCAAAATGTAATTAACTCGTGGCCTTCTTTTCAGTAATTCATTTAAATTCAATTTTATATTCTAGAGCTTTGTTCCTTCATTTTATCTTTTCAAAAGGAGAATAAAATATAGAGAAACTAGACATCTCAGCACTTCACATAACTCAAAGCAGGGAGCCTCACTCCTTCTAAAGTACTTGGCGTAAGCTTTTCTCTGAAGCCAAATAACTCTGTGACAGACAAGGGAATAATTTTCAGAATCATTGTCTAGGGTCAGGAGAGGTGGCTCAGTGGGCAAGGACAATGACTGCTGTTGCAGAGGACCTGGGTGCCATCTCCAGCACCTTCACGATGGTTCACAACCATTTGTAACTCCAGTTTCAAGGAGTCCGATGATCTTTTGTGGCCTCTGCAGGTACCAAGCATACACACATGCAACATACATACACTCATATGTACAAAACAAAAAAAAATCTTAAAATGAATTATTATTTTAAATTGATATTTTTAATGAAAAATAAGATATTAAGATAAAATAAGATAAAAATAAGATCAGTCTTAAACCTCTTCAGTAGAGCATGGAATCTATCTGTGACTAAAGCATAATCTTTTATGCATACAAGTCCTTAGACCTAAGGTCTACCCTTACTGAGAAACCAGTAAGAGGATTTGTAGCTGGGAAGAATTCAATTGGAAATGTCTGCTTTAAAGCCTTGTTATTTCAATGAAACATTATTGGCTTGAAATCATTTGTTAGTGATGGCATTAAAATGGTAAATATTCTGAAATGAATGAAAACTTGCAGTCACGGGACAATTGTTTTCCCACTGACAACGTCAGTGAGAACATACAGATTGAAACAGATCAGTTCATTTCTCTCCAACTCTCTTTCCCTTAAACTGTCATGAGCTTCATCTAGGAAAGATCAATTAAATTATGTGGGAAAATTCTAACATTTTATGAATATGTAATTAAAATTCTGGTTTATGGGATAAGGAGCAATTGATAATTTCAAGAGCATGCTGAACATGTCTATTAACTCAACTCTAAAATTCCGTCAGTGGGTTACTTTTCTCTAAATGTGGGTTACTTTTCTCTAAATCTGCTTCCAAAGAGAAACCTGCGTCCTTATTCCAAATATGTGTTTGGAATATCCATAGCCTATCTACAGTCTAATGAACCTAGGCCCAAGCAAATATAGCACATAATCTATAAAATTAAAAATAAACTTTTATGTTTTAACACTGGTGTTTAAAAATAAGTATAAAATACAACTTTTCCAACTGAAAGGCTTTAAAGCTTTCTGTAATTTTTCAAGTCTCTAAGCAGTGTTGATTTGTTAAACCTTTGTGGTTTTCCCAAGCCACAACCCGTACTGGAATAAACGTAAGACTCCGAAATAGAAAAACAAAGGTGAAAATTTCAAGTGGCTGGCGTGATACAGATAAATACGTCCTTCTTTATGACACAGCCATTTCTTGTTTTCAACCAGGTGTGAGCTAGTAGTAAAGATTAACCACTTTCAGTTCTGTGGGATTCCCCCCACCCCAGCTCCCATATTTACCTAAAGTAGTGATCTTCATAAAGTTATTTTAACTTTTTCTCTGACTCGGTGTCTCTGTCATTTATATATTTATATAACTGTCTCTGGACAGTAATAAAAACTGAAAAATACTCAAATCTTGTAATCATCATCATCATCATCATCATCATCATCAGAGTGAATAACACTCAGTCCAGAACACAGCCTACATGAGAAGATGGCAGCCCTGCAGTGTTGGGCATGGGTTCTCTCCCTTGGCCTGGGGTTCTGCCCTGACATCGTCTCAGCAGATCCTGAAAACAATACAGGATGTGTATATATACATAAAATTTTGTTTTTCTTTTGAGACAGGGTTTCTCTGTTGTAACTCTGGCTGTCCTGGAACTCACTCTGTACGCCAGTCTGGCCTTGAACTCCCAGAGATCTGTCTCCCTCTGCCTCCTGAGTCCTGGGTTTAAAGGCGTGCTCCAACACTGCCTGGCCATTACCTTATTTTTAAAAACCTCTTTTAATCCTCAACTGGATTGAATAATTAAAATAATAATTTTAATTAGTTATTTAAATATATTTTTGCTTTATTACATTTTTATATGTACATGCTTACGAACATGAACTAAAACACCATGCTGAATGAATATCTATTTGCAATTCATAACAAAATCTGAGTAAATTCGGAGAATAGCTTTTTGTTATAAAAACTGTTTCTTGGATTTATTTCCTGTTATCTTCTGCCCACATTCTTAGTTTTTTGTTTTTGCTTTTCTCTCCCAGCTTGCTTTTATAAGAAAAAGACTGAAAATGAAATCATTTTTTCTGGCTTGGTAATAGCTCTATGAAATTAATATGAGTGAAATAAAGAGGCATGTGCCTTTGGAATTTTACTAAAGTAATCCTATGCACTGTGTATGTTGTGGGGTGGGGGTGGTGTTGTTCTTAAGTCCTGGTATGGCTTAATGAGATTGAACTGACTGGCTATTAGGAAGGAAAGTGCTGTCCCTGGCAGACCCTGCTGGCCTCCAAATAGCGGGCTACTCTGCAAGCTTTGACTCCTTCATGAAATATTCACTGAGTGCCTTTTTCTTTCTTCTTTCTTTTTTTTTAATGAAGTGTTAATTTGTGCATTTAAGTGATTCTGTACTATGGTCGGTGAGGTTAAGAAGCTTTCAGTCTACCTGAAGGAAGGGGATTTTCATCAGAAAAATGGATACAATCAAATAAACAAGGCTACCTTCCGATAGCTGTCTCCATTTATAAAGTTGGCCTTTCTCATGGATTGTCCCTTTAACTTCGTATCTGCCTTCAATCAAGAGCTTGACAACTCTGCACCTCTGTGTTTGGTAACCCCCCCTGTGTCTCTTGCCAGATTCCCCTGTCCCACCTTCTACTCTACACCCAAACTTCAGAGGAGACATCTTCTCTTTCTGACCCCTCCCTCCTTAAACGGCCGCTTCATGAAACATTTATCTTTAAAAACATAGGCAAAGTTGTGGAGAGGAAAGTGAGGCTACAGGAATGCAGGGAATATTTATTTTGTACTTACTGATTCTCAGGCACTGTGCACACATTATCTTCTTTATTTTTCACAGAACATTTAGAGAGATAGCCAGAATTTTATAAGAAAAAATGACATGTATACTATAGACATGTAGACTGTAATCTTTACAGGCAGGATAAGACTTCAAGCTCATGTCTCTACACCTTCTGCTCTCACAATGTTATGTCCAAGGCATTCCGCATCTATGGAAAAGACACCATTTCAGGACTAAGGAATGTGTATTTTTGAACAATATGCAGAGTACTAAAATCATGGAGTTATGAGGCTGACAAAGTGGTGGGGGTGGAGCTTATGTCCAGGTGAGGACACAGGGGCTTAGAGGAAGGAATGGCATTCTCTGTAGATTGTGTCTCAGCTCATGCTGCTATTGAGGAACAGCAGACTCTTTCCATTACAGAGAACAAAAGTGTTTTTCAATGAATGAATGACCTTCTGGAAAGCACAGGTCAAATACAAACTCAAGGTTGTCTCAGAGCCAATGGTGCCTTCACTCCTGTTCAGGAAACGAGCCGTGATGGCAAGGAGGATTTGACAAGTCCTCGGGTCCTCTTCCATGGGTAACCCATCAGCGCATCTGTAGGACGCATCTTAGAGCTTTTGTTTGTCCAATTCTGTGGACCAGACAGTAAGCGTCTCCTACTTACTCTTCAAGACTTGGCTCAGGCTGGGTCCTGAGATAGCATCCTCCGACACTTCCACGCGGTGCTGGCCTCTCCGGCATGCTGTGCCTCCAGTGCATTTGTACTTTTCTCCTTCCTGAAATACTAAACCTCTTTGTGTCATCTTTTTTTTTCTCTTTAATAATATTTTCACCTTTGAATTTTTTAGTTATTAATTTCATATATGCCACATTGTGCTTGATCAAAAATACCCCTCATTTCCTCCATTCGAATTCCTCCCTTATCTACTCCAACTTTTTTCCTGCCAAACTTCATGTCTCATTTTTTTAAAACCCGCTGACTCAACATAGTGCTGTCTGCTTGTTCATAGTGTGGGACCATCTCCTGGAACATGGGTAGCTTCTCAGGAACCTCGCTGACTGACTCCACCAAAGCCAATAGCATCTCAGCTGGGGTGGGACTACAAGAGCCTCTCCCTCTTCATGCTGTGACTTTTTTTTTAGCCTGTTTTTGTTTAGGTCTTGTACATTAACTCCCAGCTGCTGAGAGTTTGCATGTGCAACTGTCCAGTTATGCTTACAAAATACTGTTTGACTGCAGACATCCACTAACTCCGGCTCTTACAGCTTTCTGTATCCTCTTCTGTGATAATCCCTGAGCACTGGGTGGAGGGGATGTGACGTAGATGTCCCAAGTAGAATGGAACATTTCATAATGTTGTATTCTCTTCACATTGTCCAATTGTGGATCTCTGTATTAATCACTGTGTATTGTAAAATACTTATCTGATGAGGTTTGAGGCAGATTTATTATTATCTCCATTTAGCAGAGTTATTAGTACTAGGTTTTCCCGCTAGGCCTGTGACCCAGCCAGAGATGGGTTTGGGGCTCAGTGACTAGTACCAGGCTGAATTCTATCTTGTTCAGTGGCTTTAAACCTAATCAGAAAGTTCCTCCCATAAAGTCCAGGCCATTATTGCACCAGTGACATACATTGCCTGGCCAGTTGTTACTCTCGCTCATGGGGTTCACAGCTGGGCAAGACTGATAATTAATCTTCTTCCCTGGTGGTATGAGTCACACCTTACTCTGCTCTGTAAGCTAGTGAGTAAAGAAGAAGCTTCCAGGTTGGTAGCTGCTTGACTTCTCACTGTCTTATGACTCAAGCATGTGGTGTCTTCAGTAATATGGTCTTACCATCAAGTTCTGGAAGGTAACCCAAAGCAAAGGCAATAACTTATAATTTGTATGTGTGACTCTATGGGACCTCACTGACATACAGCTTAAAAAGAGGTAACTCACACTCGGCACTGAGCATTTTATCTGACAACGTATGGAATCTGAGAGAGACATTGTTCCACATCATAGGGAATGTCCACTTTGTCTGCACGTGTACATGTACATGTTTTAGCAAGTTTCTACACTATGACCTCTCCTCATAATCCCTCCACTACCTTGACTTCCCATTCCCCACCACATTTAACTTTACATGCTTCATATTCCTTTTTACCCTTTATATAACCTGTGTTCTAACCCCTTTCCTCATAATCCACTCCCATAGTCCCTTACTATGTTTATGACTTGAGATCTCAACTTTCATTCATTTATGTTTAAAAGCACACTGAATAATTCGTATTCAGCTACATATGGTCTGAAACTACTCAAATGTCTGGTGCTTTATACCAGATCAAATTTTGATTTGGAGTAAAGATAAGAATTTATCTATAGAGTCAGAGATAAAACTTTGTAAGATAGTCAGGGAAGGCCTTTAAAATCATGTAATAGTTAACCACGTTACAAAGTATAAGGTCAGGTCTTCACTAAAGGAAATACTAAACAGATAAGACCTTTTAGACTCTATCAGAAAACCACCCAACCTTCCAAATAACAAACAAACAAAGCAATAACAACAACATATTTAAAAAGTTTAGACAGGCAACCCATGGATGCATAGATGCTGCTGTGTGGTGTGAGCGCACAGGGTGGAGGCTGCTCTTTTGAGAATTGAAGCTACCCAGAGAATGTCCCTTGGGGTGTTTTGTTGTTGTTGTTTTTGTTTTTTTAGTATGCATCTGTAGTTGGAGGTTGATGATGATGATGATGATGATGATGATGATGTAGCCACAGAATCAAGTGCTAAACCCAGATGACAAGAGCTGTGGCTGAGGGAGCTTAGGAGTTCAAACCAAGATTAAGGTGAGCCCAGGCCGGGGGTGGATGGCTTGAAAGAACAGTAGGTCTTGAAGGATGCAACCAAGTTGAGGTTCAAATATGTGAACATTTTCTTTAAGTGAATGAATACAAAAAACAGCAAAACAACAACAAAAAAAAAAAAACCCTACATCCTTATTCCCTTATTCTCAGAAAAAAATCTTAGAAATACAAATATGCAAGGTGTTATAATGCCATATGCATCACAAATCATTTCAGAAATGTCTGATCATTTTTATTAATTTTAGTTATCATTTAGACATATCTGTACAGTATTTTCATTCTTCATATCCCTTAACCATCACATTTTGTAATATCTCCTATTAACGAAGTAAAAGAAAATGTCTCCTTCCCTGGCAGATCTGATCATTTTGAATCGTGATTCATAAGAGCCAGCCCAGCCATTCCTGTCCTTACT
Source organism: Cricetomys ansorgei (assembly GCA_026225945.1). NCBI lineage: Eukaryota > Metazoa > Chordata > Mammalia > Rodentia > Nesomyidae > Cricetomys > Cricetomys ansorgei. Next base: position 3,052,304 of record JAMJFZ010003970.1, read on the forward strand.
GGGAACATTGAGTGCAGTTTCTTGTTGGCAGGAAGAGATTCTTCTTCCAGCTTGGCTCACTGACTTGGCATGAGTCCCATTCAGACAGCCATTTCGTCATCCTTGTGAAAGTGCCAGTGGGGTTATTAAGATAGAAATAAAAAGTGTCTGTTTGCTATGTCATAAACCAGAAGTGCAAGGAAGAAGCCTTCTCAGAAGAGTTGATGAGATTCTCTGAGAGACACCATGTCCAAATGCACATTAATTAGCCCACAACGCTGTTCCCTAGTTGGCATATACTCAACATTGCTGTAGATGGAAGGAGTGAAACTTTGAAAGTTTGAATATACGTGGAGGGTGTGTGAGAAAGAGGGAACTTAAATGAAATCTATAGCAGCAAATACAATCTACATAATGTATGTAGGGAAGAAAGTTTCTAAATGTGGCAGATACTGTAAGACTAAACTCAATAAATATAAAGAAATAAGGGTCAGACCCTAGAGTAAAATATAATTAATTCAAAGCAATTACAAACAATTCCTGTGAGTCATAAAAGCAACGCAATAAAATAGTGGGTCTGTGGATGTCACCCATATTTATGAAGAAGCATTCCACTACCTACAATCATAAATGGAAGAGAGGACATTAAACTTGCATCTGCAGGTAAAAATCAAAACAAAAAGTATATGGCTTCCCTTTCCAGAGGGTCAACTTAACAGACTGAATTTATAGAAGCAGAAGAGAAGGGTACAAATTGAGTTTCCCTGTGATAAATCAGCCTGCCTACTAGGGCTATGGGCAGTGAGTCCTGCTGAGAAGTACATGATTTGTAATTCCGATTCCCTAGGACATTCTACAAAGGAAAGACTACTCCCATAAACCCCTTTTGGTGCCTGTCATAGAAATGAAGCTAAAGTTTCAAATAACGAAATCCTGAAACTGCCTTCACTCATCTTGTGAATTTTCATATACTTCATGAATGATGGGCTGAGAAATATGAATTTTCATAATCAGCTCAGTAATTTTACCAAAACAGTATCTGCCATTTTATCTTTTGTGTGTATTTGCACACATGTATGTATGTGTCTGTGAGGGGATTGGTGCACATGTTTTCACAGACGTGTGTGCAAGTGGAGGCCAGAGGATGACCTTGGCCGTCATTCCTCAGATATCACCTACCTTTTCTTCTGATACGGGGCCTCTTAATGACCTGATGCTCACAAGGAGGCAGGGCTGGGTGGTCAGTGAGCCCCATGTTTCTGGCCATCTCTGTCTCCTTGGTGTTGGGATTACAAATGCATACTGCGGTGCCTGGCAGGATTTTTACATGGGTCGGAGGGTCTTGAACTCAAGTCCTCATGCTTGTAGGCAAGCATTTTAGGGCAGTCATCCCAGCCTTAACTATGCCAATTTTATATGGGATGTTTTTCTTTAAAAAATGTTGTTTTCCTAAAAGAGTAAATTGTATGGGATAAAATGTAACAGCTGTGTGTCAGTATACAGTGTGCTATCCAGTCATTGCTGAGCTCTTGATTCAAATTCTGTCATGTGATGCCCAGCTTGACACACGAATTAGACTGCAGTTGACGAGTCCTTGAGAAGAAAATGTCATCTGCCTGAAAAGGGTAAAATCTTGTATAAGACCTATTAAGGTTCCTAGCCCTCTCCCTGGGCTAAATCTTCAAATCATCTCCGAGCCCAGCCACTCCTGTCTGTGTGAGTCACCTCCATTATACTCTTGTCCCCCGCCCAACTCCACTCATTCATTCTCCTTGCCTTGGCTCAGGGGACAGTGAGCTATATGTTTATCTGCTCTATTAAGGGCTCTATTTCAAATGATTATGCAGTGTATCAATACGTGGCATGTTAACTTCCTCAGTTGTTGCTTTATGCCAGCTGAACCCTTAAATGAAATCCTTGAATATAAATGCTTATATCATGATTGTAGCCAACATTTATTGGACTGTTACCCACTCGAGTTTTTACTCAAAACGGTAATTATCTTGTTAATTCCCACAGAGACCCACAGTAAGGCTGAATACTGACAATTCCTCATTCTTATAAGGTACCAGGGGACAGTGATAGCTGCCATCTGAAGCAAGGCAGCCCAACTCACAGTCACCTGCTACCTTTGTCCACATGGGGCATGCTACATCCACCCATGGCCTCTACTGGGAAGAGAGATACTTGGTTATAGCACAAGGTATTTTTTTTTTTCTGGAGACTTAGTTCTTCACGAACAAACAAGATAAAAAAGACTATAAACTGCATCATAGGTGTTATTCAATTCAGTGAAAAAGAGCAGTGTTTATCCGACCAATGGTCCCATAGTTCCCATCAGGCACTGTATTATCTTGTTAGTGTGGCAAAGCACCTGACCAAAGCAACTTAAAGAAAAAATGGTTTATTGAGGCTTTCAGTGCCAGGGGACATGGCCCATTAAGGTACAGGGGCAGGGCCAGGAGGCAGCTGTTCTCATTGGATGCACAGAGAAAACAAAGCAGGAGAAGGAAGTAAGCCCAGCTATGAAACTTCAAGGTCCACCCAAAATGATCTACTTTGTTGAGCAAGATCCATCTCCTACTGTGACACAGTCTTTCTAGATAAAGCCACAGTCTGGTGATCACATGTTCAAACACAGGAGACTGGGGGACACTTCAGTTCCAAACCATAGCAAGCACAAAGCACACCGAGTTGGGAATGGTTAATACGTATGATCATTGGAGCAAATGTGCTCAGAAGTTCCTAAACCTTCAAAAATCAGCAGTCAAAGATTTTGATATTAAAAGGATACAACGCCTTACTAAGGAAGACACTTGTCGTACTTATGGTGCTGTAAAGTATGATGGTTTCCGGGGCTCTTTGCATAAACGAGGACTCCACTTATGGATCTAGCAGAATCCTGACTCCTTCTACTGGGAAGACTCACCCTGCTTACAGCCACACTCCCATGAAGTAACCAGATGATGGAAAGGCATTGGTGTCTTTGAATAACTGTGGGTAACAGAGGTGTGTTGTTTTATATTTGTACTTGTGACAGAAAGCTATTCAGGATATTAAGTAAAAATATATTTTCTATAATAAAAAAATAATTCAAGTTCTCTGTGAAGTCAGAAAATTATTTTCATGAGCATGGAAATGAAGGACAATGAATTTATCATTAGGCAATCATTAAGCCAACCTAGGATGTCATCACAAGCTGTAAAGAGTAAAAGAGTAAACCCTGTCCCTTGCAACAATACGGATGGGACTGTGGGGCATTATATAAAATGATCACAAGAGACAGGTGCTGAATAGAAACATCAGTGTCATAGAAGAATGCAGTTGAGCAGTGGTCAGCAGAGACAGGGAGGTGCCCTGGCGAAGAAGGCTGGGAGTGATGAGACCAGAACCCTCAAAACAAAGACCAGAAGAGTAATTTACAGTTTTCTAGAGCACAGTAGGGCAACCACTGTTTCAAATAATAGGTGACACATTTAAAAAAGAAAAAGATACATCTGAGATTTCCAACACATAAAACCCTGAACACCTGAAGAGATGGGGTACCTTCCTAGCCTGGGTCCCCCTTACCCCCTGCGTGTCTCTCTCAGTTCTAAGGCTCTTGGCACCATCTCACTTGATAGCCAGACTCTGCCTTTCATAGAGCCAAAACCTGCCTGGATGCTTTCTAGATATTTCCACGGTGGCTGTGATTTTCCACTGACTACAGGGACCAACAACAGTGTAAATTCCTACTTGTGATCCTCTTGATACATGTATTTTGAACAGTCCAGGGCCCCCTTGCCTTACTCCACAAACTTAATAATACATCTGTTAGCTTCATTGCATATTGTTTTCTTCTGTCAACAAAGTCATTAAGTATAGCAGTGTTCATTATAACTATGGTAACTACAGAGCTGAGCCAAAAATAAATATGAACATACTTCCTATTACAGACAGGGCATTTATGTCCTTACTATAGGTCAAAAACCAAAGCTGAAATTCCCAAAATACATCTATCTTAACTCTCAGTACCTTACACAAACACCACTTAACTGAAAGGCTGTCATGAGCTTGGAGTGACTCAGGAGGTTTTACGTGGGATTGCTCTGATGCTGTTAAACTTCCAAACAGATGTTCCTTAGAAGCAAAGAGAGCTATTAATTCCTTTCTAGGTTCTATTTTCTTTTTAACAGATTAAAGCAGGACATGTTAAGAATGAATTACCAGCCTCTTGATAAATTAGTATCGTCTTTACAACATTTGAAACCTTATTAATTTAATATCTGATGGCAAAACCTGCAGAAAACCTCCATAGAAAATGTCAAAAATCAATATTGAATTTAATGGTTTTAAGGCCTCTGATTTCTACACTTTATGAAAGATAAATTAGTGAACTTGTTAATGAATAATGTTTCTATGATGATGTAAAAAAGAAAGACATTCACTAGAAGTTATTCTCAGTCCTCCTTGAATTGTCAGCTACTTTCTTCAAGAACATAAGGGAAACTTTTCAAGCTATATGCCTTCACAAGGACACTCTGGAGTGGACACCAGTAGCCTGAGATACATAGCATCCTCAAGAAATAACAGGTGGCATTGGCACAGTCAAGTCAACTCAAGAACATTCCTATAATGCTTTTAACACTTGTTTTGTAAGCATTTACTACTGAGAGGTAAGGAAATCATTTTTGTGTCAGTCATAAACATTCTGTGGCTTCATCGATTACTTGTCTATGACGCTATCTTTATTTCCTTGATCAGTTAGCACAGGCTTATGTACACCAGTGAGAGTTAGGTCTCTTGCCTTTCTGGAATGTTATCACTAAGCAAGACAGAAAAGAAATATGTAAGTGAAATACATAAGATACAAAGGCTTTGCATGGGTTTAATGGGAAGCTAGAGTAAAAATATTGAGAACGTGTGGCCTGTTTCTGTTAGGTGGACTTTGAAGTTGCTCACTAAGGAAAAGACCGCAATGGACATGCAGCAGAAGGTTAAATGTTCTAAAATAGGAACAAGTTATTCTATTTGAAGAGCTGTAGATTCAATGTCTCTGAAATATAAATACTGAATCACTTCATGCACCAGGCATTGAAGAGGAAGATTCTGTATGATACTAAGAAAACCTTTCAGCATAGAGACAAGCACTGATTATAGTGCGGAAGTGCTCCAAAGACTTTTAAGCATTTTGGTGTTCAAGTTTGAATCTCGAATATACTACAAATGTCCATATGTACTTCTTTCTCACAGTGGCGGTGAAAAGAGGTGTTCAGACCTCAGAGGGGGTATAGTGTGTAGTGTTGGGTCACATAACTGACATGGTGGGGTCCAGACTTTGTGTCTTCCATGATCTTTGCTTCCTGGTCTCTAGGAAGAACTATTTCTCCAGAGGAGCAAAAGGGCACTGAAACAATAGGATGTGGATAGAAACATATAAAACTGTGAGACAATATGAACCTTTATACTTCTTAAGTTGATTATCCCAGGTATTTTATTACAGTTTATGCAAACTTGACTAATGCATAATAATAGAATTTGCCTTGTAACCTGAGAGAGTATTCTGAATACTTTTCAGGAAAGAGACAAGAAATGACTTTGGAGTTTATTAAAATTGTTCATTGAGAGATGAAATTGGTTCAAGGTAAAATATTGGAAAGAGGAAGAGGGAAAAAGAGAGATCAAGAACTATATAATTATTAGTTAAATTTTTCATTTGTATTTTTTATTAGATGCTCATGAGCCCAATCAAGGTCATTCTAAGATGGAGTGTTTGGTGGGTGAGGAAAGCACGGTTCATAGTCTAAGAGATTTATCCTCTAAATTATTAATGCTGTTTATTGCTCCACCGATATTTACTAGGCATCTGGTGCTGACATTTAATTTTCGTAGATGGAGTGTTTTATTTATTTATTGTTTAACCGAGAGAACATTATTTGCCAGGAATTGATAATATCTTGTCATTCCATGAAGGATGTTTTAATTGTATTTCTGTCATGATTGACTCCTCAGTCTTTCCACTGAGCAAATTCAGACTTGCAGCAGTGTAAACATTCTTATCTAGTTCTTTCTCATGATATTCTGGCTTTGGGAAATTACATTTCATAACAAGTATCTGATACAATGCACTATCCTTCAAGTGATCAAAATGCTTTCTTTATGTTATCTCATCTGGGTCTTCAAAAATAGCCAAGAGCAGCTTCTGGACAAACAGTGGAGATCAGAACCTCAACCTGTCTCCAAACTTCAGCCTTGTCTCTTCCTCCAGCTTTCTGCTGCCTCCAGCTGTACTATACACAATGAAATTTTGAGTCTCAAAGACCCACAACTTTCCTTTGACATCTCAGGTTTTCCATCCTCTCTGAAGCTGTTCTGTACACCTAGAAATCCAGTAGACACTCAGTCTAGTAAAGTACTTTCTAATGCCTTCTCAAATTCCACAGGTCCTCAGATGCCTTCCAGACTGCATCTGGGATTCACATCTCCATTCTCCTACTTGGTATGTTTCTTTACAGAATACCTGTCACCTCCTCCTTGAACCAGACTTCCTTGATTATTCCTTATTTAATTGTGAACACCAGGACTCAGTGTGCATTTAGTCCTGGTGGACTACAGGGCACTGAGGAATGTGTGGCTACAGCAAGTCTCTAATGCATGTTTGCTGAGAGGAATCATTCTACACTGACATTGAGTCTTTCACTGAGGCCATGCTAATATGTTGTTTAGCCACTTTTTATGGGTAAATAGATCCTGAATGTTCTTTTCCTTGATATGCCAAATAAAAATAAAAGTAACTACTTTATTGCACCATTTGAACAATCAAATAAAATTAACTTGTGAGAGCAGTTAGGAATGTATAAAGAAAATTATGAGCACTGGTGTCTGCAAAGTGCCTTCTGTTCAGACATTTCTTTCCTTCTGTGACCTCATTGGCACATTGCACTAGCATAGGTTTCCTTTGGTTCACTTCTTCCATGATTACATTGGCCTGTAATACTTCCTTATATCCAATGATGTCTTCATCATTAATATGAGCAGTTTATTCAAAATTCTGAAATCCAAAGATTCCATCAAGCATCCTGGCTTCTTTTATTCAGGGAGGGGAGTGGTTTGGTGGTTATCTGCAACAGTTACAAACAAATGGATAGATTGTTCAGAAAACCAGAAAGTAGATGTGGGTGATGACTCTAGAATTATTTTAGGTGGGTGATGATAACACACCTACTGTGACTTTAGAAAGGCAATTATATTCACCATCAAAGTATTATGCAGTAATATTTCATAGCGAACAAATATAAAACCCTCATGTTCCATGAGCTAAAACTCTCATATCCCAAGAACTACTCCTGCTACTTTGTTCTCATTCTGTCGTCATTTTCTTGATAATTGAGCCACGGTTATGAGCTTTTCAAAGTAATGTAGTGGGGAATCTGTGAAGTGATGGTGGGATGCTGGGCAGCTCAACTACTGTGATGATAGGAGAGAGCAGGACTGGTCCTCTCAGCTGGCTTCAGGAGGATTGAAAACAGCCAACTCTAATTTGTGTCATTATGTCAAAATAAAACAAACAAAAATCCTAAACATAGATGTTAGTGAAAATTGTAAGGTAATTAAAAAATATTCTCAAAACCTAGGGAAGCTAAAAAAACAGCTGTAGTCTAAATCATTAAGTAATCCCTTGAAAAATATATAGACCCCATAATCAAATTATAAGCATCAGATCAACTTTAGAGAAAATTAAACAGTGGAGCTGAAAGTAGATCAAAGCCAGTTGTATCAAAACGATCTAATATTCTCACCACTATGCACTGCTTGTGTGATTCTTGAAAACACTGGCATTGCATTTACATTTGTAAAAAATGTCTCTGTTATAAGCCAGTGCTATAACTCCTGAAGAAATGGAGAAAGATGGCTGTCAACAATGTTTTTGAGAAATGTTACCACATCTACTGTAGTATTATTGAATCTAGTTTTAAGATTATGTATTACATAAGTATCGATTACTTTTTAGAAACAGAGAAGTTGAAAAAAAATGCCAGTAGGTTACAGGATCATGAAGGTGAGCTCTTGTACAGGTTTTCTGCCCCATGGTCTTTAAATCTCAGGGACATTTTATTGGGAAGCTCAAAAGATTCCCCCCCCCACCCCCTCCATTACACTAGACATGAAGAAGAAAAAAAAATCAGAAACTTGAAATAGTGTGTTAGATATGGTCTTTACTCCAGGGCTTGTTTGTTTGTCTTTACTGTTTTTAGTTGAGCTCTCTTTCTTTTTTTCCCTCTTGTCTATTGGATGTGTCTTCTTGGAACACAGACACAGCAAAAGGCAGATATGTTCAGTTGAATAACAACTAGAAGCTGCTGGAGACATGCTACCTCCATGATTGTATTTTCCATAGTAACTTTTCAGAGCTGTGTGTGAAGATCTTAGAGTACATGATTTGCTGGGCTCTTCAGTAGTTTCATCTTCAGACTGCAGTGTTCTCAGGTACTTAGGATCCTATGCAAATACCAGGCTATTTGAAAAAAACAAAAGTAACAGGCAACCCCCTCCCCTCCAAAATAAACCTAAACTGAAAAATAACAAAAGAATGTTTTGCTGTGGGATATCCAGGTACCAGCAGGAGGTCCTGGTGACTGCTAGAGGACCAGGTGCCTGTGTGATGTCCAGGTGCCTGAGGGATGTATGTGTGCCAGTGTGAAATATGTGTACTTGCAGGATGTCCTGGTGCTTGTGGGATGTCTGGGTGTTTGTGGGTGGACCCATTGCCTGTGTGATACCTGAGTGTCTGCAGGTGTCCCTAGAGCCTGAGGGATATCCTGGTGCCTGTGACAGTCCTATTGCCTGTGAGATGTCTGGATGCTGGTGGGCTATCTGGGAGCCTTCAGGAGACACTGATGACTGTGGGAAGGCCAGGTACCTGCGGGATGCCTTGTGCCCATGACATGTTCTGGTGCCTGTGAGATGTCCAGGCATCTGTGGGAGACCCTGGCACTTGTTGGGTGTCAAAAAGCCTGTGGGATGCCCTGGCTCCCATGGGAGGTCCTGGTGCCTATGGAAAGTACATGTGCCTGTGGGATGACCCAATTCCCATAGATTGTCCTGCTGCCTGTGGGATATGCAGAGCCTTGCAGGAAATCCTAGTGACTATGGGATGTGCTGGTACCCAAAGGAGCTCCTGGTGCCTGTGAGATTTCTAGGTGCCTGTGGTATGTCTGAGGACCTGCAGGATATCCTGGTACTTTCAAGATACTGAGGTACCTGCTCAGTGTTTGGGTGCCTGGGTGATGTCTAGGTATCTTTGGGCTTAGATAGTAGGACACAACTTCAGGTCAAACTGTAGTGCTTGGTCTTGGGCCAGTATGGTGCTGGTGAATGTCCATCATGTCCATTATCATAGCAGCCTGCTGCCTCCAGGATCTAGGGAGATGCGTTATGATCTGTGCTCCAGCCACACTACACACTAGCTGGACTTAATTTTTTTGTTTGCTTTTGGGGGATGCATAGGGGTGGGAGGGAGCAGCAGAGAGGAATGGGAAGAGGGTGTTGGGTGTTATGGAGGTACGATGTACAAAACTCAAATTATTAATAAAAGTATTTAAAAAAATAGAATCCCTAAGCATTGGAGTAGCTGAGTGAATTAATCATCAAGAGGCAACCACTTGTGATATACACTCCCTATACCTGTAGCAAAGCTTGCAGTGGACTCACAACAATTTGCTGAACTTTAAATGAAGAATAGTTGAGGTGATTTCTGGATAATTCAGTAGCCATCTATCCTGGAATGTCAAGCAAACAGAGGCAAGCGCTGCATATGTGCAGCCGTGCTCATGCTAAACCCTAGGATGCTCACTGGCTTCCCCTTTACCTTGCTAGTTCCTGGCCATTATTGTCCCCCGACTCTCACGTACTGCCTCCTTTGATGTACTCTTTCCAGTTGTCATTTGTATGAGTTAGTGAGCATAAAACAGAGTATAAAATTGTGGCCTCAGAAATGTGATCTATGCTTTCTACTTCACGCTTGATCTGATTTTACAAACCAAGACTACGTAGAGTCCCTCCCCTAGGAAGATGTTTTATTCCTGTGGAGATGATAACTGTGTCTCTTTCAGGCAGAAGGTGTGAACCTCTCCATGAATTTTTCCTATGCGTTTTCATTGAGCTCAAAATATGAATTAACTCAATTAGGTTCCCCAAGACAGTTCTAAAAAATGAACAGCTCATTCATTTTATTTTATTATACAAGGAAAATTGCATTTAAAAAGTGCCTAAATTATATAGCCTGGCATTTTAATCTATTCTTTGTGAAATGCTTCCCGACTCCCTGGTGATCTTTTGCATCCATTTTCTTTCTAGTGAGGTAGGCATTCTCTGCACCCGAATATGGCCTAGAACTGCTATGCGTCCTATGAACTTTATTCTCTGAAAGTGTTGCCCTGCTTATTAAATAAGATTTGTATTGAGAACAGGAATTGATGGGTGTAGCGTGGTACCTTTGTTACAACAGGAATTAAAGTGCCCAGACTCAAGACTGTGATTTAGTTTAGTGTGTGCAAGTCTAGGCAGGTTGTTCAGTCTCTCTCTCTCTCTCTCCCCCTCTCTCTCTCTCTCTCTCTCTCTCTCTCTCCCCCCTTCATTTTTCATCTATAAATCGAGAATCGAGATACTAACATTTTAAGAGTAACTTACTGTATATTTACCTCCTAAAAACCCACCTGACTCACAGTCTCTCCCTCTTTCTCCTCCTCCTCTTCATCTCCCTTGTTCCCTTTCTCTTCCTATTCCTTTCTTCCTCTTCCTCCTTACCCTTCTTCATCATCATTAGTTTTCTCCACTCCTCCTCCCTTTCTTTTTTCTCCTTCTCATTTTTCTTCTGTTTCCCTTCTTCCTTTCCCTCCTTCACCTCCTTTGGCTCCTCCTCTTCCCCCTTAGACTTTCCCCATCATGATTTTGTTCTTCCTACACCTCCTCCTCTTTCTCCTCCCTTGCCCGAGTATGTCAATCGATGTCTGTTAGCATTTTGTGTGGAAAACAATGGACAACCCAAGGTATCAGCCACTGAAACTCACAGGTTCATGTTAAGCAGGCTAGCAGTTGGGCTATGCTTAACAGTTGTAGGTTTGGGTTGTTAAGCTTCACATTTATTAATTACCTTTCTGTTTATCTCTCATGTTCCTGCTTGGCTTTCCCAAGTTCACTTCTCAGAGAATTCCCTCAGCTGGGTCATGTCTTGAAGCTCCTTTTCCCCTTTGCAACAGACTGTTATGTTACTGGTGATTATGCTGAGGTCTTTTTGGTGTGGAGAAGTCTGTCTTCACCATGGAAACATTCTGAGCATGTGTCACAACTGCTATCTCTGTCTTTCTTCGTTAAATCTTTAAAGGACTTTCTTTGAACAATCACTTTGAAAACCACACAGAGTGTCAGGAAAAACCTATAGGTAGGAGTTCCTAATAAAACTATGACCCCAGAAGCTTCTCACTCTCAGGCTGGACTGAGCTCATCACCCATCAATTCCTGTTCTTGCCATTGTATTTCTCCCGAGGGCTTCGAGAGTAGAGCTTAGCTCCAGTTCTCTGACTCTCCAGATGCTGGTGAGCCCTCAGTGCTCTGATGGTTCAGGAAGAGTCATTTACTTTTAATTTTCTTATTGTTTCTACTTGGAAGTCTGGAAGTGACAGAACACCAGCTTTTACTATGTATCTGGAACCAGAAATCCCAGCTATGACTTTTTACTTTCTTTCGTAAAACAAAACAAATGAACGGGAGTCTCCCTTCATTAACGTACCTGACCTTTGTTTGTGTGGACGCTTAGGAAGTTTTGTTACCGTTGTCTCTTATAAACAATTTCCTCATTCATTTTTAAGCATTGGAAAGTTTACCAGTGGTATTGCTAACTTATACCTGACTACTAGGGTCACCTCTGTCCACCTTTGTATATATCTATATATTTTAAGAAAAATTTAAAAAATATACTTTTATTATGTATGTTTTGCCTGTATGTATTTGTGCCATGTGTGTACAGTGCCCACATAAAAGGGAAAAGAGCATCAGGTCCCCTGGAACTGGACTTACAGATGGCTGTGAGCAGCCACGTGGTTGCTGAGAATTGAACACAGGTCCTCTGCAAGAGCAGCCAGTGCTCTTAACAATTGAGTCATCTCTTTATCAACCAATATGCTGGTGGACAGGGCCTTATTCAAACCAGGATGGAATATAATCATATTTTAATATCAAATTAAATTCAATGTTATTAAAAAGATTTAAGCCATTTCTTGAAGTGACCAATGCCATTTTCCCTTTTTCCTTATTAACTGACTTTGCTACTTTTAAAGTCCACAGTCATAATGTAGTGGCTAATCTTGAAACTTTTATGGAAGTTAATTAAGAAAAATCAGAGTTAGAAATGAACTGGGAATGTAAGCCTGGAATCCACTCTATTTCCCTAATATCTCTAAGAGCCTTTCAAAGTGAAGAGGCTTAAGAGGCACTTTATAAATGCTGTTTACAGATTATTTGATGTACTGATTGATGGTACTTGCTCATAATATGACTTCCAGAAAATGCTAACTTCCATGTGAGATCACATTCCTTTATCTAAGATACACCAACAAGGCAAGCTAAGAAGAAAACACACATTTAAGGATAGAAAATGATTAGATACTCAAATAACCTGTTTGTACCCAGTTATGCATAAGAATCAAGAGGACTGAAATATGCACCACAAACAGAGATGAGCCTTGTATATGAGTCTCAACAACTTCATTATCTTCATGAACTCTTTTATACAGACCACATTGATTGGGATGGATTTCCACTTATGGAAAATATTCAAGACTGAATGTCATCGGTAAGAGATCTCACTCATGGAAACTGGAGATTTTAATTAATAGTTAACATGTGAAGATGAAAGGAACTAGACATGGCAGGGCTGGAGCAGTGGCTTACAGGGGGCAAAATGTTTGGGGCAAAAGCCTGAGAACCTGAGTTCAGATCACAACCACCCATAAAAAATAGGGATGGCAGTGTGTGTTCTATAACCTTGATGCTGTGGGGTAGAAACAAGAGACTCAGAAGGCTTGCTGCCAGCCATTCCAGCTGGAGTAGAGAATTACAGGTTCAATGATAAAACCTGCCCCAAAACACAAGGTGGAGAGCTGTAGAGGAACACACCTGACACTGACCTGCGGCCTCCACACTCACATGCCTGCACAAGCCCCTCGCAGACTTATCCATGATATCACAGAGATCATAGACAGAATGCACATAATGGAAAACAAAAATAGTTGAGGCAGAATGGCCCAGAATAAAGACCACGTTTCTGATTCCTGTCTAAGTTTGGAACTCCCTTGAGTAGGTTGAGGTCACATGAACTAGGTATCACTGAAGCCTTAGGTCTTCAGCAGGTGGAATCGGTCTTGCAATGACTTGATGGCCCCTGCTTCTCGAGGGCTGTGAGACCAGCTAGGAGAGTCCCAGCGTGTTTCTCTGATTCTACTATTGCAGCCTGTGTATTGCATCAAGACTCTCAGAGTGGAGGCGTGCATAGTTGACTCCTTTGGGTTATAAGGAGGTTGTGAAGGTAGACTGTCATGAAAGTGTCAGTATCCACAAAAGGACTCTCTCTTCTGTGCTCACTTTGTCTCTCATTGATGTGACACCACAAGGTAGTGGCTGTCTTGTGAGAGCAGGCTTGCCGTCAAGGGAAGTTCGGACTTCCCACCCTCTGCGGCTGTCAGAATACGCTTGCCGTGTAAGCGTCTCAGTCCGTGCTGTCTCATTAGAACAGTTTGGGCTGTTAAACACTGTTACACAGAAATAAAGAGACTATTAACACAAAATGTGAAATGTGTGCAGTCAAGCGTAGGCTTATTTCTGGAGGATGTAAGAAATAGTGTTAAGATGGTGATAATATCAGTTTGACTGTTTAAAAATAGCTAATTCTACTGACATAGTTTAGAGATTAAGGATTTGCATTCTCCCCCCATGCCAGGGTCTTAAGAGAGTTATGCATTGGGCATAAAGGTAGCGAGATGACACGTATGTTGTCATAGCCATTAAGAATTTTTGGACAACTAAACACTTACAGATATTTATCTTCCCCTGAGGCTCTAGAAACTGAATAACCAGTGGGCCCTCTAGTCAAATGGTTTAAATGGCACTTTGACACTATGTCAGTGTTGTTAAATGACAATAGTAAGTTCTTCCCTAGGACATGTGTGACCTTCCCAGTCATGTGTTTTTGGCTGGGTTTAAAGTACAAGGCATGGTTTCCCTCCTGTGGAGCAGATCTCAATTCTAACCACGGGGCAGTTGGGCACTACCAGAACAGCCATGCAGGTTCATCTTGCCTGGCAGGTGGATATTGTACTTCATAGGGTTCTCAGATGGTTAAGACCACTGATGCCTTTGCCTCCCCAGTAGCCTGCATGGCACCTTCCAGCACTATGACAGCTCAGCAGCAGGGAGGAAGCTACCAGATCATTTTCAGCTTGATTTCCCTATATTTTGTATCCACCATACACAGTGTCGTCAACAAAAGAGTTTTATTATCTGGTTCTGGTGAGCAACCGAGAGGACTGTCAAGAGCCCATGTACTTTCTCTAGGGGACTGGGCCTCTCTGACCCAAACCTCATGAGGAGTATCCCACACTTGTCATTGGGATTTAGTTTAGTAATACATGACTTCTAGTAGCACCGTTATCAAACCATATAGAGAATTCCTAACTCTTTGTGGACTTATATTAGTTTTATTCATGTGTTTGTGCACATGTCTATATGAGAAGTTGCCTGTAGAGGCCGGAGGAGAGGATTGCATCTCTTGGATTTGGAGTTATAAGTGACTGTAAGCTACCTGATGTGGGTGCCTAGAAGAGCTACACATGGCAAAACAGCTGCATGTAACCAGATTATAGCCACCAGCAGTGACCATTCCAAATCAAACACATGATCATCCACCACAGCTGCGACAGGAACAGAACCATAGAACAAATGCCATTTTGGATTTTTTAAGATACCAAAGTAAAGATATCAAGCATCCCGCTACAATCATCATCAGATTTAAACAGAACTATAACCAGTGAAGGTGTCAAACCACAAGCTTCCTGTAGTTATAGCCAAGTAAAAACTCTTGAAAGCAGATGGGAAGGAGTCAGGCATGGAGGTATATGATTATAATTACAGCTGTCCGGAGGTAGAGGGAGGGTGATTAAAAGTTCAATCCCAGCCTTAGCCACTTGCCTCAGCTATAAGAGACCTTGTCTCCAAAACTAAACAATGAATAATTGGACCTGAAGGATCAAGTGTATGTCTGCTAACAAACTAGAGGCAGCTTTATATCTCTTAAAGAATAACTTCAAGGAGGGGAGCTATATCTGGACTTGTTTCAGAGGGTCAGCAGATGGTCACATGGCAGTTTGGCTGTTGCTTGGCCATTGTGAGGCAGAGACCACAGGCTGCAGTACATGACAGGGTCAAGCTTCTTGTTAGGGTGACCAGGAAACAGAGAGGTAGGAAAGGGTCAGGGACAAGATAAATCCTTTACATACAGGCCCCCATCCCTTACTTTTAAATAAGAACCCTCATCCTAACAACAGAATTATTACGATCTCATCAATGGATGAATTAACACCTTGATGAATTAATACCAGCATGGTCTAATCCCTGTCTTTCAACATCACCATCTCTGAGGTCCAAGTCTCCCACATTTTGTCTTCAGGTGGAGAAGCTTCTTATTCAAAAGACAACAGGGACTGACAGAAAACCAAGAAGCTTTTAGATATTTTCACTTGTTTTGCATGGTACTTAAGGACAAAATTAAGATCAGTTGTGGGAGCTACAAGACATTGACTTTGTTCATTGTAAAAATACCTCAATAATTAAAGTTAAGCTGACATAAATCAAATAACCATTGGGTGTGCTTTCTAGTTTAGGATGAATAATTTCCTGTCAATTGTTCCCCCACCCTCCCATAGGCAGAATGTATTAAATAATTGTTAAGTGTATTTCTTTTCTCTCTCTATATATATATCAGACCACTATCATGGCATGTGCCATACTGAACTGTGGAACCCTAAGCATCTGAGCTCAGGTGTTTTTTTTCATACCTAAGCTCCTCAGGTGTTCTATTGATATCATGTGCAGATCACGAGCAATCAAACATCCCCCACATAAAGCCAACACCTTCAGACAATACAAAACCCCAAGTCCTAGACAGCCCCTTACTTAACAGTGTACAAAACAATTATTTTATACATAATTAAAAATAAACTTCCACAACAACCTTTAATTTTAGAAACTTTGAAATCTTATTTCTAAATGTCAGATTTTTAAAAAGCAACATGTTTATACTATATATATGTATATATATACATATATATGAGCAAAATTAAAAATAAACACAGAAATATAAAAATTAACATAGTAAATGTTTGATACAGAATTATGGATAGAATTAGAACAGCACCAGGTAAGGACTGTGGTTACCTCAGCATTCTGTGGTATATTATGAGATCAACCAAGGACAGCTACTTCACATTTATATCAGTGCTGACTGGAAGCCAGAGCAATCTATTTCAGGCTAGCTTTTCAGAGAAATTATAGGACTAATCTTCCATGTAAATCAATTATTTTAAGGTGATTTATATCCTCACCCGGTGACAGTCAAGGTAATTGTTTCTAGTCTTTGCTCTAGGACACCTTTAATATGATTTGTTTCTATGTATAGTTAACATTCATGTATAAATTCTCTCAGGTCAAAGATCCAACTCTACTTCCAATTTTAGAACATTCCTAAGCAGAATTAATGATATTTCTAATAAAAATAAACCCGTGAGAGTCACTGCTCTCCATTTTTCTTGAAAAAATGGGGAACATTTTCACAACGGTATTTTTGCATACAGAGGCATGTACTTGTTGGCCCACCTGCTCAGGATGCTGAGGCAGGAGGATCACATGATTTCAATATGTCAGGATCATGCTGGTCAACATATAAGACCCCCTTTCAAAACAGCAAAGCAACACAAAGAAAAGTAAACCAGAGAGCATTTTAAATTCTTAGCTATGGGTGAATGTACATTTCATATCACAAGGAGGATGGAATTCCAAGCAGAGCACTCTATGTGTTGTTTTATAGCAAGCACATATTTGGGTTCACTTTATTCTACTAAACACATCTGGATTTTCTGATAACCTGTGATAACCTCCACCCACTTTTTTGGCAGACAATTGAGTTCTTTCCCTTCCTTGCCCTGAACACTGAACCATCTCTGTCCCTGTCACTTGGGGTCTAGGTCTCATATTCTCATCCTGTGCCCAAATCCTCTGGGTACTAGCACTTCCTTTCCCTCATTGATGGCCTGTATTACCCACCAACCCGTTAACGTTTATCTGGATGTAACGCTATATCCAAGACAAATCTCCCAAGCTCTTCATGCACACAAGGTTCTGGGTCCTTATTAAAATTCCTCAGGAAAGGTTATTGCATGGTGGGATACACTTACTACTATTCTTTAGCCGGAAGACACACTCATGATGCTGTTTGAACACCTACAAAAATCCTTTAAAATATTTTCCCATTTCCCTCTGTGTCTAATTACATTCACATTCTATTTCATCTTTTGGGCTCTTTAATAAACAAACCCAACACATTTAGAGGTGTCTAGGTGGACTTCTCTTGGACACGGAAATGTAGCATTTCTGAGTTGGAGTGTTTTTAAACATGATTGGACAGTGTAAACTAGAA
Source organism: Cricetomys ansorgei (assembly GCA_026225945.1). Taxonomy (NCBI): domain Eukaryota; kingdom Metazoa; phylum Chordata; class Mammalia; order Rodentia; family Nesomyidae; genus Cricetomys; species Cricetomys ansorgei. The sequence goes on from JAMJFZ010003970.1 coordinate 3,070,005, forward strand.
CCAGCTGGACAAGATGACAGATACATGTCATTTGTTAAATATAACAGGCATATTCAGCTTATTGTAACAAAATATTCTCGGTCCTACATATGTCCCTCAGAATTTTCCCAATTCCCAGTGAATTCTGTTGATATTTGATCAAGTCAAATCCCCAATATGTCCCGGCTGCTAACCACCCCTGTTTTTTATGTCTGGCACACAGACACATCAGACGTAGCCCACAGATAGATTTTGACCCCTTTTTGTTTTTCTATACCACTGCTGGGACACTCGGCCACTTCATCATTCTCAGTGGTCCTAACTGGTCTTTAGTTCTATCATGTCCCTTTTGTGACATTAAAAAAAAAAAAATTCTTAGAGCCAGGCCTGGTGATTCATGCCTATCATCAGAGCTACTAGGGAAGTTGAGCTAAGAGAAAAGTAAATCCAAAGAATTCCTGGAATGCAAAGAGTTCAAAGCCAGCCTGGGCAACTTAGTGAGAACCTGTCTCAGAATAGGAAGTGAGAAGAGGGCTGGAGATGCAGTGACCGAGTACCAGCTGGGCAGGACTTTGTTTGAGCCCAAGTACTAAAAGGAGTCCTGTACTTAGAATGAGGGGTAACTTTCATTTGAGTCTGTAAGGGCAAGCTTCTTGTTCTCATCCTGACCTGTGTTTAACCGTCTCTCACTTGTCACTTTGCTCCAGTCGAGCAGACATTTTACTTGCTTCTGAAATATGTCAGTCATCTGTCTTTGGGGACTTTGGGGTGCAGGAGAGAGTTCATTTTTCTTCTTTTAACATGCTTATCTTATTCTTTCCAGGGTCATGTAGACATATGAGTTCCAGGACGCTTCTGACCACCAAATTAACAGCTACCAATTGTGACCCCAAGACTTCATTTTATTTAATTCCTTTATTTAAAGTTCTGTGGGAAGGTACATGATAGGTACTGCCTTTGCTGTTGGATATGTGCTATTGGGAGAATGTCTGTGCTCAACAATAGTGAAAGTCAGAAGAGACACTAAAACATAGGGCCTGGAGTAATAGATGTAACTGTTATGATTGGAATTTGGCCATGTAAGTGGATGGTTGAACTGGACCGTCATCCCAATTACTGAATCAGTCAATGGGCTTGTGGTTTTGAGTCCTTACCTTGGCAGGCTTTCTAGAAGATAGTCTACCATGTGACATTGTGGGCTTTGGCAATGCATTGAGCGAGGTTCTCATTTTCTCTATTGCAAAGTTCTTAGTGTATTTACTTCCCTTTCCTCGGGATTCTAGTGTGTAAAAGGGATTAATGATAAATATTTATATCTCTAGTGTCTAGTTGATTAAGTATTGGATTGAATATAACACAATGCTCAGAATTAAGTCTCTCAAATATATGCATAACCTTACTGTTCATGTTTATTAATTAGCATTGGGCTTTATAAAATTTGCAGTTTGCATTTCTAACATGTTCCATATAGTGGCTAAGATAAAGCCATATCGAGGCCATTTCAAGTGTAATTTTTTTGAAAATAGATTCTTCTCTCATACAATGCATCTCTATCACAGTTTCTTTTCCCTCCAGTTCTCTCAGCTCCCATCCACATCCCCTCTCCTGCAGATCCACTACCTCCCATTTCTCCTCAGAAAAGAGCAGGCCTCCAAGAGATATCAGCCAAACATGACACAACAAAACACAATAAGACAAGGCTCAAACCCTCTGATCAAGGGTGGACAAGGCAACTCAATAGGAAGAAAAGGGTCCCGACAGCAGGGAAAATAGTCAGAGACATCTCCATTCCCACTGTTAGGAGTCCCACAGAAATACTAAGCTAACAACCACAACATATATGCAGAGGACCCAGTGCAGACCTTTAGAGGCTCCAAGTTTGCTGCTTCAGTCTATCGTCTGAGCGCTTAAATGATTCAGTGGGCCGTGTTCACTTGGTCTCCTCAAACCCGTCTGGCTCCTACAATATTTCCTCCTCCTCTTCTGTGGGCTTCCCAGAGCTCCAAGGGTAGAGACCAAATGGAGACCTTCAATTTAGATTCTCTCTTTGCATAATATCGGACTGTGTGTCTCTGCATCCATGCCTATCAACTGCAGGAGAAAGGCTCTCTGATGTCAATTGGGCAAGGCACCCAACCTAGGTCTCCAGTCTATCCGGTCTTGGATTCCTGGGCATCCAGACAGTGTGGGTCTGGGCACATTCTAGTGGCGTAGGCATCAAGTTAAGCCAGTCATTGGCTGGCCATTCCCACAAGTTCTGTGCCACCGTTGCTCCAGCACATCTTGCAGGCAGGACAGATTGTGGATTGAAGGTCTTTTGGAGAGGTTGGTTTCGAAGTCCCACCATGGGGAGTCTTGCCTGGTTACAGAAGATTGCCAGTTCAGGCTCCATATCCTCCATCACTAGGAGTCCTTCCTATTGTCATTCTCTTGAATTCTAGGAAGTTTCTACTGAACTGTTTGCCCTTCATCCTCAAAATACCCTCCAATTCCAGCCATCTCTCCCCATGCTCCCCGCCTCGGTCCCTCCCCCAAATGTGATCGTTCCCTGCTTCAGTCCCCACATGTCCCCAGTCCACCAGCAAGATCTATTCTCTTTCCCCTTCCCAGGGAAATCCATGCAACCCTCCTAGAACACTCCTGGTTACTTAGCCTCTCTGGGTCTGTGGATTGTAGCATGGTTATCCTTTACTTAATAGCTAATATCCACTTATACGTGAATACATACCATGTTAGTCTTTCTAGGTCTGAGTTACCTCACTCAGGTTGATTTTTTTCTAGTTCCTTCCATTTGCCTAAAAGTTTCATGATAATCATTTTGTAATAGCTGAATAATATCCCACTGTGTCTATGTACCACATTTTCTTTATCCATTTTTAGGGTGAGGGACATCTAGGTTGTTTGTAGTTTCTGACTATTATGAATAAAACTGCTATGAACTTAGTTGAGCAAGTGTCCTTGTGGTAGGACAGAGTGTCCTTTGGGTATATGCCCAGGAGTGGTATAGCTGGGTCTTGGTAGGTCTATTCCCAATTTTCTGAGAAACTGCCATATTGATTTCCATAGTGGCTGTACAAGTTTGTACTCCCACCAGCAATGGAGGACTGTTTCCCTTACTCCACATCCTTGCCAGCACGAGCTGTCACTTGTGTCATTGGTCTTAGCCATTGTGACATCTGTAAGATGGATGTTGTTTTGATTTGCTTATCACTGAGGATGTTGACTATTTCTTTACGTGTTTCCCAGCCATTTAAATTCCTCTTTTGAGAATTCTCTGTTTAGATCTGTACTCCATTTTAAGATTGGATTATTTGGTTCGTTGGTGTCTAATTTCTAGAGTTCTTTGCATGCCTTAATTGTAGCTGAGTGATCATTTAAGTGATGACAAGTTTCAACTAAGGCTGACTGACTAGGAGATGGGTGAAATTATATTCCTAGAATGCAAAGGTTGTGACCATAAAGACCATTTTCCCAAGGCGAAAGACAACAACAACAACAGACTGACAGAAGCCTAGCTTGCATGGGTAGTTTCATTCACAGACTTCTCGCCAACCATAATGATTTTCTAGATATATTAATATGGCATAAATGCATATATATGGAGCAAATTCTTTGATATTTTTGTGTGATACAAATATTAGCAAATGTTACTAATAAGAAAGACTTCGCTTGCAGAGAAAGGTCACAAGGTTTATCATGTTTATGAGTAGTGCTAGCTTTATAGTTGTACATTGTTTTCCAAATATAAATCATATTTGAGGGACTGGGGAATCTGAGTAAAAATCTGCACTTCAGATTGGTACTGGGACAAGATTCCCATACGATTTAAGCTATTTACAGTTTTTGTTGAGTATTAAAATTCACAGTGTTCCCAATGGTTCACATGTTTTTTTCTTTGCAAAAAAAAAATAGTAAAAATCATTTATTAAATGATATATTGGAGTGAGTTCAGGACCTGGGGTGAGCACCAAACACCAAAAACTCTATGTGTGTGTGACTAGAAAGCAAACTTTTCTATTCTTTCAGAACCAGATTTAATTGTCATGAAGTAATTAACATACCAATGAAAGCTTTTGAAAAAGTAAGAAATACTACAGTTAAGATCTTTAACAGGCATGGTGGCCAGTAGAGAAATACTTTTTTGTTGTTCAAGCATATTACCTTTTAAAACTGGCTTCAGGATTATATTTGATCCTGAGACTTTATGTTAATATTAAGAAAAAAAACTTAACAAAAATACTTGTCCTCTGAATTTCAATTTCTTAAATTGCACGTTGTACAACTTTTAAGTATATCAGTATCATATATTTTTAGAATTTCTGAGTTGTTTTGGAATTGATTTGTATTTATTGTTTACTTATGTGTGTATGTATACAGTGTGTGTGTGTGTGTGTGTGTGTGTGTGTGTTTGTGTAAGCCACATGGTATACATGTGGAGGTCTGAGGATAACATTTTGGGAGTTGATTCTCTCCTTCTGCCATGGGATCTGGGACTTCTCAGTTCCTCAGCTTTGTGCGGCAAAGATTTCTACCTGTTAGCCATCTCTCAGGTTCTTGTTTTGTAATTAAATTATTCAACTATTTTCTTCATTTTCTGAGAAGTTAAAGACACAGTGTAAGAAAACTTCATCTTGTGTCAATAGCTGATTCTGTTTTCCAGTAGAACTTCATGTCATTGGACTTAAGACTAGATGTGACTGTACATATGCTGTCGATGTGTATAATAGCCAATGATAAATTGATTAACTCTTGGGGTATGGTGTTTCTCTACAGTAGTTATGTCTAATTACATAAGTGCAATTTTAATAAGCATGGTTATTTTATAGATATTTCATCCAAAATAGCCTGCACTCTTTAATTAAGAAAAAGAGGCACTATATAAACCCAAACAAATCAACGTTATATAGCTTAGCTCCACTTGTGGACACTAAATTTAATGTAAACTTAAAACTCTAATTGCTGTAGTTAGAGCGGTTCTGGGAAGGGAATTTCTGCCAATTAAAGTACAGGTGTGTCAGCACTGAGAAATGTGCAGACTGGACCTGGCAATGTGTCAGTGCTTAATCGCAGTGCATTGTTACATTAAATGAATAAAAGTTTCACCGAGCAAATAAATCTCCACACAGTTGAGCCACCTACACAACTGAGCTGATTATCACTCACGTTAAACCACTTAGTCTAATTTAATGTTGTTCCAGTGAACATACAGTTGTTGGAAGTAAAAATAGGACAGTCATTAAAGTAATAAAATCACATCGTTTTTTTAAATGGCGAATGAAGTTTGGGGTATGCATACATCTTGGGAATTTACCTTTTCCACGTCTTGAAGGGCAGTCATTGACTGCTGTGTGTGTCCTCCAGTCATTCATCCTTACCCCTCAGAGCGCCTCCAGGTTATCACAGCACCCACAGATCATTGCTCACAAATTTCCCACCAACTATATCTTGTAACCTTCCTTTCCAGAGATATTCTATAATTTATTGAATATAATTAACATTCCAATCTCCAGTAGAATTTAATTCTACATGTATTATCCACCTTCTTTCTGATTCCCACAGTTGGTTCTAGTTGGAAAAAATAAGAAATTTAAAGGTTTTTTTATGCAAAATGTGATATCCTCCTATTTCAAAACTCTTAATTTTTTTCTTGAACTTTAGATGCCTCTGTGAAAATTACTGATCTTAGGAGATTAAGAATGGATGCATTTAGGAAATACTATACTCTACCATAAGGGTTAATGTACGTCCAAATCATTCACACGGTAAGGGAAATAAACAGTGATTGCAATGATGTGAGAAGTTGAGCTGATGAAATTTCTCCATCCCTCCAGGATTCTATTTCTGTCTATTTACAAAAAGTAGAAGGATGCTTTCTGTCCACTCATGTGTCTTTCAGCTTGTACAAATAAAAACATTAATACAATTCGTATTTTTAAGTTTTAAATTTTCTTTAAATTTTCTACTTATATTCAATAAAGTCATCTTGATTTATAATAAAGTCAATGGCGTATATAAATAATATTTCAAAATACAATCGTAGAGCTCAAAATAATCATTTGTGTTTCAAAAACACACTTATTTATTAAGGGCAATGAATGCAGACATATATTTTATTTTTTCTCATTAATGGGACCACACACCTGCTTAGAAGCTGGTCAGTCCATCATGGCAGAAAAGTGTGTCAGCTCTAGCTCTATGGTTTGATGGGAGTATGTGGCAGATGCTATACACATCTGGACCAGAAAGCAGGCAATAGGGAATTTAATAAATTTCAATTCCACCTCAACACAGAAAGTCCTTACAGCAAAGCTTTATTTCCTTCACAGAGATCTTACAACCTTCCCAAATAGCACCATAAATAGCTGATCAATCATTCAAATGCAGAGTTCCCTAGGAGAGATCTTATAGTCAAATCATCACAGTGAATAGTGGCCAAGAGACAGTGGCACTAACTTGTTTCTGAAGATAAATCAATGAGGGCACACATGTCTTCCTTTTGATTAGAAACAGTCTTCATTCAGACTATCCGGAATAGCAATGAATCACAGCCCATGACAAGTGAAGTCAGGATCATGTGGTAAAATGAGATTGCTTGATTGCTTACAGATTTATCTATTTCTACAGAGTAGGTAATTCCAGAAAACAGAGAACTCCCAGAAAAGAATAAATAAAGCGTTCAATCAGCACAGCAGGAAAGCTAACGAAATAATGTTGAATAGATATCTTTATATAACAACCATTTTCTCACTTTCCTCTACTGTTTCTGGAAGCATATTTTACCTAATGCATGCATTTATAGAGGGACGAAACTACTCATAACTCCTGTTAATGAGCTCTTCTTACATGCCAGAAACTGTGTTAAATACTTCGCACACAGCCAATAAAACTAAATGTGTAATTATTTTATCGCATGCTTTAATGCAGACTGGTGAAAGACTGCGCTACATAAAACATTTAATTACAGCGTGGTGAGTGTTCACAAAAAGGAAACAAGGCTCTGATAAGAGGCCAAACTGGGACACTTATTATACTTGATGCCCACAGTAACCCTGTCACACAGTGCTCCAAATGAATTATCTGATTTTGAGTACTGTTAACTTATTTCCAAGGCCTCACAGATGGGAAAAGCACAGAGTAAATTTAGACTCGGGTGCGAGTGATAGAGAAATTCTCGCTCCGCTACAGGGATAGAGTTCTGAAGTTAGTGTGAGTATGGTGCACATGAATCCAAATACACTGTTTTTCCTGACACAGACAGAGGTGTGAGCGCGGCCATGTGGACGAAATCAGGTATTTTCTTCTGCCGGTGATCTTTATCTACAGAAATAAAATGAAGTGATGAGTGAGCCCAGCTTTCTCATAAGCTTTCACAGAGCGCCAAATCCACTAAGCTTCTGTTGCTGACAGTGAAATAAAACTTCAAATCCACAGTTTTCTCCAGATTTACCCGTATGAAATGAAATCGGGTCTTTGTAAAAGCAGTGCTGACTCAGCGTGTTTTGAGCGTTCCTATTGCACGGTATCTATGGGAAGAAAGTTGTGTCTTGTATTAGAAGAAACAGATTCATTCTAGCACCACTTCAGGAAGAAAGGAAGGAAAGGATGCTTTAAAATGCCCACGAGTGTGGGTGTTCTAAGAACAATTGTGGGAATTCGTCTTCCCTTCAGTGAGTTTGTTACGATGACCAGTGATTTTCCTGTTTGAAGTATGAATTTTATTTTCTCTGAAATGGCTCACTTGTTAATTACATGACACAGCTTACGTATTCTCTAGACTTTTCCAGTTTTTCTCCTGCGTATTCTGCAGAGAAAAGTTCTGACATAAATTCTTCTGTCTGTCTGTCTGTCTGTCTGTCTATCTAATCTAATCTATCATCTACCTATCTATCATCATCTCTCATGCAATACATGCATGCAATACATCTCCACCAGTCTCCTCCCTTCCATCCCTTCACTCCTCCCAGCATCCCTCATCTCCTCTCTCCCTCAGACCTACCCACCCTCACCTACCAACCAACCCCCAAAAAAGAGCAGTCCTCCTAGGATTACCGCTCATACAGCACATGGCATAACAAGATGGAACAAGGCTGGGCACTGTTCCCTACATTAGGGTGACTAGGCAACCCAGCAAGTGCAAAAGGGTCCCAAGAGCAGGTAAAGGGTCAGAGACTCCCCCACTACAGCCTGTAGGAGTTTTCAAAGAACACCAAGCCGCATAACCATAAGATATATTTAGGAGACCCTGCAGGTTCCATATGTGCATCTTCAGTCTCTGTGAGCTCCCTTAGAGTGCTGGTCAGTTGGTACTGTGGGGCTTGTCATCTGGTATCCTAGGTCTCTCTACCCCTACAATCCATCCTCTCTCTCTTCTATGGGATTCCCTGAGTTCCGCCTGGTGTTTAGACGGGGGCCTCTGCATATGCTCCCATCAGCTGCTGAGGGGGTGGGACTCTCTGATGAGGACTGGACTAGGCACCAATCTATGAGCAGAGCATGACATTAGAAATAATCTCTGTGTTGTCCAGTCTCTAGTTCCTGGCCTGACCCGAAGTTTCAGGCAGGATTTCCCTCATTTGGCATGGAGTTCTGCCCTTCCGTTGCCCCAGAAGATCCAGAAGTGAGGAAGCCTTGCCTGGCCACAGGACATGACTGTTCAGGCTCCCTATCCCCGATTACTAGAGGTCCTTGCTAGGGTCTCCATCATAAATTCTAATGAGTTTCCACTGCACTAGGTCTCCCTAATTTCCCCCCAATTCTGGTCATCTCTCCGTATATTCTCTCCCTCCTTCCCCCACCCCATCCTGGTCCCATTCCCATCCTCCCCCGGCCCACCAGTACCATCTGTTCCATTTCCAGTTTACCAGGGAGATCCCTGTGTTTCAACTGTGGCTCTCCTTGTTGCATAGTTTCTTAGGTCTGTGGATATTAGTACCTTTCTCCTTTGCTTAACAGTTAATATCCACATGTAAGTGAGTACATACCATGTTTGTCTTTCTGGAACTGGGTTACTTCACTCAGGATGAATTTTTTTTCTAGTTCCATCCATTTGCCTGAAAAAAATTCATGGAGTCATTTTTTAAATAGCTGAGTAATACTCCATTGTGTAAATGTACCATAATTTCTTAATCCATTCTTGAGGAGCATCTAGGTTGTTTCCAGTTTCTGGCTATTATGAACAAAGCTGCTATGTACATAGTTGAGAAAGTGTTCTTCTGGTAAGATAGAGTGTCCTTTGGATATACGCCCAGGAGTCTGAAGTAGGTCAATTTCCAATTTTCTGAGGAATAGCCATATTGATTTCCATAGTAGCTGTACAAGTTTGCACTCCCACCAACAATGAAGGAGTGTTCCCCTTGCCAGCATGAGCTGTCCCTTGTGTGTTTGATCTTAGCCATTCTGACAGGTGTTAAGATGGAATCCCAAAGTGCTTTTGATTTGCATTTCTCTGATGGCTAATAATGTCAAACATTTCTTTAAGTGTTTCTCAGCAATCTGATATTCCTCTTTTGAGAATTCTTTGATTAGATCTATACCCCATTTGTTTTTACATCTACATTAGAAGATTTTTTTTAAATTTACTTATGTAATAGAATTTTTCTTCTCTCATATATCGCATCATTGGCAGAGGAAAGTACCTGATTTCATCCACATGGTCCTGCTCACATCTCTGTCTATGTCTATGTCCTCGAGGTAGTGAGAAAAGGATATATTTATATTACGTAAAACCCAACCAAGTTGATAAGAATTGTAACAACTATGAATACTTATGAGACAGAGGGAGAAAGGAAAAGAGAAAGAGAGAAAGAATATGAATGAGGTAAAAGCAGAAAAAGACATTAAGCGTTGGGCTGGAGAGATGGTTCAACAGTTAAGAGAACTTGTTTCTCTTGTAGAGGTCCTGAGTTCAGTTGTCAGCACCTGCTTAGCAGCTCAGAAACATCTATAATTCTAGCTCTAGGAAATTCCACATCCTCCTCTGTCCTCTGGGAGAACTGAACCTATACAGACGTATATGAGTAAGAATAAAAGCCAATCTTTAAAATGATAAGCATTTATTGTATCTTATTAAAAATAGCCTGTATACTGTATTTATGATGTTTAATTATTTTATTTAATTATTTTAAAATAGTAAGATTTATATAATAGTTGTCATATTCAAAGCAACTTTCTCTAGAAGCCTGAATTTTAGGCACTTAAGTCAGTACATACACATAAAATAGATAATTCTGGAAGGATTTTTATTTAGGTCATTTGTATATGTCTCAAGTGCTTATTAAGTGAGATTGCATTTTGTACAAATTTGGCTTTGTGGGTTTTATTTCCTCACATTTGTAAAGCCATCAGAAACTATTTTCAATATTATATTTTCACACAAATTCAGAAGTATTTTCCATATGATTATGAATATGGATTTCTAGGTCAATACCAAACCCCTGAACTCTATATAAATGGAAATATGCTAATGCCCTTTAGCTCTATATAAATAGATATCTTTTGGAAATATAATTGCTGGGACTTAGCATTATTATAGTTTATGAGTTGTATTTTTCCTGCTGATACTTCAGCTTTGCAAGAATGATTTGACAGTAGGATTCTAATATGTTTCTTTGGAATCTCATTTCTATCCTTTTACGTTAATAGGACATTCACGGTGGTCTCCTTAGCGTATTTCATACTGTAACATTTAGTCTTTTCTGAAATAAAAGACATAGTGGCGTACATAGCTCAGTGGAAGAAGTACTTGCCCACTATGTTTAAGACTCTGGATTTTTTCAGTCAAACCATCAGCTACACTGGCAAAATGTTTGAAACACCTGTAGCTCTGTTGTCTGTAGTAAGAGTTTTTGTTTGTGATTGTTGATGTATGGTCTCACCATGATGCCTAGATTGGTCTCAAATTTCTGATGCTTGTGCCTCTGCCTCTTGAGTACAGTGGGACAATATGTGTTTGCACCCATACCCAGCAGTACATTTTTTATAATGTTGAAATGAAATAAAATAGTAAGCAAAATTCCCTAGAGACTCTTTCTCCAACCAGTGTGTTAGGGGGTCTCTGCAGGTGTCAGGCAGAGAAGCAAACCACATGTAGAGATGAGAACACAAACCCCTTTCAGATTGACATCATCAACCTGGATCAAGACTTCGGGGAGTCTGATATCAGGTAGTTTATTTCCAACATATTTAAGTCTAGTATAATTTGGAAAAACAGTTTCCTGGTGTAATACAATCCCAGGTTCACACAGAAGCATAATTACATTAAAACTTGACTCAGGGTAGATGTCATTTCCTCCAAGAAGATGGATTCTAGAGATAAGCTACCTGTGTAGCTTAGAGGCCTCAGGTTCTGGTCTGGTCTCAGTCACACAGATAGTATAGAGTTTATTTGGACTATTTGCCATTTCTGGTCCTAGCTGATGTCCATTGCAGGCATGTGTTTCTGTGGCTGAAACCCAACCTCAAAAATTAGTGGCTAACCCAAGATCCCCAAGTTTTAGAGAAGTATTCTTTTGTAATCATTGGAAACCCGAAATTAAATGTTTATATCTGCTTCTGATCATACTTAGCTCACTGTAATGTATTCTGATACGTTATCATATGCTGGTGATTTCTCTTGCTCAGTATGTAATTATTCTCTACACACTGTGTTTTGTCAGTTTTTAAGAAAGCAAAATACCATGAATTTTGTAATTATTCAGCTAGACGTGAAGCTTCCACAGCTGTAGGGAGCAGAATCAAGGAAAGCTGATAAGTTTACTAAAATGTGTTTTTCTTTACCATTAGTGAATGCAGCAGTAATTATTATTAATTTTTAAAAATATTTATTTTATAATTATGTGCGTGTACATGTGTCAGTGTTTGAGTATGTGCACGTGAGTGTGGTTGCCTATAGAGGTCATTCGCCGCCTGGAGCTGGAGTTTCAGGCAGTTGTGAGTTGCCTAACGTGGGTGCTGGGGACGGAACTCAAGTCCTCTGCAAGAGCAGCACCTGCTCTTAACCATGGAGCCAGCTCTCAGCCCCAACAGCAAACAGTTTATAAGTATTTCGTGCATCATCAACTTTTAAATTTAAAATTTTCTAGTTTGGATTTTTTTCAGTCTTTAAATACTTCAGTTTCTGGTTTCATATCAGTCTTGTTATCATTCCTCCTAACCTATTGTACAGAATGAATAATGTCTGAGAACTTCTAACCTGACTCTTGTCAGTCTTTCAAGAAAACATTTAGATTTATGTGCCCTCTCTAAGCCTGTCACTCGGGTATAAACATTATTACTGACAAAATTAAAGCATAAGAGGAAAAATATGGAGTTTGGCACCTGATATGGACTATCTTTTCCAGTTGTGGTTTTCCATTCAGATCCTAATTACTGTGTGAACAGATGGACAGCCAGCCAGTATTGAGTCTGGTACTGTACCTGTTATCACATAAAGTCTGATGAACTCATAAACATTCTAATTTGAATCTCTATAGCAGTAGTTGAACTCTATCTCCTGTCAATAATTCTGTTGTTACATGGGAGATACACAAAATTTAAAAGGTAAAATATAAGGAAAACAAGGCCTGGAAGATCAATTTGATGATGTGGCATGAAAGATAAAGGTGAGAAATATACTATTTAAGAACAATTTATTTGCGCTGTGTAAGGACATTGTAACCTACCACACAGAAGTCATAATTTTAAAGTGAATAGAACCTTTTTAGAAAACTGACTTGTTGTCACCTTATATAGACATCAATGTAAGTTGTAGATATATTGAACAAATTGAATATTTTGGAAGTTAAGGCTCAGATTCAGGTTCTAATTGCAAACCATTTTCTCCTCATCTTTCTTTCCATAGTCAGATAATCATGTGGCTAACCATGCATCCAAGACTATCATCCAATTCCTAAATATATATATATATATATATATATATATATATGAATGAAGAAATCAACATTTTCTTTTTAAATATAAAACTGCCCTCCAATAGTCGTAATTAGACACCTCATATCACCAGGTATTCCATGCCACATGGTATGTATTGACACAACAGTGCTTCCTATTAAATTGAATCATAGTATATTTTTTTCTAAAACTTGTCCTCTAGAATAAATGCATCCATTTTAATCAAATGACATTACTTCCTTGAACTTTAGAAAATAGTAATGACAATGTCCTCAAAAGGTGCCAGGAAACTCAGTCGTGTGTTTAATTATTCAATAGGACTTATTTTCTCACTTACACACCCACCTATGACAATTTGACTTCCAGTACTTCGCAGAGGAAGAAGTCTGAGACTCTCTTCTTTGATACCGGCTTGACACAGGAGTGGCTTGGTTGAAGGAAAGTCAGTGTGTTACTTATTTTTCCCAGTGCTGTCACACCTTGCCAAAGCAGCTGAAAAGGAGAAGAGAAGTATTTGTCTCACAGATAGTACAAAAGGAAACCAGTGGGTGGTGATTGATGCAGAAGCCAATGACTTTCCAAGGTGCCCAGAATCAGCGGTGGTAGAGAATCGGATCCTAAATGGGACAGCTATCTAAAGTCTGCCAAGATTCAGAAAACACTGAAGAAGAGGGACGGGAAATGTGTCAGAGCTGAGAGAGTGGAGATGGGCAGCAACAACAAAATTTTCTGTATATGACCCAGCCATGTATCCATGAAATCATTGCAAATGTGAACTGCACAAGACTTACACAGGACTGGGCTTGTCAACACTCATCATGGATGGGGTGTGTCCCATTAAGCTCACCTTCTCATGAGGGACTGTTAATGGTTGCTCAGAAATGGGTGTCACTTGATTCAGTGGTGCAGCCCCTGATAAATTGTCCTTGTCCCAGTAAATAAACACTCACCTACACTTGGGCAAGAAACTCTACCTAAACTGAGCAAATCATTCACCACAGAAGACATAAAAATCAGAGGGGCTAATGGTTACAGCAAGAGAGGAAGAAGTATGAGAAGGGGCAATGGCGGTGAAAAATTAAATTTATTACATAAGGTCTGAAACTGTCAAATAAAAACAAGAAAAGAAAAATAAAGAAATTAGTGGAGCAAGGCAAGAAGACCAAAGCGTCATGGACAATGTGTATCGAGGGCACGGACCAGTCGCTGATGGAGCCAGAGGTGCCACCCTGAGCATCATTCTATGTGCAGAGGGGATGGATATCGGAACTGATGGAACCAGAAAAGCCAGCTGTAGAGGAGATGGACACTTGGACTGAGGGAGCCAGGAGGCCCAGCCATTTGGAGGGGATGGATACTGGGACTTGGTGGAATCTGGATGACCAGCCCGGAACTTCTATGTATCAGGACGCCGGGTACATAGCTCTATTCAATTAGGAAGAAGTCACCGAGACAGTTTCCTTTCAGTCACTCAGACCTCCAACGTACCACCCTTCTCTGAGACTTATCACCCTAAGGAAATCAATGGCTCCATCTTACTTCATTATTTTATTTTCTCCTGGCTGTTAGAGCTAGGATTTCTTATGTTCTGATCTGATAAAGAGCCACCCAATAAGCTGATTGCCGTCTAATTAACTGACTGACTCATTTTATATTTTCATTTTTACTCTTTCTTTTGTTATTCTTATTCTTTTAGCCTAAAATGTCTCCAACACACGATCTTCCTTTTCCAATCTCCTCAGGTGCTGAGAATATATATATATATAGTCATCCACCATGGGTGAATCTCCCTGCCTTGTTTAAGACCTGCTATTTTCTTCTTTTTCCCTACGGAATTGCAATTTAAACAGACTATGACACATCTTCCAGTGACAATTTTCGAGATGAATTTGTACAAACATTGAAGAAAAAGTAGTTTCCAACTTTTAAACAATCCCGTTCCTTTGGAAAAGCAGGAAGCGGTGATGAATCAGTCTCCCTCATCCATCATAGTGTTTCTTCTGTATGTGAGCATGGAACTCCATGGGTGGACTTCAGAGATGAAAATGGCTTTACTTGACAATATATTTCCAGGATTTCTAGGAAACACAGTAGGTGCCCAGCGACTTCTATGTAACACCGTATCCACAGTATAAGCAGCCACAGACAAGAGGAACATGAATCACAAGGAAACAGACTGCTGGGGAACATATGGAGTTCAAAACACAGATGAAACCTGCATGGTAGAAGAAACCACCAGCAGAAAAATGCCTAACTGGTCTGGGAAATGAGGAAATGCTAGTTTGATGTTAGTTTCATGACATGAGATTCTGATTGTCAGGCCCCTTGATCAGTGAGTACTTCACAGTAATTTCACTGATCGTAAGTTATTGAGTTTAGTAGAAGTATAAGTTGAATAGATTGGTACTGGAAAGCAAAGCAAACAATCAAACAAACAAAAGTAATACCTAATGAATCTCATGTGCCGGAGTCCTCTAAACCTCTCTTCTGAGTGTCTAGGGATGTGAGCTCACCCCCTTTTAAAAACAGTATTTTTGTGATCCAAGCCATTTCCACTCTTCTCTCTTTCATGAAGTTGATAGTTTGGAACAGTTCAAAACAGCTTTTTAGACCATGGTTGATTCTTCCATGATTTTTATTCAGGTAGATAAAACGGCAAGTTCTAAGATTGTGTGCATTATGTTTAATTCTGTACTTTTGCATAAAAGACAGACAGGCTGCAATCTTAGCTACAGGTAATGGAGTGTGTTTCTTTACTTTAGATAAGAGGCAGCCAGGGAAATGAGCCAACTGACAGTAGGGGTAGGTAACTGACTCAGGGCCCCAGAGGCTGAGCTCTGAACCTGACATCAACTCATGCCAAGAACTCCCTTGCAGTAATCTGTCACAGCCGTGCTGAGCCCAGCAAAGACCAGAGCGGGCTGGTTCTGGAGGACTGTGTCCTCGGTGGCATCTCTAACTGCACCATAGTGCCAGGTGTTCCCATGAAAAGCTTTTTTCTCTCTTATCCATGAACCAAATGCACACTGGCTGCTCCCTGTGGCTCCTCCCTTTCTCCCTCACAGGCAGGCACCTAATGAATCCACTGCACGCAGGTTGTCTGCTTCTCAGAGGACCCAGATAACAGCAGATTGGATCCTACTACCACTTTTTTAAAATACAGGCTTCACACTGGTCCTTGGCATCTCCCTTGGCAGTTTTTGCTCTTCCTTTAATAAATTGTCCAGTGAATCCACCTTAACTTCTGAAAGCATTTCTGAAATGAAAAGCTCGAGATATACCAGAAGAGGGCGCCCAAGACCAGAGAATCTCAGCATCTTCTCGAACCCCCTTAGGCACCATGTTCTTGCCTTCCCTTCTGACCTGCTGAGTGAACTGGGTGCTGAGTGAACTGGGTTGTCCCTAGAGACATCACTAGTCAGTGACAGAAGTGGAGAATGCTGGGTCAGGTCAGCCCCAAATACTTTGCACTTGTCTCTCTCAGCATAACTCAACAGACTGTAAAAGTGTGTTGTTACTTAAGACAAATAGATCTCTGCAATTTAAAATAACGTAAAACAAACCAGCCCTACATCAGTGTAGAATTAACTACACAAGAATGAGTTGCCATGGCCTCACGAGTCGCTGTCTCTACACGTCCAGCCAGATATATTTTAAAAATATTTTTTTTAGATTTATTTATGTGGATGAGTGTTTTGACTACACCACGTGCGTGCAGTGCCCGTGGAGGCCAGAAGGTGGCATAAGATCCCTTGGAACTGGAGTTACAAAGAGTTGTAAGCTGCTGTGTGGGTGCTGGAAATTGAAGATCCTTTGAAGGAGCAGCTGTGCTCCTAAATCCTAGCTCTCCATTCCCCCTTAGTCAAATGCATTAAAGCATAAGAACAAATAAAAAGGCATTCCACCTCAATAATTTAACTCATAACAATGTCAGTAATGTTATCTTACATGTTTCCTTTTATATGCTACGTAAAATCAACAAGCATGTTTATTAATATCACAGAGAGGTGGTAAATGTTCCCACTGACATGCTGTAGAGTTAGCATAGTGACTGCTAATTTGACACAAACCTAGAGTCAGTCACCTGTGAAGACGGTACCACAACTGAAGAGTTGCCTTCATCAGATCTTTTCTATTCTTTTTTCTCTATTCTATCCTATTCTATTCTTTTATTAAAAATAGATTCTTTCCTCCCTTCACTCCTCCCATCTCCCCCCCCCCCACTGTCGTTCTCTCCCAGATCTACTCCCCCTCCATTTCTCTTCAGAAAAGAGCAGGCTCCAAGAGACAACACCAAAACACAACAAAACAAGGCTGGTTAAAGCAAACCAGTAGGAGGAAACGATGTTTGTTATCAGATTCTTTCCAAAAAAGTTTGACTACCTCTGTCCTGAAGTAAAGGTGTGGATTTGACTTTCATAACCAGAGACATAAAAAGTACTGTAATTGGTAAAGCTAAGTTGCTGTAACATAAAAACCAACCAAATCCTTAGAATAAACACAGATCTTCAGAGGTGAAACCTTCAATATAACTCCCCCTGATCCTTATACAGTTGGCCTCTGGATAAGAGATTGAGCTCCTTCTTTCTTTGGACTTCACCTGGAAAGCCTTCTCTGAGGAAGCCTTGCCTTCTCAGATGGTTCCTCTAAATGGGAAGGTCTCGTGACAAAATGGTCATAGTGGGAGATGGAGGGTAGAGAACTTTGTTTCTGAGAGAAGGCAAGTCTGGGCAGAGTAAACAGTGCAGAACTCACTGGAAAATGTCTTGGGTACTTTGGGTTGTGTGGAGTGGAGAGTCTGCAATTGCCTGGCTCCTTTCCCTGGAATCTACAGCAGAGGAAACACTGGGTTGTGTGTGAGAGTTGGGTAAAAGGGTGGTGAAGTCTACAGTCTTGGATGAATGATCGGCTTTGACGGAGACTTCTTTACTGCTAAGGATTGCATTTTGGTTTTGGGTCCAGGTCTCACTATGATCCCAGGTTGGTTTGAACTACTGGGTTCAAGATGGAACAGCTGGTTATACAAGTTTGCACTTCTGTGCACAGTGAACAGTGGGGATTCTTTCATTTGGACTGAGATTCAGGGTTACAGATTCTCAGACTGGGAAATAGGATTAAAGATTAGGAGTCAAGTGCTGTGGGCAGAACGCAAAAGAAAAAAAAACAAAACAAAACTGTACCATGGCTACTGTCTTAGTTGGGATTCACTAGAGAAACGAAATTGATAGGATGAACATATTGAAGGCTTGTTAGATTGCCTCATAATGCAGTCTTTACTGCTAACTCATGCAGTCTGGGTAGTCCAGCAATGGCTCTCACACTGGAGAGGTAGAGGACCCAGTAGTTACTCAGTCCAGGAGCCTGGAGGCCTCAGTAGTCCCAGTCCAGTTGTTGATGGCCTGAGGGATTCCCAGACAGTCACATGTCTTTCGTTCTCCTTTAAAAGTTAAAGAAGCTGGGTTTTAGTATAAACAAAGGATGTCAGCAGTAGTGGCAGCCACCGGGTGGGTAAACTATCAGGACATGAATAGTGAGTATGAATTTGCCAGCATGATGGGAAGATGATGTAAAGGAAAGCAGGCAAAACACGGAGTTTTCTTTAAGCCCTCCCCTTATGTGGCTGTCACCAGAAGGTGCTATCACACTTAGAGTGGTCTTCCCACTTCACATGACACAGTCAAGAAAATCTGTCAGCCTAGGGCCCAGAAGGTTATCTGTTAGCTGATCCCAACCCCTGTCCACTTGACAAACAAGATCAGCCACAAATGGAGTGTTTTCAACTAGGGACACCAACGTTTAGGATGAATCTTAGTAAGATAATGTGGAATGGAATACATGAAAATCCCAGAGGAGTGCTTGTAATGTGATTGTCAATGATTGAAACAAAGAGTCAAGAAAAAGAACAAAAGGAGACTAGTAAATATTTACGTAAGAAAGCTGTAAATAAAGGAAGCAGGGAACACGATGAACTCTGCTTTGTAGGGAAGTTAGGGAGATGAGGAGAGAAACTGAGTACATTGAATAATTGATAAGAGATCCAGTCTCAATTTGTGCCAATGTATTAATCAAAATAAATCAATAAATCAAACAATAATAAATCAAAGAGAACTAAAATAAAAAAATGAAGGCACTGGCATGCTGTTGGGTCTGAAGAGTCACAGTGCTTTTCCTACCTGGTGCTTTCATTGAATTAATAATTAGTTTCCAAATATATACATTAGCCATGAGTGTTAATTATGTTGATATTTTTACATTCCAATCAAACATAAGCATGGAAACCAATTCTTAATTGCATGTTTTTTTCATTGCAATTCTGAAATGCATGGTAAAACAAATTTTCTGATCCCCAGGTCTCTCTATAAACCATTAAAACACAGAAAACCACTGTAGTGCATGCCTGCCTTTCACTTTCTGCTTCACTGAAATAAACAGTATTTAAAAATTATCTGTGCTTTTGATGTCTATTTCAGTGCAATGAATATTAGCTCCATAAATAGTAACTTTATGTTAGCTTTTCCCCATATCATTCAAATTGTCATAACCTATCAGCGTGCATGCGCACACATACACACACACACATACACACACACACACACATATATATACATGCACACACACATACACACACACACACTTTTATCAATGTTACATTAGTTCTCATAGTGTGATATTCAGTTCAAAAGAACTACTATCTGATTGCATCATTTCCCACATAGTATTTAGGACAATAAACAATTGAGCTTTTCAATGCAGAAAAGATGTTCCTCATGTGAGAAGAGCTAGTTACTGGACAGAATCCAAATAAAGGTGGCAAGTCAAGCCCATCCATCTTCCCATGCTTGCTCTACAGCCTTGTTATATAGGAAAAGGAAAAAAATGTAAGAGTTTTGAAACTATGAAATGGAGAAGTGGAGGGAGGGGAGAAGGCAGAAGAAAGATTTTAGGATCTGAGAAGAGAAAAGATACTTAGTGACACAACAGGTGCCAGCCAATAGGAGAGTCAAATGTCGAGAGGAATTCTATGGATGCTTCAGGAGTTGAGACATCACGCCATCAGCTCATTTGGAGGAAGGGCTGAAAGGAGAGAGAAGGGAAAGTCTGAAGAGTCCTAGCTCTAAGAGTCTGTTTCATCAGGCAGCCAGACAGCTGACCTTTCATTTCAGTTCACTAAATAAGTTGGAGACTTATTAACTGGAAAGTTAAACATAAGACCTCTAAACCAGAGACACCAGACATCTCTACCAAGAAAATAACTATTAATTACCATAGAATAAGAAAATAAGATATTTCACAATAAAGTCAAATTTGAACAATATCTGTCTATGAATACGGCTTTACAGAAAGTGCTAGAAAGAAAATTCCAATCTAAGGAGGTTAAGTAAACCTTAGAAAACAAAGGAAAGAAATAAAATCTCATACTAGCAAAACCAAAAAAAGGGAAACACACACACACACACACACACACACACCCTACAACTACCACCACCACCACCAACAACAGCAAAATCACAGAAACCAAGTGTCATAGGTCCTTGATATCTCAAATCCCCAATAAAAAGACACAGGCTAACAGAATAGATGCAAAATGGGATCCATTCTTCTGTGTCATCCAAGGAGCACACCTCAACATCAAGGATAGACAGTACCTAAGGGTGAAGAGTTGCAAAAAGATTTTCCAAGCAAATGGACAAAAAAGCAAGCTAGAGTATCCATTTTTATATCTAATAAATAAAATAGACTTCAAACCAAAACTAATCAGAAGAGAAGGGGATGGATACCACATACTCATCAAAGGAAAAGATCTACCAAGATGACAGTTCAGTTCTTAACATTGGTGTCCCAAACACAAAGAAATCCAAGTTTGTAAAAGAAACACTACTACAGCTTAACTCCCTTATTGACTGTTGGACATGAATAATGGGAGAGTTCAATACCCCACTGTCATCATATAAGTGGATATTAGCCATTATATAAATGATAACCAAGCTAAAATCTATAGACCCACAGAGGTTAGGAAGAGAGGAGGGCTCTGGGAGGTGTGTGCATGGATCTCCCTGGGAAGGGTAAATAGAGTAGATTTTATAGGTGGAGTGGGTGAGGGTGGGGATGGGGTGGGAGGGATCAGGTGGGGTGGGGAGATGGGATGGATGGAAAGAGTTCAGCAGAAGTGCCTGGAATTGAGGGGCATTATGGGGGTGTTGTGGAAACCTTCCTGACTCTACAAAGATGATCCTAATAAGGACTCCTAGTAATGGGGAATATGGAGTCTCAGTTGACTCTCTCTTGTAGCTAGCTAGGCAAGGCTTCCAGTGGGGGAACTGGGTTGCATTCAACTGAGCTGTTGGCCAAGGGGGTGCCATGGAGACCCCAAAACAACCCAGCCTGATGCTAAGTCAAAAGGTTATTCTCTGCAAACTGACAGGGGGGCCCCATTACTGAGGACAACATAAACACAACTTATTGAACATGGAGGAGTTGAACTGGTGCCTACATGAAGCCTTCACCCCTACATTCTAGTCTCTTTGGTGTGGGAAGGTACTCTGCAGGCTAACGAAAGAAATGTGGACACTAACCCAGCCACATAACCTTTGACTTATAGTCTGTCCTGCCTGCAAAATATGCTAGGGCAATGGTGACACAGAACTTGTGGGGGAAGCCAACCAGTGTCTGATTGTCCTAAGGCCCACTCCACAGAAGAAATCCCTATCGGACACTGCTTGGGTGACCAAGAACCAGTTATTAGGTAGATAGACCTAGGGTAAAACAAACACAACTGGTCTAAAAAAAATCAATAAAGTGCTTCCTAATAATAGTCTGCTATACTCACAGATCAGTCCTTTATCCCATCATCCCCAGGGAGGCTTTCTCTGGCAGTAGATAGGAACAGATACAGAGACTCACAGCCAGACTTTACGGAGACAGTCTAAGTGGGAGGTCTCTATCAAATCCCTCCTCTCAGATCTCAGGCAATCCCCCAGAGATTGTAAGAGCCAGACAGATTGGAGGACACCAGGAGAACATGGTCCTTCTGAATCAACTAAACAAGGTACATATGCACTCACAGAGACTAAAGCAGAAAGCTCAGATTCTACATGAGTACGCACCAGTCCCCACCCCTTTCTCTAACATATATATATATATATATATATATATATATATATATATATATATGTATGTATTATAGCTGTAATCTTAGTATTTCTATAAAACTCCTAACTATGAGAACAGGTGGGTCTCTGACTCTTTGCCTGCTGTTAGGTCTCTTTTCCTCCTGTTGGGTTGTTGTGTTCAACTTTGATATGATATTTTTGCTTCATCTTATTAGGTTTCATTTTGTCATGTTTGGTTAACTCTTAGAAGCCTGTTCCTTTCTAATGAGAGACAGAAAGTAGATCTGGAGGGTAGGGGAGTGGGGAGAAACTTGGAGGAATAGAGGGAGGGGAAACTACTGTCAGAATATATTATATGAGAAAATAATCTATTTTCATGGAAAAAAAATCTAAGAAGATGGATTTATTAGCATGCTCAAAGCTTCAGCTTTGGCTTATTTATTTTGAAACTCCCCCAATAGTATTAGAATCATTGTTCCATGCTGTAAGCTAAATTTAAACAGAAAATGATAGAAAATGATAAATGATAGAATGATAAAAATTATATTACAAAAAAGAATTAAAAAGGAATTTGGGGATTCACTCATTCGGAAATCCAATGTCTGCGAGTTAACGCCAATAAGCAGTCAAGTCAAGCTGCTGTTTGGTGTTGAGAGGTCCCGGGGTTCTGCAATTATTTATGACCTCTCCAGCTTGCTGGCTCACTAAGCTATGAAAGTTCTCGCAGTGTAAGGTCATGCACGGTCAGTAAAGTACTTCGTGGAATGCAGAAGTGACACCTCTGTGGTATATAAGTAATCGCCTGAAAGCCGCTCAGTACTTCCGGGAACCAAGCTGTGGACTGAGGTGGGAATGACTCTCGTGTTTATTTATGACTTCATGGTGGCTGACCTCCACTCCGGTGAGCCTCTGGAGACTGTCCAGCAATCCCACACCACACCTAGGGATTAATCCGTATTTCAGGGAACATTATTGAAATTTGCATAGTTTTAATGAACACCATCACCTGCTTTAATTTGAAGTAATTTATCTGGATAATCCTTTCTTATTGGAGAGTCAGTGTGAGGAAGGCCTCCGGAGAGAGGGTTTTATGAAGGAATAATTCATTTTAAATAATTTTAGTGTAAGGCAACCACCATATGACTCTCACATGCTACTAATTCCTTTAGAAACTTTGTCTTTTATCTAGGCAAACGTATGATTATCAGTCTACTTGCTTTGTATTGATTTTAATACTTGAGAACACTTTGAATCACTTAAAGACTTTGACTTCCCTTTTGAGATTTAGGAGTTATGAAATGTACTATTTAGCCTAATGAGAACCAATTAAGATATTATCAGGCAATATTTGAAAATGGGAGATAACTCATGCTTAAAATTAGTGAATTAAACATAAGTAACTTTTTAGATAAACTGTTTGCAATTAAGCTATTCATTCTGGAAAGCACTGTGATTAAACAGAGGGTACACACACCTAAAAGTAATGGTTTTATAGGTTCTATTTTAAAAAATGTTTAAGTGTGTGTGTGTGTGTGTGTGTGTGTGTGTGTGTGTGCGTGCGCATGCGTGCGTGTGCACATATGCCGGTACCTATGGGGGCTAGAAGGAATTGCCTCGAGCTGAGATTATAGAGAAGGCTGTGAGCTCCTCAATATAAGTCATGAAAAGTGAATTTGGGTCTTTTGGAAGACCAGTACATGTTCTTAAATGCTGAACATCTCTGCAGCCCCATAGGTTACTTACTTATGACTGAACAACTATGTACATCACATAATAGTATTTAGTACTGTTTTGATGGAAAACTTTTAACTATGATGTCTAATGCAAGACAGGAAATAATCTTGTGCCTTCACACCAGGCTGTGCAGCTGGTAGGGGACTGACACTAATACCAGCAGACATTTAGAATGCAGCTGGTCGGGAGCCTGGGTGGGAAGAGTTTGAACCTGCAGCATATGAAACAGAGTGAAGCAGCCTGCATGTTTGTATTCTCCGGGGCTGGATTACCTGTATTGTGGGGAGGACAGACTTATCTTTACATAACTAAAAGCCCTTATATTTGTCGTGGCTCCAATCTGCAGCATCTCCTGAAGGCCTCCATAACTGCTTAGTCCTCAGCTGTTTAGAAGGTGGCGAAAGTTTGAGATGTGGGGCTTGTTGCAGGAAGTAGGGGGTTAGTCTTTGAAAGATGTTTTGTTTGTGGCACTCTCCTGTCTCTTCTCTGCTTTTTAAACACCTCAAGTGAGTGGTCTTTTCTGCAAGATTTCCCTGATATTCTGCCCCTCAGGGCCAAAGTCTGGGAACCTTCTGATGCTGCATTAAGTAACTGAAGCTGTGAGTTAAAAATAAATCTTTCCTGGAACTGGAAAGAAGTCTCAGTGGTTAGGAGCACTGACTGCTCCTGCAGAGGACACGGGATCCGTCCCAGCACCCACATGGTGGCGTACAACTGTCCATAACTCCTGTTCCGGGGAATCCAATGGCCTCTTCCTTTTATAATTTATTTTTAGATTCATTTATTTTATGTGAACAAATGTTTTGCTTTCATGCTTCTCTGTGCACTGTGTGTGTGCCCGGCACCCTTAGATGTTAGAAAAGGACATCGGAGTCCCTAAACCACTTTTTCATTGCTGTGGCCAAGGCCTTCATAAAGGCCTTTCCTCAGCATGGGATAACTAAGGCTACTCATACTAATGGAAGCTTTTGTTGTAAATGTTTTGAACCACACTTAACCTTTAAACAAATTCTAACTGTGATTCACCGCAACAATTACTTTCACTTATAAATGCAGTTAGCCTCAGGTTTGGTAAGCAGACTCACAGTTGTCCATCTTGTGCTATGCCCTCTTCCCGAGTGCTCACGCGCATGCACAAGCACACACACACACACACAGACACACTTACTGAACACAGCAGGGTTCAGGTTGTGCAGGCCAGGCCTTCCGTAGCCAGTCTGAAGAGATTGACTTATGAGTGTACTGCTTGGCTTGTGTCAACTTGACAAAAACCTAGATATAACTTGGAAGGGAGAATCTTTTCCTTTTCCTCTTCAATTTTTTAATCTTTTGTAATTAAAGTATAACCACATCATTTACTCTGTTCCCTTCCTTCCCTCCAATCTCTCCCACAACTCTCCAGATCCGCTGGAGCTGGGGTGCCAAATGATTGTAAGCCACCTGATGTGCGCAGATCCTCTGCAAGAGCAGCTAGTACTGTTAGCCACGGAACCACCTTCTGCACCCGCCCCCCCCATTGTTAATTAGTCAAAACGAATGACAAAATTAAACAGTGAAATAGTTATTTGAAACATCTAGCTTTGATGATCCTTCTAACAATGACTGGAAGGAGGGCTGTGAATCCTTTCCACTACTATTGCTATTTTAGTGGTGTTCCTTGTACTGAAAATCTCAAGAAAACCTAATTACCCAGATGCTGACTGTTCCCTAAACCTCGCTGGCTGCACTGCTCAAAGTGATCTCCACGACTGGGGATTTGACTCCTTCACTCCTCAGCCACAGCAACAAATAAACTCATCTGGCATCACTGGGATAGATGGGTCATACCATTTCAAGGACCATGGGATACTGGGCTTTTACTGTCCTGTGATCTGTTGCAGTATCTTTACATTTTTCTATACAAATAAAATGAAATTTCAAACTCTCCCCAGGGGATACTTAGATATTTCTAGGAACCAGCATGGAGTCCAAATGTTCATAGAAGGATATCTGATAGTCTGAAAACATTGTAAGTTTTAACCTTTGTTAGCAGTGACAAAAGGGAAAAAGCCACTGTCAAAATGTCATCCAGATTAAGAGCTAAAGAAAGAAAAGCCAAGCAGCCTGTCAGTGGGATTAGCTTCCCGGTCAGTTCGCACTGTGCTGTGCATACAGGGCACTGAATCCCTTTGTTTTCTCATTTCAACATCAAACTTCTAATCTGAAACAGACCCAGATCAGGTGTGGCTGTGCTGTAATGGCTTGGATGTAACAGATGTCCCAGGAGCAGAGGAAATGACTGCTTTAGTAAAGCATCCATTTGTGTTGCTTGAATGACACTCACAGTAGCTTACAGGATCAGGAGCAGGAGCGAACACCCACCCACTTGGCTCTTGGCCAGTGTTCCTATGTGCACTGTGATCAAGAGAGGAAGAACTTTGCAGAGAACTCTAAGAACAACTGAATTGCAAGCCTATTCTTTTATATGTAAGCCCATTTTCACAGGCAGGAAAGAAACAGACTGTGTTTCTAAACTTCTCTTTATAAAGGGCCACCTGCTTCAGTTCTGACTGCCAATGACACCTATGTCAGAGTGGCAGGCTCTGGGATTCATAGAATTGTGTATCCTTAAAGAATTGTGTAGAGAGCTTTGCTGAAATCAACCATATCTATTCAGAACTTCTATGTGAACAAAAATTCATATTGTATTAAAGCATCAAATATTGTATGTGTTTCATAGCTGTGTAATGGGTCCCTGGGCAATCAGCCCTCATGGCACAGGGAGCTAACTGCGCAGTGCGTCTGGCTGGCATCTGCTCTCACTCTGTTGATTTTCTAACCAAGACAGCATCTTTACATTCTTAGTCCTCTACAGTGATTGATTCTCCCTTGTATATACATTTTCTTCTTCATTAGAATACTTTCTTCTGTGTTTCTATTCTTTTAATTTAAACATATTTTACATAAAACCATACAGGGAAATTTTCTCTTTCTGAATCAGTGTAGCATTGAGAGAAGATATGTGCTCATGAAAACTTTATGGCATTGATGCAGCTTACCCCATTTCTTCTGGCATCCTCACGGGATCTCCCAGGTTATCCCAACTCAGAAAGAAAGCACTGAGTTGACTCCATCTTCACAAAATCTGTCTCTGTCTCTCTTTTTCTTTGTCTGTCTCTGATTCTGTCTCTCTGTCTCTCTCGGTGTCTCTGTCTCTCCCTCTCTTTCTTTCTCCTGTGTCTGCCTCAATCCCTCTGCATCTTAGTTAGTGTCTGAGACTTTGAGATGAGGCCTTTCACTGAACCTGGATCCTGCTGATCCAGCTTGTCACGCAGGCCAGCGAGCCCTAGGGATCCTCTTGTTTCTGCCGCCTCAGGGCTCTGGGATTACAAGTGTGAGCCACTATGCTTTTTCCTGGGCTTTGAAGACAGAATTCGGATCTTTCTGTTTGCTTGAATTTTAATAATAATTAATTTTACAATTACTATTTTTAAATAAATTA
The DNA here is from genome assembly GCA_026225945.1 of Cricetomys ansorgei. NCBI lineage: Eukaryota > Metazoa > Chordata > Mammalia > Rodentia > Nesomyidae > Cricetomys > Cricetomys ansorgei. The sequence goes on from JAMJFZ010003970.1 coordinate 3,097,197, forward strand.
AAAATTATTTTTCATAAGAAAGCATTTTACTGATTCAATCATCTTTCTGGCCCTTGTTTTCCTATTTTAAAACGCATATAAATAAAATTAATCAGGATGCCCTTATTCTCGGGTATTCAGATCTGACTGCTTCCCAGCGTCACATCCTGGGATTCACTTATTTAAAGGCACGAACTGAAAGTTCTACTGATTCCACAGTTTTATTTATTACATAAGCAAGCTGACCTGGGGAGTTATTACCCCTTTGGCGGCACTGGCACTAGTACTAACTTGAGACAGTTGTAGTTGTTTGCACACACTTTTAACATGGATAGACATGATTTCTCATGGACACATTCCAGGAGTAAAATTGCTGGTCCTTGTGTATGTGTTATTAAGTTGTTGAATCCTCTCAAATATGTCATAAAATTGTGATATAAACATACATTACCAAAACATAAAAATTTCCACCGATCACTAATTTTGGCCAACGTCAACATTTTTAGTAATTAATTTTTAGTTATTCTTACATGGAGTATCATCTGACAATTTATTAAATAAGTATTGCTTATCAGTGGAGGCTTTAATATAAATTTCTCTGGTGGCTAATGGTGTTAAACAAACCTCACACATATAGGCTACTTTGAGCCTCATCAAGTCATGCTTACTTAGAAATCAGGTACTTAAAATCTTTCTTATGTCTCTTCTATTTTCATATTTATATTAAATCCAGTCTTACCTGGTAAAGGCACTGGAAGCACATATGTTCTCCACTAACACTTCCACAGTTCCCTTTCCTCTAGCTCATTGACAGTCACAAAGTACCACCACCTGGGAGTCAGTCGATATCCACAGTGCATTAAATAATGCAAAAAGAACGTCACTGTGTTTAATAAGCCTACTTGTTGCTTTCCTTAGGTTTAAAATTTCACCCATTGAAATTCTCTGATACTGCACCAAAGCGCATTTAATAGCTATAAATAAGGTGTTGCATTCAACTTGTTGATATGTATGCGCCTGCCATTCTCTTTCCTCGGGATAAGTTTATATGCTAGGGGAGGTGAGTGAGGCAGAGAGAGGAAGATGTAACATATGCAGAGAGTACTGGGCAGACAAGTCTGTTTTCCAAATGTGGATCCAGGTATAGTAGCTCATTCTTGTAATCCCAACATTCAGGAGGTTAACACAGGAGAGCTTGCTACACGTGAGAAGTCAGGCTGGGATACAAGGAGTTAAGTTCAGACAGGCCTTCACAGCAAGGCCTTACCTCAGAATAAGCAACCAAATAAAAACCAAAAAACAAACAAATAAAGAAACCCCCCCCCTTTTTTTTTTTTTTTTTTTTTTAGCAAGACAATGTTTGGATACCACAATTTAATGTGACCTACCTGTGAGAAGTTTATTAAATCCCCACAGTATGGTAGTGATGGCGGGCAACAGTTATTCTGTTCTCAGTGAGCACACTCAGAGAAAGAGAGAGCTAATCAGGCTGTGAAGTTGAAGACACCGGCGAGCTCGGTATGGTTGAAGGATATGCGATTTTCAGGAATACAAAACTCAGAGACAACTCAGGTCTCTCACAAGTTTATCTGGGATTAAGGAGGGATTGAGGCAGTACTTGATAGGGGAAGAGGAAAACCTGGAGGGGTTAGAGACACAGAGGCATTTTAATTTGACATGAGGAACACAGCCTCGATGATGAGGGTGGCCAATAGGAGAAATAGCATTTCTTTGTAAAGACGTAAGCAGCTTTCCTCCATGGCTTCTATCTCAGTTCTTGCCGTGAGTCCCTGACTCAGCTTCCCTCAGTGATCGACTCTAAGCTGTAAGATGAAATAAACCGTTTGCTCCCCAGTTTGGTTCTGGGCAGCATTTTATCAGAGCAACTCAAACCCTAAGTAAGACAATACTGTCTCTGCTATAATTCAACTTGCTCCTGACCCCTGGTCAGTTCAGATTCTTATTTGGAGCTGTCTTGGCTTGTTTTGCTGTTTTCTTGACCATTTATTATTTTTTTATTTTTGTTCAGGCTTTAATATCCCTCTTTCTTTTTTTACTGAAGCTTCTCCACGCCTAATGAAACTCTCCCTGCGCTGCTGGCAGCTTGGCAAGCAGTGGTGACTGCTCTGTGTACTTGAGCCTAGACTATAAACCTGTTCATTGGAGTCCTCCGAGCAAATGCCTTGGCTCTGCACTCATGCACTTTTCTCAGACTCGGGAAGAAACTTGATGGCTGCAGAACTCTTCTAGCCATCATGAAAAGACAGCAGAACTAATGCCTACTGTTGTTTCTGCTTGTCCATTAAACCACTTTCTATAAGGAAAAATTCACAGAGAACCTTTTTCAAAAGCATGTATGTATTTAACTCTCTTGCATGATAGCCCTAAAGGTAAGTTAAACCTTGTTGGTGTGCATGTTCTGCAGCTGTCACCCACCTGAAGGTTGCTGAGCCATTAGGGAATGGAGGGAGACATCACTTGGGAAGTTTACATCACATTGTTATGTCCAAACACATTTGATGAAAAGACCAAATTTGCAAATGACCTAACACAGAGGCTTTGTAGTACTATGCTGTTGTTGTGGCTCACCAAGGAAGACAGGAGAAATTTTCGTAGGTGCACTCTGCCAGACCTCAGCAGAGGGAACCACTCTCCAGGCCAGTGCCATACTGGACAATGGAACTCTGAGCATCTGAGCTCATCTGTTTTTATTGCTCCACAACTCCTCAGGTGTTCTACTGATAGCAAGTGCAGATCATTGGCAATCAAACATCCCCAACATAAATCCAACAACTTCAAATAATACAATACACCAAGACCTAGGCAGCCCCTCACCCAACAGTGCATAAAACAATTATTTTATACATAACTAAAAATAAACTTCTACAACAATGGCTGTGGATGCATTTGGCATTCCCAGCTGTGAGCTTGACGCTGCATTGCTGACCCAGCAGAGCTGACTGCTCAGCCAGCAGGCACCGCAATGTGACCCTGGGACTTCTGCACAGGTCCACCCAAACTGTGGGAAGAGGCATGCACACATGTCAGCAGAAAGAGGCTTTGGAGACATTTGAGAAAACTGGCATCTATAATTTATCAAATCAGCCGTTTTGAGAATGAATAAAACATGATTACACCATTTTGAATTACAGGTCTTAGACTTGCTTGTTAAGATAAAACTTACTTATTTGGGGAAAACATGAGTTGCAGTAGTTATATGTGACTTTCTAGAATTGCAAAACATATTTCAGTTTTTTTGTTTTAAATTATTGCTTGTTTTTCATAAAATAAGTAGCAAGAAGAAAACGCATTGTCAATACCCCTTCCTCAGAACAATTTTTTTTTTTTGCGTGTATGTCCAGCTTTTACTCTGTCTTCTCCAAACACAGCACTTTAAAACCTACTCACACAAGAGAAAAACTCTTCTGAAGAAATAAAAATATGTACCTTGAATGAATACAGAAAATATTTTCCATTGTTCTCATTAGTATAAACTGCTTTCCAAGCAACTTAAATAAATAACTAATTGTAATAAAGCCAAAGAGATTATGAAAGGGAAAAAAACAATGGAAAAAACCCCAAAGAGCCTGAATGGGATGATTCATACCTATAATCCCAGCACTTGGGGAGGGGGTGAGGATGAGACAGGATAATTGCTGGGAGTTTGAAGCAATTCCGGGCTATATATTGAGTTCCGGGCCAGTCTGTGGAAAACTTAGGCTCAGGAAATGAGGGAAACTTGTCTCAGAAAATAGATGCAGGTAGAGGAGGATAAAGATGAGGGGGAGGGTAAGAAGGAAAAGGGAGAAAAGGAAGAGGGTGGGAAAGAGGAGGAGAAAGAAGAGAAAGCTGAGAAGAAACATAGGAAGGAGGAGGAAGAGGAGGAGGAGGAGGAAGACCCAAACAGCAAAAGTAGCTTAGTAAAATTTGATGAGAACTTAGTCTAAAGAATAAGAAATAGGTCAGCAGACCTGTTATGTTTACGAATGACAAAGCTTCATTTATCTAACGCCACATCTGGTGTGGTTTAAAGTGACTGTGGCTGGAGATAGATGCTTTAAATACGTCCCTGAAGAGAGGGCGTTTTGTTTAACTAATACTATACTATTGACCGTTTTTACTCTTAAAGCCAGGGATCTGATTTCTTCCCGATCTTGTCTGACTGTTTCACGACAGAGATTTATATCCAGCAGGAAGATGGAGAACATAGAGGGAGCTTAGTCTCCTGTGAAGCCACTTTCCCTCCTCGAGCTAGAAAAGTCACCAATTAGATCAAATCAAGGAGCGGTCCCAGGAAATGCTCTTACGGAGAGATTTTTAACTAATGGGTCAATCTTGTCACATTTCACTGTGATCCATCACGATTATTTCTCATCTCCCGACAGTCACTTGGGGAAGCCCTAGCATGTCTGTGCCCTGAACAGCTTTTTTGGTGGAATTTGGTTGTAATTTTCTATAGCTAAGACCCCTCCCCTTTCCTGGCCCACTGATCTTTTTAACCAAACTTTACCTCTCCTTGTCAGAATTCTAGCAAATAATCCCTCTCAAAAATCCCTAAGAAACAAACTGAATTTCAAATAATTCGTGTGTTTCATCCCTGCGTATTCTTATAGGCATGATTTAGCAACATTAAGTTGGGAATCAATGCCAGTAGAGTATAAAACCTAAGAAGATCACTTGAGAGAACAGGATTCGCAGGATCTGAGATTGCTAGTGCAGATATGCTTGTAATTAGATGTAAACTGTTAGATAAGAAAGTGGCCTCTTCAGTCTGTAAAATAAGCTCCACAGGTTCTGCCAATCCATCTCTTAGGAAGGGCAATGTGGTAGTTTGTTTTAATTGGCAACTCGCCAGGATCTAGGCTCACTTGGTAGAAAGGCCTGCAGACACATTTGAGGGGTTATCTGAATTGGCTTTGCCCCAGGCATGCCCATGGGGCCTTATCTTGATTATGTGAGTTGATGCAGGAAGGCCTACCCTAATATGAATGGGACTCTTCCTGGCAGGGAATCATGACCTGCATAAGACAGAGAAGGCGAACTTAGTACTAGGAATCAGGTAAGCATTCATCATTATCTTCTGACAGCTTAAGTCACAATGGGGATCTTCTCAGAGCCCTGCTGACTTGATTTCCTCAACATGATGAGTGACAGTATGAACTGTCAGCTAAAATCGGCCCTTTTTCTCTTAAGTTGTTCTGGTCAGGGCATTTTATTGCAGCCATGGGAAAAGAATTTAAGCAGATAGAAAGCACAGATTTTTTGTTTGTTTGTTTTTCCAAGACAGAACAGATTTTAACTTTAATTTTAATTTTGTTTTACCTTCTGAGTTATTCTTTGGATCTCATCCACATTGGGTTTTGAGCATTATAACCACTGAAACGATTAGCCCTTTCATGTTCTTGTTTACACTCTAGGAGAAGTCTCATAAATCTGATTCTTTATACTCCAGCTGCCCAATGACCCTCTAATTTATGTTTATAAGCAATTACCCATGGTGAGTACTTTATTATTTTGATTTGTGGCTGTGAAATCACATTCCCATTTTGAAATAATTATACCTTTTCAAGAATTCCACGCCCTCAAAAAACTCAATGATATAATTGTGCTCATTATATTATATGTTGTGCACATTTTCTCTTCATAATCTGTCTATGTCATTGCGAAGTTTGCAGTTACTTTGTGAGTTGATGGAGTATTAGATGGAAAGGCCCATTGATAATGCTACTGGTGAAATGACTGATTTTCCTCCAGAGAGAGGGTGGATTTGACATATGTACACAGATGCTCCTTTAGCTCCATCTTGTCTCGTGATCTTCTGGGTGGGTGGCAATCAGTCTTATGCTGAGGTTAGTTTCATTCATCTCTTTGCAGTTATGGAATGGGCAAAGTTTCATATTGAGCATCAGTAGTTAGAAGGAGGGGGTGAGAGGCTCTGAGCATAGATCAGAATAACCAATGGTAGCTGTCACTGCATTCCCTGCATCACACATAGGAGAAACATTTGCAATTAACATTTTTAGCAAAAGATTTATATTCCAAATATAGACTGAAATCATGTCACTAAAAATGTATTTTACACAAACACAGTTTGATTATGTAGATCTAATCTGACTCATAACTACTACCAGCTTACTTCTCCATGTGCTTTTTCTTGCTTATGACCTCACCAGTCTTCGATGTAAGTGTTTTTACTGGCATCTGATTACCCACAGTCATGTTATTTCATTAAACAAACATCAAATCTGGTCAAGACAAATTGGATGCCTGAAAATATTGAGTTCTTTTTTTTCTCTATTATTTAAATCTAGAGATTAATAAGTATTTTGTTTAATAGTATTTTTAAAATGTTATAGGTATATGAATACAAGCACATATACATGGACAACACAGCACACATATCTAAACCATATCTAGCTTATATCATTTATCTATTTGTGTGTTCTGTTAACAAAATAAAGTATAATATGATAAAACAAAAACCATCATATTGAAGTTGGAAAAGACAAGCCAACAGAAAAATTAAAGGTTCCAAGAGAATGCACAAGAATCAGAGACCCACTCATTTACACTTGCAGGAGCCCTGTGAAAATGCTAGTTGAAAGCCATAGTGTAGATGCAGAGGATCTGGTGCACACCTATGTAGGAGCTGTAATTGCTGCTTCAGTTTCTGTTCATATAGCTTTGCTCAGATTTTGTAGAGGGCCTTGTTCTCCTAGCGTCCTCTGCCCCTTTGCTCAAGTTCTTCTTGAATAATAAACATTTAGCAGTTATTGTTATTACACCAACAATACCCGAGGAAAGAGGAAGTGAAAGGAGAGATATAATCTTGAGATTTAACAAAAATTCACAGGTCAGTTACTACTACTCAAAAGATTCTTCACACAGAAGAAAACAAAGACTCAGAGATTAAATGATTTTCCCACTCTTACGCAATTAGTTAATTGTGTATCAGTAAATAAAGATCCGTGCTTTCAGACAGAGTAGCCTCTATTTGTAGGGATAACAGATCTGCTGGAGGATCAAAACACAATCCATTCATGAAGTCACTGAAATAAACAAAGTATGAATGGCGGTAGACTGTATCAGCCGGAAGGACAGGTGGTACTCACAGGGAGATCCGTGGGTATCCCCACACAGTAAATGTTGTATGCACATTCAGTCACCGCATCTTTGCAACCCATTTGCCAGGTGTCCACCGTCACAATGCAAAACACACATAAGAAAGTAATAGGAGCTGCCTTGATTTTACCTGGATCACAGAGCAGCCAAGGTTCAGAATTGGAATCTAAGTTCCGACATCATGGCAAGTACTAAGTTTTGCATTTCTAACTTTAAAACAGAGGAAGAAAGATAGCTGAGCTTTCAGGTTGGCTGGTAATGACCGAAATCACCTTAATATTCAGCCATTTTTGAATCATTTTTCAAGCCCAGTTCTTCGGTCAGAGATAATGCAGGCTTGTGTGTGTGTGTGTGACATAATTGCTTTCCTTTTCTATTTAATCAGTGTTATCTATATAACCAGCCTAAGAGCAGCAGAATGGGATATTGACATAGGAAAAAGAATTTTAAAGATGTTCCTTTTATTGGTTCCTATCATAACTTATCAAAGGTACACTGCTAAGACATTTACACCTCCTCTGCCATGGTCAGCAAAAGTGTACTCTACGGTAACTTTAAACCAAATCATTTATTTATGTATCTGTTGAGTTGGCCAAGCACGTCGATTTTTCCAGAGCAACATTTCTTAACCTTTGCTTAAATCATTTATCAGTGGCCAAACTTTCCCTATGCTCTACATTCTCCAGTTTGAAATTGGGAGTGCCTGCCATTTTTCTACATATAGAATGATATTCTAATGTTCCCAGTGTCTTTAAAGTGTATGCCACTCTATCTCACCTCAGAATTCCCACTATTATTCTTTCTCTTCCCTTCCATCTTTGCAAATCCTTTCAACACTAAGACATTTTAAACAGTTGTAGCATCCCTCATTTCCTTCCCACATCTTGGAAGTCCACTCTGCACCTTTCAACCCCGGGCTCCAGGCCAGCCCTTCACACAACAGTCTCTTTCAAAGTTGTCTGGCTTTAAAACAGTTTTCTCATGAAAGAAGAGGGTATTGCATTTCTATAATTTTACTCGGTATTCTGACATGCAGATGGAGAAACCACTTTATTCCTCAGTCATGTGTATGCGGAGACAGGGAGACAGGACACTGAAGATCAAGCATTCACACCCTACCCGCCACATTCCTTTTTCTACAATAAAATGAGCAATTAAACAAAGTGATTGTATGTGGTTTCTAATAAAATTGAATGCCATATCCTATTTAAGAGTTACAAAAAAAAAAAAAAAAATGAAACGAAGTGAGGGATGGAAAGCACCAATCTCAGCTGCTCGTCTAACTGCCGGAAATAGGTTCCTTTGAGCTGTTTTCCTGCAGAAACTTCAGTGGCTTTGTGCGTCATCAGCTCTATTGGAGCCTGGAGAATGTGAGATCTCGGAGGCCGGCAAGACTATTTCTACGGAACGCTGAGCAATCTTGAATGCAAGTCTCATAGCTGCTATGTTTGAAAAAGACTCAAGAGTAGAGGGAGCCATTTGATCCCTTCTGAAGAAAAGAATAGGTCATAATGTTAACCTGTCAAGGGCATTGTAGGAAATTCCACAGAGAGACAGGGGCAGGGAAGGGTAAGGTAGCTGAGAGGATGAGAGTAGTACAATCAGCACCTGCGGAGACATGTCTCAGAAGGAACGGCTCTCATTCTGATAGAACCAAATCCCAAGACTGTCATAAGGCTACACTGCTTTGTGGCATGAAGTTCCAGAAGCAACTGTGGCTGAACGCGAGCAGTAGCTAAATAATAGTTTTGCACTCAATTAGTTCATAATTCTATGCAGTCTCTAGTCATCTACAGGTTGTGTCTGTATTCGTGGGCCATGCTGTATCATCTGGAGATTTGTGTCTATTTATGAAACAAGGATTATAAAACCAATTTTTGTAGGATTAATGAGAATAGCTAAATTAATTCTGAATAAACACCCTTCCTCACATGGAGGCTTTACTGTTCAGTACCAGCTCTGCTTATAATTAAATGAGGATGCTGTCTAGGGAAGGCGGCCACAGGAAATCTGCTGTGGTTGGGACAAAAGAGAGTCTGGGTGCTGTCATCTGAACAAAGTAAGATAAGGTATTTTTTATGCAGTCTTTGGCAGTGCACAGAGAGCCAAGTCTGGGGATTTTCTTATTGATAACAAGATTTCAAGCGCATCCTGGCAGGAATGATTCTCAGGTTTAAGGATTTATATGTTTTATACTACTCAAGATGTTGTTGGGCATAATCACTGCACAAGAGCTCACTCTGCCATCTCCCGCCCCCTACCTGCCTTCAGTGTCTCAGTGCCAATGGCCTGGTCATCACTAATGACCTAGGCAATGTGTTTCCTGTGCACATGATCCATACCCCTCTTTAAAGCATGCCATGATGGTCAGTCCAGGGCTGCCTCCATTGCCACACAGAGGCAGTCACTTTGTGTCCACTGCCCCCCCCCCAGCTAAATCTCTTGCGAGAGGTTCTTTTGCATGGTGCGACTTTATGGTACCCCTTTGGTTCCTATTGCTGAGATATCCTTTCACCACAAAACTTTCATCGGTGTCGCGACTCAGATTTTCTCACTTGGTACCTGGGTTCGAGCCTCATTTGGACCCTATCCTCCACTTCAGTCCGCCCGCAGCGGACTCAACTTCTGGTCCACCTTGCTTGACCCTCCATCCATCAGCGGCAGTTCTGTAAGTTTCTCTCAGTGCTAGGTGGAGATACACCTAGCCACAGTCTTTATGACTACAGCTAGCCTTTTTCATGGACCGTGTTGCAGGTTCCTTAGGCTCAGAGGGCTATTTTGACCCTTTCCTGTCTTCTTCTCCCACCTTCTCTTCAGAGCTTCCCATAATCCCACAGCTCCTCTATACCCATGTGGCTTTTGTGACCCCACTTCTGACCCTTCCCCTTGGATGAGACTTTGTTACTGAGCTCAGTTTTTCACCTTCTGGCTTCAATTGAAAGCCCTGGTGCCAGGTAATGAGTATCCTTGGGCTATGTATCCTACCCTCTGTTGAGTGTGGTAATGGCCCAGTGAACAACTTGGTCCTTGTTCAGTCCTCACTGAGTCCAAGGGAATATCCTCGACTACAGGCTGCGGTGACCCCCCCTTCCTCATCCATGAGAATGGTTTCCTCCATACACTCTCATTCCCCTTTGGCATGCCTTCTAGAAAACCTCTGATCCCTCAACCTAGCCCCTGACTTAAGAGCTTCTAAACTTTGAAATGATATGAAATGTCAGAACCAACATCGATGTAAACTGTAAAATCCATTTTAAAACAGAGTCAAAGTTCAGGTTCCCAGAAAAATGAGAAAATTGCCTAGCCTTCAGAGAGCCCACCAGTAAAGCCAAAACAAAATGACTGTTGGGTATTTGTTTTGCAAATTGAGATGTGTCATTTCTGGGTTTGGTGACTCTGACCATGATTGTTGGTGAGTTTCTGATCGGTTAAAAATTATGACTAACTCTTGTTTACGTTGTCACAAAATGTTTATGGTTTTCAAGCTAAATAGTTTGTAAAACTTTGAGTCGGGGTTGTAGCTCTGAACTTTCATTTCAGACTATGTCCCTGGCTGGTCCAGCTTTCTTTCTTTCTCTTTTTCTTTTTTTCTTTTTATGCTTGAACTCAATAAAATTTTCTTTTCTTTCTACAAGTTGTGTGTCGGTATAATTGGATCAAAAGGACCCCACAACAACTTATCTCTTGCTGCAGTCAAATCTGGCTTTAATTCCTCTTTGACAATCAATACAAATGGCTACCTTCATCACCCCACACCCCAATATTATAGGGACCTTTACAGATACTGCAAGTGGTCAGTGGGAATAGGAAGTGTTTCCCCATTCCCTCATTCAAACTTTGTATTTTCTTTGCTCCTAACCCTGTTTGTTTTTGTCTGGTCTCTCCACACCCCACTCCCCACATGTTGTAAAAAAAAAAAAAAAGGGTCCTGCCTGAAGCTTCCTGGTTCCATGAAGTAGCTCTGACCAGCCAGCAGCAGCAACAGCTACTGGCTCCTGGGTGGGAAGCACATGGGGCAGTGTGTTTCTACCACACACCCATCTGGTCTTAGATCAGAGTTCTGTGAGCCGAAGAGAATGAACCATTCTCAGGAATCAAGGGCAGAGGGCTGACTCGTTTATTGGGGGTATGGTTCCCATACCCCAGGAACATCAGTGAAAGCTCATTGGTCAGGACAGGCAGTCCTACTTGCATATTGGGGTGCTTTAGGTATTTCCTGGGAACCAGAGGGGTAGGCCTTATAAGGAAGAGTTTAGTTGCAACTCCAGATAAACAACTCTGCCATATCACATGCCCTAGGAGAGGGGCAGTGTTTTGCTGTGGCTTGTGGTCTGTCAGCTGCTCTGGAGGGGAGGGCCCAGACTCCTGCCAGCTCTTCAAAATGAGAGCTTGGGGTTCTAAGCGCCTTCAGACCTACTTAGCCAGGAAACAGTCTCACCCCCCACCCCTGAAACTGTTCAAATGTCCTGTATTTTTAAATTACCATTGATGACTCTGTAAGTTTATCGAAGAGTGGGAGCCAGAGCTGGACCAAGCAGGAGAGGGAGAAAGCAAAGTGGTAGGCTAGTCATGAGATGCACCCACTCCGCACGTACTACTACTCACCTTCTCCATGCTCTTCCTGTTCCCTCACCCAGCTCGCCCTTGCTATTAGCCTCCTGAAGTTCACTACACTTCAGAGCTGCTTGCAGTTCTGCACCTCATGGCTTCTATGATGCTTTGCAACCCTGTTCCCTCTTAGACCCCTCCCGCCAAATGTAGCTTCTATAAGATTCTCCTGGGCCATCTATGCTCTCTCTCTCAGCTCCCTCTTGGATCTTATAAAAAAAAAAAAATCCTTCCAGTGGAATTTCACCTTCTGATCCTCTCTCCTTTTCAGATTGCAAACAGCTTGACCTCAGTACAGCTCAGTGGCCACCGTAACACCTGCCACTGCACAAACAAATGATCCCTAAATCTTTTATATCTTGCTCTGTTCTACACTTCCAAAAGTCTCTTATCACCCATTCAACTCTTAAAAATCTTCTATTGCTATGATTTCTTTGCTCCATGCTCTAAAGAAAAAAAAAAAAAAAACATCTGTGACTATACTGTAAACTCTATTTCAGGATTTGTAAGTTCAGCGGGTATGGTTTTAAAAATCTATAAAATCTGTAACAAATATTTGGTTTAAAACTTGTACTGAAAGGCTTATGGTTAAAAAAAAAATCTTTACGTGTGTAATCTTAATTTGCTACAACTTCCTATGTATGTGATTAAATGCTTGTTTAAAATATACTAAATACATAACTTGGATTCAACTGTTGTTTAAAAAATAAATAAGTTTTATAAATTCTACTCAGGTTCACAGTAACATTTGTCTAGATTTTGTTTTGTCTTTTCTCACTTCTTTAAGCTTCAGCTATCTGAATATACTTAAGTTATACAAGAAACTGTAGAATTCTATAATGGTACAGTATAAAAAGATAAAGAAAGTCAAGTTCCCAGTCTCTGTAGAGACTTCAATTATAGTTTATGCTAAAGGATCTTCAATTAATTCTTCAACTCAAAATTTTAAGGCTCAGATTTAGCAGAGGTAGATAAAATTGCAAAATCCTAATCATATTTTTAATAAAATTATATAATATGTAATATATAATATTTAATATATCAATAATCTATTGTATTAATTATCTATTATATAATGATAAATAATACAGGCTATATAATAATAAGTTATTATTAACATTAGTTTTAAAGCGTTGAAGATAATTAAGACATACAAGTCAATTATAAATGATTAAATTATTTAATGTATTCAGAACTGTACTTGTATTAATGGTAATTAATTACAGTAATAAACTTTATTTAGCCTCCTGTATGTGTTTTCAAAGGTAAGTGTAAAACAAGTATCTAAAAACAAACATAGTTTTCTTAGCTCTGATATACTTAATAGATAATGGTCCTCAAATTTTTTCAGAGATCTGCTGAATATAGCATTTAGAATGTTTAATGGAAAAACCTTAATATGACAGAGACCCTAGCTCCTAAAGGTGACCCCAAAGTCTCCAAAGAAGATGGATGATGCTGGCAGGACTACTTCACCTGGATTGTGGGAACACTAGCCACTATGCAAAACTACCCACTGTCCAAACTGTGGACCAGCACAACACTGGAGAGTTGATTGCTCCACGTTGCCTAGACAAAGTAAGGTCATTCCCCTAAGGTCCTCCTCTATAGGAAAGAAACCCAGATCTTCTGGGCCTGGCAGATAAAGACTGATGCCGCCCCAGCACCTCTGACCCCCACCAGAGTCACAGAAACCACAGAAGCGTAGGGTATTCATCTACATAATAGGTAAGCCTCTGTCACTTTAACTGATTCACAGGCCATTTGGATTATACTTCAGGCTATAATTTATCCTTCCCAGATCTCTGGTGGCTTGACCACGAACTAGCTTTGGCAGTTTAACAGCAGCAAGCATATACCAGCTCTTTCCCCAAAGCTTAGCTGCCTTCTCTTTTCTCTTCACATGTAAAGATTAGGGCAGGGGCCTTACTTTCCTGGGGTTACTGTGCCTCTAGCTGAGAAAGACAGTTTACTTCCTTACCACACTCTGAAAAGAGAGAAGCCTACAAAACACGTTTCAAAGTAACTTTTTACTAGTCCTTTATTTAAAGGAGATAGCTTTACAATGACTGTACCTGTATCTCAAGATAAATAATCAGAGAGAAAAAGCTGAAAGTTAATGTAAGTAAAGAAAGCATTTTAAATAACTTGTGAGGCTCTAGGAAAGTGTTTTAAGTTGTATAATACAAGTTGTAAAGGCCTAAGAAAGTGTCCTCTGAGGATCTGAAAGCTTAAGTAAGATGTGAGGGACCAAGAAAGTGATTTAAAGTATATGAAAGTATATGAAAAATAAAAAAATAAAAATGTTAGAGATTTCTTTTCCTCTCTATGCTATAGTTCCACTCAAGTTCAGAATTTTCAGAATTAATCAGCGGATGTTCAGCAAGCCATTAATCTAGCTTTGGTAAAGCACTGCTAATATTATCATAGTCACGAGCTCAAATTTTTTATTTCCTTTGTTGTCTAAGTATAGACTTAAACAATGCATCTCATTGTGGTATAATATTTCTATTCAATCCAGCCCTCTGGAAAATGTGCTAATACCTTTAACCCCAAATCATATTTTGGGTCCCCAAGCATTTGCTATGACTCAAAACCATGAGTCTACTGTTCTTTATATTGTGGATTTCAGTACAGATTACAAACGGTGGTAATGTTATCATATCTGAAACTTTTTAATCTCTTTTTATAAACTTAAAAATTCTTGTAAGCTTCAGAGAGTCTTGAGACTTGGATCCACCTTGTACAGATCAACCAGACTCCACATAAGTAAGATCAATCATCAGACCTTCTAAAATGTAAGGAACAACTTGATTTCTCTAGTCCCTGGGCCTTTGAGATCCGTATATGGAATTGGATACTAACCTTCCTGGCCCTTGTCCTTGTCGGTTCCAGGTTTTACTAATTGCACTCTGCTTTATTAATTTCTTTTCTACATTTCTCAACAACAAATTCCAAAGATCTCTTATTAAACCATCAATCAGTTATTGTTATGGGATACCAACTCCTCCTAGCTACAGAACTGGAGACTGATGACTCTGGAATATGTCCCGACTGTGAGGATCAACAATGCCCCTGAAGTGTTGATGCCCCCAGGCAGCAGGAAGCAGTCCAGAGAACACAGCAACCTCCCCATTCCCACCTCACCAGTCACCCTTTCCTATTTCCTTGCTTTTTATAATAAACAAAAGGGAAGAATGTTGGGCACACTAAGAACTGCCAAAAGAGTTCACCACCACCCCACTCTCCAAACCATGGTCAATGACTCAGCACTAATGGCCCCAGCATCACTAATGACCAAAGGATCCTGTTTCCTATGCGCATGCTCTATAACCCCCTTTAACACAAGTCATCATGCCAGTCGGGGACTGCCTCCATTCCCACTCAGAGGCAGACACTTTGTGTCTCCCCCGTCCCTCCAATAAATCTATGTGAGTTTTTTTTTTTTTTTGGTTGTTGTTTTGTTTTTCATGGTGTGACTTTACAGTATTCCTTTGGCTCTTGATCCGTGCTGCAGAAACCATTTCAAGTATATTCTATATTCCTATTTTATTTTTTCACAGACAGGAGAAGGGAAAGGATTTAATTTTGGATCAAGTGGCCATCAGATCAGTTCAGAACAACAACAACAAGATTAGTCCACGTATTATTGTGTGTTCGGATTTACTTTGCTCCTTGAAGTCTGAATTGTTTAGAAATGAGAGGTTTTATTCCGGATCAGTTGTGGACATTTCTTGATTCGGCTCCAGCAGTGAGAAGTACTCATTGTAAGCTTTGGATTTAGAGAGGTTCTATAGTGCTTCGGAAAAGAGAACAAAACTTGTTCTGCTTTAAAACCAAGCATTTCTCTTGTGCAGCGGTCTCCGAAGCCCTCTCCAGGAGCTAATAAGACAGGAGACATGATTGGGGATTAGGAAGGAGAAGGTAATCAAATGGAATGGCAAATAGTGCCATTTTCTTCCTGCTCTTCCTTTCCCTCTTCTCCCTCCTGTCTATCATCTCTCTTGCTATCTTTCCTTCCCTCTTCCTCTCCTTTCTCTCTTCCCTTGCTTCCTCATTGCTTTCTCTCTCTCCCCCGCCCCCTAATTTTTCTTTTCTCGTCCCTCCGTCCTTTTGCTCCTTTCTCCTTTCTCCTTTAAGAGAGAGAAAGTAAGGAAGGTCTTAGGATTCTTATCATGTGTTTGTCATTAAAGGAGCTGAGGTTTTTTTTTTTTAAAATTCAGTTTATTTCTTTATCTATTTATTTATATATTTAATTTTCTTCTCTCATACAATACATCCAGCATCCCTTTTCTCTTCTCTCCCTCCTCCCAGCTTCCCTATCTCCTCGCTGCTCCCCCAGATCTATTCCCTACCCACTTCCAGCCATCCCCTCCCCCATCTCTCCCCAGATAAAAGCAGTCCTCCCAGGATTACAGCTCAACCAGGGCACAACAAGATGGAACAAAGCCAGTCACTAAAGCTCTTCATCCAGATTGAACTAAGCAACCCAGCAGGAGGAAAGGGGTCTTAAGGGCAGGCAAAAATGTCAGAGACTACCCCTTCACCCAACTCTAGCATGTAGGAGCGCCACGACTACATCAACCCAGACATCCACAAGATATATCTAGAGGATCCTGCAGGTTCCATGTCTGCTGCTTCAGGCTCTGTGGGCCCCCAAGAGCGCTGGTCAGTTGACTCCGTGGGGTATGTTCACCTGGTGTCTGTGACCCGATCCCCACATCCCTCCTCCCCCTTTTCTGAGGGGTTCCTGAAATCAGAAGTGGTGGCCAGAAAGTGAGAGTGTGGAAAGATGGAAATGGTTTTGGGCTATGGGGCCTGACTGGGTTGGTGTAGTGGGAGGGCGATTGAGCAGACTTCCCAACCTGGTCTCCTGGAGCCTGCATCAGGGTAGGGGCTGTCTGCCCAAATTGGTCTCTGGGACTCAGAAAGCGGGACTAGAAGGTCAAAGTGCTGAAATATTTCGGAGGAAGGTCTTCAGCTCAAATTGTCTTCCTACCTTCTGATTTTCTTGGGTTTGAGGATAATAACAAGGAAGGAAGGGCTGGATGATCCTCTGTTGAGGAATGTACTCAATGCATCTCAGTCATGCACAGATGTTTCTGTCATTAACACTAGCAAAAATTTCTATCACTTACTTTGCACACTGTCTATTCAGACTGCAAAATCTCTTTATGGCATATTAATTGTTTTGGATTGCGTGCAGTCTCTACAGTCCTATGGAATTGATGCATCATTTTCATTTTACAGACACAAAGAGTAGGTGTCAAACTCTTTTATAGTTTTAAAAATACTTAGCTTGTACGCAGTGGAGTTATGGGCATAATCGGTTTTATCTGTATTTGCACTCCTTATTTGCAAACACATTGCAGTGTTTCTCCAAATCTACTTCTGACAAAGACCCCTAAGGTCTCTGAGTCTCATTTTCCCATATTGCAAGCATTCTTAAAGGAAACAAACCATCTCAGTTAATGTCCTTTAATGCAGGGTTTTGGAAATAGTGACGTTATCAAACAACATATTTGTTGAGAGTTTTAATATTAATTAAATCTGAAATTAAAAGAGAGATAGTGTGGTGATTCGTCTTCCTTGTCAGCTTAGCTGAATTTGGAATCACGTAGGAGTCGGACCTCTGGGTGAGCCTGTGAAGGTGCTTCCAAATGGGTTTAACTGGGGATTGAAGACTCATTTTGGTTGTAGCACCATCCTGTGGGCTTGGGGCCCCAGATTGAGTAAACTATGGACATAAGAGGAAGCTGGCTCATCATTAACATTTGTTTCTCTGTTCTTCCTTAAAGCACATGCAAGGTGACTACCACATGCTCTACCACACCTTCCTCACCGTGATGAACTGTACTCAAACCGTGAACCAAAATAAACCTTCTCTTGTGGGGCTGTCCTAGAACTAAGAGAGGGTTGATGAATGCTTTGAACCCTAGAATTCTTGCTATGAGAGCAGAAAGTGTTCACCTCTCCTCCCTCCTTGTTCTGACAAGTCACAGCCATGCTGCCTCCTTTCACAGCACAGCACCGCCTCTTCAAAGACACCCCCCCCCAAAGGGGTGGCTTTACCTGACACTGGGGTTTACCTGACACTGTGGCTCCAGGCCAGGGCTCCCTTCTCCCTATTTGACCTTATAAGGTTTTCCCCTCTGATCCCTATGAGACTCCTGTCTAAGCAAAAGAGGCTACCTCAGAACTTTGGCCTCAGCCAATGACAATAAGACCACCTAGGTCTAGGTTATGAGCCCCCCAACATGCAAATTAGTTGTCTTGTATGGATTTCCCAGCCTTCTTTCTTATAGAATCCAGGCTCACCAGTCCAGGGATGGTACCACCCAAAATGGGCTGATCCCTTCCCAATTGATCAGTAATTAAGAAAATTTCTTACAACTAGACCTTATGGAGGCATTTTCTCAATTGAGGCTCTTTCTTCTCTGTGATTCTAGCTTGTGTCAAATTGACATAAAACTAGCCAGTACAACTGAGACCTTGGCAATGTGACACACAAACACATCACTATTAAGCTACATCTTTCCTTTCTTATTCACTCCCAAGATCTCACACTGAAAACATAAATAAGTTTAAAAGTCCCACAGTCTACAAATTCAAACACATAAAAATTTCAATCATTTTAAAATAGCCAATCTTCTTTAAAATTCAAGGTCTTTTAAAATTCAGTCTTAATTATAGGCTCCAATAAAATCAAACTAAATCAAATACTTTCTTATTTCAAGAGGAAATAATCAGGGCACAGTCATATCAAATCAAAGCAAAACCAAACTCCAACAGTCTGATGTCTGGGATCCACTCAAGATCTTCTGGACACCTCCAAAGAGCTAGTTCACTTCCCTGTATCTGCCTTCTGTAGCACACACAGCTTGTCTTCTAGGCTCCAGGTGGCTTCCCCCTCCTCTGCTACTGCTATTCTTGGTGGTCGTCCCATGGTATTGGCATCTCCCAAACTTCTGGGTTCTCTTGCTGCAACTGGCCTGCATTTTCACCAATAGCCTCTCATGGGCTCTTCATTGTTTCAAACCTCAACTTCTCTGCATGACCCCTTCAGTCCTGGGCCTTCAACTGCCACTGACCCTGCACCTTGACCAATGCCCTCTTTTGGCCTCTCACAGTGTCAAGCCTCAGCTGCTCTCCATGACGCCTTCATGTTTTCAAAACCAATACCACTTGAGTGACTATTACACATTACCAAGTCTGGCTGCCGATGTGAGGTACAACCTTCACCACCTCTGGAACATAGCTTCTCTGTGCTCTTAGGAAACACTTCCCAGAATATTTCACCTCAGTGATACTGGTCTCTTCTTAATCACCACTTATTTCTTAGCTCTAGCTAGCCACTATCAATTGTCCCAGTAACACAACGATTTCACTTCGGTGGTGCTGGTCTCTTGTTAACCAGGGCCTACCGTTCAACACCAGATGACCAGAATGTCAGACTCTGAATTCAAAATAGAATACGGCCCTGAAAAAGTCTTTAAATTGACCTCTGAAATTTCACAAGCCAGGCCTCCATTTTCTCTGCTGCTCCCGACATTCTAATTTTCCAAATTTCTACAAAACATCCCACAAAGCACAATGACTTTTCCAGTCCAAAGTTCCAAATTCCTTCCACAGTCCTCCCAAAAATATGGTCAGGTCTGTCACAGCAATGCTCCATTATGTTGGTACAAACTTGTCTTAGGGTTTCAATTGCTGAAACAAATGACGCCATGACCGAATAGCAAATTGGGGAGGAAAGGGTTTATTTGGCTTACAGGTCCACATTACTGTTTATCATTAACAGGAGTAAAGACAGGAACTCAAGCAGGGAAGGAACCCGGAGGCAGGAACTGATGCAGAGGCCATGGAGGGGTGCTGCTTACTAGGCTGCTTCCCATGGCTTGCACAGCAAGCTTTCTTATAGAAACTGGGCCCACAAGCCCAGGGATGGAACCACCCACAATGGGCCGGGCCCTCCTCATGGATCATCAATTAAGAAAATGCATTACAACAGACCTTATAGAGACATTTTTTTTTCATTGAGGCTCCTTTTCCTCTGATAACTCTAGCTTGTGTCAAGTTGACATAAAACTAGCCAGTACAACTATTAATAATAAATGTGGAGAGCAGAAATGATGGAACCTGTGTCTACTGCTTACAAGCTGCGGCAATAAGACACAGTTCCTGTATTTTCCATTTCTGATAGACAAGATTGATATTTGCTGAGAAATAAACTGCCCAGGACAGTATTTGCAGTAAATTTCCTTCAGGATTCCCTAGACTTACATCCATTATTTCCTGATGTTTGGATGCATATATTTTTCTTTTGTTAAGATAGAGTTGTCAAAAGGTTACAAAGGGGCCTTAACTGAAGTAGCTTCAACAAATAGAAGCAGGTTCCCCTAAAGGCCTTTAAGGCTGGTTTGAAAATGCAAAGTGCTGTTTGGCCAGATAGCAAGTGGGATCCATCTCTTCACTGATCTGAAAAGCTATTTTTAAAAAGCCAAAGGCAAACAGTTATTCCAAGTTTTATTCACAAAGGAATTGCTTATTCTCAGTCATATACTTTAAAAAGAGAGTCAGGGCCATTTTTCTGGTTCTGAAAGGAATGGTGTGGTGGTGGTTGATGTTAGAAAGGCCAATGTGGTAGATTACAAAACAGCCTACCAAACACCTGTACAAGATTACCAATATAGAGGCTGGAAGGAAGAACACTTACTGCTTTTGCAGAGGTCCTGAGTTTATTTCTTAGCACCTACGAGGCAGCTTAGATCAGTAACTCCTGCTCCAGGGATCTGATGCCCTCTTATGACCTCCATACATGCAAGCTCATACACATTCGCATAACATGAATACAATTATCATGTGTATATTTTAAAATGAACACATGAGTCTATAAAAGTCAGACATTGTGTTTGGTGTCAGCTGTGTATTGATCCACTTTTAAGAACTTGAAGTGCATAGATCTGAAGCAACTAACTGATATTTCACAGCCAATGGTAAGCACAGACTGAGTTCAGCCATGTTTCTGTGGCTGATGTGTATTCATTGGTACATTATTTTGCTATTTCTTGAAAGACTACGGAGTAACATTCAACAAAATGTTAATCAGCAAAATGATTACAAAAATAAACATAAGAATCTCATTTGAAATTGTAGTGTACAAAAGATTCAGACCCTTGATAGTTGAGGGTGTTCATAGTACCAGCTAGACATTCCTTGCAGCTTCTCACACTCCTGGTAAAGGAGTCACAGGGATCAGTTCAAGCTGAATAACCTGGGGAAAGCTGGAATGTTTGAGGTCAGAGTGTGAGATGCACCACTCTTTGCACAGTTTTGCCTATAATGCCATTCTAACCATGACGAACCAGAGACTTGAAAATAAGTGAAATGTCTTTTCTCATCATCCGTCTTCTTTTTCTTCTTCTATTTTGCATTTGCAGATTCTGTTTGTTTTGTTTCTTTGAGACAGAGTCATGACCCACACAGCCCAGGCTAGTCTGGAACTCACTGTATATACCTAGACTGCCCTAGGACCCACAGCCATCTTCCCCCTTCGGCTTCTTGTGCTGGGATTACAGGCATGCACCATTACACTCGGTATTATCCGTGTGTATAATTTTCAATCCTCCATCAAAAGTCTGAATCAGGGACAGGAAATAAACATGAAGGTAAAAGTTAAAAAGTCTGTGTCAGGCCAAGTGAAGGACAAAGTTCCATGTAGGGACTGCAAAGTTGCATTGGATAAATAAACTAAATAAAAAATAAGTGCTCTTTGAACTCCTGGGTCTGGGCCCCTTTTGCTCAGTAATGCTGAGATCTGCTCTGTTTGAGCCATGTCTGTCACCTTCCTGAGAAGGGTGTGCCCCCCCATCTGCTTTTCCCTGAATTTTAGCAACATATTAACTTGATTTTGTTTGCTCTCCATATTTTATGCCAGTGAATTGTAATTGAGAGCATTTTTAATTTTTATGAAATCATGTGTGACATCTACCAACTTTCTCAAGGGTCCATCGTTTGTTCTCTCTGTACTTCTGAGTGTCTTAATTTGCTCCTGTGTGGCTTCAGCATTCTCGTTCTCTCCCCTCTAGGACTCTCTGTCACCTTCTCTTTTCTTCCTCCAGATCTCTGACACAAATGCCCAGTTTTTTTAGTTTTTGTCTGAGAAATAATCTTCCACTAGAAATTAAAACATCCTGAGTTCTCACCCAGCCTCTGGGAGTGTAAACAATTTCTCTCAGTGTGAGAGGCATCTGTGATGCTCCTGGCTGTGTGACCTGGAGATGTCTGCAAGATCTAGATCAGTATTCTACTTTGAGATGCAAATGCTCAGCTCAAGAGTCCTGGGAGTCTCTCTGTGGGCTTGTGTTGTCTTGAAAGTTGTAAATTAAATATGAAAAGCTTGCTCTTAGCCTAGCATCTCTAGTTTTCAGCAAAATCTATTCAGAAAGCCTCAATTCTGCAAAGACAAAAATATTTTATTTATAATCCAGAGTTCTGTAGTGTGTTTTTAATGCACTTAGGTTTCTCTCAATCATTAAGGGCTCTTTGTATTTTCAGCGTTTGAACTCTTTCAATAAAGTTGAAATGCACAGTCACACACAAGTTCTTCCAAGAACAAATATATCATACTTTTATGGAAATTCAAGGGGACAATTGTTAAGTGATATGGTAAATGCACAATTAGTTTTATAAGAAACAGCCACTTCCTGAAATGACCATGACAATTTATTTATGTTTATTTTCTTTTTCCATAGTATTTTTATTAATTACCTGAGTTTCACACAATGTATCTTGATCACACCCTCTTCCCATTTCTCCCTGGTCCACCCTCCCACCTCTGTGCCCTCAAAAAGGAAGGAAGAAACAAAAAAACAAACAAACAAAAGCAAAAACAAAAACAGCAATAACCATAAAATTGAGTCCAGACTTTGTGGTGGGAACATGGATCACAGGCATCACTGGTTTCTGCAAGAAGAAGGCCACACTGATCATGGACACTCATTCATCCAGCTTGCACCAGCTTGAGATGAAGTGTGACCAAGTTCAACCCAAAGTTGGGCTCCACAGCCCAAACACACAGGAACCCAGGCACCCAGGTACTGTGCATGGACCTGGACTTCCCATAGGTACCCTGACATCTCACAGGCACCAGGGCATCCCATAGGGACACAGGCCTCCCATAGGCACTCACACCTCCTGCAGGCTCATGGCCATCCCTCAGAAACCTGGTCATCCCTCTGGCACCTGGACATCCCACATGCACTAGGGCATACTGTAGATACCCAGACATTCTGCAGGCACCAGGGCTTCCTACAGGCACCTGGACATCCCACAGGCAGCAGGGTATGCTGTAGGCACCAGGATATATTGTAGGCACCAAGGCATTCTGCTGATGCCTGGATATTCTGCAGGCACCCAACACCACACTAGCATCCAAACATCATGCAGACATCTGGTTATCACATAAGCACACAGACATCCTGCAGGTACCCAGACAACATTCTGACCCCCCAGAAATCATGTAGATACCCAGATATCCTATAGGCACCCAGACTTTCTTCAGGCACCTAGATATCTTGCAGGTACCAGGGCCTCCCACAGACACCAGGATATTCCACAGGCACCCAACATCCTGCAGGTACCCAGACATCATTTCTGTATATGTCCCCACCATGACTGTAGCTCCTTATCTCCACAGTGTACCCTGCTGTATTCTGCCATCTTTCCTCTTTCTGTCCACAAGCACTCAGTTCTCTAGGTCTGTCACCTTTCCAACCACATTTAAGTCTCACAGTTTGCCACACTGGACTTGGGAACAGAATAGCTTCTCCGTGTCTATGAAGTGAGGGTCCAGAGGTGACTGTATTGGTGGAGCGGTGGGGCAGTGGCCAGAGTCCTATGGGTTTCTGCCTACTGCCATGTCAGTTTGAATTTCACAACATTTTTTGGTTAAACGTTTTGACCACACATATTGATGGTTGTACCCAGCTTCTCAGAGTGTGAATTGGAATATAAACCCACATGACTGAATTTGAAAACAATAAAAAATTTCTGAATGTACAAGAAAAAATTAATTCAGATACAATGCTTTAAGAAAACTCAGATGTTTCTGCTCCCATGACATGCTCACTCTGCATTGAGGAGACTAACACATTGTGCATCAGAAGTGAACTGAAATACTTCAGCAAGGATTGGGCCTATTGTATATTAGGGACTGCAGTGTTTTTACTCTACAGATGACATTTCCTGCTCTTATGATGCATGATGGTTTAATTATGGAAAACAAAGACCTTTAACATTTTCTTACCATCATTCTTCAGTATGCACCAGACTGGTATATCTTTGAATTGTGTTAGATCATTTGATTATAAAAATTATATTTTAAATATTAAATATTAAATAAATTTGGATAGCAAAATACAGTGTTGATTGCAGTGTAAAATGGTGTGAAAGTGTACTGTAGAGATTATCACAATTCATGAGGATTCCTTTGGAATCTTTGTTAAAGTATTCTTTTGTATGCTTAATAAGAGTCCAGCATTGAATTTTCCAAAGTTCTTTATTAATCACAATCCATGTCAAATCTCAGGGAATTCTATACCCGGGCAGCTAGGCAGAGAGCTCGCTCCAAGGCTTCCTCACCCCATGCTTTCCTCTTGGTTCTCCTCCTGCTCACTAGCTTCTTGTTCTGTCTCTTCCTGTTTGGCCTTTGCCCTTGCCCTAGTTCTTTTTTATTCCAAATTCTCTCTGTCTCCACCCAGCCCTCCAATATACAAATCAATGGAGCCTAACCTTCATCTGCCTTAAGGCTAAGGAATGTCCTATTCATGTGGAGAGCTGGATAGCCATTCCTTTGTTTACTGGTAGGAAGTGAATCCTTTACTTGCTTCAAGGACAGCTTACTGGAACATTATCCATAACTAAAATCTCCCACAACAGATCTTTAATAACTTTAGTATGAAATCAGAAGGTACAGAAAAGTTATTCTAAAAATTAAGACTTTCAGGCATATTTCTCCATTTTCAGGTGCAGAATGCTAAGTAGTAAAGTTAATTACCCTCCTCCTCCATGTTTGATCTGTAGTTTCAATTCACACGAGGTTTACTATATCCTGGACTGTAAAACCTGTTAATCATCATTTTTTTATAAAAAAAAAAATAGAGTTCATGAAGTATCTGTTGAGTATACAAAATATCAAACTGGGCACTGAGATATAAGTGCGAATGTATACATTTGCTCGTTATGAAATCTTGAAATTCTTGTGCCACTAGGTCTGCCCCATGTTCTCTTAACAACAGCACATCTCTGGAAAGCCAGTGTGGTGGTGTGCTGCTATAACCCTAGCATCCCGTGGATGAAGTTGGGAGGTTAAAGTGCTTAAAGGTCATCCTTGTGTATACAGTGAGTTTATATCCAGTTTGAGATACGTGGAACCCCTTTAAAAACAGCAACAATAAACATAATAAATACAGTTATCTGGAGTCAATAAAAAAATGAACCCAGCAAAGCGTCAGGTGTTGAGTATTTCAATATAAGCTGTGGAGATGGTTGAATAGAAACAGGAAAGACTGGAAAGGTGTCAACACTGAGTTCCCCCAGCATCACCCTTTGATATATTATCCTTCTAGCACCTGCTCTCTAGAAAGTAGTGTGATCTCAAGTTTGTAGGTGAAGGAGATGAGGTATGAATTCATTCTAATACTGAGTTACAGAGACAGTGAGGGAACATACAGCCATGCCTTGTGCAATTGTAGAGGAGATGCTTGCAGCGACTTCATTTGAAATGTTTGACCCAATGGAATGCAACATTTAATATATTTAGTAGCAAAGGGAACGTTCCTTAGGAGAGTAGTAAGGTGACTTTGAAAGGCTGAAATTAACAATGTAGATAGAGTAGAGGATTTGAGGACAGTAGTCTAAAGACAGAAGCTTATCATAAAATATTGACAAATACATGCAACCAATACTGTGTAGTAGCTGTCTTAGACCACTGCATTGTAAAACACATCTATATTTCTGTGTTTTTTTTTTTAATTCCAAGATATATTCTAGTCAGTATTTACAGTGGTATTCTCTAATATGCATCTGAACCTAAGTTTTATTGGCAAAAGGATGTGCTGATTTGACCATGATACAGTCATTTTAAGGAAAGGTGATTTTTTTTGTTTTTTGTTTTTGTTTTGTTTTTTAAACTAGGTTTTATAAGCAGACCCCTTTGCCAAGCTGCTGGTAACAGTAGCCTTTCCTAAGTCAATTTTTGATTCCAAATATCCATTGATGCCACTTGTCCATTCCGTTGCATGTTTGAATTCTTTAGTTTTTAGAATCTAAAATAGTTTTAGTAGTCTGCAATCCTTAGCAGGGTTCTTTCCATTCAGTGTATTTGTGTTATTTCATGTCTTTCTTGAATCCGTGATACTTGAGGGCAGTGTCAACAGTGTCTTAATCTCTTCCTTCCTGGCACCCAGTACAAAGTATGAGGAGTCCCATAAATGTTCACTCAGCTGAATTCATGAAACTCTTACAAGCCGTGCCCTTGTGGGTCATTTATCCAGACAGGTGCAGGGAGGGTAGGTAATGGGCGCATGTTCCGTTCTGTCAAATTGACCTGGGTTTTTGTTTTTATTTTTGAGGTCATCCCCCTCGCATCTGTTGAATCAACATTACTTGCATCTGTCACTCCCACTTTAACAGAACTTACTGGTTTTCTCGTCCCCTCCCGTTGTTGTCATTACAACTTCATGACGTGGAGCTATTAGACACAGTTAAAATTATAACATTTCTGGCGTAGGACACTTACTGTTCTCGTTGATTTCAATGCTTCCATATTTATCATAACCTTCTCCCAGTGGGGTTGAGTAGATGACCTTCCGAGTCTGATCTCTACTCCTTCAAATGAGAACTTCACTGCAGGGTCTGAGTATTGGCACCGCTTTATTTAATACCGCCTATGGACCAGAATCAGTGCTTCATTCCAGAGCCCACATGTTATTTGATCTCTGATTTATCTTAGTTTTCTTTGATCTTTACTTGAAAAGGTAAAGTTTCTTGCCTAATTCTTCTCTTGTTAATCAAATTATCTATCTATCTGTCTCTATCTATCATCTATCAGTCATCTATCTGTCATCTATCTATCATCTATCTATCTGTCATCTATCTATCTATCATCTATCATCTATCTGTCAATCTATCTCTCTTCTATCTGTTTATCATTTATCTCAAACTTTCTATGTATCTACTATCATATATCTATAAATCATCTACACCTCTTACACTATCCAAAAATTAACCTACAACATGGCAAGAGGATGCACTCCATTTTCTACCTAAAATAATATGTATTTATCCAAATATTTTTGCAAGAAATAATCATATTTTCTGATATGCCCATTGATCCTCAATGAACAGATTCCAAAACTAATCATGAAATATATATATATATATATATATATATATATACACATACATACATATGTGTGTGTGTGTGTGTGTGTGTGTGTGAGAGAGAGAGAGAGAGAGAGAGAGAGAGAGACAGGTGTGTGTGTATGCATTTTGTAAAAATAGAACCCTAATGAAGTAAATTGTGTATTAAAGCAATGCTATCTAATGTAACAACTGAAATGCCACCATGGAATACCATATATCTTCTTTGCAGGGAAAATTGGGTGCCTTTGCTTGTCAGTTGTCTTTTCTCTCAATCGTGGTTCATAAAATTTTCCTACTCAAGCCAGAATGACCGCCATCAAGAAAGCAAATGAAAAAGGGGAACTACAATCTGTAGTTATAGAGAGGCAGGAGAGGGGGACTGGTGTGAGAAATTCAACAGATACACGATGGAAAGAAGAGTGTAAAGGAGGAATACACACAGCAACAGCTGAAACTAAGCACCATCTGCTGAGTCATGGGGAAACCTACTAGTAGAAGCTTTCCTGTGCTCGCATGCACACACACACACACACACACACACACACACACACACACACGAACACACATGAGAGAAATCTAAATAGAACAGACAAATAATGCAGATACAAAGTCCCAACTAAGAGGTTTCTCTTGATACCACCTGAGACCTCCAGTGTCAGGAATGGTTTACATCTAACTGAGTGATTGGCCAAAGGGATGCCATGGAAGCCCCCAAACATCTCAGGCTATTGCCATAATGCTTTGTCTGGACATTATTTTTTTTTTTAACTTACTTGTCTTTTGCTTATATATTATGTTTTCAAAAAATTTTTAAAAAGAAGCTTTATAAAAATAAAACAAATGACAACAAATGCTTGTCAAGATGTGGAGAATGAAGAACCCTTATTTATGGTTGGTGGGAGTGTAAGCTGGAGCAGTATTGAGGTTCTCCCCAAACAACACACAATTACCACATAACCCAGTCATACCTCTCTCCATGTATACCCTAAAGATCCTCAGTTCTACCATAGAGATACTTCCTCATTATTGTGTAATAATATTTTGCTTTAAAAGAATTTTTGTATTTCTCAGTAGTGATACCAATTTAGAGAGTGGTTCAACTGACTCTGTTAAAAAAGTGGCATAAAATAATTCCCAGAACAATTTCATGTTTTACTTAAAGAGGCTATGCTAGGTTGATTACACCCAAATATGCAGATTGCAAACATGCAGCCTTGCATGCTTTGGGAAACATTTGGGAAACACTTATTATTTTATTTTAAGTGGAAATTTCTTTTTCTTTTAATGTAATATACAGATATATGTCTGTATTGCCTTTATTTTTGTTCTTAGAATCACATAAGTTCAAAATGTTCTTTACAAGATGCTGACATTCAACATTTCAGAGGGCATTAGCTAAACTGAATTACTGATTTCTTGATTAATCACATTTTCAATGCCTCTTATTCTTTTCATTGTGTTATTTACTCTTTCAGAACTCATAAGGAGAGTAATTTTCTATGAACCACTGGGGAAAATTGTTGTTCTTGGCTTATGTGTTTGACTCATTAACATGCATATGGCTTGCAATTATTTTTTAACACATGTGAAAAAATTTTTTTTTAAATCTCACTCATTCATTAACAAGGAAACCAACAGAATTAGAAAACTATTCTCTAAGAACATTCCGAAGAACTCGGTTTGTTTGGTGTTTAAAAAAAAAAAAATTAAAGACTTAGATTTCTAAATATAAGACTGGTTAATGTCTTCTAGGGCAAAAGTCTTAAACGCCAGGGCCATCGTTGCTGCTAGAACTCATTTGCATTGTAATGCAGATGTACATCCTAACCCCCAGAGTCTCAGCTTTTCTTCCGTGAGGAGCACAGACCGGAGCTGAGCAATAATGGCTCACTAAAGGAAAGGAACCTCACTGACCCGGTCTTATTAAACTAAGATGCACAGGCCAGTGGGAGGCATTGTTGTATTGTAGATTTTTTTTTTTTTCTAAACAAGCTTAAAGCCTCTGGTTTTTCCTTACACCCACCCTGCTGGAAGGTTCTCAGCAGGAAGGTTCTCTCCATGGCATCTTGATCAACTTTGTTAAAGGTAATGAAGCGAAACGGAGACTGTTTCCCAGAGCTGTGATGACGGGGCAGGGCTATGAGATTACTGAAACAGTTCTAGCCCTGACTTGGCAAACAGTCTCTGTGAGAAGCCGCACCATCCTTGCGCACCGTCATTAGTGACATCTGTTTTTTTTTTTAAGATTGAAGTGACGTATCAGTTCTATGAGGAACAGGTATAAAAATGTAATGAGAAAGTCTCACAAGTCAGAAGGACAGAAGAACTAACTAAGACTATGAAAGAGAGCAGGAAGATGTGCAGAGCAGCTGAGAACACTGTTGTAGCTTTATCCATTTCTGTCCCTCCGCAAGGTGTCTGCATAAACTGACATTCGTCTCTGGAGCTCATCCACAATGCCCGCGGAAGGTTGGGAGCTGTAACAAGGCATTCTCATTTTCAACTTAACAATTCAATAAATCATATCACTTCATATTCACTAATGAAGAAAAGGAGCAATTTGTGTGCGCCGGATGCAACATTATGATTTTTAAGAGCTAGGAAGTCAGAGCCAGTTCTGAAATCCCCGTTAACGTGATAATATGCAGCTGCCACAAAATGATAATAGCTGGTTTTATGAGCCCATGTCCTTGTCAGAGACTCTGACCAGCTCTGTGCAGGTTGGCTTTTAACCCACTTCTCTCAGAAGCTTTGAGACAGCCCATATCAATAATGACTTTTGACATCTCTGTAAAGTTGGACAGGCCGAGAGGTAAATACCTGTACGAGATGAGATCACTCCAAAGCACACCTCTGCAGCCCAGTTTCCCAGCAGGCAGCACTAACGATGCTTTGTAGAGTGTGAGGTGTCCGTTGACTTTGCTTGTCAGGGAAGTATAAACAAGACACGGATGTTGTTAGAAGGGTGCATGTGACAATTCCCTCTGTAGCTGTAACAGAATGTTTCCCCTCTGTAGCTGTTAACAGAATGTTCCCCCTCAGGAATTGTTTGTGAGATGACACAGGGAAATAAGATCATTTTAACTCACCTTAGGAAGGTGCAGCTGAGCTTTATACAGCAACAGAATTCAGTGAAAAATACAATAATCTCTCTGACTTCAGAAGTCACCAAAATTAAAGATTAAGTTTTCTTACTGTATGAAGTTAAACAATTGCGAATGCCATAGTCCTTACGACTTTGAGAATCCAGGTTGAAAACAGAAAAGCTTCTGGTTTATTCATAGAAAAAGAAAACAAAGTGCATTCTTATGATTAGCTCCTAAAAAAAGATGTTTTTATCTTTAGACAAAGGGGATTATTAACTGTTAAGACAATCACAGTGAAAAACCACAGGACTGCATTTGAAATGCTGGATAGCCAGGATATTCTCCTGGTTTGGACAATATCAAGCTGTCTCAGAATTCCTTATTGCATGTTCTAATGTCTTTGTTCTTGTTGTTTCTTTTTCCATGGCAACATATTTACACCTGAAGTGAAAAGCCCAGAGCCTCTAGTGGTAAAGGCACTAACCTCTCCTCGGTTTACTGTCAAGTACTTGCTTTCCCATAAACCTTTCTGTTTAATGGCAAGTACTCTCTTTCCCAGAAATCCTTGTTGCCGAGTAACATTTAACTAGCCAATCCAGTGCCTGGGTTCTGACCAATTAGAGAGATCTCCTGTTCCCTTTAAAAACCCTTGTAGGAAGCTGCTCAGGGTAGGCCATCTTGTGTGGTGGTGCCAGATCCCAGTGCACTCACTGGTTTGCTCTGCAGAGTAAAGGCTCCTTGCTTTTGCATCAGAACTGGTGGTCTCCTGGTGGTACTTGGGGAGGTGGTGGATATCGAAAACTGGGCATAATAGAAGTAAGTTTTCTTATGTGATGATAAACTATGGGAAATACAGACTTTTATTTCTACAATTTGCTCATTGCCAGGTAAGACCCATGCCCCTTTCCCATGCCTCATGGAACAGTCTCATTAAAAAAAAAAAAGTAAGTCCATGATCAGAAAAGTCTGAGTAGATATTCATGGAAAACTAAATCCAATAGAAAAATCACACTGTGTAAAATTACATCTGCATTCCTGTCACTGCATTGGTGCCCTGAAAGACACACCAGATAGAAAACTCTAAATTAGCTAGTATACTCAATGTTGATAATGGCTAGGACTATAGCAATAAAGAAAAAATAAGGATGTTGAAAAAAATGATTTGATGAAAAATCTATGTATCATGTATTTTCCCTTTGAGAGTAAAAGTTGCTAGAAGTCATGTGTAAGCAGAAAGACTCCATGATCTTGTCAGAGGATGGGGGTGGCTTCTGGGCCAGTGGTCTCAGATTATATATAGATTAACAGATTCCGGAATGTTCCAGCCCAAGATGCATTTCCTTTATCCAAACAATACACCGTGTGAGCAGGCTCATTCCCTCCTGGTATCCCAGTCTTCTCCCATGAATTGATACAGTGACTTAGTTTGACACTGGGGTACTAGAAATGGTACATTACAGACAACTAACTCAGAGAAATCCAAGCCTCTCAGTCTCAAGGTTTCACGTGTCCTCTATGGATAATTGGATTTAGTCTTGATGAAATCAGCCAAAGTCTCACAGACGCTCAATAAATGCAAAGCTCTGAAGCAGGCTTTTATTTTTTCAAGAAAAAAAATAATTTAGATAAATATTGTCTCTTTGCTAATTGAGTCAGTACAACAGAAACCTCACATCCACACATCTCTCCCTGTGCCAAAAGCTTTTAATGTCTCTAAATTCTGTTAATAATCAGCATTGCAGCAAGAGGTCACAAGACTCCCAAGCATCTCAAGCAATCAGTGAAGAAGCCATTGTCTTCATCTTCCTGTCTGCAATTCTGTCATCTCTGTGCAAAGGGGATGTTGGTTACAGCCTGTGTTCTCATCCCATGACCCACATTTCTACAAATGCTGACATTAACGAGTCAGTTAAAATGCAAATCCCTTCTTGGGTTAGGAGTATACTAACCACAGTGCAGAATCTCTTGAAATAGCAATTTTAACTTTAATGTCTTTCAGGAATATGTCAGAATGTACAGGAAAAGAACATTTTAGAATAGTAGGAAAAAAATGTGTCTGTGAGATGGTACATTCATCTTATTCTCTGCTGACAAGGAACTTATAAATCATTATATTTAAAGTTAGATTTATTTTGACAAACCTTGCATTTTAATAGGTATTTTAGGTAGCTAGTTAATAACTGATTCCTTACGACTCTTAGATATCTTTACTGTTTTATATCATCACTCCTCCTTCTTCTATATTTATTTTCCCATTTCCCCTTTCAGATAATTTGCACAGTTTCCCTTTTTATTTGCATTTGCCTGTCAGTAGCAGTGAAAGCAAGATGCCCTGGGTTGAGTTTTGTAGGTCTAATCTGAGGCACCTGCAGCCACATCTCTTCAGTGGCCTGTGTAGTATTTCAGAGCATATGAACCCTCAATTTTTTGAAACCTTTAAGACAAAACTGGGACTTCTACTGTGCATTTCTTTTATCAAGGATACTATTAATAGGCAAAAAAGGGATACAGGTCATTTTTTACTAGGTTATTGAAACTTAAGGTATGGCTAAATATTTTATGCAAAGACCTTGGCAACGAGATACAAATTAAAAAAGATTGCATTTTAAATTTTAGGGAGGTTTAAAGAATCAAGTGTGGTATCTTTCTTAGAATGTTTTGAATATTACTGAGTTTATAGAAGGAAGTAAAAGTTCTCAGTATTCTTCTGGCAAAATTAATGTTGCTACAACTGAGTCATGGTTTTCTATAATAGCACAACACATTTCCAGATTGTCAGGATAACATGTCAGACATATTTAAACCATCTGTGATCAGTGACATGAAAATTACTCTGAATTTTCTATTTTAGGCCAATTAAATAAATATAAGTCTTGTTTTCCTTTATTTGCCAAAATAAAACAAAACAAAAACTGGTGCCCTGATGAGTTATAACAGTGAATTTTCAGCAAATAAGTACTTACTGAGTTTCGTATATTATTATGTGAATGTTATGCTTACTAATCACTTTAGTGTCTAAGCTAACGTTAACTTTGGCATAAGAGGCATCTGTAGCCTTCATAGAACTTTAGGCTCACTGAAGGGAGAAAAGTTAAAATCACCGTATAACTTAGCGGACAGTCTGAACTTGGGATTAGCAGATCACAGCTGAAAATTGATCAGGTTTTGGTTGATAGGGAGCACAATAACAGGGAAATTCTTAGATTTCCACTCCTCTGTCTCCTTTGGTGATCTGTAACATGAGTTTCCACATGATTAAAATGATCAAAGTCCTAGCAACAGCTAGTTTTGGCAGGTAACAAAACATAAAATAAGAGCAATGTCAATGATGAGCTTCACATCAAAATTATGGCAATAGCTGTTTAAATGATGTTAATAGCTAGTCATTTGTAAAAGTTCTGAATTCTTTGCCTGGCTCAAATGGGATCCTGTCAGTGTCAAAAAGGATTGATAGCTTTGTGACCACAGACAAAAGCACAAAAAGTATCAAGGAAAGTGTATTTGATGATCTTGAATATGATTACTGATTCTTGTCTGTGCATTTTCCCTTCACAGGGAAAAAATGTTATCAAATCCAAATTGAAACCACTCAGCTTTCATCATGCATAAAATCTTTGTGCATTTTTGTTTAAGGAAAAATGATGCAGATATTACAGAATTCCAGACAAGGAGCCACATGATTCAGATTTAGTTTAACAATTTTTGCTAGCATCAAAGGCGTTGCAAATTGATGTTCATGGATGAACATAACCACATTTGATCACAACTTATATTATAAGTAAGTGTGCAAATTTATTAGTTTTAAGAATCTGGCATGGAGAAGTGTACTTTGTTGAAGAAGGATTGATTAGGAAGCCTAAGGAGAAACATATGGACACATGAACAATGAAAGCTATTTCCCTGCATTTTCTGATTCAAAAAGAATTGCATAAACATTGGAAACACTGAGCTGCCATCCTGTCTCTTAGATGCTTTCTGTTACTTTGTCATAGTCTGCTGTTAAATCAATGCAGGGAGGGAAACTGACAAATCAGCACGGCAGTCCATTTGCAGGGTGACTGGGCCTGACTCTACATAAGAAACCTCTGAATATATGTTATCTCATGCTCTCAGTCAAAGTGTATCACGATCTCATACACAGTGCCTAAGCGGTCTACCTGAAATATACATTTAACTGCAAATGGACAAATGATTGAGATTTGGAGAACAGAAAGTATAAAAAGGAGAGAAAGGCATAAGAAGACAGGATAAGGTCCCAGGACTTCCACAGTTATTGTATCTGCATTCTGATAAGAACTCGCACTTCCTTATCTGGTCTGCGGGGGTCTGAGTCCAGCTCTAATTCCTGCGATGGGTTCCTAGGCTTCCACAAAGGAGGATAAACAATGTAAACTGGCAAGTGAGCGCAGTACCTCACTCTTCTACGGGACCCTTAGTTGGCAAGCTTAATGCTCTTTAATAAGACACATAGAATACGTCTTATGGTGATTATGACACGCAAGAGCGCCTCTTTAATAGTAAAATAAAGAAAGATAAAGAAAAGCAAAGAATAAAATCAAAGAAAATAACAACGTGCACAATTAAGGGAATAAAACAAAGTTTCTCTAAGCTAGCAATCCAACTCTCTAGGCCTTGCAATCTATCCTCCTCAGTTAGTTCATTTTGCCTCGTCTCTCCTGTCTGTCTGTCTCTACGTCCATTGTCCTCATCCTCGTGTCTCGTCGTCCTCCACCAAGACGTTTTCTGTCCCTTAAGTAGCACTGCAGGGATGCTTATCAAAGGGTTGCAGGTGTCAGGCAAATCTGAAACAGGAACCAATGCGAAGGTGTCTCTCCTCTTTACAGCTGCAGGCTTCAAAGTTTCTCAGTTATCACCAAAGAGTAAATGATACAATGATTAATTAGTGGATGGTAGGGATGTCACTGCTGATTGCCATTTGCCTTGCACAGACAGTTCAGGGTGCCATGAAGGCGCCAAGGGAGGATTTTATGGTTTTTTTAGTTCCTTGGTATGTATTTATTCTTCTGGGTCAAAAACTCTAAATTTCTAGTCTTATCTGGTGGCCTGGCTAGGTTGAAGGCTATTTCTCTCTTTAAGTCCTGGGAATGTTTACT
Organism: Cricetomys ansorgei; assembly: GCA_026225945.1. NCBI lineage: Eukaryota > Metazoa > Chordata > Mammalia > Rodentia > Nesomyidae > Cricetomys > Cricetomys ansorgei. The sequence continues at coordinate 3,132,532 of JAMJFZ010003970.1, forward strand.
TTTAAGTTGGTGCAGGCTTGCTATATTCTTCATTAGTGAAGGGCTAATTGTCTGCTTGTCTTTCCAGGTGCACTAACTTTTCTAACTAAGCTCTCTGGCTTCTATGTATTAAGGCTTATCTCTTCCTGGGAAGATCAGCATTTACTCCAGGAATAGCTTTATGATGCACTTGCAATAAACCTGGGTTGCTGTCACGTTCCAGGACTTGGAAGTCCAGATGTGATTACAATTTACTTCTGAATACCATGGCTGTGTTTCATTCCAGCCCACAGTGGCCAGCTCAGGGATTAATTTGGATATTACTATTAGGCTATGCAGATCTTATTATTGATGAGAGAACGTATGTCACCATACAGTAAAGATAAGAAAGGGCCAAGGCAATTAAGGAATTCTAGTTCCCGACAGTGGATGCCCAGGAACCTTGTCAAGCTGAAGCTTCCATAGTCTGGGTAACCTGGATTCCAACACTGGTCAGCATCACCAGACTGTAACCGTAGCCCTCCAATGTGAAGTATCAGTTGCCTCTGTTTGAACTTGACCAAAACATCCCACACTGCCAGTACTGAGACTGCCTTGTCTCTGAGGAAGATGCAACATCTTTTCCAAAATTTTGAACTTGCTTCACATTTCCCTTACCTGTTCTAGAGGTAGAATAAACAAGTAAGCAATTAACACAGAGAAATACAGGTGAATGAGGCCAGGGAGAGATGAAAGGAGGAATAAAAATTTTAAAAAATAGTCTCTATAAGTCATAGTCAAAGCTCTGCAAGGAACACTTTCAGGGGAAAAAATGTTTAGGAGAATGCATTACCAATGCCTGCTGTGTGACAGGCAATTTATTTCACCAAGTGTGGAAACCTTAGATCACACAAACGTTGACTCTTTAGGCGATTCAGTTTAAGGAAAGGATCTCCTAGAATAGAAGTCTCTGTTGAATGAAGGTAACATAGTTTTAATTTCAGTTTAATTTTTAATTTTTATTCTAAATTGACAAATTATATCATCATTGATATTTTAGGATAGAATATCATGCTTTTTTTGGTGCTCATAAAAAATGTATGGTACAGTATCGCTAAGTTCACCTTTTGTGAGGAACCTCAGTGTATACATACACACACACATGCACACATACATACACACACACACACACACACACTCTTCACTCTTGCTGTCTGATTGAAGTTTGTACTCTTCCAGATGACTGTGTCCTCTACCTGCTCTCTGAACTCTGGGAACACCCATTCACTCACTAACTCTGCTTGTATGAGCTTAGTTTTTTCAGATACCACATATGAATGGTGGCATATAGCCCTTTGCTTTCTATGCCTGGCTCATTTTACTCCATGTATTTTGCTCCAGGTCTATTTATTTGGTACAAATATCAGAGTCTCTTTTGCTGCAGCAGAATATTGAAACAGAGAGCGTATCTATCTTTTTTTGGGTAGTCCTTAGATATATGCATGTGTGTGTGTGTGTGTGTGTGTGTGTGTGTGTGTATATATATATAATTTTTTTCTCATCTAGTCATCTACAAGGATACTTGGGTTTGCTCCATAGTCTAGCTGTCATGCTTGCTGCTGGAGTAAACTAAGGTGCAAATGTGTCTTTCATATTTTGATTTGAAAGTGTTCTGCTTTTGCTACCTGAGCTTTGTGGGTTAAAACTTAAAATAATGGTAACGATAACCAACATCATCCAGACATATCATGCAATATCACCTTTATATTGTTTCCTAGTTTTCCAATTTCAAGTCTGTCTGTCTGTCTGTCTGTCTGTCTTCCTTCCCCATGTTCTCTCTCACTAGCTCGTTTGTTTTTCAAACACACACTAATATTATCATGAGGAGTCTTTCCTCCAGCTGTTGTAACTCATGCACTATCCTTCCATGGAACTTTATCTAGCTGTCAAAAACAAGATACTTTTAACACTTTTCCTTTTACTTCTCCCCGCCTACTTCAGGAAAGTTTTATTTTATCCTGGGAGGTTTTGGCAATTTCTGCTGTTTATAATGTGATCATAGCTTACTTGCAGAACTCTAGAACTCAGCATGGATGTTTCTTCTTCTTCAGCTTGAAATAAAAACATGGGTTCTTTAAGAAAAAAAGGGCCATTGTTGGGAAATGATCAGTTCCAACAGTAGTAGCAGCAAGTCTTAATGAGCACAGCATACTACCATATGCTTTGCCTCTAAGGCTTCCTTCAAAAACCCCGTGGCTTTTTGCTCCTTGATAGCTGCCTGAAAGTACAGACCCTTTGCTATGATCCCTTGGTCATCCAGCAGTTGCTTTATGTTCTCAGAAGGATTTTCCAGGGAGCACAAAAGTAAACCTCCAACAAGATAAAAACATATCCATGACAAACAAAACAGGAGTTGGGAAAAGGAAAAACTGTGATCCAAATATAGTCTGAGTTTTTTTCTTTTTTTGAGTTAAAGAAAAGTAAGTCTTCAGAGTGAAATAAAGAGAACATTTGCAATGCAGCAACTGCAAAGGGTAGAGGAAGAGGACACGCTATGCAGGGAGTTCTCTTTCCAGGTTCTGTGTGTGTTGATCTAACACGGAGAACAGTTATTTCATCTGAATATCAAGATCTGTTTCATAGGACCCTGAGTATTGACAGCACAAAACAGATGCAGGCAGAAAGGCAAGTCCCCATAAAAACAGTTTACGGCTGCCTAAGTTTTAAGACTTATTGCTTGAAGTCAACTGACAGATCTCTATTATTCAATTTAAAATTTCCCTACTGAGATCATATAGGTGAGATTTTTCAGGTGTCAAAACATCTCCAATCTATGAAATTTGGATTTTATAAACACAGTACCTGAATATAGACCAGGACTACTGACACCCCAAAGAACTGGCAGTGTTTGTTCCTTTGTTTCAAATAGATTTGCATAGTACAGGATCCCTGTTATTAATTAATAGACCTCCCTAATAATTTAAATATGTACATGTTACATTTCCTTAAGTGTATCTTCATACTCTGGGACCAGTCCAGGAATGTGGAGGTTTTTATGTCAGAGCCCAGTTATCCCTGGTCCACACTTGCTATTGCTCTGGCTGCTCTTGCTTTTACAATGTAATATCCATCATGGGGCTGTCAGTGCAGGGATTTTCTCAGCTGATGCTGAATGTAATTACATCTAATACCTTTCATATTTGAGAACAGACTCGGTAATGACAAGGGAAGTGTGGGGGGAGTCAGATTAACTCCTGTCTCAGAGTCAATGGAGTGAACATGCTTAGTCTAAATGACACTTACACAGAACCCAGCTTCACACCATCTCTGAAGTGGAGGAAAGTATGCTCATAGCATTCATTTCCATCCACTGGCATTGTATTATTTTTAATAAATTCAAGACAAAATTCTCAGGTTTCTTACAACAGGAATTCTTCTTTTTTTAATTTGTGAAACTTTGCAGAAGAGAAAGCTTTGGTGGTTATTTTTTTTGTTTGTTTGTGTTTTTGTTTTGTTTTTTGTAATTTATTTTTTCTTCCCAGCATCCCCTCCCTCTCCTCCTTCTAGCTCCCCCCATTTCCCTCCCCTCAAGATCTACCTTCCGCATGTTTCTCCTCAGTACCTCCCTAGGTTATCATTCAAACCGGGCACAGCAAGATGGAACAAAGCCAGGTCTGAGCCAGTACATCAGGGCTGCACAAGGCAGCCCAGCAGGAGGAAAAGGGTCCATGGGCAGATAAAAGGGTTAGGGACCTTCCACTACAACATTTAGGAGTTCTACAAGAACACCAAGCCAGGCAACCATAAGGATATTTGGAAGGCATGTAGCACAGACCCATGAAGGCTCTGTGTCTGCCACTTGAGTCTCTGTGAGCCCCTAAGGGTCCTGGTCAGTTGACACAATGGCACATGTTCTCCTGGTATCATAAACCCCTCTGGTCCCAGTAATACCTCCTCCCCCTCCACACAGTCTTTGGTCATAGCCTCTGCCTCTGTTCCCAACAGCTGCCAGAGGAAGCCTCTCTGATAACAATTGGACTAGGCACCAGTGTATGAGCAGAATATCATTAGGATTCATCTAGGGGTTATCCAGTCTCTGGTTCCTGGCCAGTCCTGCAGTGTCAGGCATGGGCTCCCTCCTCCGGTGTGGGGTTCTGCCTTTCCATTGCCCCAGCAGAACCTGCCGATGGGATAGGTTATAAGTCGAAGGTTTTGTGTTGTGTTGGTGTCCCAGTCCCATCACTGGAAGCCTCGCCTGGTTACAGGAGATGGCCTGTTCAGGCTCCCTATCCCCCATTAGTAGGGGTTCTCTCTAGGGCCATCCTAGTAGATTCCAGGGAGTTTCCACTGAATGTGGTCTCCAGATCACCCCAAACGGTCCCCAATTCTGGTTCTCTCCATATGTTCTCTCCCGCCATCCCTCTCTCCCCACCTGATCCCTCCCATTCCATTCCTCCCCCGCTGACCTGTATTTTCATAAAATGTTTTATGAATTTTATTGGGATTGTCCTGTGTAATTTAATGTGCTATCCTTTTGTCAGTGTGGAGGACGAACCCATTCCCATGTTCCGACAGTGTGGATTTAAATTAAGGCCAGCTTCCATCATCACTCCTTCCCATCATTTAAAGAGTTGGTAAACTCTTTAAATATTCAATAATAGACCAAGGGAGGCCGGGCTAGCAAAGCTTGCCCATGGGCTACCAGTGTCGTGACGTAGGGTCAATGAGTGAGCTCTTGTGTAAAACCATAAATATTGTGTTACCAATGTGCTGCTTACTCCTGATATATTGTAATGTTTGGCATCTTGCAAAATATTTCTGATAGATCCAAGCTATTCCTGTTGGGTCATCTAACTTTCACACATCAGTAATCACGGAAACAGAAATTTAAGGGCAAAGGCATCAAAGACAATGGTACCAGGGGTTTAAGGTCACCACCACATCACAACTTTTCTAGCAGGACACATCCACACCTCCCCGATGATACACACAAACGGTGGTGTAAATGTGGCTCAGTAGATAACAGGCCTTCCAGACATACAAGAGGAACCTACCTTCTATCTGAAAATCCACACGAAAAACCTGGGCATGGTGGCACCTGACTGCAATCCCAGTGCTGGGGATACAGAGATAGGAGGATCCTTGGAGTCTAGCCTAACACCAAACCTCAGGTGTCTTATAGATGTATATTCAGGGCAGAGGCTTTTTATTCTTTTGTCTAATTCAATCACCAGCCCTAGTCTTGGAGCCCTGGAAGGATTTGGCCTCCGTACAATCTAATCAATCTCCATGATTTACTGCTGACTGATTTACTCTGATTAACTCCTATTAAACTCAGAGTTGTACTGATCAACTCACTTGCTGCTCTGCCTCAAACTCTTCTCTGAGCTGCCTGGTCCAAACTGACCTTGTGAGCCTGCTGACGGTTTCTGACTGAACTCTTCTGACTCTAACTGAATCTGGCTGATTCTTTGACTGCCTTGAACTGAACTGCTCTGCTTGGCTTCAAACAGACTCACGCTTCCCATCTGATACTGACTTCTTCTGCTGAACTGCCTCTGTGTCTCTGTCTCAGACTCCTCAGACTGCTTCTGTAACTCTGTGAGCTCTCACTACCCCATACTGCCTCAATCAGCCTCTCAGCTTCTATGTCTTATTCTCAGTTAGATTCATTCTTTGTCTCTGTGTCTTGTCCCAACTCTCTGAAGTGAGAGCTTGATTTCTATCATAAGAGTTGGGTGTGTCCTCACTCTCATTCTGCCAACTCTTCCTCTGATTTGTCACTTTGCTTGCCCTTCACTCTGACTCATCACAGGCATCACTTCCTGCCTGACACTAACTCCTTCTGAGCTCTGCTTCCTGTGTCTGCTTCCACACTCTTGTTTCTTTCTCAGGGATTAAAAGCATGTGCTATGAATTGCTATACTACAGATATGACTACGGAAAATTATTTCAAGTTTTCAGAGTACTGCCGTCCACTGAGGTATCGGAGGTATCGGCCACTGCTGTCTTACAAACCGGTGAACTCTTACACCTCAAGCGTGTGTGGAGTTTACATGTACAAGGATATTCACTGAATGTACCCTAGCTGGGAAATCCGGAAGCTTCTTAAATATCACCCATTAGGAGCTGACAAGTAAATTATGGGGAAGTGTTACACAAATAACACGATGTGTCACTATGGAAGTCTGAGCATAATCATTGTCAGTTAGAGCATTAAGTAAAAGTGCTGGGTTGTCCGTAGTAAAATCACTGCTTACATTTCTGAAGGACGCAAATTCATAACTGAAAAGAAAAAAAAAACACACACACATGAAACACATGTGTTATGAAAACACACGTAAGATAATCGTAACAATTGTTAACTTCAAGGAAGAAGAGTGGACATTTTAAACTCGTTCCCCTCCTCCGCCTCCTCCCCCCTTTGTCTTCTCCCCCTTGTCCCCTCTTTCTTTCCCCCTTTTTAGATTTTTTGAAGTAGAGTTTTGTCTCACTGTATGACTCAGGCTGTACTGGAAATAATCATGACCCTTCCACCCGAGCTTCCACCTGAGTGCTTGGATTTTATATCTGAGCATCTACATCCCTTGGGGAAAGCTGAAGTTCTCACCACTATGCTATTAGGGGTATCTAATGTCATTCTATAGTGATGACTCTGTAGAAATTTACACAGAGACTATGGCTCTAAGATACAAAGACATCAGTCCAAGACCACATCTGTTCACAGTCCATGGTCAAACAATGTTTATGGCTACCTTTGACCCAGGATATTAAGACAGAGAGTCAGCATGCCCACACAGCTGAGTGCATTGGGCAGCCTACCAAACAACGATTGTTGACTACAGTGTTCAAACGCCTTCATTACCATCCAGCAGTTTATCTGATTCTCCAACGGAAGTCTTGATATGCAGTGTTGGCAAGCATTTAATTTATTAAAATATAGAATTAAGTTGTTCTTTTAAATTCACATGGAGTGATAAGAACTGAGTGCATGGGTAGTTGCTTGAGCCTCTATAGTACAGCCACTCAGGCCCATGTTTAGAATGGTCTGGTGGTTTTACAGTTCACAGATCAGTCCTAAGTGTCCTTTCTCTGTTTGTTGTTTGCTTTTTATGGAATTTTGTTTTGGTCATACATGACTGTGCATGTTTTACAGAGGACAACAGGAGTTTTGCCTAAGTTCAAATTCCAGCCATTCACTGACCCCAGGAAATAGTTTCTGTCTCATTACCAGTTGAGCTGAATCAACTTCCCTTTTGGGGTAACCCTCCCTACACTATATTCTGTAGACTTCCCCAAGGCCAAAGCTGAAGCACTTGTTAGGGTTTCCAATTATTTTTACTCCCTTTACTCCTGGCGCACGGCAATGGGCTGCAGCTGGCAAACCTCTGAACAACAGCTTCATCTCTGTATTTTCTCAGTAGAGTCACCTGCACTAAAGAGTCACTCCACGCTGCCTAGTTAGTCCTATGTGAATAAGGCAGAAATCACTGTGATGTTTTCTTCTTCTTTCTATATTTGTGGGTTAAAAAATCTGCTTTTTAAACATATTTGAAGGTACTATTTTATTCTTTTTCCTGGAAACTAGCAATGGTGGAGTCAAAGGGAATCCCAAAACATATGCAGATTTTAGGTTGGTGTTTGCATAATTAACATAGCATATTAACATAATTAGATTCAGGCTTGCTTCTTCCTTGTTTAATTACTTATCTTGCATTTGATCGTAATACTCTTCTATTCAAAATTAGCTTAGTTGATACACCTGTGACTAGGTTTAAATCATAGTTGGTATAAACCTTTTCTTAGGTGTCAACTTCAACAGTTCCCAAGAGATATTTTATGCCTCGAGTCCTTATTCTCATTGAGTGAATTGCATCATGTTGCTACATGGATTGCATAGCTGAAACCTGATTTTATCAGTGTCATTGAAGACTTATTTCAAATTTAAACTCCTTACATCAGTACCAATGCATTAGGTGACGAACTATTCAGTGGGGTATCTGACTGGACCCCCTTACACCTCTGACGTTAGCAGTTAACTTCATCCATACTAGGAATAATTATACTTCAAAGAAAATTCTAAGTACAGACTTCAAGCACGACCAGTAAGACAAAGCCGTGAGCTTAGAAAGTCCATCCATGCTGAGGAAGAGGTGAGATAGAGGTAGTGAGGATGGAGAGCCGAGAAGCCAAGGGCAAGTTGGGCATGGGAAGCTCAGCGTGGGGTTAGTCATTTCGTTAACAGCCTGTATCCAGTGCTGTGCCCAGCCTTTGCAGAGCATGGCACAGCCGCAGGACTTCACTTATTGGGACCGACTGCGTAACCGTCTCTCTCAATTACACTGCAACCTTAGCAGCCACCTGTGTGGCACAGACTGAAACAGGAGACTGGAACATCTTGATCTAGAATCACCTTTTAGCTAGGAAAGCTTGGGGCTGCATTGTGCTACAGCACTGGAATTTCAGAGCGCTCTTATTCAAACAAATTAACACAGTGTGCTTAACACTGAATGCATTATAGACAGCAGTAAGTGCACCATGGCGGGGTCTACGGAAGTTGTTTAATGTGGAGGTCTCTGAAAGTGTCACTGTCAGAAGCAAAATGACTCATCAAGAGCTAAGAATAAAACTTGCTTCAGCCCAACTTAGTCAGCCAGCACTGGTTCAAACTTGGGGGGTCTGACACCAGGTAGTTTATTTTGGCCATATTTAAACACAGCACAATATGAAACAATAATCATAATGTTCATGGTCATCTACTATATTCCCATCTCTCAGGTTCACATAAAGAAAACTGAAATATGAGACATGATTTATGCCTCTGGTTGACATGAAATATAGCCATAGAAAAATAAAACTAAACCTCTCACCAAAGTTATGAATGTTCTAAATCATGGTTTCTCGAAAGGACACCCTGAGATCAAGAAAGGGTAGTTTCCAGTTAGACCTTCTGAGTCTAAATACTCAGTAGGATGACGTATGCTAGATAACCTTTCTGAGTTCATAGCTTACTCATTGATATAAAGAAGGTAGCAGTATCACAAGCCTCACTGGACTCCACCTCAAGGTGCCAATTGAGCAGCCATGAAAAGTATCAGGCATTAAACTGGGATCATCCTCATGACCTTCAGAAGACACAAATGAATCTGCAACAAAAGCCATGTATTTCTGGACTAATCAAGAGATGTTGCTATGTGGAGAAGAGAATGCTCTGGCAGAGTTGTAGGTGTTCAGTGTGCTGTGGGCTCCTTCGTTCATCAAAAAGTGGGTGCTTTAACAATAGTACAGGGTAAATGATTTTACAAAATCAGAATGAGAAATTTAGTATTCTTTTAGCTACCTTCTCAAAGGGATTTCAGAGCAGAAAACTTCTCTATATTGAGAAGCACAATTACTATGTATTTTTACTTTCTTGTACAGTGATTCTGTAAAGCAAGAACAACAATGTAAGTATTTTGGGGGAGGCAGCAAGAAAGTTGATAAGAGATGCAAATAAGGAGAAATGAAGATATCAAGAGACTGGACAGAAATTAGAGGAAGTGGTTGTTAGAAAGGGGGGGGCATTCAACAAAATTGTAAAGTGCTGAACTGTTGGTGGATATGGTGTAAATGTGCCCACTAAACTCACTTGAACTATTAAGAGGTATTTAACTTAAAGAGTTGTTTAATTCCAGAGGACTTTACATTCATGGATGAATCAATCGATTCATGGATTATGGAATTAATTGGCTAATTAGTTGTCTCAATGTAATATTTGGCTCCGTGTCTTACAGGGGATATTCTAGGCCACACATGAAAACTGCAGGGTCCTCGCCAACAAGACGGTCCTCAGCATAAGCAGTTAGCTCCTCAACCTCGGATATTCCAGACATTGGAACTTCACAAACATGTTATTTAGGTACAAATTAGCCAGTTGGTGGTATTCAGTTCTAATGCTAGAAAATTAGCAAGACAACCGGACATCGTGCAAGCTTGTTAAGAATTCACTGAGGAAGCAGGAATCCCAGGAAAAAAAATGAAATTTTGAACTTAATTGTAAGAGAGATGAGAAGCAGAGAAAGTTGGGAATGTCCTCATAAAAGAAATTGAGAAAGTCACAGTGAAACACAGAGACATATATAAATTGGCTAATTTATAAAACACGAGTCAAAAAGAGCAGATATGCATTCCCAGATTCCTCCCCAGGTTTCTAATGGTGGTCATGTATTGTTCAGCAAGTGCTGGGAGATATTAAGGATCCGTCTATGATAGCTTCCTGAGCTACAGCATTTAGAGGAGAGGGACAAATAGAATTAAAAACCAAGAGTATAGAAGAATACTCTATCCCCATGCAGCAATGGAAGTGAAATTCAGTGAGAAAGAAAAAGCATAATTATTAGGTAGGTATTGTGGTTTTTTGGAAGGGATATTTGAACAGTGCTAAATATTCCCTGTGGTGGTTTGAATAGGATTGGCCCCCATAGGTTCATATATTTGATTGTCTGATTGGTCATTAGATAGTGGCACTAGGAAGTGTAACTTTGCTGGATTGTGTGTGACTTGTTGGAAGAAGTTTATCACTGGGGGTAAGCTTTGGGGTTTCAAATTCTCAAGGCAGGCCCAGTCTTTCTCTTCCTGCTGCCTGCAGATGCAGATGTAGAACTCTCAGGCTGCTTTTCCAACACTGTATCTGCCTTTGTGCCACCACACTTCCCGCTATGATCTCAATGAACTCAACCTCTGAATGTTAGCCAGCCCCAGTTAAATGCTTTTCTTTATAGCAGTTGCCATGGTCATGGTGTCTCCTCACAGCAATAGAATACTGATTAAGACACCCCATAAAAGCATAATGATATATGTGAAGTGTAGGATGTTTAACCACAGGGCTGTAGCAGAAAGTCCCTGAAAAGGGGACTAAAGTCACAGAGCTGGAAAATCCAGCCAACAAGGACCTTTGTGTAAAGTAGATAAGTTTCCCTTTCAGAAGGGTGACTAAAAGAATTCCCAAGACATCTACTCATCCATGTTCTAGGAAGACTGCACAGAATTAAAATGATAATTACCCCAAGTGGACCAGCACATGCTCTCTGCCCTCATCTGAATGCCACCCATCTTTCATAAATATGCACAAGAATTGCTTGTTGGTGTCTTTATCAATGTGTTAGAAGACAGTGGTGCTGGTTGCCATGATTTACCTTTACATGGAGCAGGCATGCATCAAATCATCACGCTCTACCCCATAAATATGCGTCACTGAAAATATTCCCCTCTTCTGGATAATCCAACCTTGGCCATGAATTGAGTGGAAAGACTGTCAGGCTCCATACAAAGGAGAAGAGGGTTAGCTAAGCATCAGGCTGTTCTTTAGGTACAGATGATTAAATTACCATGTGGGATCCAGATCACATCCTTTGGGGTGTGTATCATTGCAAATGAGAGCATTTGTTTCTCAGAATAGAATGAATGGTGCCAGCCTTCATTGATTTCACTCTAGACAGAAATTTCGTGCCATAAAACTGACACATGGGAACTGCTTAAATCTCAAAATGGCCGAAAGGTTAAAACTGAAAAGACACTTCTTCTTCAAATGTTTTATGAGTCTCTGAAAGATCAGCCTTTCCTATGTCCTATGATTGAGATCCATGTCAATCTTTGAAATGAGAAATGCATCCCCTGTCACAAACAAATCTATTTTAACTTTACAGACCTCTATATGTCAATGACCTATAAACATGTACTTTGGCCTGAGGGATTCCAAAGAAGCCAGGCTCTGGTTTAAATATCTACACTGTTTGAGAACAGAGAGGTGACAGTCTTCAGAAAATAGCTAAGACATTTCATGCCTGAAGACTAATGTGTGTAGATGTGTACGTCTCATGAATAATTCAGAGCTACTGTACTAATAAGTTACAAGGCTGATGGACTGAGTCAAACACGTCACTGTATTGCATGGCTGAATAATTCGCTTCCATGTTTGGACTTTTCCCTAACAGCAATTTTAAAGACATGACACAGTGTCTGTTCCTTCATCTTAGGACTTATGAGTGAGAGTTGGGTGCGGTGTATGCCTGTCATCTCAGCACGCCAAAATGGACTCAGGAGGATCAGATATTCAAGGTCAGTCTCAGCAACACAGTGAGTTCAAGGCCAGCCTGCACTATGTGTTACTGACTGAAAAATAGATGATTGATTGGACAAATAAATACATTTCAAAGTGTATCCTAATCTTGATGTATAAGTACAAAAGAAATATTTTAAGACCATATAATTCTATGAATTATTACGTGTATGTACAATTTAAAGTATATGCTAGAAAATCATGGAACACAGCTGACAATTCTGTTTTTTAAAATCATCTGCTGTCAGGTGTGGTGGTATGCATCTTTAATCCTAGCTCTCAGGAGGCAGAGGCAGAGGCAGAGAGGCAGAGAGGCAGGGAGGCAGGGAGGCAGGGAGGCAGGGAGGCAGAGTCAGAGAGGCAGGGAGGCAGGGAGGCAGAGGCAGAGAGGCAGGGAGGCAGGGAGGCAGAGAGGCAGGGAGGCAGGGAGGCAGAGAGGCAGGGAGGCAGGGAGGCAGAGAGGCAGGGAGGCAGGGAGGCAGAGGCAGGGAGGCAGAGAGGCAGTGAGGCAGAGAGGCAGAGGCAGAGGCAGAGGCAGAGGCAGAGAGGCAGAGTGGCAGAGAGGCAGAGGCAGAGGCAGAGGCAGAGGCAGAGGCAGAGGCAGAGGCAGAGGCAGAGGCAGAGGCAGAGAGGCAGAGGCAGGGAGATCTCTTGATTCTAGTCCAGCCTGGTCCATATAGTGAGTCCCAGGCCAGCCACATTTACATATTACTACCCTGTCTAAAAAAAAAATCTTCTGCAATTATTTGTTACTTTGTAGTATGGAGAAAAATGTAGTAAATTAAGAGAAGAAAATGATTGGATTTCAAGTTCTTGAATAAATCAAGTTACAAGTTACCAAGGAAAATGAGTCTTTTTTCCCCCAGCAACCTTTAACCTACATGTTCCTTCCACACGAAAGAAAGTATGTCTTAGGAATTTGTTACGGGATGAAAGGCTGTTTTAAGAATCATATTCAGACTCAGAGCTTGCCTGGTCAAGTCTTACTCCATCACTGAGTTCCTCTGTGAAGCAAAATGCACAGCATTAACAAGGGGCTGGGCCTTAAAAGTGTCTACGAACTGAATGAATTAGTCCCAACCACAAGAATAAAATGAGGCTGCAGATTATGTGATCCTTACAAAATGGGAACGTTCTGACTTTTAAACTTACACACAAAATTAAGCAAACTTAATTTTCATTGTCGAAAAAATTGCATGTGAAATACATCATGCTGCAAAACAGTACATATGATCAATTCAGTATTTCGCTGCCTTTCTCGAGAGACGTTTTTATTTCATCCATAGATGTGTGCATGTGTGTGTGTGTGTGTGTGTGTGTGTGGTATACCTGTGTGGTATACCTGTGTGTGTATAGTGTTCCCATCTGGTACACTTACTGTTACCAGCTACTAGAACTGACACTCTCTTTGTACATATCTTTGTATATAATAATATGTGTTTATTGTTAGTGTGTATACACTACATCAATTCTATTTTTTACGTATTAAGAAGGTATTTAATTTCCTCCATCAATGGATAGGCAGTGCTTTCTAATGTTGAAAACATGTCTAGCACTTTAGAGATACTAACTTGCTTAGGTCTCATGATAACCTCCAGAAGCAAGAAACGTGATTATTCAGTTTTCTGACGTGTGAACAGAGGGAGAGAATGACGCTTTCTTCACAGGAGTTCACAGTGTGAATTACTGAAGGAAGACTGGCAGGTTGCAGACTCGTAGCAGTCAAACACAGCTAAGCCTCGGTGAGTAAGTGTGACGCTGATGTCCAATATGGTTTCTCTTTCAGACTAAAAGGAGATGAGTCTTCCTTGAGCACTGTGTCCTGCAAGTCCCTCAGTGGTCCCGCTCTTACCAAGCACCTGCAAAGCATGGGCCCAATTTCAGAACCACGTGCAATTGTCCTCCAGAACTGCCGTTGACTTTAAGCATGCCTGTTGTCTTTTCCAGGCTTGGTTACTGAGAGAGAAAGGCCAATGAAGAAATTATCTTTATCAGGTCCATCTGTGGGCATGTTTGTGAAGGGGTGTCATGTTTGATCAAATTGAGAGGACCCAGACCAGTGTGTCTGGTGCCCGTCCACAGAGTGGTCCTGTGCTGTGTAAGGGAGCTAGCTAAGCAGGAGTTAAAGAGCAAATCAGCGAGAGACAGCAGGAAGCATTCCTCCATGGCTTCTGCTTCAAGCTCTTGCCTTCAATCCCTGTCCTGATTTCCCTAAAGAATGGATTGTGATTAGGAAGTAGAAGCCAAATAAACCCTTTCTTGCCCAAGTTGCTTTTGGACAGAATGTTTTACCACATCAAGAGAAGGAAACTAGGACATCCACAATGCTCCTCCCCCACCCCTGCAAAAACAACTGACTGCAAACCAATGGCATGAATGAGAGTTATGCCCTCGTGATTCCATCAATTATCAATGGTCTCAGTTTGGAATACTTTCACTTTGTTTTAAATATAGGCATTCGTAAGAGACACATTCAAACTCTAGTGGATGTTACTAGGGATTTATTTTAGCCAAACATATGTTTGAGGGAATGTAGTGATTTTAAGTTCTCACGCTGCTTTACAAAATAAATAATAATTGTGAAATCCGGAATTGAAATGAACTTCCACAAAATCGCTATGGGGCTACAGGGTTATGGATAGAGCATGACTTTTAAAAGATAATCCATCATGTCAGCAATCTATCTTATTCCCTACACCTAGAAACAGCAACATGCAGTGTACCATTTGGTCTGGAAAAAAATTCAATTTTCGGCAAAATAGGATTTCAAAAAAAAATCAATGTTAGCTCAGAAGAAAGCAATACTGTATGAAGAATAAGAGTCAAATATACCTCGCTGGGTCTCAAAAAAATTAAGGAAGAAATATCACACAAGGTCAGGTTACCTTGGCATAGAAAGAATCTCTAATAAAAATAATATTTTATTACAGTTACCATACATCCATTTAAAAGTGAGCTTCAAGCAGCCTAGTCACACACCCATAAATTGAAGCTCACAGACCGCCCAATCAATCAAACCCGAACATTCTGGAAGAGGAAAGAACTAGCATTCAAAAGGTTCGGAGACTTTTCACAGTCCATTAAAACGTTTTCTATCACGTTCTCCATGTAAGGTTTTAATTAATTTTATTTTATAAAGGTGACACAGGAACACTGCTACACTCTAGCTCTCAAAACACATTCCAGAGCATGCACAAGTCAAACGAATATACCTGTGTCATATCTCAGTAGTCCTCCTTGTAGTCTGCTGGGCTGCATAATAGACTAGCTTCATAGTCCAGTCCAGTCCAGTCCACACAAGTTGCTCCTCACATTTGCAAGGATGTTCTACATCTTGGTTTCTGCCACAAGAAGGAATCATTACTATCTCTTACTGATGGCTGTGTGGTACTTAGGTTAGGACACTTTCAAGGCAAATAACTCTCAGCCACAATCTGAATATAAGTTTCCATTTGACTATGAGGGGGGAAAAGGAAGAGGGAGGGAAGGGGAGGAGGGAAGACAAGAGAGAAAGAGGGGAGAGAGGGAGGGAAGGCTCTGCAAGGGAGAAAGAGCATTGTGAAAGAAAAATCAACTCTGCTCCAGGACAACAAACAATAGAAACAAGGTGACAGGTCCAGTCAGGTGTTTTGGTAATGTGTCTACACGATCTTCTAGGCCCTCATGCTTATGAAAGTTAGACATCACAAATCTTGCAGTAAACACTGGGCATGTTCAAAGGAAAAGGCCATGCAGAATGTAAACAGAAAATAGAGCTCTGTTATCTAAGAAAGAGGTACATATGCCAAAATGATTTCAGTATTTTCCACCTCCCAAATCATTCTGATTACCAGTCTATTATGGCTACTTCAGAAGTAAAAAAAAAAAAAAAAAAAATTGTTTAAATTTTTTAAGGAGCATTCTTTTTAAATTACCTTTTTATTACACACTAGTATTTTGTGGCTCAGATACTGTCTCCATTCTTTTGATTTTTTAAAAATTCTCATGTAAGTATAATTTCTTGGAAACATGCCTCTGTCTTCAGATTTCTTCCCCCAGTCTGTTGACACTCTCCACTGAGACGTTGGTTTCAGTCATAAAGTCCTTCAGCCTTCTTCCTCCTCCCTCTGGATGCAGTTTCTCCATAGTACTCTCTAATGGGGTTTCTACTCAATCTTCAGGTCCAAGGCTTGCATTTGCTTCTCTCTTCATTAATGTCTACTTCATATTATAAATTATTTCAATAATTTGATTGAATTACCTATGTGTGTGTGTGTGTGTGTGTGTGTAATTTGGGATTGGGTACAACACCAGAAAGGATGTAATTTTGCCCTCCAGCAGCTCATATATCACAATGTCATCCATTCCTATAACATAAAACAAGGGTAAAGGGCTGGAGACAGCTCCAAGAGCATACTCTGCTCTTGCAGAAGACTCAGTTTGAAGCCCCAGTACCCACATTGAGGGGACTCACCACTGCCTCTTACTCCAGCTCCAGGGGATCTGAAGCCTCTGGCCAAGGCACCCTCTACTCATGTATACATATCTGTACAGAAACACATAATTAAAAATAAAATAAATTTTAAAAATTTCTAAAAATCAAGATGTCAGCTTTAACAATGCAGACATCAACTTGCAGGGAACCTGAGATTGTTGATCACTGATATTGAGAATGATCCCTAGCCCTGGATATAATGATTTCAATTTTGCTGTAACAATTTCACTCGTTACTGGTGGTAGCTCTCTCACATGGTACCTTATAATACCTTTACTAGTAGGCTCAGAATACACATTTTTCAGCTTCATGTAGGAACTTTGGAGCAGAAGAGTGAATTTTGTTCATTTCTATATTTTCTTAGCCCCTGATTCTTGCTGGCATTCCCAACTGCCACTCTGATTCTTGTCTGTGAATGTGTGCTGAAATATCTTTCTTAATGTCACTAAATTACTTCTAACAGTAAACAGCACTTATGTAAACATCATCAAGCAGAGCTGACTTTTACATTCTCAAAGTTTCTTTTCTCCACGGTATTACTGTTGGACCCCCAGAAACCCTCTTATCTCCCTGGCAGGGAGCCCACCGCAAAGCTCAGCACATGGGATGTCCTTGGGACTTGAATTAACTGAGCTGTTCTTTCTTATTCCCCTGGGACAAGTTTCTGGGTCTCCTAAGACCTCCCTGCCCCAAATGTCAAGCCAGTTGTTTCTTTTAGTGTTTGAGGAATTGGGGGAGATTTCACACACCTTATGAAATTCGCCTCTGTTTAACATTTCATCCCCGCATCTGTGAAGCCACCCACTTATCCTCCACACCGAGTTGTCATCTTTCTCCACCCGTGTGATCCCCTCCCTCCTGGCCCCAGCTCAGGACCAGTTTTTTCTGGCCTATTATGATTCTGACCATTGACTTGAACCACAAAGTGAATCTTTATCCTGGTGACTCAAATAAAAGTCTAATTTCACATACAGATAGAGAAATCTTAATCAGGTCTGGAACAACAGAGGAACCTTAGGACTTTTTCAGATATGACTTGTTGCCTTTTTACAAATTGTCTGTTAGTGACAGAAATTATTTTAGCATTTTGGCAAGTAGCACAAGCTGCTCCAGGTCTTTCCTCTAAGTTTGCAGCAAGACTCATTCCTAAGTAAACTTGCCCCAGATCTGGCAAGCTAACAGTTAAGACAGTGATATCCAAATGAACACAAAATACACATGATTTTCACACATTGACACTGGTGATCACCAAGACAGAATTAATACATCACTTTTTGACCCTTAACATTTACTTATGCTTTTACACCCTCAGACCTGTAAACCTCAAAACATTTTTAAACACTTTGTCAATTAGTTCAGGTAGAACAGGTTTTAACTGAGCCAAATTAGCAAGAGCAACAACTAGGCTGTCACTTTTACTGCACAGGCAGCGGCTGAGACGGCAGTAAATAAAATTCCAAATGTACATTCCTTTTGTCTCTCCTCAAGCAGCAGCCTGTCTTCTAGTTTTTAGTCAGCTCTATCTCAGTGGCAGTCATTACAGGGCACCTGAATCTTTAAAACCGTTTTCTTTACCTGAACCATATGCATATTTTAAAATACCATTTGAGTGATTTTTACACAAGAAAGTTTGGCTGTTGTCTCAAGAGTGGGTGCGTTCCACCCCCTCCTGCCTCAGCAAGGCCACAGGACTGTTATCTCAAGAGTGCCTGAGTTGCATCCCCTCCTGCCTCTTTCTGCTTGCTTTTTCTCATTAACCCTTTCTCTCCTATGGCTGAGAGCCCCAAACCAAGGCTGCTGAGTTGAAACTGGCAGCTCTGGCTGGGGTGGGCCCCAGAGGTCTGTTCAACGCAGCCCCCCCACCCCCCCGGCAGCTGGCCTTCCACCTCTTGCTTAGGCTTGGCTTGCATTCCCGGCTGGCAGCACTGCCACTTACCCACAGTATATGAGAGGAGTTGCTTGGCCCACATTGGATCTCGCGTGTTACACAAGAAAACAGACAAACACAAAACATATAACCATGAAACAGAGACAAACATGAATCAGACAAGACAATGGCGCCGCACAGTTTCTCAGAAGTTTTCAGATGTCTAAGAACAGAAAGTATGTATTTTTTCCTTTTTTTCACTTCAACTGACCGATAAGTCGCTCTGTCCTTGACTCCCTTAAAATGAGACATAATTATGTCAAGAGGTCCAGATGTAGTTTGTCCCACATCCAAAAACAAAGTCAGTCCGAGTCTAGCCATACACACACACACAGAATCTTACAGAAACAGCAGTGCACCCCCGGTGTTTCCAGAGTCAAGTAAGCACTTGGCACCACTGTCCGCCCAGAGCTCTCGACCAGAGAGTCTGTCAGCAGAAAGGCCTCCACAGCCTCCAGATTCCAAGCAGGTCAGGATCTCCAGGTGGGTCCTATGACCCCAGATGGGTCCTCTCACAACCCAAGCTTCCCGACACGGGTCGTCACGACCCCCAGACAGAAGGGTAGCTCATCAGCAGCCCTCCTACGGCTAAGGTGTAACCTCAGACCAATGGTCAAGCGTCAGAGAAAGGGGGGTTGAAGTCGACTGTCCCATTGTCAAGTCAGTCACAATTAACACAAAAATTAGACATAAAGAGAAACAGAGCACCGATATCGGACAGAATTTCCCTGCCGGTCTCTGCCAAACCAAAAGTATGGCAGAGATTCCGGCCAGATGCCGCGGGGCTGCCTGCCCCTGGCTCAGACGGAGAGGAAACCTCACGGCGTCCTCTCCAAAATCTACTGGAGCGTTCTCCAGGGTCAGACCTGACTTATACCGTCCTGGTAAGCTTAAGCCGCATGGCGGGATCCTCACGGACCATACACACCACAGACCGTTACAGACACAGTTCACAGCTCTGATCAGTTACTTGTTCCAAACAGACAGGCAGACAGGTGATCAGACAGACAGACAGACAGACAACAGATGCTCGAGATTACCTCCGATACCCGACTTGCGGGGTCTGGGGGGATGCGTCGGTTCCCGCCGGTCAGGGAACCAAAATGTTGGACCCGGCCCAAACCGGAACGCTGCAACCCCACAGAGACTCACAGACGGGATATCGATGCAAATAGCAAGAGGATTTATTCCAGTGCACTGGGACCACTCTAACACACAGGATAGAAGCGGCCCCGAGGAGCAAAAAGCAAGCCTTTTTATTTACTGTTCAAGCGGTTGCTAGGCACAAACCAAGTTGGGACAAGCCGATTGGTCCCCAAATTGTTTTTCCATTTTGATAGGTAGGGGCCAGTTAACCTGTAAACTGATTGGTGTTAGCATACAGCAAGGTTGCAGGCTCCTCAAAAGAATACATGCTCAAGGTTCCGGGCAACTGGGAGGAGGAAACTCCTCAGCCCAAGGTTGTGGGCCCAAAGTTGTGGGCCACCTGCAGGAGGGGGAAGCACACTCTCCAGTCCAAGGCTGTCTAGCTGCCTTGTTTGTCTAAGAAAAGCACTTCTTACAGAAATTGTTGTTAAGCTTCTGCCTGCAACTTGGGCCTAGTGTCAAGGGTCTCAAACTAGTCAGGGGTCTCAAACCCCACATTACATAAGATTTAACATTGAACATTATTCATCCAATTTTTAAATTTGTGTTTCTAGAAATCTGTCACATTGCTAGATATTTAAAAAAAAAAAAACATTAAAACTGGGAAAAAACTTGCCTTTCAGAGTGCGTCCTACAAATATCACCAATGAGTTCTTAATCTTTCTGTTTGGCAAAATCAACTGCTTGAAATACATTGAATGAGAATTCATAAGAAAAAGCACATTTATAAATGAGTTATATAACAAGGAGACTCAAAACTATCCATTCCTCACCATAAATTGTTAAAGTCATTATCAACAGATCCTATAAAATGAGGTCGTTATTTTGAAAGTAATTATAATACACTTAAATTTTTTTATTAAAACAGTTAATCTCCAGGACAGCCATAATTACAAACAGAGAAACCCTGTCTTGAAAAACCAAACTAAACCAAACCAAACCAAACCAACTAACCAAACAAACAAAAAACAAAACAGTTAATCAGCAAAATTGCCAGTCATTTACAACAGTTAATAACTTTAAACAAGCAGCATAATCCGACTTGAAAAATAAAGGTTCTTGCTTTTGTTGACATATAATCTTTGGCCTGAAATCCTGGTTTACAGTTTTATAACTTTCACCACTACAGCCTCTGGGGACGGATGACAGTGGGCAGAGTTCTCAAATGTTTCACGGAGATAAAATGACTACTGAGACTATTCACAGTCTGTGTGGTGACAGGAAGGGTGGATATATTCAGACCAGCACAACTTTGGGATTTCAGCATCGTGGACATGCAGCTGTAGTCTAAATTAAAGCATACATATCTTTCTTGTTTGCTTGAAAATTCAAAGCACAGAAATTACAGAGAAATACACAGGCTTAGGCACAAAGTTACAGGAACACAGGCTGATAGTATAGGACCAATGTCATGGGAAGTTGGGCAATTTCAGGTTTGACTTTATAGGGACATAGCCAGTTTCAGGGCAGAAGTCACAGGGACCTGGGCAAGTTCATGGGCCAAGTGGCAGGGGCAAAGGGAGGCTCATGGCAGAAATGAAGTCACTCTCTAGAAATTAGTATCTATCCTCCCACTGCTTTCAACTTAACATCTTTACTGATAAAACTGATAAAGGATGTTCTTGAAGGGAATCTAAAAGGATTGCAAATTCAAATGAGCAAGGAATGTGCAGAAGATAATGAAAAACAAAATCTAGAAAACTGAAAGAGAAATCATTTACAAACTCTACAGAATTTTGTTCCGTAACCAAGTATGAATAAAACCTATTTTAATTATTTAACAAGGAGCAGAGCAGAGTTCTTTTCATACCTCCCCTTCCACTCAGGCCCACAGATGTGTAAATACTTCTTAAGCACTGCATGACTGGATTTCACCACTTTCTCAGGAGGAAAAATAAAAAACCGGGGAGATTAGCAACTTGAGTCTGTTCTGTCCTCACACTCTAGATGGATCAGCACCACCTGGGTTGTTTCAGTTCCCAGCATAGACTCTTTACAGCATGGCTCACCCCCTCATTAATTACGCTTGATATGAATAATTTTATTTCCACCATACAGAAATCTGTACCAAGAATTCCACAGCTAAATCTCCCTTCCCAGAGCACACTGATTGCAATGGAGACTCCTTCAGGCCTCTCCTGCCTCTCCTCTTGCTGTGTAGATGCCTCTCATTCCAAAGCATCTCAGGTTAGATCACAGTTAAATGATTAATCAGGACTTGGGTAACTTTTATCTCGTCACATTCCAAAAGAGATTGTTGCTTTAGGTGTAAGCAAAGTTATGATAGAACCAATAATAATACAAATAAAAACTTGTATTTTATTGTAGATGATATGAAGAAAATCAATATTTAATTATTCTCTCCGGTCAAAGATAAAGTAACTAAGTGTAATAGTTCACTAGCTTCTAATGAGAGAATTAAAAAAAAGCAATATACCTAAGGGATTTCATCAAATAAAGATAAGACTTATTAATAGTTAGAAACTTTGGTTATTTTGTAATTAATATTGTTACACTATTTTTGGCATGAGATGTTTGCCTTTGTCTGAAAATAACCATCAGTGAAGCACGTGTTGTACATACAATGACAGGCTCCTGCGGAACACAGCGCCCTTATTTTGGTTTTACTTTGCCCAAAAGTTCAACTTTTAACATATAGATCCAGGTTTCAGACAATTTAGAGTGTCAGTCCAGATGAAAATGCGACAATAAGTTTAAATGTATATCTAAATGGAGACAGTTATATGCAGCAAGGTGACCGACGTCATCATCTATGAGACTGGCAACTTTCTGTTCACTGAAGAGGGGGGTTCTTCTGAAGATGAAGCGCAGGCCGGAGAGAGGGCTCAGGGCCGGGAGTGTGTGCTGCTCTTCCAGGATGTGCATTCAGCTCTCTGTGGGCATATGCGCGCAGGCATACAGAAACTCATAAACAGATAATAATTAGAGCCAGAGTACTTTTGACTTAGCTAATTGAATGGTGTGATATTAAATTTTAAAATGAAAACACAGTAGGACTAAAATACAAAATTATACAAACATCCAATTTTTGTAGAATTTTTCAACCAAAGCATCACAAGGTAAAACTCTAAGTACAAGTCACACCTTCTTTTTCTTGTTGCCGAAGACTTAACCACTAGACTTTGGCTCCTTTACCTGGAGAAGTTTACAAACAACTAATATTAGAAGAGAAACTAGAGATGCTCACTGCCTGCATGCAACAATTTATCTCATGTGTAAGCAAGCAAATACTATTAATTTTCAAAAAGAAGATAGATGTCAGGTTTTTAAAAAAAAGTTTTAGTGGTTCAATTTACATAGATTTGATAAGCCTTAATAATTGAATTTGTTTTGCAGTATAAGCTAATAGAATGAACATACTCACGGTCTCTATTAATTTTTTTTAAAAAAAAGCACAATTTTTGAAACTGTTTGACAATCACTGGTGAGTTTTGAGAAAAAATAATGATTCTGTTTACATATAACATAGTACTGGGTAAAGCCTTATCCTAATTGATTGCTGACCATAGACAAAATGTATTGTTTAAGGGAACAGCCATAGATCAGCCCCTTTAGAAAACACGATAAGTTCGAGGCTGTATAATTGAGCTCAGTAATTTGAACTCAAAACTAAGAATCCAGATGGGGACAGAGTCTGATTTTTGCATTCATTTGTGATTCTAATTATTGGCTAGCTACAGTATGCCTGTTACCTTGCCAGCTCTCATGAATAAATACATAATGATGAAAACAATTTAATGTCTAGTTGAAATGGAAAAACATCCACAATATTATACCAGCAAACAAACACATAATTAAGGATGGGAGTGTATCCCATGGAGTGTGGAATGAATGTGCCATGACAGTTTTCAATAAGCAGGGAAGGCACAGACATCTCTGAAGCAGCGGTCACGTAGAAGAATGGGTTCTAGATTGTTGATATTAGAATGTTCAGTATATCTACAAGTTAGCTCTGACAAGGTGGTGTTCCAGCAATCGATTCCCTGGTGCAGATATCAATTCTCGTCATCTTTCTGTGACTGGACAAATAACTTGGGTGACTTATAGAAGAAAGGGCTTGTTTTGGTTCAGAGTTTCAGAGATCTCAACCTAGATACCACAGGTGTCCCTGTGGCCTTGGGTGCAGCAGGGATTCGGAAAGTCTGGGAAGAGAAGCAAATCCACTCACTTCATGGTTGAGATGCAAAGAAGAGGGAGAGGAGGAAGTGGCTGAGTCCCATGGTGTCTTTCCAAGGATAAGTCTCTCATAGACTAAAGGCCCTACCCCTTACAGATTACAGTACCTCCCAACCTTGCAATCCTGGGAACATAGCATTTAACATAGTGGTCTTCAAGATACACTTGAGACCAAAACCACAGGGAAATTAACTCCGGTAGGGAGAAAATGCACATCTTACAGAGAAACTGTTTTCCCAACTGTCTTTATGGTAGTCGGGAATTACTGAAGGTTTTTAAGCAGCCGTGATAATATGAACAGAAAGGCTTTAGGAGATGTTGGTCTATGTCAGGGTATGATTTGTGAGCCAAAGTTTCAGTATACTTTAGATTATCTTTCCAGGAAGTTGACCGTCCAAGTCGCCATGCAGTAGACACTTCATAGGAAAGCATCTGTGGTGGAGACAGTTTGATTCAATATTCCAATGAGGATTCATGAGGAGTGAGTTTGTCTTCAGGTACATCACTACCTGTCTCAGTGGAGAGATATTTCCTCTGGTGATAAGCAACACTTAAATGTGTGTATGTTGCCAGAGTTTATGACAGTAGTTTATAAAATATGCTTTAAAGAATCATGTCCCATTAGATGTTCTTTGATGGCTAAATTAAGTTGGCAATTTCTCTATATTTGTTCTTTCCTAAAGGATTATGTACATACAGTGTATCTAGTATAAAGATAGTCAAGTAATCAGCGTATCTCCCATGGGAATATCTTAACGTGTTTTCTGAAACGGTACTCCATTGGTACAAAACGAGAAAACTGGTTTTGACTGTAAATAAGAATAATGATAATAGTAATTATTATCATTGCACAATAATAATAAAGCAGAGAGTCAGAAACTGACGGTTTACAATTTACTGTATGGAGTTCCGAAGACAGCTAGTTCAGAGTGAGCTCAGTCGGCAGTAAGCCTTGAAGGCTGAGCCTTTCTGGCTTTAGGTTTGAAGATCACATTATATGGATGCTGAAGACTTCCAGGTCTAGGCTTAAGCTTAGATTGTAAAAAGGCTGAAACCCTCTAGGACTGGGGATTGAAATAGCCAAGGAATAAACTGTCCTCTGCTATGAACCCACGAGAAGAATACGTTTACAGAGATCTGCAGGAAGTAGAGTAGCCACAGCAAATCAATGGCTTTAGGAAACTCAAAGGAGCAGATCAACTCAAATACAGCAACTGGCAGATACCTCAAACAACATCTGTCCTCTGAAAACATAGAGAAGAATAAAGGGGGGAATGGAGAGGGAGAAGAGGGATAGCTTGGGTTACTGATTGGGACCATGCCAGTAAAACCAAAACAATGGCAAATGATTGATATTATATAGTATGTGAGCTTTTGAACTTGTTATTCCCCCCATGGCTAGGACCACCTGTCAGGCGAGCCCTGTACCACTTCTCTCCCTATGCTTTCCTTTTTAAACTTCCTATTATTAAGCAAAACATTTATCACTGAATATGAATCCCTAAACCCTGATGTTGACATATTTCAATCAGCATAATTCCCTGGAGAGGCACCCAGATTACCAGAAGACTCACCCTAGATCCTTTGGATTCCAATATTTTATAGCATGGCTTTGCTCTTTTCATTTATTCTGAAAATGTTGAGGATTATTCTAGCTCAAGGCTATTTCATATTAAGCTTCTGTGAACAGACAAACACAGGTTTAGGGTCAGTGTGAGTCCTAAATTTTGGGTGATGTGTCTAAGGATGCAATTGTGAAATTTCTGAGTGACTGGATAGATAATAAGTGCACAGGTAGCTTTTTTTAAGAAATGAAAAGCTGCATTTACAAATAGTGGCCATTTAGCATTTATACCAGTGATGTGCACATGATCTAGCTTGCCTGGATCCTTCCCAGCAGGTGATTTTCCTGTGTGTAATTTCATTTCTTCTGAGTGATGTGCAGTGTATCCATTTTATGCTTCCTTGACAGATAACGATTCTGAGTGTCTTTCTGTACTCCTTTACCATCCATCGCTTTGCCCACTTGCAGGTTTCAGTTCCTGTGTTTCACCCAATTGTTTTTTATTGAATCACTTAATTTATTGCTATTGTTTTGCCTTGCTTAAGAAAAAAAAAACTGAGCAATGTGTAATTGACATAGAAAACTGTAGCTGGCTATTGCTTAAAACATGGGAAATTTACAGTGTTCACCCATAAAGCCATCATCTCAGATCATGCTGCACATCCAATTCCCCTTGTTGTGTCCATCAACCTTTCAATTGTCTGTCAGCTATGATCTATGATCTATGATCTATCAATCATCTATCATCTATCTATCTATCAGTGGCTTCCACTGCAGATGCTGAGCCAAAGAATCCCCCCCCCCAAAAAAAAAATTCATTGTCTCAATTCTGAGCAGTGCAGCTCATGATTCAGGACAATTATGCTTCCTGTGTCACAGATTAGGCAAAGGGTTGATTATCTAAACTCCTTCTAAGGAGTTGAGCTCCTAATTAGAAAGAAGAAAAACAGCCTTTTCAATAGATGTCTCAGAGTCAATAGAATATACGCTTCCTAAAGAAGAGCTTTAGTCTGTAAAGAAAATCCTCACCAACAGCATACTTCTCAGCAACTGCAGTTCCCGTGGGGACACAGCATCCTTGTAGGTAGACCTTGTATTCCTACGTCAGTCACAGTGCATCGTCTCCAGTGACTAATGCTGGGGACCAAGGGTGGTCATGACTCACACTGTAATATGCGTGTACAAACCGTTTTGTCCAAATGAGTTTTAGTACAATATTTCTGTAATGAAAAGTAGCTTTAGCACACTTATCATTTGGCAGGAAACGATAGAACTGGCCAACTTGGTTTCTGAAATACTTCCAGGATCCAAGAAAATCAACTTTAAGGATAGACTATTATTTCATCCCAGCCTCTGGGCAACAGCTGTGTTTAAGGTAAATTAAATTCTGACTCATTCATGAGGTGGTGAACGGAAGCCTCACTCAGCTGTCCGTTGCTTCTGTGACTCACCCAACTTTAGAGCTGTCAAGGCAGCTTGACACAGACCTTATTAAGCTATCTTTATTTTACAACATTTAATAGGTATATATGACTAAAACTTTTCACTTTTATCTAATACTTTATATTCCATTGCCCAAGGACATAAGATGTATCTTAAAGATATGTTTCTTGTTGAAAGCAGAATGACTACATTACAAAGCCAGGTTATAGGCTTATCATAAATATTAAGATCACTGACACTTGACTTATTTAGAGAGATGAAGAGAGACTTTTATTAAAATATTTTCTTTTATGTTTCATGTGTCTGTGAGTACTGTTTACCATAGCTAAGTTGCCAATTTAAACATACAAATTGACAAAATGAGGACTTTGCCAATGTCTACAATTCCCCAGAATTTGTAAGTAACTCAATTTTACTTCAATTTATTTAATGCTCAACTTTCAGTTGACATGGTGTAGATCCATTTATTCTCCCAATGCCTCTAAAGATCACCATATATAGTTTCTAGTATATAAAATGCTAAGAGCATATTCAATGGGATTTCCCACTTGTATTCTCTTATACTTTCCACATTGCCACCATACTTACAAAAACCAAACACCTTTCTTTTGAAAATTAAATTTGACTTGAAAAGAGGTTGCTTATTTGAGCCCTGCAATTCAGAAGGAAATACAATATTAAGGATATAGAGAAAAATAGGATGTGAAGATCATGGGCTTTTCCTAAAACCAGAAGCAATTAAAAGGCAGCATATGGGCTGGAGAGATAGCACAGCCTTTAAAAGCTAGGCTTACAACCAAAAAATATAAAAGGCAGCAAAGGAACATTCTAGAAAAATCTTCACTGTGTAGGCAAAAGGTGATACAGCTTATCATGGGATACCTTGTGAGGGATAATATCTTAGATACCAGGAGATGAAATAGGTGTTAAAGTATCAAATACTAGTGGGCAATTATTTCATCCTAAGCTGGTGGGCTGGAGAGATGGCTGTAGGAAATCCACTGGAATTCATTTTCCAGACAAACATCAGGCAGTTCATGAACACTGGAAATCCTCTCTCCAGCAGATCACATGCCCTCTTCTGTCCTCTGCAGGCACGTGCATGACTGTGCTCATACCCACAATATCCCTCTACACATAGATACAAATACACTTCAATAAAAATATAATAAATCTTAAAAGAAACCAAGATTATTACATGATTAACAGGAGCAAGGGAGGGTGTGATAGTAAGTGTGCATCAGAGGGCAGGAATTGGGAGCAGAAAGACTTAGTTAATTTCCCCTGACCTTTAATTACCTAAGTCATGAATGCAGATGTATTTCAAAATGAGAATTGAATTTGAAGCTTTTCTGATCATTGTCATGAAGACCAGTAATCAAATTAATAGCCAAGAAGCTTCTCACTTTCAAATGGAAAACTGTGCGTGTAATCTCTGTCCTCTGCACTGCTGCTTCTGTGAAAGCCAATGTAGGAACATCAGGATCGAACATGACCTGGAGGTCACCTCAAATGTAGGGCCTCTGAAGATTTGGGTCAGGCTTGTGAGCCAAGCTCTGCAAGTGCTAAGAAACCTATGAGTCAAGACGTTGTCACAAAGGACACAGGGACTCCTAAGGAGCACTCCTCACAGACTCCGAAGTGAGTGATGATATGCATGTCTTTGCAGCGTATAACCGTACAGTTATGTGGTACACGGAAACAATGTGCTGACGTCTTCAGAAGACTGCACCAACAGAGCAGCGGGTCAGCGATTAAGACAGACCTGAAAAGAAGCGGCCGTTAGAATCAATTCCACAAACGTATGTGAATATTTATACTAAATATGCTGACTCCTGACTAAGGCGCTCACATGCTCTGATGTGCGCTTAAAGGCACCAACATCTTGGAAGATACGCCCTGTCGTGAGAGCATCAAGAGCAACAAGCTGATTCTGCATCTTTGTACCACGTGCTTCTTTGGTGGTCTCTGCGCAGTTCTCATATATCCCTGTTGCCATCAGTTGAGTTCACTAGTTAGAAAGTCTCAACCAGGCAGTGGTGGTGCACACATTTAATCCCAGCACTCAGGAGGCAGAGGCAGGCGGATCTCTGTGAGTTCGAGGCCAGCCTGGTCTACAGAGTGAGTTCCAGGAAAGCCAGAGTTACAACAGAGAAACCCCGCCTCGAAAACTAAACCAAACCAAACCAAACCAAGCGGTCTCCTGACAAAATGATCCAAATATTAAACTATTCCAAAAAGATCTTTCTGTCTAACTTTTAGTGTTTAATAAAAAATCATAACAAAAGGAGGCGCTTGGTCACATGTCAGTGGTAAGTAGAAACATGCGTGCTACTGCCTTCTACAGCACATCCCTAGTGTGATCCATTCTGGAACCTGTCTCAGAATTCCTGATGGCATGAGCTTTTCTGGTATTCAGTGGACGAGGCTTTTCAGAAAGGGAAACCTGAATAGATAAAGAAACGAGCCATCTGCTTTGAATGGCCAAGCAGCTGTTAGCTCTTTGTGATGTGCTTCTCTGGAGCGGAGTTATTAAACTGCTAATTCCAAATATATTTCCTCTTAATTAAACCAAGTGTGGAGACCTCCACGGCAGAGGTCTCTTCGTGAAAAGCAAGGTGGGCGATGATGGAGTGATTAATGAAGAGGTAGACTATATGTTTTCATAGTTCATCAGCAAGCTTTCTGTCTTTAACCTTGGAACGTATTTTTTTCAGCAGACTTAGAAATTCTGTGCTTAGCGTCTTTCTATCATTCTGCTGTTGTTATCTACAGGTGCCTTGCTGTACACAAGTCTACTTTCCTAAAATGTCACAGCAGTCAGAGTACTCATTCACATGTGTATTCAAGTCCATAAGCGTGCTGCTGAATAATCGAACTATGTGACCTCCTCCCAGCACCGTCTTGCTTCTCTCTGGAGTTATCCACATGGATGCTGGAGCCAGCATCACCGTCTCTTCAGCTAATAAGCAACCTTGAAAGCCTTAAGGGTTATCCCAAGGGGGGAATATCCAGTTAATGCAGTTAATGATGTAGATCTCCAGCAATCTGTGAGAGGAGCTATTCAATACCATAGCATAATAGAAACAAATATATATATATATATGTGTGTGTGTGTGTGTGTGTGTGTGTGTGTGTGTGTATTTAATTCAAATACATGACACATGCATCAGTCTTGAATAAACACTTCTGGGTTTTTTCTTCTATATCTGAATGTATACTCTACTTTTGACACCTTTGTGGCAGTTTCAGATAAATATTTCTAGCTCTAAAACGTGGGATCCTTACCAAATTCATCTTCAAACCTACAGCAAATTACAAATGACTCTTCCAGAACAAAAGTAATAATTCCTTCTTCACAGGCTTTTTAATTAGTGGTAAACTAGAGTATTGTACAAACGCTCAGAAGAAAATTGGGAGCAAAAAAGCAATTTATCAAATGCTATCTATTAGACCAATCCTTTGTCATAAAACTAAAACCCATGGTAACAAGAAAGTGACATTCTTTGACATTGCTACCGCTAGTGTTTCCAAATGTATTCTTGTAAAGATCCTTAAAAACATTATTGATAGGGATTACCAATATTAAAATTCCCTATAAGTCCTACCTTAATGTATTTATCTTTGTTTTTACTAGGACTATAGGTCAACAGATTATAGCGTGGTCTGAGGGAGGGAGCTATGTTCTGGAAGGGTAGCATTTGTGACAGATTATTATGTCTAGGATTGACCTTTTCTGACACTGTGTCAAAAACCAACACTTCAGCAGACTTCAAACAGATGTAGTTGCATTGCCCATTAAAACATGGTATATGCAATGCTTACTTCTCTGTGACAAGGGAATTGCATTTTGGATGACCTAACAGTGTGTAAAACATTATATCAAGGTGTACATGGTAGTATGTTTAACCAGTGAGCACAGTAAAGCAGCTGGTGCCCCATTAAGAATAGTATTGTCTTTCCCTGCCCTTGAATGTATCCACTCCTACTTCATAAAATTTGGGAATCAGCTGACTACATATCAAACCAGCACATTTGCCAGATCATTGGAATCATGGTGACTTGTATAGGCTATCTTGGTTCTTCAAAAGAAGACAGATATCAAACAGAAGACTCAGGAACCATAGGCCTCCAAAACCAAGAAATGCAATTCCTACAGTAAATGTCTAAACAAACACATCATGCACATACATGTGTAAGAGCACGCATGCGCGCGCGTGCACACACGCGCACACACACACACACACACAGAGAGAGAGAGAGAGAGAGAGAGAGAGAGAGAGAGAGAGAGAGAGAATGCCAAGCATCAAGCATTTGTCCTAAAATATACTCTGACCAAAGTAGATGTATTACTGATATATTATATTTTAGTTTGAATACAAAACATTGGATTTTGAGAGGAACTAAAGTTGTTCTGTATGGAGTCCCAAATACTTAAAACAACTCAAGACTGGGTAATGTCACGGGTATTATTTCAGTGATGTGCAGGAGAGAACATCTATTCTGAGTGAATGTTTTCACTGTATGAGGTGGATTTTGCAGATTCTAGTAAACAAATGCAAATTTGTAAAGAAGAACACACGTGAGTTATAAGTAGAGGAGCCATATTGGAAATGGAAAAGTTTAAGTAGGGATGGCGTTAGGGAATGGCCAAAATGAGAGGACGGGGGAATTAAACAAACGCAAAGGTAAATGAAAACCACACGGAATTCTGCTATTTTGTAAGTTAATTAAAAGACAGGGAAGATGCTCCCCAAACCATTGATTATTAAACAAGAATCCCAGTGCTGAGGGGGGAAGGATGTTTCCTCATGAAGTGTTCCATTCACACCTGGATTCAGGTCTGCAGGGATCAGACCGGATCTCCCTCCTTACTGCTTTGCTTTCACAGTGAAGGAAGGTGCTACACGGGCTGCCTCAAGGGAAAAGTAACCAGAGGTCTTATCCAACTATGAATTGTTCACACTACGTTACCAACCCGCTGGGAGAGATGTGCCTTCTGGTGCAATACTGTCATGACAGGAACTCATGTCTGGTACTGTAAGCCAGGTCAGTGCCCATGACTAGAACGTTTTCCTTGAAAAGAGCCTGTTATTATATGGACATGGTATCAAACTGCCTTCTAAACGTCTATGTTGTAGTCATACGTGTTTATACTGCTTTCAGTCATGGCCAGATAAGCTTTAGTTTGCAGTGAGTGGTGGTTACTGCAGAGACTCATAATAGGTCAGAGTGTTGAGAAAAAAATAACTATGTAACTATATAACTATATAACTATACATAGTTATATATATAGTTATATAGTTACATAGTTATACAACTATATATATATACATATATATGTATATATATATACAGTAGTTTAGAGCTAAGCAAGCAAGATATACATATATATATTCTCATTCTTTCCAAGGCATCTATATATATATATCATCCCTTCCAACGCTTAGGGAACTTTGCAGAGGAGGGTATAGGAAGAGTTTAAGACCTAGAGGATGCAAAGGAGTGTTGGAGAATACTGTCTTCTGGTTTGGGTATGGCTATTTCACTCATGAATCCACAGCAACAATAGCTCAATGCATGAGACTTGCACAAGATCTTTCAATGTTCCATCATGGCTTATAAGTCTAACCCCTACTTGTGGGGCTATGAACAGTTAATGATTGGTGGGGGAGGTGGAGTCTTTTGCCTTCGTGGTACACTACTAGTGCATCATCTACACCGAAGCAAATACCCACCTTATCCATGCTCATGCAGGAAACACTAATCTCACACAGTGAGCTGAAAACAATCAGAATATGAAAGTAGGAGGGATACTTTGGGGGAAGAAGGAGAAAGGCGGGATTCAGTTGGAGAAATCCAGGGGCTAGAGAGGATAATGGAGTAGATATCGTCAAAGCACATTAGAGGTATCAATTGTGAAAGAATAAATTTATAAAACAGAAAAAAGTAAAACTGCATTTCTCACATTAGGACATGTATTTTTTTCTAGAATGTTCATTTTGAATTAGACCTCACAGGCTACCGGGATTGTTCTCGCCAGAGTTTCTATCAATGGGTGTTTTGGAAGTGAGGTCCACTCTACTGACTCCCATGGAGGTGATAATACATGCTCATGTACATCTAAGCAATAGGAAAAAAATACTTTAGGAGAAAGGTTTATTTTGGCTCAAGTTTTCAGGGGAGTCTTGTCAATCCTGGTAAAGAAGGTGAGGTAAAATTTATGAAGATCACAGCTAATGTTTGTTCCTCATGTGACTCAGGCAAGTAGGAAGAACAGAGAGCAGCCCAGGGTCTGAACTGGACATAGCCTTTTAAAACATACTCTCAGAGGCTCACTTCCTCCAACAAGGACCCAATTTCAAAGGACTCTTAAACCCGCCCTCCCCCCCCACAAAGACAAAGCTACCAGCTGAAGAGCAAGTTCACATCAGATGAACCTGTGAGGAGTAGTTCTCATCCACACCACTAGAGGACACTCTAATGCAAAGATGACATAACCAGGATTAAGTCCCCTGGTCATTATGTCATGCATTTCACCTGCAAAGGACTTCCTGATTAAAGAGCGGAGCATTCCTAACCTTACTTCCAAGTGAACAAATGTAACCAAAACTGTGGCGAGTACATATCTTTTGCCCCCCCCCCCCAAAAAAAAAAAAGAAAGAAAGGAAGGAAGGAAAGAAGGAAAGAAAGGGAGGAAAGAATAGTTTTCACTGAATGGAGGCAGAAATATAATTTTAATAACCACAAAACGTGAAGGTAATTATGTCTCGAATAAGTCACTCGACAGGCCCACCCACTTTCTCACTTCTAAGTGAAGCTCCCAATGATTATAGAAAAGAGCCCAGGCTCCTCATTAGTCTGCTGACAGACAGGCATGTGTCTAAATCTCCTATGTGCAGCACCCAGGAGGTGTAAGAATGCACATTCCTAACTCCCCAAGCTTCAGTGGCTTCATCCTTGTAGTGGCTGCAGTGGATAAAAGAACCTCAGTTCTTTACTTTCTAACGGGATGGAATAATTCCATGAAGATTTTAGACAATGCAAAGGTCAATGGAGTTTTTGTTTGCTCGTTTTCTGTTTTGTTTGGATTTGTTTTTCGAATAACAGTATTCAGACAGTATTATCATGACCTGATAACAGCGCGGCTGTCTCTGGCTATCTCTGTGCAGGAAGGTAAGAAAATAACTATATGATATTACTACCAGGCATCCTTAGGATATTCCTTCCTTTCTCGTTGTCGATACTAGACCTTAAGTGTATTTCAGCTCCCTTTAGGTTTAGGTCCTGTGACTTAACTAATCGAGCATGGTTCACCTTGGGGCTTGCTGAATCTGGGTGGTCTCTATATCTGGCCTTAGAGCAATTTAGCTTGTCTCCCTTTCTTGATCACTGTCCTCAATAACTGCAGAGTGTGCTATAAACACAGTACTCTGAGCTGGGCTAGAACTGTGATGCAGGCCTGACCTTGTTCTCGTCTCTTGTTAGGAAGGTAAAGTCACATGTGAAGAAGAAACTATCCAGGAATGGGCCTGGCTTAGAATTCTTTCCCCTGGAAGGAGAATGCCCTTCAAAGCTTTGCCAAATGTCCTCTGGATTATGTCACATGGGGTTGCAGTGGAAAAATTGGGAACGTGCAGTCAAGATTCCATATGCCCTGGTCACATTTCCTGAGAGGAGCCTTCTTATGATTAACACAGGATTTATTTTCTCCTGCATTTCCTAGGACTTGTGAGCAAATCCTTTAGACAAAACTTGCTGCATGCCAGTGTGCCCGTCTCACTACTCAGAAAGATAGGTGGCTACGGCCTGGAAATCTAAACAGTAGTCTGGGTTGCAATGAACTCAACTGGAGGCCATCATTTTTTCTGTTCCGCTATTCTGCAGATGGAGGAAGTCATCTCAGGATTATTCATTAGTGAGCACTGTATGGCTGAACTAACTTCTTGAGCTATTAATGATCAAGTGGTAGTATCAGGGTTTCCTAAACCCAGTCTGGCCCAGATTCCAATTCTTGTATAAGCAGACTCATTATACTTCCCTCAACAGGGATGAATAACACGCAATCAGGAAAGTGTGAGTGGGAACAAGGAGCAAATATTCCAACTCCCTTCCCACTGCCAAGGTTTCTGCTATTCAGCAAATCAGAGAAACTTAACTTTCCACTCACTCAGCCATGCATTTTCAAAATGTTGCAAGTTCCTCTATACGTGCTTCTTCTGAGCAGAAACCTCATCACCACACCTGATTTGTCCTGCAGGGATGACGCCACAGCGCTATTCAAATCCAGCCACAGACATAGCTACTCCATTGCGTCAGTTTGCTCTGCCTTCCCTTTCTGCTGATGGCAATTGCACTCCCAGTCACATGTTAGAGAGTGGAGTTGCAAGAGCTATTCACTTAAATCCGCTGGCGATAACTCCCCTGCAATCTGACAGCTGTCTGTCCACCAGGCTCTCCATTTATGAGGACTCCGGTCTTGAAAATCCTCTCATTCAAATACTCCATAAATTAAAGACTTCCAGACATCATGGATTTTATTGTTAGCATACTGTAAAGTCCTATATTTAGCCGTGCAGCTTCTGAAGTAAATTTATAAGCCATGGAATGTGATTAACTAAAGAAATCAAATAAAAATAAAGCATTTGTAAGATTACCTGACACAGGCAGTGGCTGCTATAAGCTGCTATTGAATAAAAGCGAGCACTGTGAACACTAGACAGAAAAAGTTTAATAAATGTACACAAAATCTACCACCCGCTTGGAGCTCCTATCATCAACTTAATACTCTCAATACTTTATTAAACATATACAATAAACATGTCCTTTAGTACATTTTTGGTTTCTCTGGATGTTTGATCAAGGGAAAGGGAGAGTTTTCACTGCCAATAGACACAAAGGATGTCTTCAAGGTTGTATTCTGTGTTCACCAAAATTATAAGTTTAGAATGCTCAGGGAAAATAGGAAAATCAGATTTTTCCCCCAACTAATGAAAGATATTTAACATTAATGACTCAAATTATAAGGAAATTATGTTAGGTTTATATAGCACTTAGCTTACCTTCGTATCCTGCCGTTAACTAGCCAGCTAATGCAAATCTCTTAACAATGCATTAGGTAAGATAAATTATGTAGCATGCTAATTAAATAAGGTAACATCTACTCTATAAGTACTATAGTATTTTATGTTCATTTATTAACAATATTTGTTTAGTAATAAATGTAAAACACAAAAAGGCTTAGTTTGGCCATTTTAAGAATGATTTCCTTATAATAACCCTATTTTTCTCCAAGTAGGTAGAATCTCATGGAAAAAAAAATGTTAAGTTAGTATCTGATTAAATTCTCAGACTGCCATTTTAATATTCAAGTGACAAAGGACTGCTTAGCATGCAAGTCTGTAATCCCAGTACTTCTAATGCCAAAGAACAGCCTAGGCAATTTAAAGAAAGAGGAGGAGGAGAAGGAAGAGGAAGAGGACGAGGAAGAGAACGGGGGTGTCTGAAGAGTGAAGGGAGGAAAAGGAGAAAGAGGAAAGGAGAATGATAAATGTAAGCTCTAGAGCCTCTACAGGGTCACAGGGTTGGTTTCTTTTTCTTTTTTCTTTTTTTCTTTTTATCTTGGAAACTCACAACTTCACAGCCAGAAATTGTAAAGTATCCATAGATTATATCCGTGTGAGATCTGTACACACTCTACATGAATAGTACCATAGGGCTGGTGAGACAGTTTAATGTGTAAAACACTTTCTACATAAGCCTGATGCTCTATGCCTCTTCTGCACGCACACACACACACATACACACACACACACACACACACACACAGAGTAAAAACTGCTACTACTGCTATCACTAATAAAAATTTTAAGAGTTGTGTGTTTTGCATACATTTCTACAGTTCAATGGTAAATAAAAGTAGCATATTGAACCAAGTACAGGTGGTTTTTATAAAAGAAACAAAACAACGTCAGCAGCCACAAAAATGTACATATTGTTCTTTGCAGCAGGACTTCAATGTGGTTATTGGACCAGTACAACTAAAATAAACATTCACAGGCTTTCTAAGACTTCCTAACAGGTAACAGGAAAGACTGAGATTCAGAATCAGGTAGGTGGGACAGCTTCTGCCTGGTCAGCTCTGCCTGGGCCAGCCTTCTCTGCTTGGGTCAACCTCTGCTTGGGCCAGGCTCCTCTGCTTCAGTCAGCTTCCATAGACAACACTTTCCTTCCTGGAATTTGATCTCAAACTGTATCACAGATGCAAACCCACCCTGGGGTAGAAGGTCTTTGACTTTTTCTTACAAGTCAACCAGACCCATAATCATGGACAACTAGGGGACTGTCATTACTAAGATTTCATTTTAATGCCTTACATAAGGTGACAGTTCCCCCAGGAATTTATTTCCCAGATAAAATATGAATTGAAAGCCCTCTTAGCTTGGAGAGAAGCTAAGTGTAACATTCATTTACTTCTGTGGCATCTTCCATGACTCTCTTTTAGAATTAGGGAACTCTACTCTTCTCTTCAGGTGACAGAGGTGACAGCCTTCTTCCTGAAGGGCCTTGGTTATGCATCTCAGAACCCAGACAATTAAAATTATTTCCTGGGCTATTTTTTTGCCCTTGGAAACTCTTAATAAATATGATTTTAATGATTTTAAATATGAATTTAATAAATATGATTTAATAATTTAATGTGCTTATTTATTGTAGACCAATCAGTGGTCAAGCTATTCTTTCTAGTGACCCAAACAGTCACTCATTGCTAGTGATCCCATTGTTTAAGACATTAAACTTCTGTGGTAAGAGACTATGTTTTAAAGGGTGTGACTTCTCAATAGAGCTGTGTACCTCTTGTGAGGGTTTTGATGAAGGGAGTTAGCCTTTCTCATCCTTTCTGGATTCCTGTTCTATGTAGCCATTTCTTTCTTGTTCACGCTTTTTCCAAGAAGTCATCCCCAGTTAGACCTCACCAGAGATTGAACCATTGCAGATGCACAGTGTTGAAATTGTAATTTTCAAGATTATGACCTAATAAATCCTTTTTTTTTTCTTTTTAATGCATCTGGCTTCAGACACCTTGTTATAGCAATGTGTGTGTGGTGGAGGGGGCATAATCTTCTCATTCTATTCTACCATGGATGAGGAATCAGAGGCAATTCTTTCATGTCTGCTTTTATTGTTTTATTCTGACTGCCCTTTAGTTTGCCATTTTTATTGACAGAACAACAAGAAGAGAAACATCCTCTCTGTATTCTGCATCAGCAACACACCGCACGTGTCTGATGGGTGCAATGCTTACCACTCATCTTTAAAACATATGAGCTTGTTATTACAGCCCACAGCCAAGGAGCCCCAACTGCACTCGTCCACTTCTAGTGCACATCAAACACCCCATCAGTCCAGGCCATGCTTGCCCCCCACTTGGTATTCAGTTGCTAAGCTCTGATGTTCCCAGCTTTCCCATCATTCTTTGGGATAAGCGCTGTCTACGGTCATCCTCTGAGAGCTCACAGGGACACAATGGCTGCTGATGCTCTGAAAGGAAAATTCACTTATTTCTGCCCAGAATTTAGTGTGTGCTTGTTGCTGATGGAAATAATTGATTGATCTTCCATGGTAAACCTAGATTTGGCATTTTATTTCTTTGTAGTATATAAGACTCGTAGGAGCCCAGAAATGCTTTAAAATTTCTTCTAAATTTAGAAATACAAAGTGGAGATGCAGGTTTATGTTTTCATGAACTATCCACCTTTATATTAACACAAGCATCTCTCTCTCTCTCTCTCTCTCTCTCTCTCTCTCTCTCTCTCTCTTTCTCTCTCACACACACACACACACACACACACACACACACACACACACACACAGATGCTCTTTGACTTATGACAGAATTGTGTTTTAAACTGGAAACTCTTGTAATATACCTAGGCTGAGGTATATTACAGCTGAGCTGTAAGCAGCTGCAGAACAAATGTTTTATTTATTTGTTGCTGAAAAACTACCGAACACCAAGTCAGTAGTGAAAACTGTTGAATAGCTCATGTAATTTATTAAATGCTTGGCTAAAAATGGAAACACCCAGGTGTGTGCACCATGAATGCGTGTTAAAAGGCCGTGTCTGTTAAATGCATACCATCTTAGCTCCATGGTGATAGTGGATATCACGAGTTCTTGCCATCATCTCAAAGACAATGCATATGTACATACACATTTTGTACAAGAAGGCTGTATGATTGTAGAAGTATCTCAGTCCCACGGAAGTCACAGAGCAGCTTTTCTTGCTTACCTTCCAATAGAGAACTAACTAACTCTACATTTTCTCTATTTCATCTTGAAATTGATGAGAAAGATTTGAATTTTTAACCTTATTTATAGCAGCTATATGATGAGATTTATTAATAGATACAAAAAAGAAATGATGTATTTTAACCCATTAAGTAGGCAAGGCATAGAGACAGGTTCTGACACCAATTTATAAAAGAACAGAAACAAATATGTGACCAAAGCCAGATTTGCCATCACACCAAGCACTGCACAGTGTGGTCCGACTTAATACTGGCGACCAGAAACCACTGCCTCACCTTAAAAAACAAACACAGGAGTCACCATGATGAAACCCAGCATGCATTCTGCTCCGTAAGCTGATCTCTGCTTCTGTCTGTGAGGCACAGGATTGAGTCCTGAAGAACCTTGGTTCCTTCATTCACCAACTGTCCAGATCCGAACAACTTTGACGATGTAAAGTGGAACTCAGGGCTCACGTTGGTGCCATGCAGCTGTCATCACTCATTGTCCCCTCGTCTATGAGATGAGGCTATTACTGATTTCTGCACGAGTGTTACGAATATATACGGGCATGCATGAGATATTAAAATTAAAATGTTAAAAAAGTACGATGTTATGTCTCTCTCACAAGATTCCCACTGCCCTATAAGACTGTAATTAGGAAGTATTTTGATGTCATGAATCTCAGTTGAACTGTATGTGGGGGAACTGGCACATTATTGAATTTTCAGGCACATTGCCCCTTAAGAAGGAAGGCAAACATGGGAAATGATCCAGTTGGTGATGGAATTAGTCTGAGTAGTACATCACAAACAAGGCCTCAGAAAAGTAGAAATGGAATACGGTACACCATACACACACACACACACACACACACACACACACACACACACACACAGACACACACACACACACACATTCCATATGTATAGTATGCAGTTTATGCTGTTATTTTATGTTACTAGGGATAGAACTAGGGAATTTATTCATGCTGTACCACTAAGCAACATTCCCAACTGTTTTTACTAGATGAACATACACCATACAAATATAACTCCTTGTCAATAATTTTTATTTGAAATCAAACCTTTCTCAAATCAACTTTGGGATTATGGCGTCAAGCCTACAATGGGTTAAGTCTGGCAGAGGACTGTAATGCCTCACAGTGCCATCTCCTGGTCAATAGCAGAAGTGCGGCTCTAGAGTTCTTGGGCTTCTTGTTCATCTTGCTGCTATCCTGATGGCAAGGATTAATATTATTGCTATTGTTGTTTTAGACAAAGTGGTCGTGCTCAAACTCAGCTGAGTTCAAAACAGATCTGCCACTTTCCATGTGTGTAAAATAAAAGGTGAACTCTCTTACTAGATGGGAGGCAACTGAACTCTGTGTGAGCAAGTGTGTCCCTGAGTCTTGGCACTGGTGCCTGTTCCCACCAGTCTGCACGCATTTCCCATCAGCCCCTTTGTTTCTGATTTACTTCCGATCCTGAATGCCACACGTTTTACTGGAAACCATTATTGTCTCAGGATTCCACCCTGGCTGCTTATGCCCGTTAAATCATGGGTCTACACTGCAGCTCTTTATTAATTTTGTGACCTCAAATGTATTAACTTCTCTGATCCTGAACATCTTAATCTATAAGGAAAGGGCTCAATGGGGTACTGAAGAAGCATAAATATAGGAACCCTGGAGAAATTCATAGGAAAATTATTACACATGGGGGGAAAAAAAGACCTTTAGCTACTGTGATCACTGTTTTAAGAATTTCTTCTTGTCCAGAACCAGAATCTCAGCACTCAGCACCCAGATCATGCCACCCAAACTCAGGAACTGGAGACATGAAATGGTCAGCTCAGTTCTTACAGCCCTGTTCGAGCCCCACAGTTAATGCATGCACCCAGACAGGGGGACATTACAACCATTGTCAGTTTTGCAAAAGAGGCCACATGTAGAAAGATGACTCCTGACTAAAAATGCTCATTTTCTTTGCAGTAGAAATAGAGTTAAATAAGCATCATAGAAAGAATCTTCGGCTAATTTCAATAGACGTGGTAGGAGAAATTTCAAAGGACTTTCTATTTTTGTGTTCCTTCATTAAGTATACTCCTTAAGCCATTTTATTTTTTAGGGAAAACAAGCAAATAAAAACCATAATGACAAAACAAAGCAAATTCAAGCGAAAGTCATTCCATTGGTCTACCAGCATGGAGTGCAGTCACTCATTATGCACATGAGCATAACGTCATTGAGATTTGAATTTATCACTGGCACTACCACTGGCTGTAAAAGTGACCAGTTCCATCCCCGTGTGCCTCAGCCTCCTTACCTATAATCTGTGGCGACATCAGGAACCACCTCAAATGTTAATTGTGAGGATTAACCTGACTGAGCATTATTTTATATTATTACATTATTTAATTTTTCACACAAGAAAGAGAAATGAATACTGCAGACAAAATGAGAAAAAAGTAATAGAGTGATTTCACTCGCTATTAAACTCAGCAAATTCATGCCGAAAATATGTTTTCCACATCACGGGAAACCAATTGTGTCTATGACAGAATGAGATCGTGTTCGCTGGGGTAAACATCACCTATGCCTGATCTGACAATTCAGATATCTTCTGTCCAATAGACGGCAGCACACGGTTCCGCCGCACGTGCAGGTCTTGGGTATTGTCGCCTCCATTAGACAGAGATTGTGGTAATGAACTAGTCATGCCTGGCGTTAAAGCCCACCCTTTTCAGTGCACCCAAGAGATGTCACCTCACCCTTGAACTTATTTCCTACTGTGCCCCTGAGAATCCCCGTATATAGTTTCATAGTGTTTATCTGGTGTTTTTCCTCTTTGGAGAACAGCATATGAGCCCGAGAATACACTTCATGCAACTTGACTGATAAACGTCTCTTGGTGTGAGATAACCTATTCACTTATTAAACACATTCATATACAGTAAATAGTGCACTTTTTGTCACACATTACCAAAGTCCCCCTGATCTGAGAGGTAATTTTCTCTTTTAGCTAATGCCAATGAACTCAAAGAGTTCCAACCTCAAACACAGAAGCAGGGGTGTCTAGACGTTCCTATTCACTGGAAGCATTCACAGTAAGATAGAATTCCACTGTCTGATATTCCTAACACAGGAGCTCGGATCTGTCTCTTTCAGACTCACCCCAGGAGACGCTCATTCTGACACAACGAAGAAGGTATTTTGAGAAACACTCATCAGAGGGCACATACGTTTGCTAAAAAGGAAAGATGAAATTGCCTGAAAAATTTGTGAGTTTCTAATGAAAGTGTCAATTTGTCCTGTCTTCAAACTAACATATGTATGTCTCTGATTTACTTTAAGAATATTTTAATGTCACACATCCTCCCCTCTGATGAAAAGAGGGAGTTTCACCATTCTTGTTAGAAGTATATACCTTTTTACTATGGGTAGGTATTTTGTCTGCATTTATGTTTGTTTGTTGTGTGCATACCTGGTACCTTTTAGGCAAAGAGAGAGTGTCAGGTACCCTGAAACTGGAGTTAAAAAGGTTATGAGCTGCAACATGGGTGCTGGGGATTGAACCTAGGCCCTCTGGAAGAGCATCAAGTGTTCTTTACCTCAGAATAATTTTTCCAACTCCCATTAGTAGATGGATACCTTCATTCTTTAATTTTACATTGTTGTGTATGTGCTTTTACGTTGAGATTTGATTCTATAAGTAGCATTAGAATTCCATTGATAGAGATATTCTTAGAACAATGGACTGAGATCTGAGTACTTTCCCATCTGATAGAAGGTGGAAATTTAAATTCATTCAAAGTCCAGATCTCCCTAGGGATGCATTACACATAGTGTGAATGTTGCTAAACCAAGGGTTAACTCACTGCAAGTAAGTACTTACAACATCTCCAGATGTTATAACATCTCGTCCTCATAGCATCTCATCCTCAGTGATGCTGGTTGGACCTGTGACCCACAATTCTATAAAAGTGAGCAGCTGAAATAAAGATCTGTTTATTAAAAAGCAAAGAGTCAATGTTTCTATAACGTTCCAAACTATAGTGT
The DNA here is from genome assembly GCA_026225945.1 of Cricetomys ansorgei. Classification (NCBI taxonomy): domain Eukaryota; kingdom Metazoa; phylum Chordata; class Mammalia; order Rodentia; family Nesomyidae; genus Cricetomys; species Cricetomys ansorgei. The sequence goes on from JAMJFZ010003970.1 coordinate 3,175,689, forward strand.
CAGGAAAAGAGCAATTTCCCGACTTTTCTTGTGAATGTACTCGTCAAATGAACTCACATTTCTCTCTATAGAAGAAAGAAAAAAGTTACACTCTAAATAAAACTGGCTTCTTCAACCATATCTGCCTTTTGCCAACATGTCACTTCAATTTTTCACACTTCTTTTTGTTTCTTTTGTAATGCAGAGACTTTTCCATTCCCTACTCAATGCCAAAGGCTTTGTTACTGCAAAGATCGGCAAGGAGTGATCTTGAACATGAGATAGGGACTTGTTTGTTTTTAAGGCCGGAGACTGTTGATAGTGGACTCTATTTGAATCCAAACCTCTCTTTCCCATGCACACAGCCTTCTGAAAACTCCCTGTGGGAGGTCCCCACCCTCTCTGCCTCTACAGCCTTTCATGGACCATTTGCTAACACTCAGACTGGGCTCTGCCCTTGGGGAACTGCTGAGTAGGAATAGATCAGGGCTCTCACTGCCTAGACCTGTCAATGGGTATGCTTTTCCTCACTGTTGATGCATCCCCCTGGGTCTGCCGCTAACAGGTGAACTTGAACAATGAAGTCTACTCAAAGTCTATTGATGTGACATCGTTAGACTATACTTTTAATAACTTCATTTATTATTATTTATTATTTATTATTATTTATTATTATTTTAATCACATTGTTAACATAATTTGTAGGTCCTAGACCCTAACTGGATGTGACGCTGCTTTCGTTTTCCTTGAGGATATCATGGACGTTTAAACTAGTGTTTGCAAGTGGGACTGGTTTGGATGACAAGGAACTGGCCTCTGCACTGTACTCCGAATAGCGTTTTTCGTAGATCAGAAAAGAATGTCTTCATAGTTCAAGGTAGGCTTGAGCCTCAAGACATCTCTCCCATTAGTTCCTGCTAGCTTGTGAACGCCAGTGTGGGAAGGCTGTCTTTAAAGATCCCTTTCTCTGAAATGCTTTGGTAGAATAAGTCTTGCCAAAACCTTTAATCATGTAATAAGGATGGTGGTGTGTTGAGTTGTTTCTCTGAGCTGGACGTTACTATTTGCATACATTATCATAATTAATCCTCCCGACAACTTTATGAGAGACACATTGTTATCACCTCTCCAGGGACGGGAGGAAGGTGGCAAAGAGATGTTAATTGCCATTCTAGATCCCTGTGATTCTAAGTCTCTGATTTCCTAATTTTGGAATGTAATTCCATGTGATAGGGCAAACATCGGGGTTCCTTTTACCATCCCACCCCACTGTCCACTTAGTGAATAAGCTACCGATGAGTAAGTGCTTCTAGACACCAGGAGGATGCCTTGAGTAAGATTACGGACATTAAGAGTTCTCACCCTCATCTTGGCTGGAGGAAGGCACAGTCCCCATAGGAGACATGAAGAAAATCCGTGTTCCTCCTTACTGACACCCTACTCAGGTGGACTAGTGAGGCCTGGCGTGGCAGTGCGTCAGCCCTTACATGACTTTCTAAGGGAGAGATGTTCAACTGAGAAGAAGGTCAAGGTGGGAGACCAAGTAACCGTAATCTCCAATTATTTGATTATCAATAATGATGAGAATCTAGAGTCCAGTGTTTTCTTTTTAGAGGCTCCCTCATGTGCATCTTGCCAACAGACGGGTTTATTTCACATTTCTATGAAAACCTTCCACTGTTTTCTACCTTTGAGCAGAATACTAACATAAATTAGACTATAATTTTGTCATTTGGGTTGTACTGGTCTAGAATTTTGAAATTAACTTAATAAATGTATTTATTTTCAGTTTTAATAAACTTGCTCAATGACATGTTACTTATCTGAGCTGTCCTAGCCAACACACCAGATTTGTGGCCTAAGATAAGCTCCATCTTAGCATTTACTGAGGAATAATGTGTAGCCACATGGTCCACACGGACATACACTTAAAGATGCTTTACTTAATCTTGATGTTACCTTCGTAGACTTAACCCCTGAGGAATACTTGAACAAATGTCTACATACATTTGAATGAAGTAGTTTCAATAGACATCAACAGCACAAAAATATATCACTTCTCATTCGTGTACAAGGGTCAGCAGGTGCCACGTTAGGCCTGTCTTTTCAGAGTCAATTGTGCACAGCAGTGAAGAAATATCAACACCTCTCCTTCAGGAGCTAAGGATGACCTGGGCTGGTTTTTGGCCAGCCCTCATTTCTAAAATTAACAGTGAGAAATGGGCTCTTCTCTTGGCTGTAATTCCCTTTGTCTGTAGCCTGCTGAGTATCAGGATTGCATGTGGTCGGAGATGGTCCTTCAATACTGTTTTGTATTTTGCAGTAAATAGAATCCCCCTAACACATTGTAGGAACCAACTGTTCTCATGATCATTGATAACAGAAGAGATTTGTCTTTGAGCAGAGAGTAGAGGAAACCCCTTAGGAAGTTCTGAGGTTTGTCTTACTTTCCCTCAGTGTCCTTAGAGATACCTCACTTACTCCAAGTCTCAGTGTTCTCACTTGTAAAATGTAGAGCTTTGAACTGGAACAGAGCCTTTATTCTCAGCTTGTATCCCAACAGGAGACTCCTTAAAGTACACTTGAAGGGATTAAAACACTCCAGAGCAACAGGAAACAAGTCAGACATAATGGAAATACAGACCCCACCCCCAATCTAAAGACATCTCCCAGTGTCTTTAAGCACATTCGAAGAAGAAGCTGATTACTTGGTTGACCTTTAGTTTGTGTCTCAGTGGAGTCACCTGCTGACAATTATTCTATGTCTCCTATTCTCAAGAAACAAAGTTCACACGATTATTTTTGTGAATGTCTCCCTTTCTCTGTCATAGACTTAACATGATCTCTACCTTCCACTTCCTCTCACTTACACATTACTTCCTGCTCAGTCTTCCCTCACTTGACACATGCTATTGGTAACAAACACACACTCGAGAGATTTATGGGCTGAAAGAAGGATTCCTTTTTTAGTCCTTTATTTTTTAAACATAGCTGTGGACGGTTCAGAAAAGCATATATGTAAACTAACAAGGTCACTGTGACTCCAAAGACACTTGGAAAGCTGGTTCCTGGAGGAATCCTTTCGTCAGTGATTCTTAGGACATGAAGTAGTTGGGCTTCTTTTCCATTAGTGGTTTTCAAAATGTTCTTTATAGTGTAAACTATTTCTCGATGCGACTTTTTAAATAATCTTTCTGCGTTGTTCATAAATTTTAAAGATTACTAATGATCGATGAAAGCAAAGAACAAGTCGAAAGTGAAGTCAAACAAAATATTAAATCTGTGCACCAATGTGTGAAAACAACCTTAGTCATCCATTGACACCTGTGCTCATGGCTTTGACTTGACATTATGATTTATACAGTGCACATGCGATTACACTGTAAAGAGAAACCCAAGTAGTTAAATATACACTTTTGTACTAAATTACAGTCTATGTGATTAAAATAAATACCTCTAATTTTCATATGTTCAGCAAAATACACAGAACCAACCAGACACTGTGACAGCAGAGCAATCTTGAGAACAGGGGCCCAGACACCAAGTCACACTCACTGTCCCCGGTTCCCTTCTCTCTGCCTAGCGTTCTTTCTTTTAGATGACAAGAGTGTCTTACTAACTTCATGCCATTCAATTGAGCTGAGATTTACATTATTTTTCTAAATTTTTCTAAATTCATGAAAAACGTCATGAAACTGTTTTGAATAGTTGATAACGGTGTCTCAGGTACTTTGTTCCAGAGAAAACTTTAAACTCTTCTCATGAACTAGTTAAGTTTTCGCAGCAGCTTTGCTTTGTAGATTCTATAGTTAGTGCTATTTGCTACATGAAAAATCTGCACATGAGGAAAAACCAGTCTAAAATCTTCAACTACTGTGTGCTCCATGATGTTGAGACTGAAGATAAAACACCCTTCATCTTGCTACCATTGCAAAGCAGATATTACAACTGAAGCTTCTGAACTGGTATAATTTACTGTCTCTTCATATACACCCAGAGATTTATATAAAACAGTGGCTGTCACTTATTCCATTTTGTGTAACATACAATAATTTGTGTGAATGTTGGTAGAATCTATATAGCTACAACTACTCTGCTTTACTTTAATGATTCAGGTGCTGAATGATTAATAGCACATTCATTTTGCGAAGATTAAAATAAATCACAGAAGATACTAAAACGATGACTGTAAGTTCATATATTTTCTGTTTCTATAAGCTTCTGAGAGAAGAAATCTTAATTTTAAATATTACCTGTTTAATTGGTAACTTAAATAATTGACCCCATCTATTAAGGAGATTTTAAACAAATCTTCTAACAGTTTCTCAGAAACGGTTACACATATGATGACATAAGTCACACATGAGATAATGTCACTACATACCTGAGCAGTCCCAGGGACCGTTTATGTCCATGTTGGAAGGTCAAGTTCATCTCTTTAACCCCATGGATTTTGCTTTGGCACAGTTGCACAGTCAACATATAAATGTTTCAACTATCTCTGCCATCAGTCACAGAGAAAATGAGATCTACAAAGCTTTTCCAAAAATGTCACTTTAAAGAGTGCTACTGGAAATAGGTACTTAGGGCTGGAACTGCAGCCTCAGGAGCAAAAACATTCTCTTTCCCACTCTCTTGTTAAAGGCACATCTCTGATCCTTTCACATAGAAGGGTACAATTCATCAAAAGTGCGTGCATCTGGTTCACTGTGTGAAGGAAACTTATAGTACCTCACACCATTTCATCAGAGCTGAAGTGAGACTCCTTCCTGCATCAGTGCACTTCCTTAATAATGCTGCTGTGTACACCTGAGTTGTTGTCAGCCTTGCTTCCTTTGACCTGCACAACAGCTTCATCCTGAGGTTGGGATAAAGCACAGAAGAGATGGGAGCCTTGAGCGTCCACGCTGTACAGTATCATCCAGAATAGACTCCCATGGAAGCATGTGGTACAGCTGCTGATCAGGGGTCCAGGGAAGACCTCACTGGTGACTCCTACTGGGAGGACAATGACCAACCATCTGCTCAAAGTTGTTCCTGATGGAAAACCGTCAGAAGTCTGTAGGCCTTCACCCCTCCCCTGCTATGCCTTGCTCCTTCTCAAGTCATTTCAAAGTTCACATTCCAAAGGCACCAAGAGCATAGACACAGACACAGCATAAAAGAACAGAGGTTCAGCAGCTAAGGTACAAGCCTCCAGCACTCCATGGTTCCTTTTCAGGAAGAACTTCTAAAGAACTGTTCTCCCTGCCAGTCTTTCGGTCCCTACTCTCTTTCTGAAGTGGAGGTATTGCCTTGAAATCGCAGTTTAATCCTCCTGCAGAATAAAACTGTTCGAAAAGTACAACCATTCTATTCCAAAGCTATTCAAGCTTCTCAAGCATTTGTGTTCTTTGACCACATGCCTTTGTGCACGAGTTAAATGGGTCTTTGTATTAGCTACATTTTCAAGTCATTAGCGTGACTGTATTTTAGAATTTCTATGTGCGGTCTAAACAAGAGAGACAATATGCCAGGAAATTAAGGTCTTTAAAAAACAAACAAACAAACAAAAAAAATTCCATGGGGCTCACTAGGAAAATAGAGGAAGATGTTCGTCAGTTGTTAACGGTGAACATTCAGGTTTCTTCAAAACAAATGAGATATGTCTAAATTAGGAGTGCTGATATTGTGCATATGATGGAATTATGGGATTCTATTTGATGTCTATGGGGTCTCTAGTTGTAATGGTAACCGGGAGAGCAAATGGAACAGACAGCCACCAATCCTTCGATTTAAAAGGCAGATTATCTGAGGATTGCCATCCCTGCAGCTGGAACACTATTATAAAGCACCTGTCTCCCCACAACTGCACCATCTGTTTCAAAGCAGTCATTCCTTTCTTCAGGACAGAGGTGAACACCAAGCCTACTGCGGAAAAGGATAAGCAGCTCTGTGTCTCTACTCAGAGAGACACAGGGCAGAGCAAACGCATTCCACATCAAGAGTTTCGTCTCCACATTCTCCACACTTTAGAAGGAACTTTAGAGTCGACAAGTGACAACTGTCCCCCTCCATGGATTTAGTCAACACGGTGTAAGCATGTGAGATGCACCTGCCCCACAGAAAGAACCACTGAGAAAGTCAGCCAACAGAAAACCAGTGGCCGTGGTTGGGCCACACTGTAGTGCTCAATGGTGCAGCGGTCCGGTCCTGACTAAAACACCATCTTCGCGGAGCTTTGTGGTTTGGATTTTAACATTTATGTTTGCCACGTGACTATGAACTGCCCAGTCCCGGAAGGAGGACAGCCTTCATGAGAGTCCCTTAAAGACTGTTCTCTTCTGGCAAGCGACACACTGATAGTCTCAAATTCATTTTCAAATATGTTCCCCATCAGCAGGTGACCTGGGGACAGAGTGCAATAATTTGGCCCACAGCAGTTAAGCAAATGAGTTACCAATTATGGACATTCACTTTTCAAGTCCATCTTGTAATTTTTTTGTAAAATTAAAATGCTAATGATGTAGAAGGTTCCTATCTAAACTCAACTCAGAATAATTTAATGTTTTGTAACAAAAGTGTTAACTTCCAGTCTTAAAAGTACTCATATAAATCAACACTTTCATAGATTGGGAAGTTGATGGCTCTTGCGTTACAGAACTAGCAACAAGCTTTGGATGGGGACTATAGATTTTACTTAGCCACTTGAATGACAGCTGCTCCAAAAAGCAAATGGACTGTGGGAAGGAGAGATTCTCACTGGCTTCCATGCCACCGTAGGTCGGATTTCCCTCCTTCCAGCATCTACTGTTTAATGAGTATGTCGACAGGCATGTACTTAAGTATAAACTTCAGCAATGTCCTTTCTTCAAATGAGCACACAAATAATTATTAAAGCAGAATGTCCAGGACCAGAAGACAAACTTTATCAGTTTGTTGGTGTTTACCACAGTATCTGTAAGACTGAGTATTTAGAAAAGTCCTAATAATACTGGGAAGCAAGGTGGTTTTCTTTTTTTTTAAAAAAATGAGCATAGTATAAGTTTAAATGACAAGCAAACGTTTAGAAGAATTAAAACTCAAGTTCTATTTCAGTTTTGGAAAGTTACTTAGGTTTTGGGTTCAAGGAGACCAAATTCATCAGTTTTTGGAGCTGAATAGAACAGTTTCTGTTTGGAAAGGAAAGTTAGGTTATGTAGGCATGAAAGAAACATCCACTAGAAACAGAAACCCTAATACATCATCTTTCTTTTATGAGCTTGTGAGCCCGCCTCAGCCTTTCTCTCTGAATCTTGCACAGTTGTGTATCTCTCCTTTATTTTTAGTCAGTTATACAACCAGATTGTGTCTCCATTCATGCAGATCTAGAAGAACCCCCACCCCGTGTGGGTTATTTTATTTCATGGAGGCCAAAGGAAGGAGGTTGCTGCCAGCAGGGTGCTCAAGGCCTGCAGAATAAACTCAGCCAGGGCCCTGAAACAGGCCACCCTTGTGCTGTGCTTGTGGGAGAAGGAAGCAAACCCATCACCAACTTTGAGACTTGATCCCCCAGCAGCAGTCACAAAGCTCTCCTCAGTCAGTGCGTTTGAAATCTCTACTAAAAATAGATCCTCTGTGCTGTGCTGAAATTCTCATCTGTGGCCAGGGATGGAGCACAGTGCCCGATTGTTCCCAACTAGGTTCTCCTCTGCCTCAGCACTGTCTTGTAACTTTTAATCTGAAGCCTGCTGGAAGCACAGCCGAAGGAAGTCACCTGCCACCAAGCCCACTCAAGACCAGGCCATTGGAGGAATCCGGGGACTACTGTTCAAGGCTTAGCTCCTTCTGCTTTCTCTGGCTCCCTTGACCTTAGCATCCGCTCCACGGGGGGCCGGAGTTCCCTAATTACCAGCAGGGGTCTAATGTAAACACACAGTCTGGGGACATCCCTTCTCTCCCTGCTTCCTCTTTAGGCTGTCCTGCTTCTGCGTGTTCACTGTCCGACTACAGGGCTCCGGGGAAGGGGGTGTCTTCATTTTGCTAAAGGGAAGCTCTTGGTCCCTGAAGGGAGGCAATCCTGAGACTTTCTCCAGGGAGCTGGGGGAACTACGGAAGGGCTTGGAGAGAGCAGCTCTCCAGGGATTCGGAACCTGGATCACTGCTAGCATCCTGCTTAGGTGGGAGGTGCCTCTCCCCTGACCAGCGCAGCCTCCTGGCTTGGATCCCCACGCTCCCGGACTCACCTGGTGCCGAGGACGAGCGCAGGCAGCAGCGGCAGCAGGTAGTGAGCGGCGCTGAATTTCATGTCGCCGCCCGCCGGGGTACTTCCTCACTCGCCCTGCTCCTTCGGCTCCTCTGCTCGGTGGCCGCTCGGTGTCCCGCTCTCTTCCCAGGAAGCCGGGAGCCCTCTCCAGAGACCCTCACACACCGGCAGAGGCTTTGTGAAGGAAGGCAAGGACCCGAGCGCGAGTATCTTCAGGAGTGATGTCACCCGCGAGCCGGGCCGGGATGGTCCAGCGCCGAGCTCAGCGCGCACAGCGCGGGCGCAGCGGGAGGAACGGACCGCGTCCAGGTCGCTGCCAGCGGCCCGCTGCCCTCGGTCACTCCCGTGCGCGCTGGAGCGGATCTCCTCTCCCCGCTCCTACTGAAGACCGGAGGGGAGGGCGGTGGCGAGGACCAACCCCGTTCTCCAGTAACTGAGCTGGCGAGCTCCGCAGGGTGAGAGACAATTCGCTGGGAAGGACTCCAGACTCCAGGGTCCGGAGCAGTCGTCTCTCAGCAGCTCGCACTGCTTTTGCAGGGATGTTGCTTGGAGAGTAAGCTTAAACTGCTGCTCCGATTAGATGCGTAATAGCTTGCCTGCTGCGGATGCAGTGGAGCAGCAGCCAGCGCAGAGCCAGCTTGCCCCGATGAGGGTAGGAGGTCTCTGCTAAGGAAAGGGGCTAGGTCGGTTTTGGTGCTTGGGGGTCTTCCTCTCCTCGGGTCTCTGCTCCTGCCAGCTGCTCAAGGGTGTGCAGCTGGCTGCCCGAGTTCATGCACCTTCAAGGGTCGTTGTCCTGTGGGCAAAGTCCTCAGCAGGACCAGAGATACTTGCTGTTAACTCAATGATAGGGGCAGGAGGCAGAGAACCTTAGATGACACTGTGTTTTATATACTAAATGTTATAACTAAATGTTGTATACGAGTCACTCAATGTTTAGCAAGCCCTACGTTGGAATTTTAACCAGAAAAAGGAAATAGTACAACTTTAATGAAATCTACCACTTTGCAAAATCTTTTCTAGAAGAAAGTCTGACTTCATCTACTGAAAATCGAAACTGCAGGATCTTCAATGTCGTGCTGTGTGTGTGTGTTAGAAAAAAGTGTACCTGGAATTCCTTTCAAGAATCCTTGTGCTAAAGTAGACATTATACTTTTCCTACTATAGATGTTAGGAAAGCAAGGACCGCCAACATCTGGACTGGATTTTTGATTCCCAAACAACAAAAAACTGGATATTCTACGTCCAAAGACAACCTTGCTGCTGCTGTGATCATCACACCTGAGGTTGGTCTACACTAAAGAATCAGGCACATGGAAGACCCAGAGGATGAAGGTCAGCTGGTGTTTAGCTGATGTCCAGCTGATGGCCCACATTCTGTCCAGGCCAGTCATTAATAAGCAAAGTTTCAAAGAAGAATCTGCTATAAACTCAGTATTGAAGACATATTTGCAGATAAATTAATGCAGTTGTTACCAGACTCTAAAAGAGTTTTTTTTTTGTTTGTTTGTTTGTTGCAGAAGTTTATTTCTCCTATGTTTAAAGTGGTTGTTTTGTGCATTGTTTGGGGAAGGGCTGCCTAAGGTCTTGGCATTTTGTATTATCTGCAGGTGTTGACTTTATGTAAAAGATGTTTGATTCCTCATGATCTGCACGTGCTCACTGCTCTCTGGCAGAGCCAGGCCTTTGGATGAGAGAGCAGTCTTTGTATGAATAGATGACCCAAGGAGCTTCTGTATCAATAAAAACACCTGAGATCAGATGATTGGGGTTCCACAGTTCAGTATGGCACTTGCCATGACAGGTGGTTCCCTCTGCTGAGGTCTAGCAGGGTTTGTACCTATAAGAATGCCTCCTTGTCTTTCTTGCTGAGCCACCCAGTAGGTATCTGCTCCAAAATACAATGCATTAAACTTTTAATTTACTGTTTTGTTCCAGTTTTCTTACTGATGAGGCTAAACTTAAAAGCACACCTACTGAAGAACTTTGTTGTAAGAATCTTAACTCATTAAAATAGGAGTATTAATATTTTCAGCAAATGGTTTTGCAGTAATAACATCCACAATAGTTATAGCTATAGTCAGACACAAACTAGCTCCCTTCTGGATTGTCTTTTAGAAGGAAAAAAATGAAGCAAAACAAACAAACAAACAAACAAAAAACCCAAAAAACAAAAACAGTACCATGATTACCTAGACCTCAGACTTCAAGAAGACGGAAACCCAAGGATTCTTATTTTGTTCTGCTCTGTATCCTAGACAGCTCTCAAATTTGCAGTAGTCCTTCTGTCTCAGCCTCTCGAGAGCTATCCTACTTATTTTTAAAGGTGATAATCTAAGTTGTATATTAACAAGACATGCCACTTGATAATAACAAAAAATGTATATAGCAAGAAATTTGAAGGATGCATTTCTGCTTATATACAAAGTTTGCATTAAATATTTTAATGTCTTCACTGCATGAGTCCACTGTGGTCATTTTTATTGTTTGCTTCTTCTGTACTGTCTGGTTCAGAGTGGTTAAGTACCTGACATGAGTCACTAGGTAAATTCTACAAAGAAGTAGCTATTCATATTCTTTTGACATCATTCAAAAATTTATTCTTTCTTGAGGAAAAAATATATTTTGTAATACTATATGTAATTCCACAATATAAGTTTTATTACTTTACTACTAGACCTGCAACATGAAACAACAATGAAAAACCTTCAGATTATCCACTAAGGACTTGGGGATCTCCAGTCCCTGTTGTATTCTGTACTGTACACCTATAAAAGTCCTTTGAAGGGCATTAGAGCATCAGGGAGCATTTGACTAGAGGTGGTCATGAATGGGATTTGGGAAACTCTTAGAGCTTTAAAAATTAATATTTAAATACATACACCTCTTAGCAGATTACCCTACTCCTTGAACAATCATAGGAGTGTGAGTCTCCTTTTCCTATGACAGTATGGCCACAATTCAGGAGGAAAATTCAACTCTAAAGTTGATTCTCTGGCTTCAGAGACTCAGTGTGGTTTCTGAAGATGCAGTGGGGAGAGCAGCTTCCCTTGGCTGAGACCAACTTCCTTTAGGAAAAGTCTTCATCACACCTATATCCAGACCCAAAGAAGAAGAGCAAGAAAGCCCGTGTGGCTACAGTGACTTTCTACAAGGTGCAGAAATGGAGAGACAATGAGGCTACTATTTTGAATAGCTTTAGTGAGATATAATTCTGATAGGAGAAACTTGACCACCATAAAGTGTATAATTTAATTATATATATATGTGTGTGTGTGTGTGTGTGTGTGTGTGTGTGTGTGTGTATGTGTGTGTGTGTGTGTGTGTGTGTGTATATATATATATATATATATATATATATATATATATATATATATATATAAAACAGAACAAAAATCAGCACCATTATACAATTCTCAAACGTTTTTGTTTTTGTTTTTTTCCAGGCACAGAAGAAACCACAACCCCATCAGAATTCACTCACCACTGCTCTCCTGATCTGTCTCCCCATCTTTGGAAAGGTACATTCTTATGTTTGTCTCCATGACTGTACAGCGCTCTTGATAGTTCAGACTGACCAGCACTAGTAAGTCTTACCTGATCGGTCCCTTTCACACTCATGTTTCCACATTCGTTCTTTCATGACATGCTTGCGTCAGTACCTTGTTCCTCTCTTTCACCGAATAGTGTGTATCTTTCCCAGTAAAGTGTTGTGGGATCATATTGGGCGTCAAGCTCCCCTTCAGCCGCTGGGCTGCTAAAGGATTGTAGGAGGAGACTAGGCTACAGTGATTTAAAAAAAGAATTTATTTAATATCCTCCATGATATTTTGGATATTCTGTGTTCTTGGATACGTATGAAATCTTAGTTCAGGAACTCCAGTGATTTGCCCAGGATTACACAGCTGACAGGAACCAGTGTCTGCGCCTCTATTTGTACTCAAGTCAATTGCATTAGTCAACAGTTGACTGATAGGCAGCTGATCTGAAGTGGTCCATTTTTGAGTGTGGTTAATCTCCATTTTCTCTTATTTTTTTCCTCCATATCACTCTCTTTTACCAGAAGCAAAATTATTTGTTTTTTTCAACCTGACCTCTTGATTTAGAATTTAGCATTAGCTAAAAAACTTAAATTATTTAGAATCTATGCTCATTTCTTGGATGTTTGTAATTAGCTTACTGTTACTCAAACGTATCATGTCTCTAAAATTGCAACTACTGTGACAAGTTACAGACCACCAGTAGTCACAGATGCTTCTTAGTTTTCAGTGAGAGATATCCATATAGCATGTCCCAGTCTCTGTCCATTTCTGTGTTATCACAGAGTAGCCTTCTGGAAGTCTTGGAGATCAGACATGATACTAAGGAGGCCACTGTGTAGGAACACTGCTCAGCAGCACCAGGTGCTCATTATTCATTTCCACAAATATTCTCATTTCCCACTTGTCAGTCTTTTCTTTCTTTCCATAAAGCACGGAAGTTAAAGCTTTCAATTGACATGACCAGTGCTTACAAAGAGTCAAAGGAGAATATACAATGATCCACCTTCATACTGACATACTGACCTCTTATCAAATAGCTACAAATTCTCACCATATCCTACAGAAACCAAAGCCAACATTTTGTACTGAAACGCACCAAAGGGCAACAATAATTCTGAGTACAGATCATGGTGATCAAAGAACTTTCTCAAATGTACTTTGTAAATAAGAATCCACTGAACTATTTTATAATGTTCAAGTAAAGTGGCCAATATGATTTGAAACTAAGGTATGTAGGTTCCCATGCAGCGTATGGGATCATGCTTACTCTCAGTCTACATCTGTTCTTTGCTTCTTGGTTTACTGTACTAGTTGGGAGTGTTAGCAAATACTGAGTACTCTCTTTAGAGAAACTTGAACAAATGGGAAAACTCAACAAATTTGTGGCAAGAAGAAGGATGAGTTCACACAGTTGGTCAAAAGCAAATGTGTCCCTCAAGACTGTCTGACTAGACACAGTATCAGCTTAAGCATGACCTACTGTGGTTACTAAGAAACCATGCACAGAGTCAACAACACCCAAGCCCATCCCAGATATCCCACAAGGCTATTCGCCCTCCCAGACCATATTTAACATCCATTGGACTTGCTTTTTAGGTTTTGTGCCATTCCAAGAAATGAGCAATTTGCTAATTCATGTTGTTTCCCCTTTTGCTACAGAATGTGGACGATCTTTTGTGGAAGATCTAGTTAATAGTCACTTTCAGCTATTCTTTTTTTTGTTTTGTTTTGTTTTGAGACAGGGTTTCTCTGTTGTAACTTTGGCTGTCCTGGAACTCTCTCTGTAGAACAAGTTGGCCTAGAACTCACAGAGATCTGCCTGCCTCTGCCTCCTGAGTGCTGGGATTAAAGGCATGTACCACCACCCAGCTCAGCCATTCTTAAAAGATGCATCTCCTATACATAAGTGTTCATCCACATTTTCTTGCTTTTTGTTTTGAAGCTGTGAATGTCAAGATTTCTCTTGTTTTTAAGCACTGCTTCATTAGAATTATCTGAGACTCATATTCCTTCACTGTACGTTAGCATTTCAACTCCCAAATGTGAAAGGAACCGTTAACTCCAAGTAACATTTAAGTCTCTATTTAGTTCAAGTTTCTTTTCTCTCCATGTAATAATACATCTGAGGCTCACATCCACTATCCTCTGCTTTCCTGGTGTCTATGGAAATAAGACTGCCCACTGAACAACTGTACAGATTTATGCCAGGATCCCAGCCGTTCGCTGCAAAAATCAATCAGATTCAAGTGGAGAACGTACTTCTTTGAAAGAAACTGATTGCACAAGTTTTTGGTTACAATTGCATAAAAATGTAATAGGGTAATAAAACCTGATCTTACAGCACTCTGAAGCTCTCCAAGTATATAGCAAATAAAAACAAGCACCACTATTATAGGAGATATAAAATCTAACTACGAGGATTTGGTGACATCCAAGGTTACCCTGGACACTAGTAAGCTGTCTGAGATATTTGGTACAAAGGGTTGCACACACGTAAAATATTCTGATTTTCCTGTCAGATTCCTGTCTATTCTACTTGAGAATGGCTAGGCAAGCATCTTTTGGGCAATATACAGAATGCAGGGATTGTTAAGACTGCATCTTAACTCAAAAACTGGAGCAAGAAGCTCTAATTTTTTTCCTTTCACTAATTTTTAATGTGGGTTGAGTCCCACATAAAGACCACAGTATAGTTCCCTAAATAGCACACTCCTCTCTTCAGTCTCAATTTCTAGTTAGAGAATGTTGACCACCTTTAACTACACATATCAAAATCTTTTCACCAAGGCAAAGAAGTTACTCTTCTCTAGGTTACAATGAAACTTGATGCAGAATAAAGGATGGGTAGAATCATCAATAGGTTCTCTATAAGAGGGTGTAGAAGAAAAGCTGTTAGTGTCTACTTTGAGTCCCCTCCCTGACTTACTCCTCCTCTCAGACATGAAAGGACTCTTGAGTGTCAGGCAACAGGAAAAATGTTGAAACTTATTCATGTAGCATGAATGTAGTAAGGAAGTTACTGAAATCCTGAAGTAGAGACCATGGAGGAAGTGACTGGTTAATTTGCCCCAGCGTTCTCTGTTACTATTCTCACCCCCCTCCCTCTGTGTGTGTGTGTATTTACTGTTTTAATTTGTCCCAAGTCCTGAACAGTACACACACATCAAAAGCAGAAGAAAATGGTTTAAGTCTTCTGTTTCCATAAAAGACTGAGCAATTTCCAGCAATGAAATATTCGCTCATGGTCTACCTTCATGCAGTCATCTGAAGACTCTGCTTTTGAATTTCTGGGATCTCAGAGGGATTCAAATGCATTATTTGTGTATTACTTGGTCAGTGCTTCTTGAAGTGCTTCTAGGATTCAGGTTATTATTTGAAATGCCTGGCTATCAGTAAATAGTTCCTATTTCCTTGATGCTTCTCAGGTTGCTTTCTCTCCTGTGCCCTTGACCTACAGTGCCCTGGCTAAGCACGCATAAGCATTTACTCATTGGTCTGCAAGTCCTGGGATGGATACAAACCCTACTTATTCCTTAGATGCTTTATCTCCCTAAGGATGAAATCACCACCACATTATTGAGGCTTAGCTGAAACTTTATTTCTATTTCCCAGGGGTCCAGTTGTTTTATTTACCGCACAAATAAAACTTTGAACAACTTTTTATTTTTAAGAACTGACGACGAAAGCCCACACGTCGTCCACTTGACAACCGCATGATTTCTGCAGTTTTGTGCTCGTGTTATTGAAGTAAATAGCACAAAGATTAATAAAAAAGGGTAGAATGTGTGATGCGTTGCCATGAGCAATCAGACACACACATCTGGGATTTAGGGAAAGAAAGGTAGTCCAGAGTGGGAGGATTAGGAGGAAGGGAGAGGAGAGCTGAGGTGGAATCTTCCTGGCTACATGTCAAAAGGAAAGGCAGGAACATCTAAATCACAAGCACGGGCCACAGGGGGAAAGGAGGCTGCTGCCCTGAGAAACGGACAACAAGGGGTCAAGTGAAGGTCCTTCGCTGTGGTCTTTTAACTTTAGTAAAGATGGCTGCCGTCACATGGTTGTTTCTACCGTGATCCATGTAATCATTTTAATATTGTGGAGTCACAGGGCTGCTATTTAGAACATCTATTTGTCTAGCAGTTCTATTATTTTTTTAAACACAGGAATTGAATCCAAGTTACAGATTTAGTATATTTTTTTAAAAAAAAGTGTTGAATCACATATATAGTAAATTGTAGCAAATTAAGATCACCTATTTATAGATTATAGATTTTAAACTATCAACCTTGGGTGCTGCAAGTTTTAAGTTAACCCTTTTGCTACAGATTTTATAGATTTTAAAAATACTCCACATGCTTATAAATCTTGATGTACAGAAAGTTTACATAACAATCTTACATATCTTGGGAAAAGATTTATACCTTAGCAAAAGTTTTAGAGAGAAACTGTTGGTTTTAAACCAAAACCCAACGTGTATGAAATGAGTAGCAATAGTTTTCATTGGGAATACTCTGTTCCTTTAGTCTGTTTTGCTCTCCTTTCTCTGTCACATAGTTAGGTGGCTCTCCTGATGCATGACAGAGATTTTTGAAGGAACTCTTTGAACAAGCATGCTTGCATCTAGAGGAGGAGTGAGCCCTAACACATCTCCAGAGCCAGCTTTAATTGTAGTGCAACAGCATAAAACAGCAGTGTAATGCCACTCGTTACTAAAAGACACCAAACAGACATTCGAATCTCTGTAAAACTGAGTCCACTAAGCTGAGAACAAAGAAGGCTTAGAGACAGGAACTTCTTGAACCCAGGCTATAGACAGAGGATGCTGCAGGGGGCATCTGAGAGATGTAGCAGCCAGTGAGGAGTGTGTGTGAAGTGTGTGTACACCGCAGCTGGCCTATTCCTTCATTTTTTTTCCTGACCTGCTCCATTCAACTCCAGGCTCCCATGTTGCAACAAATTTACAGATTTATCATCGACAGTAACTTAAAAGGGCAGTACATTTCCACAGTGTGTGTGGGAAGACCAGACAAAAACCAAAAAGGACTAGGAGCTGAGAAAAGAGAAAGTTTGAACATAGAGAATGGGGCCTCTATTTCGGTTTTGACTGATGGCTTGCAGTATATGTAAAGGTCCCGGATTGACTGCAAAGGTGGGTAAGTCTGGAGGCCTTTAAATTAGGTGCCAAGCAGAGAGGTTGGAGGTTTTCTAGATGGCATCCCAAAGGGGAATGAGAGGATGTGGAGGACACCGTTCCCATGGATAAGAAGAGAGGGGGAGGAAAATGTCACTGCAGCTTGTAGTAGAGGGTACCCGCTAGACTAGACCAGCAGAATGACACAAGCTGTCCAGTGGGGGTCAGCACGCATAGCTTGAGGAGACTCAGCACCTGGTACCAGGGCTTTCAAATTGAGCTCAGAAACAAAATCTCATCCAAGGGAAAGAGTCAGAAGCAGGGTCATAAAAGCCATGAGGGCCTCGAGGAGCTGTCCAGAAGTAGAGGGCAGGAAAGGGACACCATAGCCCAGTTGGACCTAAAGAAATGTCAATGTGGTCAGTACAAAAAGGTCAGCTGGGACTACCTCTACCTGGGACCAGGGGAAACTTACCAAATTGCTGCTGGTGGCTGGGGGTGCCACGGGATCAGTGAGATGTCAGGTGAGTCTGTTGTGTGTGGCATGAGAGTGAAGGATAGGGCCCCAGTGCCACTCAAATCCCAAAGGGGGAACATAGCCATGAGAAGAGACTATCTGAGTCTTGACACCAGCAAAAGAGATTTTGCAGCATAAGAATATCTCGGCCATCAGGAACCAAAGTGAAACCACAAAGTCATACCATGCAACTGAATCTCATACTACAGATGAGATACCCCCAATAGGGGTTAGAGGTGGGGAGAGACATAAAGTGTCTGACTCTGAAAGATGGAGGCAGTGCAGGGCTGGTTGTGATGGCATGCTTTAAGTTGCAGGTGGATTGATGCATACACATAGGAAATGTGTTACCTTGGCTATTAGTAATGATGGGAACCATTGGCACACTGAATCACTGAAGGCAGTGTAGGGTATTGGAGATGGGAGACTCTTTCAGCAGTTCCAAGTATGTCCAAGATTAGATTTATCAGCCACATTTCAGGGCAGGCCCCGTGGTCAGGGCAAGTTGGCCAATACAAATTGGACTTGATGTTTCTATGTGAGCATGTCATTTTTTGTTTGCTTGTTTTGGTATGATTTTCCTTCTTGTTTAAGAAAAAGAAAAGAACACGAAGTTGGGTTGGCAGAGGGCCTTGGGGGACTTGTGGGAGGGGAAAGAACATAATAAAAGTATATTGCATGAGCCAGCCATGGTAGTGCAGGCCTTTAATCCCAGTGCTGGGGAGGCAGAGGCAGTTGTATCTCTGTGAATTCAAGGCCAGCCTGGTCTACAGAGCAAGTTCCAGGACACCCAGAGTTACAACAGAGAAACCATGTCTTGAAAAACAAACAAACAAACAAACAAAAAAATGTTCAGGTTCCCTACCCCCCCCCCAGACTAGAAGTCCTCGCTAGAATCCTCCAGAACATACTTCAGGCAGCTATTTGAAATGTGTTAGAGGTCCTTCTATGTAAATATTTCATAGCTCCAAAGTAAGCTCCATGTGAATATTTCAAGTTCCCTGTCTGCAATAGAATTGCATGTAAAGCGGGAAATATATAAGTATACTTACCAATAAACCCAATACATCCATTCTTCTCTACTTCTAATGCATTGTTGTCTGTCAGCCTCTCCCAGATATTGGCCAGACATCGGAAGTGAAATGTGTGTCTTCACTGGAGTGGGGTCTATTTACCTTTAATGCCCCTTGTTTCATCTTTCCCCAGTATAAATAAAATTCGTTTCTATTTTTGTCACTAAACAATAAATAATTCAATAGTTTAGACATTCTGAGGGCATATATTTTTGAGATTATTTTGCCATTTAGCTCAGCCTAGTCTAAAACATATAATCTTTCCTCTCTTGGTCTCCTGAATACCAGGATGACAGCTCTGTGCCACTAAGCACAGCACATTTTAACTGTGGAAAACATTTCAGAGTCTTTCATTTTTACCTTGGATCATATTCAGTCCTTCCCCAGAAATACTTGTGATAGTCCTCTGCACATACCCCCCTTTTACTTACAGCATGCAAGGACAGGACTACACAGGCTGCAGGTTGAATCTTTTCTCATCACTCAAATCATCTGGTGGTGACTACAGAGGTGAACTTTGCCAGTAGTCCCAAAGGGGCAAGGTGAGCAAGTCACAAGCCGTGGGATGATACTCATCAAATCTCAGGTCTCCTGGCTCAGACAGCTGTTCCTGAGATGCTAAGACCTACCCGGAAGGGAGATCACACTCAGATCTTAAAACAGATGACTCTGAAGATGTGACTACCACACCTTTTTCACTATTTCTGTCACTAAACAACAAAACATGAATGACATTTATAAAGCAAATATAAGAAGACAACAAACAGGCTAAGTCAGGCAGACTAGCTATGGGTCGACCTTAATGTGTTGTCAGTGAGACAAAATATCCAAGAAAAAACAAACTTAAAGGGAAAACTTTGAGTTCATTTTGGCTCACAATATCAAATATCTCAGTTTGATGTCAGCAGGGACCATCCTTATGGCTTTAAGTGAACACCCTGTAGCTGGAGTTGCAGGCCTTTGTGAGTCACACAAAATGGGGGTGGAATCTGGTTCTCATGATTGAGTAGGAAGCTCTATTAGACGTTGAACAACCGCTAGCTTCATTATTTTGTTTTGTTAAAATTAGTAACTGCTACTGACTTAAAATAAGCTATAAAATTGTGCTATTATTGGACATATCATCAAGTTATATCTGAGAAGGCCAACAATGCTCAAAGTTACTATAAAAATCGTGTTGTGTTAGTGAATATTTTTATGGCTAAAACTGCTGCTTTGTAAAGAATACAACGCCTGAAAATCAGCTTCTCTTGGAGAAAATTAACAGATGTTTCTTCCTCCAGTGTCAGGGAAATTTGTCTCCTAAATATGCTGGCAGACCTCTGACTTTGTGTACCTCCTCCTGATTTCAAATCCTGTTCACCTGGTAGGTTTCTTGTATGGGGATGCTTGCCAAGACGTTTTTTTGTACTGTGCAGTCTTCTTTATGGTTACATGATGCTTAGAAAGGAAAGAAAAAAAATGAAGGAAGAATTCTTTACAGCCCTTTCTGGCTGTTTTAATCTATCTAAAACTAGAAGACCTGGACTAACTTCTAAAATAGTCAATCTGATTAAGTGTCCCTAACACGATTTTCCATCCACGTCTGCTGCCACTGTCTTTGTCTGAGACTGCCTTTCCATCTTCACGCTATGGAATTAACACCTCTGCCCTTGCCTAACTAACTGACTTGTCCAATTTACACACTCTCTTAAATAGCCAAGCTCTTCCCAGAAGTCCAAACATAAATCTTAAACTGATAAAGAAAAAATTGAGCCAGAAGACTGAACAGCAATCGCCTCGATTTTCAAAATGACTCATGCTTCAGGAGTTTTACCACTTCTGTGAGTCACTAGAAATACTTGTCTTTTGTTTGTCATGGATCCATTGTTTGTACTTCTATTGAAATTTACTTTTAACTGTTTAGTCTTCATGTAGCCTGTGGTGATTTTAATGTTTAATGTCTTTCATTTGGAGATAATTGTAGATACAGAAGAAGTTGTAATAAATAACACAGTTACAATGTACTATTCTTGGTTTCTAAAAAACATCCAAAGTAGAATGAAGAACAAAATACAAGCATCTGTGCCCTACGCTCTGAACCTCCTGCGTGGACAGCCTTCCCCATGGTCTGTCCACTGCTGTTCACTACTTAACCCCCGGCAGCCACTAATCTGAAGTTAGTGTACATTTTGCCATCCCAGAAACCGTAAGCAAATGCAATCATGCACCAAATAGAATTTGAGGATTTTCTTTCTTAATTTAGTATATTTTGGTATTTTGTGCAATTTTGTTTCTTTTTGTTGGTGAGCAGTATCCTGTGGTTACAGACCTACCACTGTTCTTTTCAAACCCATTTATCCCTTAAAGAATAACTAGGTTGTTGCTATTTGGGGGTCTATTAAGAGAAGGAATATTTTTTTATTCATTTGAGAAACTAAATGTGATTATATCTTTTATTTATCTAGAACAAGTTCCTATGCGAGGAATTATTGGATCAAAAGTGGCTGATTGTTTTATTTCTAAAGAAAGTGATAACTCTTTTTCCAGAGAGGAGATACTCTTTCATATTCTTATTCACAAATGGAGAATGGTTTTGTTTCTCTACATTTTCTTAGAGACAGATTTCTTTTTGTGACTTTTTAA
This sequence comes from Cricetomys ansorgei, assembly GCA_026225945.1. Classification (NCBI taxonomy): domain Eukaryota; kingdom Metazoa; phylum Chordata; class Mammalia; order Rodentia; family Nesomyidae; genus Cricetomys; species Cricetomys ansorgei. The sequence goes on from JAMJFZ010003970.1 coordinate 3,196,777, forward strand.
ACTACTTTGTAGTTCTAATAGCCTATGCAATGACATCCCACCTTGCCTTTCAAACGAAGTTTGTATAATCAATGAAATATTTTTAAACAAGTGCTCTTTTACTCTTTTTCTATTTTCATAAGCAAAGATCCTACTATCTCTTGTCCATTTTATAACTGGAATTTTTGTTGTTGAGTTTCAAAAATACTATTAAATCCTAGTCAAGTCCATTATTAGATAGGTAGTTTAGAACTTTTATATCTAAAGTTTATTGTTCTATCCACTGATCCACTGTGTATTAAGATTTTAAAAAGTAAATCATTTAAAATTTTTACTAAAATCAACTAATACACTTCTTTGAAGTATATACCATGGTTCTTATGTCTAGTATAAGAACTGAGTTTTTTTTTTTATAATTTAAAAAATTTTTCCAACAGGGCTGTAGTGACACATGCCTTTAATCCCAGCACTCTGAAAGCAGAGGCAGATAGATCTCTGTGAGTTTAAGGTCAGCCTGGTCTACAGAGTGAGTTCCAGGGCAGCCAGAGTTACAACAGAGAATACTGTCTTTAAAAACAGAGAGAGAGAGAGAGAGAGAGAGAGAGAGAGAGAGAGAGAGAGAGAGAGAGAGGAAGAGAAAGAGAAAGAGAAAGAGAAAGAGAAAGAGAAAGAGAAAGAGAAAGAGAAAGAGAAAGAGAGAGAAAGAGGGGGGTCACTAGAAGTTGCACAGACTATATTTAACTATAAATTTTGCCATCCATTTGAATTAGAAGTTTGAGATTTATACAAGAGTCATCTTTACCTACTTTGGTTGTCAGCTGTCCCAGCATATTAGTTGAAAGGCTGTTTTGCAATACCATTACAATATCCTTAAGCAGATGTAGCATAATCTCATATTGACGCCAATGAAACAGTCATTGAGGCAAATGAATCATTTTTGCTCCACATATTGATTGTTTGCCATTGACAATATGAGACTAGGAACCATTGTCATCCATACCACCAAACAGCGCTATTGAGAATCCTGCTGTCACTTAACTCTGATATGACGTAGTAAGAAGACCATCTCAGCGTCTGCAGGGAGGAATGGGAATAAGTCCTTGTCATAGTCTGGATGGGATGACCCTCATAAACTCATATATTTGAATGCCCGGTCACCAAGGAGTGACACTATCTAAAAAGATTAGAGGATGGAGACTTGTTGGAAATGTGTCACTGGTGTTGGGCTCTGGGGTCACAGAAGCCCAAGCAAGGATCAGGGGATCTCTCTTCCTGCTGCGTTCAGATCCAATTCCGGATGTAGAACCAGGTATTCTCACTAATCTGCACAGAGGGTCTTGTTGTGTTCTGGATAGAAGATATCTTCAGGGACTCACTGGCGAATTCTTGGTCTGCAGTCATCAGTGTTTACACGTGGTTGGATTTTACGTCATTAAAAGGTGAGTACATTGATGACTCATCTCAATGGACCAAAGGAAAGTCTTGGAAATAGTTCAGATTAGGGACTGGTTGGCCCTTGGTGAGTGCCCTTAAGATGTTGGCTACTATTGCCACTTTTTCCCACGCTTCTGCACATCAAGAGAGAAAATTTAAGTTTTTTAAAAATATATATTTTTATTCTCTAGTATAATATACCCCAACCCCAGCCTTCCCTCCCTCACCTCCTCCCACCTTTACCTTATATTGCCTTTCCCCAAGACCCCCCACCCCCGATTCTCCTCAGAAAAGAGCAGGCCTCCCAAGGTTACCACTACAACAAGGCATAACAAGATGGAACAAGGCCAGGCATGAGCCCCTACATCAAGGCTGAACAAGGCAGCCCATCAGGAAGAAAAGGGTCTGAAGAGAAGGTAAAAGGGTCAGAGACTCTCCTCTAATATTTAGGAGTTCTATAAGAATACCAAGAAAGATAACCATAAGATATGTATAGGGAACCTAGCACAGACACATGTAGACTCTGTGTCTGCCATTTCAGTCTCTGGGAACCCCTAAGAATCCTGATCAGTTGACTCTATGGGATGTATTCTCCTGGTGTCCTCGACCACTATGGTCCCCACAATCTCTTCTCCCCCTATTCCTCAGGGTTTCCTGAGCTCTGCACAATATTTGGCCCTGGGGCCTCTGTATCAGCTCCCATCAGCTGTTGAAGGAAATCTCTCTGATGATGATTGGGTTAGGCACTGATCTATGAGCATAGCAGAATATCTTTAGGAATCATTTCTGGGCTACCCAGTTTCTGGTTCCTAGCCAGCCCTGTAGTATCAGGCATATGTTCCTTCCATTAGTGTTAAGTTCTGTTCCTCTATTGGTACAGCAGATCCTGCAGGTAGTATAGATTACAGGAAAAAGGTTTTGTGGATGGGCTGTTATCCTAGTCCACTGGAAGCTTTGACTGGTTAGAGGAGATGGCCTGCTCAGGCTCCCCATCCCCCATTACTAGGGGTCCTTGCTAGGGTGACCCTCATAGATTTTTGGGAATTTCCACTATACTAGGTCTCCAGATCACGCCCTAAATGTCCTCCAATTCTGGTTGTCTTTCTGTATATTCTTTCTCTCCATCCCTCTCCCCCAATCTGATACCTAAGGTTCCCATTCTCATGCTCTTCCAGCACATCTGCAACATCTGTTCTATTTCCCCTTCCTATGGAGATCTGTGTGTCCCCATCTGAGATCACCTTGCTGCATAGTCTCTCATATGAGTTTGTGAGTCTGTGAGTCATAGTGAGTCTGTGGATTGCAGTATAATTGTCCTTTACTTGACAGCTAGTATCCACTATAAGTGAGTACATACCATGTTTGTCTTTCTGGCTCTGTGTTACATCACTCAGGATGATTTTTCTAGTATCATTCATTTGCTTGCAATTTTCATGATGTCATTTTTTTAAATAGCCAAATAATAGTCCATTGTGTAAATGAAATATTTACATTTTCTTTATCGACTTTTTCTGTTGAGGGACATCTAGGTTGTTTTCAATTTGGGGCCATTATGAATAAAGCTGCTAAGTGTCCTTGTAGTCGGGTGGAGCATCCTTTGGGTGTATGCCCAGGTTAGAATAACTGGTTCTTAAAGTAGGTATATTTTCAATTTTCTGAAGAATCACCATATTGATTTCCATAGTGGCTGTATAAGTTTGCATTCTCACCAGTAATGAAGGAGTGTTCTCCTTGCTCCACATCCTTGCCAGCATGAGCTGTCACTTGCGTTACTGATATTAGCCATCTGACAGGTGTTAAGATGTAATCTCAGAGTAGTTTTGATTTGGAATTCACTAATGACTAAGGATGTTGAACATTTCTTTAAGTGTTGCTCAGCCATTTGAGATTCCTCTATTGAGAATTCTCTGTTTAGATCTGTACCTCATTTTTAAATTGGATCAGTTGTTTTGTTGATTTCTAGTTTCTTGAGTTCTTTATATATTTTGTATATTAGCCCTCTATTAGAAGTGAAGTTGGTGAATATATTTTCCCATCCTGTAGGCTTCTGTTTTATCCTATTGACAGTTTCCTTTGCTTTACAGAAGTTTTTCAGTTTCATGAGGCCCCATTTATTAATTGTTGATCTTAATGCCTGTGCTTAAGTTGTTAAGTAACAATAGTAGAAATGACATTATAAAAGTCAATTAAACACTAGCTAAATAGGTCTATTGGTGAAATAAAAAAATTAACATAGGAAAATTTGAAGCAATAAAGTGAAAAATATTAGGTTCAGTGTAGCCATATTTATAATTTGATAAAAATCCAATTCCAATATCCACTTTTAGATAGGATGAATGCAGATCACAATCAGTGATAAAAATCGGACAAAACACAAAACCCCTCTGTGTAAGTAACAGAGAGCTGCTTAGTGCTAAATTGTGAAGTGCTAAGACTTTAGACTCAGAAGTCCTCTGACCTTCTGGGACTTTTCTCCAGCTGTATTTATTGCATCTGTTGATCTTAGGAGCAGACAGGAGAGGAGAACTAGAATCCACCTGGTCAAGAAGAGGCTGAGAGTGGGACCTCCAGATTTGCTTTCTATGTTAGAGAACACATTAGATTCATGAATGTACCGGTATGAAATTTACCCAATTCCTGTAGCTTTTAAGGGAAAAGACTGCACAGATAATGCTAGGGTGGAAACATCTCAAAAGCCGAGCAGCCCTTGGCTGTCCGCAGAGGAGCAAAATTTGATAAATTTATAAGACAACAATTGCAAAATGCAATGCATTTCACGTTGAATCAAAAAAGAGAAAGAAAAGAAAAATATGAAAATGGTAAAGCTTTGTTTTATGTATGTGTGTGTGTGTGTGTGTGTGTGTGTGTGTGTGTCTGTGCACGCGCGCGCGCATGCATGCCTGACTGATAGTGCATATGGGCGCATACACACAACTGAATACAAAACTAAGTAAAAATAAGTAAACAAAACTGGAAGAAAGAGATCAGAATAAAGGTAAGGTCTTAACTTGCCTTTGTTAGTTTTAAAGAGGGAACCAAGAAGAAATAAGAAAGAAGAAAGAAGGCTAATTCACCCTTAGAGCCCCAGAAAGAAGCCCAGCCCTGTATACAGTTTGTTACAGGTCAATGAGTCCTTTGTTACACTTCTGACCTTCAAAACTGGAAAGTAATAAAATTGTGTTGTTTTAAGCTACCGAAATTCCGACAGTTACAACAGACACAGAGAATGAACACAGTGTCACAAACAACATCAATCATGGAGGCTTGAAAATGTTCAATGTCCAAATGTCAAGGGTAGATACGTTGTTAATACAGGACAGAGGCGAAACTTCAAATCTAGTTGCAGATAGAAGTTTCTTAGAGTAAGACAGGCACCGACAGAGAGGGAGACACATAGTGAAGACTACATAAGAGTAAAGTCAAGATTTAGAATATCAGTAGACATAAAAGCTGCTATCAATGGTGGCATATACTGAAATCCCATCACTGAGCTCAGAGACATGGTCTCTGTGAGTTCGAGGCCAGCCCGGACTGCATAGTGAGTTAAAAAGCTATGTACATGTGAGCGGTTGGGATTATTTAGTGATGCCTGCCTGTAATTCAACCCTAGAACACTTTCTGTCTTTCTTTATGAACAGAGAATGAAAATGTTGTAAGGTATTCTACCAGTAAATGAATTACTTAAAATTTCATTGTTTTATCATTTTTAGCTCTAGGGAAGATAAACGTTCTTCTTCCTAGTATCTTTGTCTGTATCTTTCATCTACCATTTATCTGTCTCTCATCTACTATTATTCATATATTATTTCATCTATTATATATTATATAATGTATATACATATATATATTATATTACTCATATATTATTTCATCTACTATATTTTCCATTCGTAATAAAGCACTTACCTGAAAGGGAGTAAGAATTAGTTTATCACTGAGCAAATTTGAGTGACCAGGTCCCGGGAACACCAAGTTCAGGTTTTTCCCAAACAACATGCTCCCGTGAGGAAATAAATGATATGGAGTTTCATATTTATAGAACCAGAAAAAACCAAGGCAATTTTCAAATGCATTGCATTGTTATGAACATCAGGCAGGAAGGTTAGCAAATCTGGGCAATTTCAGTGACAGATTTCAACGCTACCTCTTGCTATTCTTAGATTTGTGCTGGCATAAACTTGTGTCCTATTAAGGTAATACATTCCTAAAGGTTTTACACGGTTGTCACAGGTGTTAGGTCAGACACTGAGGTAGATAGTGAATGACACAGTTAAAGTAACTAAGACAGCTCAAGATGATTATTCTGTGTATCTAAAACATTCTAACTCTTTACAACCACAAAATTTTAGCTAAATTGGGCATGATAGTATATGACTTTAATCCTGTACTTGGGAGGCAGAGGCAAGCAGAGCTCTGTGGTTTAGAAGCCAAATTTGACAATATAATGAAACCCTATCTTACAACACACACACACACACACACACACACACACACACACACACACACTCACACACACATACACTCACACACACGCACACAAATAAACAATGCTCTCATCAGACAACTGAGCTTGTAGAATACTTAATATGGCTGTTTTTTGTTCTGTTTTGTTTTGCTGGAAACTTTGGTTCAAATGCCAAGGTAATAAAAGAGAGGTACAAATATAGACAAGAATCTGATTGAAAATATACTTGCAAAGGAAAATTCCACCATTTATTTATTATGTGTGTTAAGGCAAGTACACCCAAAATTATATATAAACATATATACTGAAGTTTGTGGATAGATAACAGTAAATTCTAGGCCTATAGAACAAAAGAAACTCATGTTCTCGTATCACAAAGGGGAGAAAGAGAAGCCTTCCATAAGAGGGCAGAGAGAGAGCTCTTGGTACACACAGCTTCAAAGCAGAGGTATGGGGCAATTAAGGACAGGTGGGGTCAGAGAAGAAGAATCTTGTTGAGACTGTGGCGTCCCAGGCATTGATATTGATTAGATCATTCTCCATCTCTAAGTCTCCATTTCTGCCTCTCCAAAACAAATGAGTTACTCACGTTAAAGATTAAGCTCAATAAAATTATATAATTTATGACACAGTTATAAAATTCAACAACAACAGGCATGAAGAATGTGTTTATATTGCCTTTTGCTCATTTAAGCAACTGAATAATTTACAGACGTAATTATCAAGTAGGGAAGGAGAAAAATCCAAAGAAACAAAAATTGAGTGTTTTTTGTTTGTTTGTTTGTTTGCTTGTTTTTGTTTTTTAATCTAATGACAAAGCAGCTGAGCGTTTGCTTCATGGCTGGGTGGACTTGAATACCTTAATAGGCTGAGACACTCATGCATTCTGGCCCAGCCAAGTCCGCTCTGTTAAAAGCCACTCAAGTGGTATCCCTTGGTGCTAGAGATGGAGCCAAAGTCGTTCCATTTAGCTGTGACCTTTGGAGAAGAAAACCTTTGTGTTGATGGCAATGAGGAAATAAAGGATTATTCCAATTCCCACTTATTAAAATCACAATATTGCCATTCCCGGGGTCGGAAAAAGTGGAGAGGATGCACTCTCTGTGGTGTTTTCTTGTTTGTATATGAGAACCTAATTCTATTTGGTAAATAATAATGGGTGCAATTAACCAACTTGGGTACTGAGTACTTGTCTCCTAAACGGAGCCTGCAAATAGTTCTGGGAATACAGAATATGAAAATGGTTTCAGAAAGAAAAAAATGCCCTTGTGAGGAAACATTTCATTGCCTCACCTGTTCTGAAACCCAGTTTGAAAATTTAAGCTCTACTGAGTGCATTTGGCTGTCACTGACATAGCACTCGTTTTCATTTTTTAATTGCTTTTTTTTTCAACACTAGAAGTGCATTCATTAAAAGATTATGGCTTAGTTCCACAGCTAACTCACAGTTTACCACACATTATTATGTCCATTGAAATCTCAAAGGAAAGTCTGTGTTTGCTATTTGTTTGTTTGCTTATTTACTTTCAAGACAGGGTTTCTCTGTTGTAACCCTGGTTGTCCTGGAACTCACTTTGTAGACCACACTGGCCTCGAACTCAAAGATCCGCCTGCCTCTGCCTCCTAAGTGCTGGGATTAAAGGTGTGTGCCAATACTGCCCAGTCTGTGTTTGCTTTTTATATCTTACTGAAATCACATTGCTTATGGAAAGTAATTTCAGCATCAAAATAAGCTATAATATACCACATGAAACATAAATTTACATCTATTAACTTTCCACAAACAGAGTGTCACACTCTGTGATCAGTCTTGAGAAGTAGAAGGAGTCAGGCACAGAGCTAAGTCCCGCCTGGTGTGCTCTTAGGCTTTAAGATGCCTTGGCTTACAGAGATAATGGCTAGGACGGAACCATCAGAAGGGAGAGGAAGTCTGCTAGCTGCTGTTTGCCTGGAAGTGCAGCAAGCTCTTGCTTTGGTGACTGAGGAATACAGACTGATTAGCTGGGACATTTACAAAGTCCTCTAAAAGTGGAACAATATGTCAAAATAGAAAATAATGTATGACTCTCTGAGAGGATGCTATTTCTGATAGACATCAGGAGAACAAGGTATTTAAAATTTGTTAAAAAGATTATTTTTTTTAATTCACCAAGCACAGGCTACCATCCTTGCTTTTTGTTGCAAAAGAAGTGCCCTGCATCTGAACAACAGAGAAGGTTAGGTACACACTCACACAAGTAGCGATGGGCAGAATCAGCTAGCTCTGCTGTTATTGATGTGTAGAAGAGGATTTTCTTCATTTGATAATAAAAGCAATGATTAAAACATAAGAGCAAAGGGATGGAGAAAACGAATGTACTTCCCCCCCCCCGGATATTGTTTTTCTTATGTCTCCATAATTGGGAGTAGAGAAATGACCAAGAAGGATCATAAGCCTAGCAGTGTTATGTTATATTATAATATGGTGTGTTTCATTCTTTGGAATCGTGAAGGATGTACAACAAAAACACTTTGCTTTGTCTGACATCAATGATCATTAATTCTCTTGATAAGAATGGTTAAGAGAGGGGGTGCAAGAAGAGTGTGCTTTGGGGTCACCCTGTACCACGAGTAAATGAAAGGTGAGTGTAAAGGGAAGTCAGATAGCAGGCGAGCGACTTTAAGACACTGCAGGGCTGTATTTGGAGGTGACACCTGATGAGGAGTTAGATCTCTGTAAGAACAGAGCTCACCTTCTGGGATAGTTATAGGGCAGGAAGCAGGCAAGGATTGGAAACTATTCTGGTTTGTCTTCCTTTGGCAATCGCCAGGGGTAATCATCGATCTGAAGAATGTTAGGTGATAGGAGCCACTTGTTCTGGCTATTATGGGGGCTCCCTAAGACAAGGCAGTCAAGAATTGATGGAAATAAAAGTTATTACTGTATAATAAACATAGATACCGAAGTCACTGGAACTATCACAGTTCCACAAAGGGAGTTTTACAAAATTGTGTGGTCCTGGCTAACAGTTGATGTTTATTCTATTTTGCTTTCTATTGTTATGATAAACATCAGGACCAACAGCAATTTCGCAAGGAAAACATTTCTTTCACCTTACAGCTTACAGTCTGTCATGAGGGGAAATCAGGGCGGTAACTCGAGGAGGGAATTGAAACCAGAGACCATGAAGAATTGATGTTACTGCGCGCCATGGCTTATTCAGCTTGCTTTCTTAGAGAGCCCAGGATGACTGCTGGGAATCAGTATCTCTTTCCACGTGTTTTGAGTACACTGTAGAAACTTTTTTTTAAAATTTATTTTATTGAAAATATATTTTTAAGGCAAGAACCCTGATATGGTTTTCCCTCTCTTTGCTCCCCCCAGTTCCTTCTCTTCCCCCATCTGGATCCACCCCCTTTCTGTTTTTAGAAAACAAACAGGCTTGTAAGGGCTGACACTAAAATAAAATGTTACAAGATAAAATAAACAAAACAGACTAGGACAGAAAAAGTAAACAGAAGGAAAATAGCCCAGGGAAGGCACACAAAACAAACAAAGATACAGAGATCCACTTCTTCGCACACCCAGGAACCCCAATAAAACACAAAACTAGAAGGCATAATGCATACGCAAGGAAACCTGTGGTTTTCTTTTTTTAATATACAGTCCAATTTACAAATTGTCATGTCTTTTTTTCTTCCAACCTAGGTTGAAATTCATGGATTCCGTCTAGACTTACTATTTTTTTATATAGATTTCCTACTTTTTGATTTCCAGGTGGCTTAAATTTAAGAAAGTTTCAATAATCCTGGAAGAGAGAACATTAATGTAACCCTGTGATCTGTTTGTCTAATTAGCAAATAAAATCACAAGACACCTGAGCTAGTGGAAAGGATTTGATCAGCTCTAAATAGATCACAGCTTTAAGAATAGAACCTGAATCCCTTAACTTTCTACACTCAGATTATTTTTTTGCAGAGAAGACTGTGTTGCTTAGGTTTTGTCAACTTGTCATAGGCTACGGTCATCTGGGAAGAGGAACCACAGTTAAAAAATATGTCTCCATCAGACCAGCCTGTAAGGAAGGTTTGTGGGGCATTTTCTTACTAATCACTGGTATAGAGGGCACAGGCCATTGTGGGTGGTGCCATGTTTTCTGAGGTGAGTTCATTCACATTCACAGAGATAGTAATGATAGTAATTTTATATGTGAACCTACCTGTCCAGAGACACCCAACCTACTCCTTTGTTAAGCTCTTACACGAAAAGCCAGTGCTGATCTTCTCTAATTATTCAAAAGGCTGGGTGTCCAACAAGCATAAACGAACCTTCTTCTGTAGGGCCCCTTGAAATTAACCAAAGCAGCCTATCCCGCAGCTATATACCATGCCTTCTCTCCATAGGGCCACAGAAAAAGGGCTTGAGTGTTCTTTATTTACTCCATGTGAGAATCCGGATCTTGAAGGTCCCTAAAGACCTATGTGTAGAATGAAGGTGTGGCCTCATTTTCTTGTCATTGCTATGAAGTGGTATTAATAATTAAATATATGACTATCATACTTCTTTTTTTCTTTTTTATTCATTTGTTTGTTTTGAGACATGGTTTCTCTGTTGTAACTCTGGCTGTCCTGGAACTCACTCTGTTGAACAAGTTGGCCTAGAAATCAAAGAAATCTGCCTGCCTCTGCCTCCCAAGTACTAAGATTGAAGGTGTGCACCGCCACTGCCTGGCTACCTATAGCACCCACATACAAGCCAGATGGGCCAGTGGCTGGCCCCTGATCCTATTGCAAAGAAGTCCCAGGGCAAGCTGTTTAGCTAGACCAGCTGTTTTTGCACATCTGGGTTAATGCGGTACCCTGCCTCAGTTGATAAAGTAGAGAGTGATCAAAGAAGACACCAGACTTACATCCACTCCTGGCTTCCATGTGCACATCATCTGACCATGCACATGTGAACACACACAGGAAAAAAAAATGGCTTGGCAATTGGCACTGAGAATCATAAAGTTAAATCATTAAAATGGTGCGAGAATTCACAAGAACAGAGAACTGAATGAAGAAGCTGAAGAGGGGTCAGGAAAAGACCTCTATGTGTAAGAGAGTGTAAATGTGATGCTATTCAAATCAGCAGGAGATATGCACTTCAGTCAGGGGTGTTTATTAACCAAGAGCATGTAGGGAAAGCAAGTTTTCACATCCCCCGTCATTTATAGAGAAATCCTTGCTAGTGTTGAAACCAAAATGTAAAAGTAACTTTAGTCAATTAGGGGAAACGTTTGTGATAAGATTCAAGAGGTTCCAACCATGATGGTAAAATAAAATAAGATAGAATTCAGTTTTACTAGACCTACTTTCCACTCTCTTCTAGAATTAATTTTATTGGAGCTTTTAGAATTCAAAAGAGCATTAAGACTCTAGGAGACGTACTTGATTCAGAGAGAAGAGTCTGTTCATTTCTGTGTCCTCTCCCCAGGGGAGCAGAAAGTAGGACAAACTTTACAGGTGAGTAACTGAGGCACACCAAGGAGATTTACCCATTGCAGTATCTGAACACAGACTGTAGCATAACACTAAAGACCTCCTGTGCACACAATGTTTTAATGTTTTTAAACAAATGAGATCAGGGCTTGTTCCAGCCAAAACTTGACAAAAAGTGAAGCGAAATGATCCAACATAGTCTTAGAACCCACCTCAAATTGAAATATATGAAAATGTCAGCCACCAGCACACTTTCATTATATAGAAAAGCAATCAATGCGTATTCATTTGGGACATCATGATACTATATTGGAAAAGTTTTGCTCCTGGTAGAAATATCTTAAAGATTTGGAATAAAATATGAACATTAACAATTTCAAATTCATGTTAGAATTAGTATAAGATGCTTCCTTTGAACATTTAAGAGAGATTCATTTTAATAAGAAATATTTGAGAATGCATTTGTTCATTTTGTTATGATAGACATAAGGTTCTGATTGGGCGTCGGTCACTGGAGTTATCAACTGTCTTCTTTGCATCTGCATTTTTCTTCCTTTGAATATGAAATGCAGTCAGATACACCACAAACAACCCCCACTAGAGAATAACAATTCTTGTGCTGCAGATTGCATGGAACAACCACAGGAATCCTGCATTGGTTTTTTCTGCAGATAGAATGGACGGTCTCCAGTGGGAAAGCGATTTATTCGTGAATATCCTTCAACCAGCAGTGGTGCAAAAAGAGTTTTTACACCAAATAATAAAATCAGAGATCATTCTTCCATATCCAGCTCCTCTTTATTCTGAATTGGAATATGTGTAATAGAGAGTCTTACTTGTAAATCAGACTGGATTCCTTTACATAGTAGGTTCGTTTTTATTGCTTTTCACGTTTACTGAAGTGTTTATAGCCTCTGTGCATCACAGAGCAGCAGAAAAAAATAACACAAAATCTCTTCCTTCTACGGCAAAAATATTTGGATACGCGTACTGCAAGACCTTTTTTTCATTTGCATTTTAATTTTAAACATTCTTTAGCACAAAAACGTTCTGTTGCTTCTATTTTCACACCCAACACAATGTAATAGCATTCATACAAGCACTTGAGGCATCCCAAGGCTTGAATTAGGAGATTATTAGTATGTTATATTATTTTCATGATGACCTTACTTAAAGATCTCAGTATCCTATACTTTCAGGTGATAAAACAGTATCGAAGGCAGGTCGGCTACAGAGGGAGTTCCCTTAACTCACAGATCTAGTAAGAGATATGGCTATGAGTTGAGGCTTCATTTAATGACAGCGATCACGTGTATTGAATAATTGTAACTGAAAATCAAACCGGGGTCCTTTGGTAGAGCTGCCAGTGCTCTTAACAGTTCTGCCATTTCTCCAGCTTTACATCTTCCTGTTTCCAAAACAACTCGATACAGAAGTTAACACGTCCACTTTATTTCTATTACAGTCATTGAATCATTTACTGTACAGGTTGATGTGTTTTCATCTGTGACATTTCCTATAGTCCTATGTTGTGCTCCCTTCAATCAGTCCTTACTAATTCCCTCTTTTACTCTCTACTCATTCTGCTTGTACTCTGAACATGGGGAAAATAAGTCAAATTATGAGCACGTTTTCCCATAATGCTTCTTGCGGGCCAACCGAGGATTGCCACTAATCAAATTATTTTATTGAGCCAACAAAACATTTTCTCTTCACCTAGTGTACAAGCTTTAAGATGTGGTAAATAATAAGTTTTAAAACCAACTGTTTACTCTTACTTTGTAGAAAGCGTAATGAAGACTTTCCGCAGCTCCACAGATTGGACATTGATTTCCCTTCTTACTCTGCCAGCTCCTTCCTTTCTGTTGTTAATGCTTCAGAAAAGGCTGACTAGCCTGATCCAGGTGAACAAAGGCCACAGTGAATGGTGAAGGTGTGGTCACCTGATTGCTCAATCAGAGTTGATAGAGTGAATCTTCATTTCTTGTGTAAGGAAGAAGTCTCAGAATCTTTATGAATCTGGCCAGAGAACCATGTTCTCTGTCAAGCTGATGCTGGCTCTCCCTAGAAACACTGGAGAAGGTACAGCTATTGGAATGAACCTGGCTCCAGCTCTTTCCAGATGAGGGCTCTGAGTCATACTGATGCTACAAGTTACCCCTCCCCAAACTACCAAAGTCATGTGATATATAATTTCCTCCTCAGATTAACCCACTGTCCATTGCATTTTATTTTTCTTCCCTTAAAGACAAATATAAAATATCATGCTGCTGTGTAGCTGTTTCCTCTGAGATTGAAACATTCCGATTTGCAGCAGAGCTCATCAATCAGGAGGTAAACAACTCAAAATAGCATCAGGAAGGCCCTCAACCTGACCAAATTCACTATGCCCCACCCCTATTTCAAGTAAGCAGTAAAAACAGAGAGCACTTTCAGAGAGGCCAAGCTATAAAGGAGACTCTTAAGCCAGACCAGCTGCCTGGAAGAAGCAGAAACCAGCAAAGCTGCCTGGAAGAGGTTCAGGCCAGCTGCTGAGGCATCTGGAAAGGACACTCTCTAGCCATGTATGCATATATACATGTATATATGTAATATATTCATATATATATACATATATATGTGTATGTGTCTACATGTGTGTGTGTATGTGTGTATATATATATATATATATACTCTGTTTTACACCTTGTCTAACTTGCAATGGCCTAATGTCAAAATTGGAAATGGCCAATTTGTACTTGATTAAAAACAAAACAAAACAAATATATGTTTACACTGACATTGTGGGTAGAGTGCCTTATAAACAAACATCAGTCAATGGTCACTGTGTTGCTTAAGTTCTTCAGTGTCCCTGATGTTTATCTTTCTATCTACCATACTTATGTTAAGTTTCCAGGTTGCATGGATTTTCCATTTCTTTATCCCTTTCTATCCATTTTGCTTCATGTGTTTTGAAGAGCCATCGCTAGGTACATGAACACTTAAGATCACAGTGAATTCTGGGTTTAACATCTCATCCTGGCTCTCTTAGTTTCTCCCAATAACCACTCTGACGTTTACTTTGTTCGAGGTGAATGTAGACACCATCTTTCCCATGTTGATATTGAACAGTGTATCCATCACTATTCTCTTACTTTTATCTGCCACTTTAAAATTTAAGCATAGAGAATATAATTCTTGTGTGCTCGCTGTTCCCTGACTTCTGCTGAGATCTCTTCGGTAACTAGTATACCTGATTTCATAGGTAGACTGTTATTTTCCTTAAAATCACCTCCTAAAACTTCCCCAACAACTTCTTGTGATTTGTGAGGGCTCAGTATCATATACCTACTTTGAGCAGGCCCATGTTTGTGGACTTCTTTGTTCATAAAGTTTTGCACATTTGAGGGAAATTTGTCTGTTTAACTTTCAGACTATCCATCTTAACCTTCATTGCTCCGTTTTTCTTCAAAGCAGAAGGCACAGGTGCTAGGCTGTGTTCTGGTCTGTATGCCAGCAATTCTCAGTGTTGATGCTAGTCCTCATCACTCCTTTCTGTTTAAATTCTGGAAGTTTTCATCTTCATTCTTCTTTTGCAGATCACCTAATAATTTTTTTGCATTGTGCATTTTGAAACTTCCCATTCTTCCATTTGGTTTTTAATATCTTTTTATTATATCTGACTTTTCATATATTTTTAAGTGTAGTGCACAACAGTTGTTTACAATCTTGTTGAATTCTTCATTGTGTCACTTTTCCTTCAACTTCAGAATTAGTGGTGTGCATTCTCCCCCCTCCCCCACTTTGATTGCTAATTTTTATTGTGTTGGAAGTTTTGTATATTGTGTCATGGAAGACAGTCCCGTGGACTTTCTTCTTCTTTTCAATGTTGCTTTGATGAAACAGACGATAAGCCACCACATCTAACTCAGGGTCTCTTCTAACACCTGTCTCCCATTGTAGTTGAAGACATCGATACCCTAACATGTCTCTTTGGCCTGGTCTTACTCATAGCCAACTGAATATATGCCAATGTTTATTATTGACATATAAACCAATTTCAGAAGATGATTTTGGTATCCATGGTGATTAATCTGCACAATATTTGGAATCATTTAAGAGATAAGCTGTTAGGCTCATCTGTGAGGGATTCCCATGTTCAAGTCATTAGGAATGAGAAGACCCTCTCTAAATGTGGGTGAAACCTTCCTGTGGCAGCCATATAAAAGTAGGTCCAAAGGAAAAAAATGACTTTTTCTCCTCATTATGGCAGGAGCAAGGCCTGCTGCTAAACAGCATGTATTCGCCGTTTGCCAAACAGTGCGCACAAATAGCTCCCACTTAGGGTTGGCCCAGGAAGTGCCCAGGCATGCCCGGAAATAAGCCTGCCTTTGACGCATGCGCAGTTAAGACTTCCTGTTTGAGCCAACCTGAAAAACTGCCGAGGGGCCCAGAGACAGAAACGCAAGTCAATGCCAAGAGCCGAACAGCAGCCTGCAATCCAGGAGCCAATGGGATTCTGGGCGAGGATGAGTCTGCTTTTGCCGCCTACCTGACTTCCAGAGTCTGTGTCTTTGACTCTGCGCCAGCTCACCCCTGCTTCCCAAGGGTACCATGAATGGGCAAGCAACACCTTGTTACCTTCATCTTTTGCTGGTGAGTTCTTTTATCTTGTTGTTACTGCTGTTGCGGCCATTGCTTCAGTCCTATGATAATATCGGAACACAGTTTCTTCAGGTATCCTGTGCGTACTGAAGACAAAGTCTTCAGGAACCTTCCAGACCTTCAGTACAATATTAGTGCTGCTGAGGCATCCAACCTTATAAACTAAATGGTTATCTGGTCCTCAGAGTCTCCAGTGTGAGGACAGCCACCAGAGGACTGCACAGACTGTATCATGTAAGACAATCTAGCAAATTCCTTGTTAACACATACTCATTCTATCAATTTTATGCCTTTAGAGAAGTGATTCACAATCTGTGACTCCTTTGGGGGCTGAATGACCCTTTCACGGGGATCATCTAAGACCATCCGCATATCAGATATTTATATTATGATTCATGACAGTAGCAAAATTACAATTATGAAGTCACAACAAAAATAATTTTATGGTTGGGGGTCACCACAACACGAGGAGCTGTATTAAAGTGTCACAGCCATTAGAAAGGTTCAGAACCACCTCTAGAGAAACCTACTATTTTTATATAATTTGAATGTCTCCCCAAGTTCTAGCTTTACTGAGTGTGTTTGATGCTTATTGCTGAGATAGATAAAGTTTTTGGGGGGTTTCTCCTGTCTGTGTAATTATAGAACTGTGTAGTGTGTTTGACCCAACAAAGGCCACATGGAAACATGAAAAGTAGTTCTTTCATCTGTTCCTAATTCATTTCTTCACATTTTGAACCTCTTTCCCATGACCCAAAAGCTATGAGTTTGGGCAAAAGCTCTGATCATGCCCCATAATTCCTGCCTCTGACATTGAAACATATTCCTAGGTTGGAGCCTACCTGTCTAAGAACCAGAGCTTCCAATTCATCTTAAAACACAAATGTGTCTGAGACAAGAACATTTAAGCATTTGTGATTATTTACACTTTCAAAGGTCTCATATGAAAACTTATCAAGGATAGGGAGGAAGACAGCACAAATGACGAACTGTTAGAATTTATAGTTTTCTCTTCATTGGAATATATTAATAAGACATGGTGTGCTCAAGCATAGAAAATTGAAGTACAGACAGGTTCACAGGTAATGATGTGCATTGGAGCATATTAACAGTAGCTTTATTATGAGCTTCCTCATGGCGGAGTACCACAGACACCTGAGAAAACTGTGAAAATCTAACCGTGGAGATCATAAAATAGACTTTGATGGGATTTTCTTCTAATAAGTTTAACAAAAAAGAGAAAATCTTGTGTTGTGACATGCTTCAAACCCGTCTTTCAGGAACTGGCAAGCTAGCAAAGGTAGTAGCCTAGAAATTGAAATGCGTTGAGTTGTGACCTGCCTCTCCGCGTTCTGACATTCACGGGGTTAGAAGAGAATTAAATGAAAATACGTCCACCTGCAAGTTTCTGATGCATTTAAGCCAATTAATTACAACATAACCAATGCTTTGATTTGAAAACAGATGCATTATTTTTTATCAGCTGATGCTTAGCAGTTTTTCATAAATGTCTTTAAAATAAGAAACTGGCTTCCTTAGTCCTTTGAATATTTGTCTCTATTTGATGAGATAACCAGGAATTGTATATGTTAGTGTGAATATGTTTAGGTGTGTATTGTTTATTCATATGTATGAACCTGTGTGCCTAGTCAGTGCATGAGTGTGTTTGTTTGTGTAAGTGAATGTATTGTATGTAAGTTTGTCTCTGTGTATGTATATGTATTTGACATATTATGCATGTATGTATATATACATATACATATACATATATACATATACACACACATATATACATACATACACTTTTTGAGACAGGGTTTCTCTGTTATAACTCTGGCTGTCCTGAAATTTGCTCTGTAGACCAGGCTGGCCTTGAGGCTGGCCTCAAACTCACAGAGATCTGCCAGCCTCTGTCTACCAAGTGCTGGGATTAAAGGCATGTACCACCATTGCTCAATGTAACATATATTTTTTATGTACTTGGTTGTTTGTGAGTGTATTGTGTATGAGACTGTGTGTATGACCACATGCATGTATTATGTGTATCAGTATAATGTGGACTTGTATGTGTATATATGTGTTATGTTTTTCTTTTCTGTTGCTCTGATAACTTACTCTGATAATAGCTACTTGATGGGAAAAAAGTTTCTTTTGCTTCACAATTTGAAGTTAAGATCCATCTTGGTTGGCAAATTACAGCAGCAGAAGGTTGAGGTATTTTGTAACTTTGAATCCACAATCAAGAAGCAAACAATGATGAATTTTTATGTGCAACTGGCTTTTTCTGTTTTACTCTGTCTGGGATCCAACCCAATGGAATAGTACTACCCACAGTTAAAGCTGGTATCTCTATCTCAATTAATCTAACAAAGATACCTCACAGATGTGCCCAGAGACTAACCCTATGAGATAATCCCTTAGAGATATGGCTTATTTTCTAGGTGATTTTTGATATTATCAAATTGACAATTACTACTACATCATCACAGTGTGTGTGTGTGTGTGTGTGTGTGTACGTACATATATGTAGGCATATGTCTGTTTCTCTCTAGTATTTAACTCAAAAAGACTTACAAAAAATAAGAAAATTAAAAATTCATATTGAAAAAATTAAAAGATAAATAAGACAAAATCTTTGCTTTGTTTTTATCTTCACCATGTTTGTGGAATAAAATAGATTTTAAGTGATTAAGAACACTGCATTTTACAGCATGTATCTTCTCTACAAAAGATGAACGCAGGGTTGGAGAGATGGCTCAGTACTTAGGGTGCTTACTGCCCAACCATTGGAAGTGAGGTCAGACTCCAACACCTTTGTAAAATCTGGGTATAGTCATGCACATGCCTATGATCTGGGCATAGAAGAAGGCATTTACTGTATTCAGTACCAGTCTTCACTTTCTGCTGACATAAAACCAGATACCCAATGTACATAACAACTATATAACATGATTATCACAAAGTATGTTAATATTCATTTAATTTTAAGACACTAAACTAATGGATAGCCACAGTCAATTTTAATAGCAAATGATGCATGGTGTGGCTTTTCTATGTAGCCTCGTCTAGTGATCCTTGTCCCTCAATGTCTTAGTGCTAGGATGGCAGGACTGTGCCACCACACCAGGCTCATCTGGCCACCCCCCCCCCCTTATAAATGGGCTTCTATTTCATCTCCTGGCAAATGTCTGTGTGATTACTTCGCCAACAGAAATAGATAAACATTACTCTTGCAGCCTCATGTTTCTAAGCTGGTAGATTAAACTTCCTTCGTTTGGGGCAGTTTCTACTTTCTGGGTTCTAAGCACAGTTGTTACCTCCTGTACTTAGGGCACAGTTCCTATTTGCTGTGTATAACTCATAGTTCTGTTTCTTGTGTCCCGGGTGTAAGAAAACAAATGTGTCCTCTGTCTCAGTGTAAAAAAATGATAATTTTCTATAATTAAGCTGAAATGAACACTTCTGTAAATTTATAGTTCTTTCTATAATAAAATCTACCAGTAGTCTCTAAAACATAAGACCTTCAGGGCTAAAAGTTAGGAGACAAAAATGCTGAAGAAACCAAGCTTGTTTTTGTCTTCTTTGCATGAACCTCTATGGCCTTGTGTTGGGTATGTCCAGGTTCCCCTGTCCACTTCACCTAAGGCCTAGTGTTTTTCTACCAGTTACTGAGGAACTATCAAGAGCTCAAGAGGTTGGCTAGGGTGATATTTAAATTGACTATTCCATTAGTCAAGGACCCTTTGTATTTATATTTCAAGATATCCATAGTTAATATCGATGCTTATTATAGGTGGTGGGAGACATAGATATATACATGTTTTTGTGTATCTGAAAATTTATTTACATAAGTTTAGTTGTATTCATGAGTGTGGGACTGTCCTGGAGCTAAAGAGTGGGTGGAAGCAGCCAGTAACCACCGCGCCATCCCAGGAAGTGAGAGCGATAGGCGTTCAGCTGCTCCTCACCTTTGGCCCTGGCCAGATCCCAGCTAAATATTAAATATTGCCTGCTTCATAGAAGCAAAAGGAGTATGACTTGTTTGGTGTTTATCTGTTGAAAACCTAGGGTTGGGCCCATTCGCTGATAGGATACCTTCCTCTTTGTCTCTGTGAGACCATGCCTTGTGCAGGGGGTGCCTTCCCAGGGTCCTGGTTCCTACCTCCACATGCAAATAAGGCTACCCAATGTCCTTGTCTGGGCCAATGGATCCCCTAACCTGGGTACCAAAGATCCTACCCTGCTTTTGGCCCCAGATTGATATAACAGACACCCTGCATTAAAGTGATCTCTGTTTCCACCAGAAGAGGGTCCAGAGGCCTGATTCATTGCATCTCGTTCATTGTTCATTCCTTCTCAGCGCAGGGGGAATCAGGGTATACACCAGAGCCAGAACTCCATCTCCCCCTTCCTGCGCTCCCCTGCCGCTCCCCCAGCACGGGTTCCCTGCACCTGGCCAGTGCAGAGAACTGGGCCAAAACCCAGTCAGCTGCGGGCTGGGATGGAACGGAGACAGAACTCGCAGGAGCCCATACTAACATTTGAGACATTGTAGATATATTGTGACTTCCAATTTGACTTGTTATGATCCTGTACCTTGGACTATACATGTTAGATATACTCTCAAAACTGTTCTTTTCCTACTTGTTATGACTACATTCTATAAATTCCATGTTTGATACTTTAAAGGCACTAGTCTCAAAGTTTTTCATTCACTCTAAAGCATAGAAGTAAAACAGGAACAAAAACGTCTATTCATATCATATCATCATGTTGAAGACACACTGTTCTCCCCAAATCTGAGTCAGGCTGTTTACTTCTAGATGAATTCCATGGGGAACCTTTGATCCGGTGAAAGTTGTTCGTGTACTGGTCTGGCATTTGTGGAGTTGGACGATAATTTGGATTAGCTATTTCAGTGCTCTAATAGAGTAAAATATAAATACATTTCTTTGCCCAGTATTTAATTTTCTATTTCTGAACTTTTCATTTTTCCCCCCAAATAGAGTTTGCATGGGCCTTGAGCCCAAAGTCTACAGTCTGCTGTGCTAGCACATGGCTATGTCTGCAGACTGAATTCACCCTTCTGAGATCTGTACCTCAGTAGTTGTAAGCTCTAATGTGCTTTCTGTTAGCACCAATCACATGCAGTGTTGGCCTCACATTCAAGTTCATTTTAATTTCTTTTGAAACTAAGCATATTTTTATGGGAAACATGTTATGATTAAGGAAGGCCAAGGTTATAAATAAGATCTAAGATTAGAATGGCAAATTGAAAAGATAAATATCTAAAAAATCTTCTGAATTGTTTTCCCCTTTAGGTTTAGTAAACTCTGGCATACCCAGTTTAGGTTACAAATTTCTCCAAATTTCCCAAAACAAATGGAGTAGATCTACCCCTTTAATCAAAGAACACACACAGCTGTAGCTAACATTAACAATCAGTCAAACTGCCTTTACAGTTTCGGGGAGTTGCTTGATAGACATGAAAATTTTGTTTATGGTGGACAAATTATAGTGCTCAGTTTTGCAAATGTATGTATAACTCAATTTATCAGTGTCTTTTGGGTCTCCACGGACAGATTCCAAGCTTCCACTGAATCTGGGCTGTGGAGGAATGGCAGGCATGGGACGCAGTGTGATCACATTAAAGCATCCCATACAAGCTCTCCAGCGTGGACACTCTAGCAGCATAAAAACAATACTGGCTCCATTTTGCACTCAGTATCCTGTGTCAAAATAAGAGCCATCTGCCAAAAAAAAAAAAAAAAAAAAAAGAAAGAAAAAAAAGAGCTTTAATAGGAGCTTTGCTAAGCTGAGGAAGCTGGGGGCAGGAAGAAGGGCAGGTGATTGCTTACTGTGCTGCAGAAGCAGGCAGGTGGGCAGAAAATAGAGCCTGTGATCTCTCAGCTTGACTTACTATATGGAGAGGTGTCCTCGGGTCTTTCTGTTTAAGAGAAAATGTTGCAGTTGGTTGTCTCTGATGTAGACAAAGTAGGGGTTTATATTTCTGATTTACTAGCCAAACTGGAATTAAATACTAATTTGAGCAAATGAGCATGGTCCTCCATGTGCTACCTGTAGGTATTAGTGTGTACCTCAGTCGTAGGACAGTGACACACAGCGAAAATGCAACTGTGACAGGACCATGGACTCAGGCCCAAGTATGAGGTGCTCAGAGGTGCTGCAGGAAGGGTGTTGGAGGCGAGACTGGTGTTTGGCATTGGCAGGTGTGTGGGACAGACTAGAGATCTAAAGAGGGTGGGCTTCTCCTGCTATAAGTCAGATCCACTGGGGAAGGGGATTGGACCCTGAGTGTCGAAGGGTGCTGTCAATTCCTCCTCCCCTGGAGTTCTGGGTTTGATCTGATCAGACAAGAGTTCTCAATACCTGGAGGATGTGATGCGTGATGAGTAGAGGCTGGTGACCATGACATAGGAAGCTGTGACATTTGGCAAAATCCAAATGTGAGGACAGTCTGCTGAAGTCTGGAATCATTGTGAACTCTCATCCATCAACAGATTAACAGTGAAAACAGTTTTTTGTTTATTCACTGGGACCTACAGTCGATCACATCCCTTCCCTTCATTCTCTGGCCAGGCAGTAGCACACAGAGCAAACATCCCCTCTGCCTTCATCAAATTTGCATTTTAGAGTATATATATATATACACACATACGATGAGAAACTTAAATTAAGATTTTCAAAAAATGGTAACTTTACAAATATGAGTTAAGATGATTATGAAAATGTGAGAAAGGAGAGATGTAAATGGTAAGGCACACATAGGTTGGACATAGGGCAAATGACTCTGAGATAAAAGTTGGGTGATAAGAAGTCAGTTACAGGAAGTAAATACAGGAAGTAAATAACCTGTCTCAGGGAAGCTAAATGTTTACCCAGGGAAGTAGCTTCTCTAGGTGGAGTTAGATGCTTGTCTAGGACAATAGCCTCACAAGATGAAGCTAAATGTTCAGCCAGAGAAGGCACACTCCTTTAGATAAACTTGACTTCCCTGAAACCAGCCTCTCTTGGGTAGTTAGAATATTTTGTGACTCAGTTTTGCTCAGAAGATCTCCCGATAATGGAAGAGGCAATATTAGCCAGAGGCTGACAGAAGAATCTAGGCCCAGAGTCTGGGGGGCTCACCACACTTTGTATGTAAGCTGTGCACTGGTCTGGCTCTGTTAGAATGGATTCATAGAATTACTCTTTGAGTCATGTGAATCTTTATGTGAATGCCCCAATCATTTACTGATCTCTTAGTAGAAGGACCATTGTAATTCCTTTTATAAGAGGTTCAGCCTATTTCTTCTAAATGCCACATCTTTTGGTTTGGACACTAAATCTAGGAGGTGACAAGAAGAGCACATGTTTGCGATGAGCTCATTATTTAGAAAAGTGGCAAAGGCTGGCAAATTATAGTTACTTTAAATGGTACTGCAAGGAAACACAGGGCATAGTGGGGCTAACCTGAATGTGTTTGCCTTGAACAGTGCATGAAATAATAAATAATGAGACTATGATTATATATATATATATAATATATATAAATATATAAATAAATATAATATACATACATACATATAACATGTATTAATATATGCATATGTGTATATATACATATTATATGTCATATATATAATATACATACATACATATATGTATATAATGTATATATACATATATATAACCATGATATATATATAACCAATATATATATATATATATGTTTAATATCATTACATAAAGTAAGAAAGGAGGGCCAATTAATTTTTCCCCTTGAATAAGTTGGTGATGGTCAGTTTTGAAATCTAATCTGGGTTACTTATGTTAAGAAAAGAGTGTCTAACATTTACCTCCAAATAAGCTTCTACTGTCAAAGGTACACCCCACTCTCGCCACAGCGCGCGCACCCCTTGTTTATTTAGTACATACTTATTTCCAAGAAGATATTTTAAAGGAATGTGAAATCAACAATTTCCTAATGTGTTTATGTTTCAAGGTTGATGCTCAAACTCTAGAATATCTTTGTTAATTTTTAGAACAACTAAAGTCAAAAACTTCAAATCCCAGTGAAACCTCAGTAGACTGACATCTACTCAATTTCCAGTAGAGTCAATCAATGGACGTCTTCCCTAATTGCTTATTCGCAGCTTTTATAACGGCGTGTGGCTCCCGGAGGCAATGAGGATATTGAGTGTGTCATTGCAGAGTGAAATGTTAGCGGAAATGGAATTTAGTTAGTGGGGTATCATGCAATCAGAGGATTTTAAATGCATACTAATCCATATTTGTGATTCAGGGATACATTCTTTTTCTGTAAAAAAAAAAAAGCTTCCTTGCATTAATTAATTTCATATTGTCTCGAGTCTTACTATCAGTTTTTATGAATACATGGTATGCTTATTTTAAAATAAAATTATCCTAAAATTTAAAAGAAATAAAGCCATTGATTCAAACTATCTGGAACTAAATATAACACTCCTATATTCGGGAAACACCTTTAAAATGCCTGTCTCCAAGAACATTGATTCTGTTAGTCTTGCTGAGAGCTCTGGCACCAGGCACTCATCTGTTTTAATTGGTAAATTCAGAGAAGTGACTCCTTCTTGGATGGGAGGCAGAAGTGGATAATATCAGGAGTACTTACAGTACTTGCGTTAGAGTCAGAGAGTGGTGGTTATATAAAGTTTTCCTGGGACAAGAGAACAGACCACAGAAAGAGCCAATGACGGGACCCAAGGAATGATTCCACCAAGGAATGATTCCACCAAAGTCTTACATGACTGACAATGAGTTTATTGAGCTTCCTTATAGAGTCGTGATGAAGGGGTACTCACAGAAGTGTGTGACCCCAAACAGCTGCACCACTGAAAAGTCTCACCCCAGCATGGATGCCACCTTCCTGAGAGCTTTATAGAGAATGCTCTCCCTTCAGCCAACCTTCCATGGTCTGTATATATTGACAGCTCCCAAGTCATTCTGATCATGTGCACCTGGGCAAGAATCACATACGGGTGGTAGGGAAGGATGGGAGGGAAAGGCTAAAATCTCAGCAGGCATTTTAATGTCCCTGACTACCCCTTCCTTCTTTGAGGGAATACCATCAGGTTGGCTCTTACAGGTCACTTACAAGTAGTCACAGCTGCTTTCTGATGATGATGGAAGTCATCCACAGCATTTTCAATGTTCAATTATTATAATGTATATCAACTTATAGTCTCCATTTGTTACTTTATAGAATAATTGACACTCATATATATATACAAATGTATACATATATAAAATTTAATTTAATATATAAGCATATAACTCTGCATATGCTTAGTTTACTATTCTGTTTATTTCAAATATTTCACAAATACGGCATTACACGTAATAATAAATAAAAGATACTCAATGAAAACTGTTTTGACAGAGAAGTTTCTAATTTTTTGAACTTCCAGAAGTTCATAGAATTTAATCTTTTGTCAAGATGGCCAACAATTCTCTCCTAAGATTAAGTAAAAATAATTCTTCAATATTAGGAACTTTCCATGTGTAGTAATTTAAAACTAAAACCTATAAAATATTACTTATTTTTATATAAAATATTACATATTAAACATACTTCATTTTTCATTCCCCTAACAGTTTCTATCTCAAACCACTATAATTCTATTTTTCTAAACTATGATTTTATAATGAATTATTAATGAAACAATCCCTAGACTCAGAGGTGAGAGATACAGCTTTTGAGTCTCCTATTTTGCATCTTAAGAAAAAGCTAAAGTTCCTAAGTTTCACTTGCTGTAGCTTTGGAAGGAAAAAAGAAGGCTTAATAGACTCATCCATCTCTAAAGTTTTAAGGTATCAGTTGAAAAAGCTCCAAGTTGGGTATTTAATCTCTCACCATCTCTTCCTCTCTTCATTCTTGCATAGTGTTCTAGTAACATTTATCAAGATTTTAGCTCTGCTTTCCAGAAGGAAGTGAAGATCTATTGCTGGCCAGCTTCAGAGAACACAGCGTTCTCTAATAAGCTCTCGTAGTGATGCAAATATCTTAAGCCCACAAGCTAGAGAAGGGAACAGCCAAAAAGTGAACAGAGCACAGGTCAGGTGCACTTGCCATGTCTGTTTGCTCCTCCCCTTGTTAACCTGGCATTTCCAACAGTATTTTTCATTCCCAACTGTATTTTTTTTAATTGAGCTTAGCTGTTCCTATGCAAAACAATTCCACATCTAGCTGTACTTTGCTTTTTTATTTTATTTTATTCTCTCATACAGTGCCACAATTTCTCCAACCATTCTATGGTTGAGAGAGGTCTTGATTGTTTCCAGTTTCTGGCTGTTATGAATAAAGCTGCTATGAACATAGTTGAGCAACTGTCCTTCTGGTAGGATAGGACATCTTTTGGGTATACGCCCAAGGGTGGTATAGCCGAGTCTTGAAGTAGATGAATGCCCAATTTTCTGAAGACTCGAGATATTGATTTCCACAGTGGCTGTACAAGTTTGTACTCCCACCAGCAGTGGAGGAGTGTTCTCCTTGCTCCACATCTTTGCCAGCATGAACTGTCATTTGCGTTATTGATCTTAGACATTCTGACAAGTGTAAATTGAAATCTCAAAGTAGTTTTGATTTGCATTTCTCTGATGGCTAAGGATATTGAACATTTAAGTGTTTCTCAGCCACGTAAGATTCCTTATTGAGAATTCTTTGTTGTGGAAGCTTATTTTTGGTTGTGTTTAAAATATTTTGTGCAGTGTTGTGAGAGGGTCTGCCTAGGTCTTGGTGTTTTGTATTGTCTGCAGGTGTTGGATTTCTGTGGGAGATGTTTGATTGCTTCTGACCTGCACTTGAGGAATCCTGAATCAATAAAAACACCTGAGCTCAGTTGCTTGGGGTTCCACTGTCAATTGAGTATGGTGCTGGCCAGGATGGTGGTTTCCTTTGCTGAGGTCTGGCAGGGTTTACATCTATGAATATGCCTTGTCTCCTTGCTGAGCTGCTACAGTACATGTATTACCACAATTCTTTGTTTAGATCTGTAACTCAGTTTTAATTGGATTACCCAGTTTGTTAATATCTAATTTTGTAAGTTATTTATATATTTTGGATATTATCCCTCTATCAGAGAAGTCGTTGAAAATCTTTTCCCATTCTGTAGGCTGCTGTTTGTCCTACTGACAGCATCCTTTGCCTTACGGAAGCTTTTCAGTTTAATGAGGTCCCAATTATTAATTGTTGATCTGACTGTTTTGCTATCAGTGTTTTCTGTTCAAGAAGTTGTCTCCTTGCCAAAGCATTCAAGGTTATTTGCCTCTTTCTCTCCTATCAAGTTCAGTGTATCTGGTTTTATGTTGAGGTCTTTAATCTACTTGGAATTGGGTTTTGTGAAGGGTCATAAATATGGATCTATTTGCATTCTTCTACATGCAGACAACAAGTTAGACCAGCACCATTTGTTGAAGATGTTTTCTTTTTTCCAATTTGTATTTTGGGCTTCTTTATAAAAAATCAGGTTTGTTGATTTATGTCTGGGTCTTTGATTTGATTCCATGGATAAACCTGTCTGTTTTTATGCCAATACTATGAGGTTTTTATTACTATATTTTATTACTATATTTATTACAAACTTTTATTACAGTTTGAAATCAGGAATGGTGATACCTCTGGAAGTTCTTTTATTGTTCAGGATTGTTTTAGCTATTCTAGGATTTTTATTTTTTGATATGAAATTGGGATTTGTGCTTCAAGGTCTGTAAAGAATTGTGTTGGAATTTGGATGGGGATTGCATTAAATCTAGAGATTGCTTTTGGTAGGATGGTTATTTTTACTGTACTAATCCTACCAATATATGTGCATTGGAAATCTTTCCATCTTCTGAGATCTTCTTCAATTACTTTCTTCAAAGACTTGAATTTTTTGTCCTACAAGTCTTTCATGTTCTTAGTTATAGTATCCCCAAGATATTTTATGTTATTTGTGGCTATTGTGGAGACCTTTTTTTTTTCTGATTTTTTTTTTTTCTCAGTCACTTGTCAATTGGTATGTAGAAGGATTATTGATTTTTTTTTTTAGTTAATCTTGTATCCAGCCACTTTGCTGAAGATTTTTTTAAATCACCTGTAGGAGTTTCCTGTTTGGGGTCACTTATATATAATATAATATCATCTGCAGATAACAATACTTTGACTTTTGTACTTCCAATTTATAGAGATTTCCTTCAGTTGTCTTGTCACTCTGGCTAGAACTTCAAGTACTATATTGAGAGAATATAGAGAAAATGGATACCATTGTCTTGTTTTTGATTTTAGTGGAATTGCTTTGAATTTTGCTCCATTTAATGTGATGTTTGCTATAGGCTTGCTTTAAATTACCTTATTATGTTTAGATCTGTCCCTTGTGTCCCTAATATCTCCAATATTTTATCATGAAGAGTTATTGAATTTTGTCAAAAGCGTCTTTAGCATCTAATGAGTTTGAGATAATCATGCGTTTTTTGCCCTGTCAGTTGGCTTATGTGGTGGACCACATTGACTGACTTTCTAGTGTTGAACCATCACTTGCATCTCTGGGATGAAGCCTACTCGATCATGGTGGATGATCTTTTTAATGTGTTCTTGGATTTGGTTTGCAAACATTTTATTGAGTATTTTTACATGTGTGTTCGTGAGGGAAAATGGTCTGTAATTTTCTTTCTTTGTTGAGTCTTCCTGTGGTTTTGGTATCAGGGTATCTGTGGCCTGAACTGTTTGTTTTTTCTTAGCTTTTGTTAAAGGATTTATTGATTTTTTTTCCCCCAGTGTCTTGTTTATAATTTCTTTGATTTCTTTAAGGTTTATTCACTTCCTCTTTAAATGATTCTGTCATCTTCATAAAGTTGGTCTTAAAGTCATTTCATTTCCTTCAGTTCCAGCTGTGTTGGCATATTCAGGGCTTGTTGTATAGGATAGCTAGGTTCTGCTGGCCACACACTGCCCTGAATGATGCTGATTGCGTCTTGCCTTGGCATTTCACCTCTAACTTTGGGGTAATTATAGATCTAGGTGCCAAATTCCTAAGTTTGTCGATGTTGGATGAGTAAATAAATGACCAACAAGAGTGGTTTAATTTGATGTGCAGACCCATGTCCTTGTCTTTTTGTAGAATCATGTGATCTTTGGATATTTGAAAAACTGAATGTTTTGATTAGTTTCAGTTTCCACTGAAAGCATTTTCTTAAATCAACAAATATTCTATTTTTATCACTAATATGATTATTATATTGAATGTACCTAATATGAATGCACCATATTTCTGGTAAGTTTTCCACCACTCATTTGAGACTTTTGTTAATATTCTTTTATTGTGCAAGGGATTATCTATGATAAAAGGCATTATGGGAACAATAGCCTTTGCCTTTATCAACTCATAGGCCAAGACTCTTTAATAAAAAACATTGTTTTATGAACCCTAGTCAGGAATAGCTCTATTTTTCATGTGAACATCTGCTCTTTTCACCTAGCTGAACTTTTTGGGATAGTTCCTGCCACATGACTAACTACTCTTTGACAGGTGCTTGAGAAATGGGCACATTATCCTATGCCACTGTGGTATTTTATTTTTAGTTATATATAAAATAATTGTTTTGTGTACTGTTGGCAAAAGGGCTCCCTAGGTCTTGGCATTTTGTATTGTCTGCAGGTGTTGAATTTATGTGGAGGATGTTTGATTGCTAATGATCTGCCCATGCTATCGATAGAACACACCTGAGGAGTTCTGTATCACTAAAAACACCTGCGCTCAGAGGTTGAGGTTCCACTGTCTAGTACCGTACTGGCTAGAATAAGTGGTTCCCTCTGCTGAGGTCTGGAGGGTTTGCATCTATGAACATGCCTCTGTCTCTTCCTTGCTGAGCTCACACTGTGCCTAACTACAACACTATGTAATAATAAGAGCTAGAATACTCACCAGTATTAAGACCTAATAGCAAGGCTGGAGAGCTGGCTTGGGCATTAAAGGTTAGGCTTATAACCAAGAAGGGATGATCTGACAACATGGAAGTTGACAATTTAGTTCCTTTCAGTGTATAATTTCCCACTGTTTTGTGAAATGAGGGTTGACTTTTTGTATCAACTTGGTTAAGCCAAAGTATACAGCAATTGTTAAACACCAGTCTAAATGTTTCTCTGAAGGTCCTCTTTAGAGGTAACTAAAATTTAAGTCAGTATGGTATAAGCAAAGAAAATGATCTTCCATAACAGAGTGAACCTCATGAAATCTGAAGAATGTGCCAGTGAGAAGTAATTAAAAGCTCTGCTCCAGACTGGGTATAGAGTCAGGATGTGACGTCATCTCCGCATAGTTCTGGAGTCAGCCTTCATTACAACACTGGTATTTGTCAAGCTCAAAACACTTAAAACCAACTCCTAAAAATCTTAATCTCTTGATAGAGTGATGGTAGGTAGATGATTGATAGAGGATAGATGATACACATAAGTGGGAATGTCAGAAGATAGACAGATGATAGACCATAAATAGGCACATAGAAAAAAGACTGATAGATGTTAGATAATCAATTCCCATTGCTGTTGCCTTTTCTCTTCAGAACCAGTATTCAGGCAGTATTTGATCAGGCTTCTAGCCAGTCTTTTTGTATTATCTTTTTAATAAGAAGCAGTGTTAATTTATTTATGTAACCCTTATTTTCTGGCTTCATATGCCTGGACTCCTGGCAGGGAGGTATGCAATTCTGCTATTGTTCCAAAGTGCAATGTGTATTACAGGACACACAGTTTTCTCCAACATACTGTTTTAGAAATGAAAAGTACATCTCCAACTCGTATGGCCCTGAGAACTTATAATTAGGCTACATTTGGTTATTTTGAGACAGGGATTTCATATTCATTAATGGTAATATGTGAGTGGTAATGTTCTCAAGTTCCACTTAAGAAACAATACATATTTCCATTAGCTATTTTAACCATTCAGGAGAATAAAATTGTCAACGTAGACTTCCTTGTGCTTTATGAGTACTCCCACTCTTCTGTTCCTCTAAAATCAACTGCAGTACCGTTGCAAGTTACATCATATTAATATGTGTTCAAATGCATTTATTACAGATAAACAAAGGTTGATGATGAGTGTGCAAAAATATTTCTGAAGTATATAAGGAAATGAAAGAGCCAAAGGTCACAAAGAAGTTTCTACTGTTAGAAATTAAGGATTGGTTCCACTCAACCATATTTACTTGGACATATATTTAATTACAAGGTTTGTGTGCTGGCTGATCTTACGTCAACTTGACACACAAACTGTGTCAACTTGACATTCAGATTATCTAAAAGGAGCAAAACTTAATTGAGAAAATGCCTCCATAAGATCCAGCTGTGAGACATTTTCTTAATTAGTAACTGGTAGGGGAGGCCCTACTCTACCGTGGGAGGTTCCATGCCTGGTCTGGTAGTCCTGAATTCTATAAGAAAACATGCTGAGCAAGCTATGGGAAGCAAGCCAGTAAGCAGCACCCCTTCATGGCTTCTGCACCAGCTCCTGCCTCCAGGTTCCTGCCCTGTTTGAGTTCCTGTCCTTTCTTCATGATGGACTATGATATGGCAGTATAAGCCAAATAAACCCTTCCTCCACAACTTGCTTTTGGTCATGTTTTTTTGATTTTTGTTTTCAATTGAGGCAATAGAAAAGCTAACTAAGACAGTTAGCTATGGTCGTGGATATTATTAAGAGCTGAGGTATTCCTGTGCTAGAATCATCCTATCTTAGATTTCTATCTAGCAGGTATCTCCTCAGCTAACAGCATTTTTTTTAAATGATGCAGTCCAACTGTTTCCACCTGAACCCCTCTTTCTTATTCTAGAACATTTATCACCACGGGCCATGTCTTCACAGGCTCTTCAGAGCGGTGTCTCCCAGAGAGCGAGGTTTACAGCTGCCTCCTACTCATCTGGCTCTGCATGTGGTACTCACTCTTTGCCTGCCATGGTCTAAAGATCTGAAAGGAAAAAAAAATCCACAGAGGTGATTCATTCATCTTCATAAATGTTTCATCTCCACAGCTGCTGTCCCCAGCCCCGCCTCCCATTGTGGGCTGAGTATGAGGACACTCGCAGAAAGAGGCATGGTACTGGACTGAATCCCACAATTTATGCCATTAGTCACAAATAGTAAGCCTTGTTTCCTATCATTTCAGTTATGTTTCCAAGTGTCTGATTTTTACCACCCTGGCATTTTCATAAGAAGAACAAACCACTTATCTCTGTCTTGCTAGAAGTCAGGCTGTTTTTTTCCAAAGACAACTAATGCATTATTCCTCACTCATGAGATACATATTTTTTCAGCTGTGAAGCTTCGGCCCCAGGACACGAAGCAGTGATTTCTCTGGCATAAGGGAGCAGACAATGAAATGAAGGAGGTGTTCATAGATTTTGAGGAGGATTGCAGTTCTAGTGAAAATGGAAAGGCATGCAGAAGGAAGCTTGTTTTATTCTGTTCTTCCTCCTAGTGTAAAATGCTGTCCTCTAAAACGGAAATGCCTGGAGATGTGTCCGAGATATCAATAGGAGAGATTGCAAACCATTTTATTTCTAGATATGGCTGATCTGTGGATAGATATAATGTATTACATTGATTTCTAACATTCTTAAGCGGTAGTAAGTGTTTTAAAACTTTATACTATTTTATTCAATGATACAGAATCTCCTTCCACTTTTTAGACCTGCTTTAGTTGAAATATTTGTTCCTTTTGATCAAATCCCCCTTGCTGATCATCATGGAACCCAGTTCTCCTTGTTCCTTGGAGGGAGATAAGGCATCTGGCTGATGGATTGATAGCAACAAAGAGATGAATCATAGAAAGTGGAGATTTTGAGTCCAAGAGGGAAGAGTTTGCTGGGAGGCTAAGGTCAGATATTCATTTTAAACTACATAAATCTCAATTTCTTTTTTAAGCAAAAGGAAAGTAGTGCTATATAAAGTCCAAGTGCTCTTGGTGTTAGGGTGTTCTCTACGCTAACAATAAACAACCATCTCCCCAGACCTCAGAGAACCATTGAAAGAGGAGCCAGTGCCACAACGAAGGTCAATCGAGAAAGTTAAGCAAACTCATTGCAAAGGTTAAGGAACTCGAGGTTGATGCTTTTGGAGTAAATCTTCCACCAAAGCAGAAGTTGGGAGAGCCATGTGGAGTCCTTGTTAAATTCAAGGGTCCTTTCTGTTCCCCTTTGCTGTGTCTCAGATTACATGCACAGATTCGTGTTACAAAAAAGGCTCACTGGTCTCAGACAGTTCCAAATATAGGATCTCATCATTGTTCTTAATTGCATCAGCTAAACCATCATTTTTTTTTTTTTTTTGGTAACTGGCATGACAAGAATATATATATTCCAGTGAGCTTTAAGTGCTGGTTTGCATATGTGTGTCCCTATTCAAGGCATGTGGAACCAATTTTTATTTTTGTGGAAGTGGGAGATCATTAGGACATACAGGAAAAGGAAGCTGGGAATCACGTTATCCTAACAGGAATACTTGAGATTGTGCTACTGTAATAGCACACAGAGATGATGTCATGTACAAGGAAAGGCAATCCTCAACCTCCATAATGATGAGCAATGAGTTTTTCTTCTTTATAAATCACTTAGCATAAGGTAATTAATTGTAACAACACCAGATGGCTAAGACACTGTGCTTCATGCAGTCAAATCAAAAGCCTTTTCTGAGAGTTCCAATAAACTTGAACTGGCCTTTTTAAATGTCTTTCAGGAATCACAAAGCCATAGCACATGAATATTTTTATAATATAAAATATTATAACCCACAAATATAAAGGATATTCTTTCCCTTAAGCTAACTTATCCCATTGTAACTGACCTGCCATATCCAGATGCAGTAGTCATTTCTCTAACACAATATGAAATAATCATTCATCATTCTTTCTCCAGAACACAGTCATCAGTGAGATTTGGTTGGCCTTTCCAGGAAGAATATAGAAACATTCTCAGAAATGAGTTATTATTTGTTTATACCTCATTTGTCAAGACCTCTTGGGATCTGAGTACACACATTAACTGATGCTTCAGCTTCAATTGTGTCATGAGTTCATGCATCAGAGAGAGTCCCAGCTAATGTAAGGAGAACATTTACTTAAAGGTTATCATGCAGCTCTCAGAGTCTGGGAGGGACAAAGAACCAATCAGGGCTTAATGAAGCAGCAGAGCTTCATTGTGGAGCAGCTTCATTTTGATTGACTCAATGCATGGATACATATCATAATTCCCCCTGGAGACATCAGGTCAGGCTGGCTGGCTTTATAGTGACCATCACCTTTGCTTCTATGGAGTAGTGTGGATGCTGGTGCCATCAGCTTCTGGAGAAAGAATCTGGAAAGTGCTCAAGTCTTTACATCAATAGCCTATCACTGAAAAACTTTGATGGATACAGGTGAGAACAGGGATTCGATTTGTGTCAATTACCCTTATGTCATTTTCACCTTATGGTGAGAAAAAAATGTTGTGATAGTAAATACAATGTGTTTTCCTTTACAGTAGAGAACTTTGTTCTATAAGATTTTTTTTTTTTAACTCACAGTTAACAAGGAAATGTACTCAGAGGATAGTTAACTTACCTATTGAGAACAGTCTTGATGGTAACTTATGGAAGATATCCAAACGCATCATATCTCCATAGTTGTCTTCTAGGACCAAAGACACCCATTTATGATAGTTGGCCACAATGATTACGATTCTTCAAGTCTAGATGCAGCCAGTGGGCAGTGAGTGTGCGTGATGATTTCATTGGCCGCACTCTTAATACTAAAGGAGCTAAGTGTACACAAGACATAGATATCGCTCACTACTCAGCATGTTTCCAGCAGATCTCCACCCTGAGCTTCAGATGCAAGTTATTAGCAGTAGGATCGGTAGAATGAGTAGGCTGTTATTTTAGGGTAGATCATATCCCTCCAATCCTGGGACTGAATCAGTAATGATATTTATGAAGATCTCTGAAGTACAACATGGAATCGATGAGCCTAGTTGATATCAGTGACTGGCAGATGAAGTGGTGTAAGAGACAGGAGGACCATAGGTAAAAGTGTGGGCAGCCAAGAAGCCAGAGACATCTGAGCCAGCATGTAGGTCATTAGAGAGACTTTCCAGGTGTGTTCTGTTTCTCTCCTGACATATTTATATTCTCCCTTTTTCATTAATAATGAATTATATTCTGAATAAACCACAAAAAAGGAGATGAAATGGCACTGGAGTCTTGGGGAGAGTTGGAGGTAGAGTGGAGTGGATAAGATCAAGATGTGATGAATTAATGTATGAAAATAAACAAAAAATAAAACTATTATAACTAATTGCAGGACACAGTAAAGAAAAATGACAATGTTAGTTACTGAGTTCAGCAGGCAGGCTGTGTTAGCGATACTTAATTAGGAAGCTTTTCTTTGCTAAGGAGAGGGGCATTGTCTGGGGCCAGCCTGGGCTACAGAGTGAGACCACATCTCAGCAACAAAACCAAAACAAAAGCAAACAAAGAGGAGAGCATCAATTTTTCTTACTTTTCTCTCCTTTTAACATTTAATTATTACTTACAATTATTTGAAGTAAATAAAAATACCAACTTTTGTTTGCCGCTAAGTTTCACATTGTGTAATTTTGATTTTAAATACTTTAAGTCAAATCTTTGATATTTTAATAATTAAGACATTTATATGCTATTGTTAAGTAATAGTAATGCACATTATTATGTAAACGTAAGTTAAATAATGTACAAAATCACTGAAATTATAGAATATATATTAGGAGCTGATGAACATTGCTTCTATATATACGGTGTCCATATGCCTTTTATATGTATACACATATACACGTAGATTTGTATGCACGCGTATTTTTTTATAGAACAGTAGAATTTTATCGTTTTAACTTAGTGATTTCTTTTAGTTTTTGATAGAAGTACATTTGCAAGGCTCCTCGTCAGTAGCTCGCTGGAGGAAAAATGAGCCTCGGTTGTCTCTTCCTTCATTTTTCCTTCTGTGTAACTATTTCCACATCAGCAGTTGGCTACTACAGTGATATCAAGTGAATAAGAATAAATCCGTGACTTATTGATCGCATGGTCTTCCTTTTCTCTGGATTGGGATAGTTTTGCCATCCAAAACATACTGAGAACATGTGATAGTACACATGTGATACACAACTTTACCTTCGGGGTCACTGACGTCATAGGCCTGCATAATTTGTTGCTTGAGAATATACAGACGGAAGCGGACGGAAGCAGACGGAAGCGGACGGAAGCGGGGAAAGTGGTCTGCACATCTCTTTACTACTCTTGCTCTCATGCAGCATCAGGCAGGGAGCCACAGGTTCAGAGAGACAGTGAAGAGTTTCAAGCTGGCCACAGTAGGGCACTGAGACAAATGAGCATGCTGTGTATGGGATCTCATCACTTCTTTTTGAAGAGCATCAGGCAAATGAGCATTCTTTTTCAGTAACTCACATGAGAACATGAGACAATACGTGTATACGCACACACACATACACACACACACACACACACACACACACATACACACACATACACACATATTATATGTCCCCATATACTATGTGTTGTGGTCTGCACAGAAAGTAATGTGAAAAATGAATGTTCCCATTGGTGTCATTGGGAGGTTGAGCCTTTGGAGGTGATTAGGACTTGCAAGTAGGTGAAGCTATGAATGTTGATAGCCTAACAGGAAGTCTTGAGGGAACCCCACTTTTGTCTGCCACAAGAGGGCACATAGAATATACTACACATAGGTTCATGTGACTGAACAAATGTTCATTTTCTTCTCTCAAGTGCCCCATCTCCTGCTTCCTAGTGTGCTTCACAGTATCATTCCTTTATAGATGGGGAAAGTAGGAAAGAGTCCACAAGAAGAATTGGAGTTGAGTAGAACTCCTGAGAGTTTTCACTGGAACTCAAGCTATGGCCAAAGCTTACAGGAAAAAAAAAAAAAAAAAAACAAACCAAAAAAACTGAAACAAAAATTCAAACGTTGGAATATATCTTTGGTATCCCTTATTAAGAAACCATTAGAGGATACAACTAGCCAGACTTCTCAGTTCCCTGACATGCTGCAAATTCAAAGAAGTCAGCGATTCTCGTAGTCTACTTTCTCCTCTCTTCAATGTCTACAGCCACGGTCAAAGGCACATTGCACGTGGGAATTTGGGGATGGTGTCAGTGGCAATGTAAGTGGTTTGTGGTTTGAGTACGTGTGATGTGTGTCTACTGTGTGTGTGTGTGTGTGTGTGTGTGTGTGTGTGTGTGTGTGTGTATGTATGTGTGTGTATGTAGTATGCATGTATTTGTGTGCAAGTCAATTTTCGAGCAAATCAATTTTAAAATGTACATTTTAAATGCCAACATTTCTACTATTTGAAGATATCTCTTGCTGGGTTTATAACTTGAAAATATCCAAGAAGCCTTTCACATAATCCCTCATACTGTGTTATTATGGGACTGCCATGGGGCTGAGGAGTGGGTTGAAGCAACTAGAAGCACCTCCCCATCCCAGAAGGTGAGGGCATTGGGCGCTCAGCTGCTCCTCACCTTTGACCCTGGCCAGATCCCAGCTAAATATTAAATATTGCGTGTTTCACAGAAGCAAAAGGAAAGTAACTTGGTAGGTGAGTGTCTGCCCTGTGGCTGATAGGACACCTCCCTCTTTGTCTCTGTGAGACCATGAGGTAGGTGCCTGGCCCCACATGCAAATAAGGCTACCCCAATGCCTTGTCTAAGCCCAATAAGATCCCACCACCCTCTCAGCACCCAGGACCCTCCCCCGCTAGTGAATATATGTAGCAGAGATCCTGCATTAAACTGAGCGCTGCTTCCACCAGAAGAGGCTCCCGGATCTGATTCATTGCTTCTAGTCCATTCATTCTTGGCTTGGGAATCAGGGTCTGCCTGGTCCCAGAACCCCTGTCCCCTTGCTCCCATGCTTCCCCGCTGCTCCCCCAGTGTCTGTTTCCTGCATCTGGCCAGTGTAGAGAACGGGCTGAAACCCAGCTGGCTGCGGGCTTCTAATTTTAAATCTGAAATGCCAGTGATGAATATAAATGCAGCATTGACTTTACTAGCAGGCTTTGCTCAGAGAGGAAAATAAACCTTATCGCATTAAAATGTCATGCAGATTTTTAAAATATTCAAATGGTGGAAAAGTAGTAATTTTAGATCAAGGAAATCTGGTCTGTGCTTATCCCCTATATGATACAGGGACAACCTAGAGGGTAGAAGCTGATGGTTTGATTTTTGTTCATTACTTTTTAGTCAGCAAGAAAATGGGCAAATCATCACTAGAAGAAGACATATGTCCCAATTATCATTTTTCTATTTTGTTTTTGTATTTGGGTGGCTTTTAGTTTTGCTGGTTTCATTATAATTGTTTTTGATCCATGAGACACTGTAGCCTGAGAATTACTGGCAGAGCATATTCAGAGAGCCTCACGCTTTGGACACAGGCCTGTGTTGCTGTGGCCCATCTGCAGCTGGCACTCTCCTGGTAAATGGGTGGTTGTTCTGATCTGGAATTCCTAAGGACTCCTGCAGCCTGGGACACACACCTGAATGTATGGTGGTGGCAGATTTCCAAGGCATAGGACTCTGTAACGACACAGTCTAAGAGAGGTCTGATTCAGTTATAATAGGATACCGTGGAGTGTCTGAGAGTTAGTTGTGTCAACCAGCCTCTGCCCCTGTCTCCAGTCCAGGTCTCTGCTGGCAGAGCTGACTGCAGAGCCGCAGATGACTAAACGCTTCAGAATTACGTGGAATTGAGGGACACTCTTTAGTTTCTTAGTCTTTGGCTTAAATCTTATTTCAGGAAAATCTGGAGAAATATGCATTAGACGGACAGCCTTCGGCTGCAGGTGTCTGCATGAGTTCAGAGTCAACTCTGAACGCTAAAGAGGGCTGCTGTTTCCAGAGCTGAATTATTAGTAGGCGTGGCCTAGTCCTTGCGTGCTAGTTCACTTAGCCTCACAACAGTCTTGTGAGACGAGTTAAGGGCTACTACAACTCTCCGCAGATGCTGCAGCTTTGATTAGAGGAGCTAAATGTGGAGGTGGAGGGCTCAGCCATTAAAGGCTAAGGCTCCCAACTAAAAGGACAAGAGAAGCTAAAGAATTGTCCAGCACAGAGCAGCAAAACGGCAATCTTGATCACAGCTTCCTCTGACCCCCTAACCGCTGTGCACTCCCGGAAAAGCGTCATCACGCTTCCTGCTCCTTCCAGAGAGAGGCCACGTGTCTTAAATAGAGTCCACCTGTGGCCTTGAGTTTGGAAGCAACATCTTCCAAACTTATACCTTGGGTTGCCACAAGGGGGCAGCCTTAGAACTCTGAGGAAAGATACCTATAAATTGGCCATTTGGAGGAAATTCAGGCTCATCACTCCCTCTTCCCCTCAGGACCAGGAATGCCAACACTTTCTATCAGAGCCATCAAAGACAGCATTACCTGGAATTGTGCTTGTAATGTGAATACGAGTTGCTCATCAGATACACTACATTAAAACTCAGCAGCTGACCCTGAGATCTGTCTTAGATTCTCGGGAATCACAAATTTTAGGGAAAAAATACATTATTATTATTATTATTTTTAGTATACCAAATACTTATTTTCTTAAACTTAAAAACAGTTGTTTTTTTTTTTTAAATCTCTGCTTTGAGAGCCATTGTTCTGACATAGACTGTCATTCTCAGCTGAGAATTAGCAGTGAAATACACATTGTGAGTTTGCACAAAGAGTACAGAAGAGAACATTAAAAGTGCATTTCATTTGCTAGAGACAAAGTTTCTCTGTAAGGAAACTTTGGTGGTTGGTTAATAATGTAAAATGTGCATTGCACTGTGAGGGACAGTCACGCACCCTTAAATGTGTTAGAGCTGCAGTGCGAGACATCTTCAAATGGTGCCCATCACCATGGCACCTGAGCTCAGGTGACCTAAGGTCCTAGGAGAACTAAGGTCCCTCTTAACCTAAGAGGGACAGGGAAACGAAAGGGGAGTCATACAACCACCATCTTCAACAGGTAGAGTCAGAGAAGAGATCTTGTCATATGATTCTGTACTGCTGGGCAAAAGGAAAAACAAAACAAAACAACTCTGTGTATTCTGTAATTGTGACTTTCTTTAAGTGTCTGGCAGAAGGTCAATGACTCTCTTGAGTTTAACAGAAAATTTATTCCTAGACCATTGCACTTTGATAATACCTAATGAGGGTGTAATGAAAAAGAAGTCTAGGAACATGGAAGTATTTTCCTGCTGTCAAGTTCTGCTTCTGAATGTAGATCTGTCATTCAGAGGGAAGAATTCCCACCACAACACAAGGAGCAACAGGTGGGCTCTGTCTCCCCTTTCTCTCTTCCCGTTGTTTGATTTTAGGAATTCTACTGCTAGGAGAGGACTGGAAATTGAGCAAAAGATAATAAAAGCTCAGAGCTGGAAAGAGCCCAGCTGCGGAGCAGTGGCCTGGACAGTGTAAGGCCCTGCACTCACTAATCCGCTGCGCAATAAGCAAAAGCATAACAGTGACGTAATCTCTGAGCAGGTCAGGCCTCTTCAAGGCTTCATCCTCTTGAGAATCGGAGATTCTGCTTGGAGCCTGTGTTTCCCACCGTAACCTCTGCCTCTGCTTATTAGATTGGGAACCGTGCGGGACAAGAGGCACGAGGCAAGATTGACCTGCTTTGGAGGAAGAGATTAACAGGACGGAGTTTTCAAGTTTTCAGCATTGTTTTCAAGCAGACGTTAATTTCAATAAAAATCACAGGAAAACAAGGAACAGCTGTAGAGAAATCATGCAAATTAGCTCACACAGTCATCTAGGATTTGGTGGTACCCTCTAGAGATGAAGTGTAATTGCCTGGTCTCGCAGGACAGATGGTCTCAGATTAATATGCAGAAGTGATGTCACCATACCACAACA
Organism: Cricetomys ansorgei; assembly: GCA_026225945.1. Taxonomy (NCBI): domain Eukaryota; kingdom Metazoa; phylum Chordata; class Mammalia; order Rodentia; family Nesomyidae; genus Cricetomys; species Cricetomys ansorgei. The sequence goes on from JAMJFZ010003970.1 coordinate 3,237,717, forward strand.
GCGACATTCAGCCTACACAGAACTTGATCCCAGAGCTTGTTTCATGGAAGTAAATACCACTGACCTGCTACTCCTAGATTTCTTTTCAATAAAATGTAAATCAGAGGAAAGGTGAACACAATAATATATGTACATATACATACATACATATGTGTGTATATATATGTTATCTGTGTAGGGATTAAGACACATTCAAAGCACTTGACACAAAGCTAAAAACAGTAAAACAACCTATATTATTCAATCTGTAGTAGATGTACTGGAAACAAAACTTACTCTAGCTGCAAATAACACTGATCATTCATTCACTCTTTCATTAGTTTGCACACTGAGGAGATGGGAAAGCAAACGTCTTTATTGTATTCCTTTTTCTCCTTCAGTTCTCCTTGGGAATCTCTCTAATGCTGCATGAAACTGATGCAAATCTGCAGACCTTGGCAGGGCAGAGCAGCGCATTCACACTGGAGACAATTAAGACTATAATCAGAGCACACCCAGCATACATGCACACACACATATTACCCATAACCCATTGACACCCTTCTCATGCCCAAGGAAGATCCAGAATAGCCTCCTAGGATGGAGGAATGTTCTCCCAACAGGAAGGAAGAGATCAGTGAAGAACTGCTTTGTTTGGACTCTAGATTCAGAGTAATCAATACAATACAAACCAGTCAGTAGTGAGACCCTTAGATTTAGCAAAATCAAAACAACAACAAAAAAAGCCTAACTAATTTAATTTTATAGTGTTAGACTTGGCAAGAGAGCATCAGATGAGGTGATAATACAATAATAATGTTGTAGCAGTCACTTCCTGTAGGTGAGTGCTTCCAACAGTATGAACAGGAGCACACTGAGCTGAATGACTGGAGTACATTGCCCTGTGAAAGAAGGGCTCCCAGCCTCTACAAAGGCATTGTGGTTAGGAGAGCTCTTGGTCATTGATGCTGACTTGTTCACTATAGAATTCTGGCAGATACCTGACTTTATCCACTGGGCATTGTTTAAATACACCTTGTTGGTGGTTAGTAGTGGAGACAGCGTTTATACCACGGAGAACCACGGAACTGAACTGTCACTCTAGGCTTTCAGTAGAGTCCGTGCTTGTTTTTAATTTTATTACTTTTCAAGTGCAGTTGAGTGAATTCCATTCCAACATAACTTGGATAATCTATAGTGACTCTCTGAGTAGCAATTAAACTGAATAATAATACAAGAATGTTAGTCTAGTTATCACATCCAGATATTAATTATGATCTCAGTATCCCATTAAATGGCTGCATATCTATACAAAATATTTTGTAATACACATCATATGTATTCACTTATAGTAATATGTATGAATGCATGTGCATGTGTGTGTGTGTAAATTGTATCATAAACAACATGTAGCTTTACATTACCAATGTAGTTTTGATGTTGTCAAGTAGATTATGAGAAAAATGAAATACCAGCTTACATGGAAACAATCATACAAAATTTTCTCTATATGTGTGTCCTTATATTGCTCTCTACAACCATATAACAACATTTTTGGTGGCATGACACATCTCATTGTTTTTATCTCTAGCTATATATCTATAACTCTAAATGCATGTATATGTATATGTACATATATATATATATATATAGTCACACACACACACACATATATATACATACACACACATACACACACATATATATATACATACACACACATACACACACACACATATATACATACACACACACACATATATATATATACATACACACACACACACGCACACACACACACACACTATAGGACAGAAGTCAAAGTAGGCCTCACCGAGCTGAAACTAGGGATGTTCCCATTTCTGACCCAGTTTATAAAGGCTGCCCCCTTTCCTGACTGTGTTCCCAGCTCCATCTTCAAAATCATTTCTTTTGGTTCCTGGGACTTCTCTCTGACTCTGGCTCTCTAAGAGTTTCTTAAAATTCTCATTTTCTCTGTTGTCAGCCAGAAACACACTCAGCTGGCATTAAACATATTTTCCTTGTGTGTTTTTAACCAGTTTGTTCCAACTCATGTGTAAGTACATTCCTGGAGGGTAGGAATTTCTTTTTATTTCCATTCATTGATATAATAGCTTGTATGTGGCTTGAATGTGGAGCTCATGTGGCAATAGGGAAGGTAGAAGATGCATAAAAAGCCAAAGCAACCAGGAACTCTGAGGACCTCTGGAGCTATAGTCAGAAGAAATGTTTAGAGTGAGCTGTTATAAGCCAACCCTACCCTCACCCGTTCTCTGGTTTCCTGTTTCACATGGGATTTCTTCTTCATACATGTTCCCATGCTGTGTGATCATTCAGTACTTAAAATTCACAAGAGGCCAAACCAAATAGGAATTCCCAATGTTGGAACTTCAGCCTCCAAACTTGTGTGCAACATAACACTCTTTACTGTACAGAGTTAGGTTGCCTTAGGCATTTGGTTACTGTAACAATAAGGACAGTAGTAATCCCAGACCAATATGACAGTGTATCCCAAAGCAGGTGAGTTAGACTGAGCCCCCCATATTCCCATAGTTTGTACTTGAAGATCCTTGAAAAGAAGCAAGCCAGTTATTTATTAAGATTTATTGTGTGTGTGTGTGTGTGTATGTTCTATATGCTCATGAGTACAGGTATCCATGGAGACTAGCAACTTGGCATCCCCTGGAGCTGGTGTTACTGAAATCCCAGGTCAGGTCCTTGCAAGCACAGTAGGTGCTCTTGTACTGTTAACACCTTAGGAACTCTTAACTCCCCACCCCATCCTAAAGCCAAATATTGCTGCCTCTAATATTTAAGCTTTGTGCTGTACTTGCATCAGGTCATTCAGCAGGGAACCTAACATGCAGATTCCTATGCATAGACCAACAGACAATGAGCACGCAATCCCTGGCGTGGAATTTAGGGATCCGCATTTTAGGAAGAGCTCTAGGATATTTCTACAGTCAATACTGACAAACAGCAGAGACTGCAAATGTGGCCTAGCACATTCTACAGTGTTTTATTGGACTTTTAAGAGCCACGTCGTTGTGTCTCAGGGAGAGAGTAATATATAAAAGAATTTATTATGTCCTTGTTCCTGGTCTACCTTAAATGTCAGAAGGAGTTGTAGATGTAGGTCTAGTTCTGTGGCTGGAGAGTATTTTCTGCTCTTCTTTTTTGGTTGGAGGTTTCTGCAGAAATTTGTGTCTTAGGCTTTGAACTGTTCAAATTTTCCAAGTAGTGCCAGTTAGTAGATATTTTTGGCTTTGATGAGCATTGTAAAATTTTCTACCATACTGTAAATGTGTGTGTGTGTGTGTGTGTGTGTGTGTGTGTATGCATGTATGTGCCTGTGAGGGTATAATTTTTAATTTATTTAAAAAATGCAGAACTAATCGTATCAATAGGCCTATAACAAAATTAAAAAACAAAACAAAGAAAGACAGACAAGGAGTGGAATTCATGTGGGCAGTGTGCTGACTGCTCACTGAGCCCAGGGGCCATGGTCCATGTGGAAGCCTATTTGATCTGTCCTTGTACTCAGGGTCTGACTTAATGTTTGGCAGCAGCGTTCTCATAGGAGAGCACCTCTGAGACGACTTCTGTTAATTAGCTGGACACTGGGCACAGCATCCTGAGACAGGCTGGTGGAGTTTAACATGGTCTCACGCAATGTCTATTAGGCTACGATTAGGGCAGGCAAGCCACTTGGTGCTTTTTCCCACTCCTGTGCACATTTTGCTACCTCTGCCACATCATTAGTTCCCTGCAGAAGCTCCAGGATTTCACAGCATGGAATTGATCCCTCTGCCATTATGTTATTGTTCCATGTATCACTTGATAGAGCCTGAAGCGCCGTAGGCTCAAATTCATAGCGAAAGGCAAGAATGTGTTCACATGTGTGGGAGACTGAACAAAGGTGTGGAGAGAGAGACAGGCAGCAACAGGGTAGGGAGATCAAAGACCACATTCTTTGTGGGTCAGATTGGGTTGCCTACTTGCATACACCCTATAGTGGCATCTGCAACTGTTCCCCTACTGCCTGCCAAGCCCGTCCCCACATTTCTGCCCACATTCAATGTTCTTCTATAGCCCTTATTCTCTACATGAGAGGTTCCTGAAGATTTCCCCCTGCCATGTCCTTCACTTGCAAAATTTATATATGCAAAAATAATATATATTATTAATATATATAATTTAATATATATATTAATATATAATTAAGTATATAAATGTAGCATATGCATAATTTTACTATTTATTTAAAATGGAAGTGAATTTGCATACTGATGAGAAGGATGTAGTTGTTTATTTTTACATATAGTATTAAATCTTTTTTTAAAATTACTTATTTAATTGTTCTTCTCTCATATAATACATCCAGACGGCCCTCCTCCCCTCCTTCCACTCCTCCCAGCTCACCAAATCTTCCTTCTCCTCCAAATCCACCCTCCCAAACCCCACCCACCAATCTCCACCCCTCATAAGAGCAATTTTCCCAGGGTTACTGCTCAAATAGGGCAGGACAAGATGGAACAAGACCAACACTAAGGCCTACATCAAGGGTGGTCTAGACAGCACAGCAGGAGGAAGAGAGTCAAAAGGGCAGGCAAAAGCATCAGAGAGGCCCCCTACATTCTAATGTGTAGGATTTCTACAAAAAGACCAAGCCAAACATAAGACATATCTAAGGGACTCTGCAGGTTCTATGTCTGCCATTTCAGGCTCCGTGGGGCCTGAAGAAGGCTAGTCAGTTGACACCATGAAGCTTGTTCTCCTCTGGTCCCTGCAATCCTTCCTCTCCCCCTTACATAGGGTTCCTGGAGCTCTGCACTATGCTTGGTTCTGGGCCTCTGCATCTGCTCCTATCTACTGCAGGAGGAAGCACTTCTGATGAAGACCGGGCCAGGCAAGGATCTATGGGTAGAGCAGGATATCATTAGAAACAGTCTTCTGGATATCCAGCCTCTAGTTCCTGGTCTACCCTGCAGTATCAGGCATGGTTTCTCTCCTTTGGCATGGGGTCCTATCCTCCCATTGCTTCAGAAGATACTATAGGGAGGATAAGCTATAGGTTGAAGGTTTTGTGGCTGGAATGGTGTCCCGGTCCCACCACTGAGCGCCTTGCCCAGTTAACAGGATATGGTCTGTTCAGGCTCCCCACCCCTCATTGCTAGAAGTCCTTGCCTGGGGCTCCAACATATATTCTACTGAGTTTTCATTTCCCTGGGTCTCCAGATTTCCCCCTAAGTGTCCTCTAAGTCTGGTTGTCTCTTCATATATTCTCTCCCTCCAATCCTCTCCCCCAACCTGGTCCCTTCTCTTCCCATTCCTGTACTCCCTCAGCCCACCTGCGTCATCTGTTCCCCTTTACCGAGGCAATCCCTGTGTCCCCACTGGGACCCTCCTTGTTGCATAGTCTATCCAAGTCTGTGGATTTCAGCATCTTTATCCTTTGTTTAACAGCTAATATCCACTTAAAATTGAGTACATGCCAATTATGTTTCTGGGACTGGGTTATCTAACTCAGGATGTTTTTTTTTTCTAGTTCTATCCATTTGCCTGGAAAATTCATGAGGTCATTTTTTTTTAATAGCTTTTTAACCATTTTTTTAATGGGAAGAGGGCTCACAACCTCACCTGCGTAGTTGTATTGTCATTTCCTGGGGCCAAAGGCCTAAAGAAGCCTCTGTTGCATAGGTGGAAATCTCAAAGGGGACAGAGGACAAGACATTATAAGGTCATATAGGGAGAAGAGAAGCTCAGCACAAGTCCCTCCAGCCCCAACAGTCAGATAAACATCAACCAGGCCGCATATCTTGGGGAGGCAGAATCTTACCAGTGCCATGCTGTGAAGGAATGGCTCAGCATTGTGGCAAGCTGAGATTTGTCAGAGTAAGAGAGTGGAGCAGCGGAATGCCTTCCACTCTCAGTGTTAGAATTCCAGGGTTCAAAGCATGCTTCATCCCTTTCTTAGCTCTAGGAAAACTCCACTTACAAGTGTGTGGACTTATATATGGGTCTTCGATTTGGTTCCATTAATCAACACGTCTCTTTTTATGCCAATACTATGTTCCCTTGTGCTTGTGTATGTGTGAGTGAATGTCATGTGTGTGGTGTGGTTAGACAGGCCTGAAGAGAATGTCTGATTCCTTGAAGCTTGAGTTACTGGCCATTGTGAGACACCGGACATGGGTGCTAGGACCAGAACTCCATTCCTCTGATGGCCAATAAGAGTTCTTAACTGCTGAGCCACGTCTCTAGTTCTACCAACGACTTTATTTATTAGCAGTTATCTGTGCACACCACGTGCATTTTCTCAGAGTGAGCATGTTTGACATGTTCAGGTCATTGCAAAGGTGTGGAGTTGCAAAAGATGGATCCACATGGCTATGAACGTGAATTATTTCCTCTGAAACCATATTGTCCCTAAGGTGATTGATGCTCAACACACTGGTGTCCTCTCACAAACCAACAGGTGAAAAATAGCACCCCAAAGTGGAAATCATATATAAATTGCATTCCAAATAAATATCCATGGTATTCTCCTCTTCTAAAAGTAAATTAAAACGCAAATGAGAACAAATATGCTTATTGACTTTGATACTCATTTTGTTCCTGTATAAAGGAAGAGAAATTAGTCCTCATTTACATAAATAAAAACAGCAATTAGTCAATTTAAAGTTCCTAGAATGTCTCATTTAATTTAAAACTAATCCTCATAATTCATAACAATATATACACTGGGAACACATGAAACATATAACTGAAAATGCAATGCAAAAGTATTATTTATTGTTCATTTGATATAGGTAAAATGACTCTTTCTTGAAGTAAGCTTAATCGTGAAAATGCACCATTGGCTTATGCTGTTGTTGCAGATACAATTAACCAATCCACGTTGAATTATTAGCAAGGTTGCTTTAGACTCTTCATTATAGAAATACATAGCTATAAATGTGCCTTTATACCAATAGGCTTTTCCGAATTTTTACAGAGTAATTGGCTTTCTGCCAATTACCATCTCTTGTAGGAAGGTATATTAGGAACTTGAAAAATATTAATTCTGTTTAAAGAGGGTGTACAGCATGCTGAAATAGAGACAAAAGATGCATTTCATATAAATAAATGTTCCATGGAATTTCTACTCAGTACATTGTGAAAAGTTCCTTTGATAATTTTGTAAAAGTATTTAAGGCATGAGTGTCTTTATTCCTTTGTCTCTTGAAACTTGAATACCTCTATGATTTCTGACTTCATAAAATCCCGGACACAATTCACTCAATGAAATTTGACATTGCACTTGCCATAGATACTGTTTATCACATGTTTATTTACAAACAAGTATACAGTGTCTCCATAAAATGTCTTCTAAGAATTAAATATGATAGTTTTCAAGCACCTAACAGAGGGCCCAACAAGTCACTAACTCTTTCCACTTTATCTGGCCCCTATTTCTAGTAGAAACATTTTCTCAATATTTAGATACTTTATCATTGTATCTCTTTTTCTTCTAGGGGCTGGGGAGTTGTCTTCAGTTAGAAGCATTTACTGCTTTTACAGAAGACCTGAGTTCAGTTTCTTTCTTGGCAACCACAGTCAGCAGCTTACAGCTTCCTACAACTCCAACTCTAGGGAATTTACTTCCCTCTTCTGGCCCTGTGGGCACTGCACTCAAGGGCACATAACACAGATACATATGTGTACACATAATTAAAAATTAAATCTTTTACAAATGTGGGAGTCCTTGAGTTAGGGGCATAAATGTTAAAATATCAAATATCATCTTGGTGGATTTTTCATTTAATGAGTATGAAGTGTCCTTCCCCATCTCTTTTGATTAATGTATGTTTTCAAGACTGCAAACAAAATTGTTCTTGATATTAGAATGGCTGCACTAGCTTGTGTGTGTGTGTGTGTGTTGTTCCATTTGGTTGGTAGATCTTTTCTCAATCCTTTACTCTAAGGTGATGTTTATTTTTGAGGTTGAGGTGTGCTTCTTGTATGCAGCAGAAGGCTGGATTCTGTTTTTGAATCCATTCTGTTTATCTGTGTTTTTTTATTGGGGGAGTTGAGACCATTAATGTTGGGGGATATCAGTGACCAATTATTGTTCAGTCCTGTTACTTTGTAGCTGTTCATTGTTTTGTGTGTATGTGTGTGTCCCTTCTATTGATCATGATTGTGTGAGATCATTTATTTCCTGTGTTTTCCTAATTGTAGTTGACCTCCTTGCATTGAAGTTTTCCTTCTAGTACCTTCTGTAGATCAGAGTTTGTAGATTGGTATTATTTGAACTTGGATTTATCATGAAATATTTTGTTTTCTCTGTCTGTGATAATTGAGAGTTTTGCTGGGTATAGTAGTCTGGGCTGGCATCTGCATTCCCTTAGAGTCTGTAGTTCTTATCTCCAGGCCCTTCTGGCTTTTAGGGTCTCTATTAAGTCAAGTGTAATTCTAATAGATTTGCCTTTATATGTTACTTTTTGTTCTTCTTTTGCAGCTTTTAGTATTCTTTCTTTGTTGTGAATGTTTAGTGCTTTGATTATTATGTGGCAAGGGGACTTTCTTTTCTGGTCCAGTCTTTCTTTAGGTTTGGAAAATTTTGTTTGATAATTTTGTTGATTATATTTTCTTGGCCTTTGAGCTGGGAATCTTCTTGACTGCTCTTAAGGTTGAGTTTCAATGACAACAGAGAGCGTGATTTACAAATCACTGGTGTCCGAGGTGTTAGACAATATACATAGATTAACATTTAATTAACATCATTAGCAAATCTTTTCAAATACTTTATACGAAAACTGTTCCTCTATAGTCATAGGTCTATAAAAATAATAACAACAGTCTTCTCATAATACAATTGCATATTTTATAATTAATTCTGGCATTGACTCCATGTTTGTTTAGTATGTATTACTGCTGGGACTCTTTTCATATTTCAGGAAGGAAAGTGAGCAGTGGAAGCCCTGGCTTGTCATTGTTCTGATTAATTTTCTGACAGCAATAATAGCAAATCCAGGACTCACCCACGTGCACTTGGCTGCTGTGGCCTCTACAGCCCGTCAACACTGAGCTCAGGTTCTTTTTCATCTTGACACAAAACAATGTCTTTTCAGCTGCCAATTGAGAATTCCTGATGCAACTCTTGGTAGACTGTTTTGAGAGAAAACCAATTACCCATTTGCTTCAAACTCAGATAATTTGAAAGGGTTGCTTTTATTCCACAAAGAGTAAACTTTGATAAAATATATTGAAATACAAGAGTAGTGAGTCTATCTGTAAATATTTGACTTATGAAGTTTACAGTTTATGGTAGTGAAAAGTATTTTATTTACGTTAATTTTCTTTTTACCTTTCCTCAGTTATCGGGATCTGCAAACTGATGAGTGATAACTGCGACAATGTCTTCAAATGCAGATGAAAGTAACCTATTAAAGCAAGAATATGAATTTTTATGATTACACAACACCAGAGTAATGATAACAAAGATTAATGGAGAAAAAGAAAGAATACTTATTCAGGAATCATATCGAAACACACAAATTCATAAAATATTTTTGTTTCGACAATAATAAAATGTGCATTTATGTGTGAATCCCTAAACCTGGGTGAGTTTTTGTTCACAGAAAGTTTGTTCACTCAGCCTGGAGCTATTTCTTCATCATACATAAATAAGAACCTGACATTTATAATGCCTTTGATTTGATAAAATGTTAAATATTAATGGAATTACAAAATAGAAGACAGGAAAACACATGTGCGCACGCGTGCGCACACATACACACACACACACACACTTATGAATACACACAAGTGTGTGCAATAGCAAGAACAGTGGCCTAACCCTATACTGTTGGGCTGTAAATGAGTTTGTTTCAGAAAATATTTACCTGAGAAAGATTAATACCAAACTAATAAATAACTTCGTTATTTGCCTAAAAGAAATTCTCCATATCTGCTTATCTGGACCAAGTTCTCACTTAGCAAACAACTTCTCAAGGTCTGTTTTAAACACTCATTTCTTTTGTATTAATCTTCAAAACTCTTACATTCCAATCTTACAGCTCCAAGCATTGTGTTCATTTAAACAAGCAATTAGAAGCCCCTGGCAACTTGACCCAAAAGGCTATGAATATATTCTGTGAAGGTAATGTTTCCCTGTAGGTTGTGAGTTTAAAGAACATGAATGTTATTTTTCTCAAGGGTTGTGTCCTAACATTTTATCTGATACAACGATGTGCACCATCTTAAATATACTGACTGTGTCTGGAGAGAACGAGTATGAAATAGACCTGCAGCGCGCTGTGTAAATGCTTGCTTAATTATTTTCTAAGGGGGTGATGCATGTCACAATTGAAAATTATGAAATGACAGAGTGAGACGCGAGGAATGAAACCTGGATAATGAGATTCTGTTCTGGCGTTGGCGTTACTATTGGGTTTCAGAGCTTTCTGACACACGGCTGTGGAAAAGAGCTCGGATACAGAGCAGTGTTCTCATTGTTGAGGAGGAGGCAGGCAGGCTGCTCAAGGGAGGTGGTTTTAAATTAGCATTTACTATATGGTAACGTTAAAAACACACTGGGCCAGGAAGACCATGACTGGCATTAAGATGTGGGTAGATTCCGTTCCTTTAGCATAGAATGCATTTCAGGAAGCAGAAATTCATTGAGAAAATATCAACAAAAGATGATTTTTACACAGAAATAATTTCATTACTAGGAAATTTATTCATTTCATTTAATGCATAGCACTTGCTTTAAAAATAAAAACCAGTATTTTCAGTGTTTAACAAACTATAGAAAGAATTCTATTTTTTTTCCACGAGAGTGAAAATCAAAATGACACTGAAAATATTACCCACAATCAAAATATAGGTAAATTATGTATCTGCATACATAGATTAAATTTAAATGAAAATAGTTCCAAATAATGAAATTTATTCACCAAAATATCTTGCAAATAGGTCAACAGTGCCTTTTCCCAACAAAAGTGTCAAGATGAACCATCAAAGTACTGGGTTCATGCCTTGAGTTTTCTCTAAATGTTACTTGTTTGTTTTTACATTTACTTCTTTTAACTTTACGCAGAGATTAATTTTGCAGCATTTGAATATTTAAAATTTCTGAAAATAACATGATCCAACAATAGAAAAGAAATCTGTTTAGTTGTGTGTCTGCATATCTAGTAGAATTCATACACCAGTCTTTAGCTGTGCGCAGAGATCACTGACAATTTTCTGGATTGTCTCAATCACTCCCCCCGTCACACTCTGAAATACAGTTTGCCTTCATTTCGTGCTTTTGACAAATGGAAGAATTTGCATATAGAGCTTTCAAAGAAATGCTTCCGATGCAGTAAACATGGATAATAGCATCAGTCACGTCTTTGAAGGACGTTTTCCTTGGAATTGGGAATCGGATCATCCAAGTAGTTGAGGGAGGTGGGCACCCATCTTAGTGGGATTGCACTGTGCCGCCTTGGGTTTTAAGGACAGCGTGCTTCACTTGCTACCTCTGCTTGTGTTGTAACGTGCTAACGGGCTTCTTTTTCCAAGAGTGCTTGACAACTTCTGTAATTATTTATGTATTATTGTTCTGTGTTTTCCCCACTTGAATGAAATTCTGGATTATTAAGAACACATTTTTATTTTAATTTTTAACTGTGTGTGTGTGTGTGTGTGTGTGTGTGTGTGTGTGTGTGTGTGTAAGTGCACATATATGAGTGCAGGTGCCCTCAGCATCCAGGAGGCATGCGTACTGTAGTTCTGGAGTTACCAGGGATTGTGACCTGCCTGACTTGGCTGCTGGGAGCCAAACCCAGGTCTTCTGCAAGAGCGGCACATGGTTGGAACGGCTAAGCCCTCCCCGTGGTTTCTGTCTTCCCTTCTGTAGTCGACCTCCTTGTACATAAACCTAATGTTCATTAAACATAAGTTGAAGGGTGATGAATGCAGGTATGTATGTGGACTGATATTTCCCCAAGCACAGTTCAAGAGTGATAGAGGTAGAGAAATGGCCCCAATAACTGAATTAATATAAAACAGATTGGTTGCCATCTTTGATAAGCATTAAGATTTTCTTGATTTCTGTTTATCTACATGTTAGTGTGGACCACAGTTATGTGAACTTGTGATTTAATAGTCCCAGGTTTTCAAACAGGTTTGCCTATAGTTGTCTTTGTTCCTGTTAATTGTGATTTTTATCTTATGGCACTACTTAATTTATTTCAAGTAAATATTTAAAAGATTACTTAGCTGCATTTACAAAGAACTTATTAAGCAGAATAAAGTAATTTAATTTTCATTCTGATTTTTTTCATTGTCACAGAGTGGAGAGAGTGTAGCCATGTAAATCGGTAATTGCTATTTAGTGTAATATTCTCACATTTCACTTTTTAATTAATATTCTTAGGTCTTCGAATAAAATATTATTATAAATCTAAGTGGTATAAACTATTTGATAGCTTGTATACAATAATATAGTACTTACCTTTAAACTACTTATGCCATTGGAAAGACTAAATAAATGAGTGAATTAGCCAACATTGCATTAAATTTAATTTAAAGTAAATTCATATCTCATATAATTTCAAGACAGTATATACTTAACTATTTATTTTGGGCTTATTTAAGTCTTTATAAGATTTACTTTTATGTTCACGTGTGTGTGTCTATGCATGGCTATGAGCACATAGTGCAGTTGGCTGTAGAAGAAGCCAGAAGAGGGAGTCAGGTTCCTTGAAGCCAGAGTGAGAGGGTTTGTGAGCTGTCCAACATGGGTGCTGGGAACTGAACTCAGGCCCTTTCTACAGACAGCAAGGGCTCTTAACTAGTGAAGCATCTCTCTTGCCTCCAATTAAGCCTTTATATACATATACATGCATATATATATATGATTTTATTTATGATAATTTTTACTGTATTGCATATATAATTTATTGAATAGGTTATATTTTTGTACTGATCTTAAACTAGCTTCTCGGTGTATATGTGACTGTGATAGAACCTGGAAGTCTGCTTGGGAAATAGATCTCATAGTATGTTCAGAGTCAAAACTTGAGGAGGGAAGGAGGCATATGGAGAAGAGTCTTTTGTGCTGCCCTGGGTTTGGGAAACAAATCCAGAGCTTGCATCCACATATCCTGGGTGCTTACTTCCTGGTGAGATTTGTTCTTTGGATAAGGCTCCTCTCTTTGCTTGAGGCAATGTTGTTTGTATATTTGTTTGCTTTTGAGATAGGTTTTCTCCAGGAAAAAGTGATCCTCACTTCATAGCAAGATCCTTGGAGATTCAGAGTAGGGGAAATTTTGGTTGTTTTCTTAAAGTTCAAAGATTATCAAAGATCCTTTCAGAAACCCTAGCTCAGTACTCTATATTACTAGGCTGATAATTTATAGTGGATAAGACTTACCTTTGTCTATTAAATAGAACCTTGAAAGTAAGAAAGGTTAATAGTACATGTAGCCATATAAAGGAACACGTTTTAAGTGGCTTAAAATGAAACATTATTTTGAAAATATAAATAAATTTTACTTTCAAAAGTCCACTGATAGTATGAAACTTTGACAAGCTTTCTTTGAGAAATGTTAATAGAAGCTGTCATTTCCAATAGATGTGTTTCTCAGCCCCCAGTAAAATCTATAAAGGCCTTTAGTGTTAAACCAATCTATAGGTCATGTGAGAGGCTGTTTGCTTCAGTTTCATAGGTTGATAGTTCCTCAGTCATAAAAGTTGCTATAGCTAATGTCAAATTGTTGCATAAATTAAGGTTTGTAATTCAGTATTTTGTTTTTATAACTCACATATAGCACATTTCACACAAATCCACGGTATGGAAAATAAAAGACACATAAAGGTCAGACAAGTGTTTGTGATTTAATTTTAGTTTTATTTAATTTCTCTAGTGTATTGTACTAGGTGTTTGGCATTGTACATGAAGCAGTAGTAACATACAAAGCTCCTGTGCTTTAGAAGTGGTATTATCCAGGGTTCTCTAGTGGAACTGAATTGATAGAATGGATGTGTGTGTGTGTGTGTGTGTGTGTGTGTGTGTGTGTGTGTGTGTGTGTCTGTCTGTATGTATGTATGTATGTATGTAGATATGGGATTTATTAGAGTAGCTTATAAACTGTTGTCTATCTCACCCAGTGGTTCTCAACCTGATGCTCTTTGATACTGTTCGTCATGTTGTGGTGACCCTCAACCATAAAATTATTTTTGTTTCTACTCCATAACTATGATTTTGCTACTATTATGAATCATAATATAAATATTTGGTATGCATATGGTCATAGGTGACCCCTGTGAAAGGGTTGCTCAACCCCCAAAAGTATCACAACGAACATGTTGAGGAGAGCTGAGCTTGTCCAACAGTGCCCATCTGCTGATAGAAGTCCAGCAGTGCAACTGTTGTTCAGCCAACAAAGTTGGATGTCTCAGCTGGTCTTCAGTATACATCAGAGTCCAGAAGAAGTAAGCTCTAAGAAGGAATGGCTCAGCAGCAGAATATATGAACTTGCCAGTGCGAATGAAGGCAAGCAGGCAAAAAGCAAAAACTTATTTCTTCTGCATCCTTTATAGAAGCTGCCACATGAAGACGCGACCCAGTTTGAGGATGAGTCTTCAGATGACAAGTGATCTTGATTTAAGATGGGTCTTCTCACCTCAATTGATCCAATTAGTTAAAGGTCCCTTACAAGTGTACCCAGTTGCTTGGGTTTTCATTAATTCCAAATGTATTCAAGTTCACAGCCAAGAATAGCCACCACAGCACTTTATTATCATCTGACAGAGAAGAACCGTGATTCATATTTCACTTGATTCCTTCATTTCTTTATTTTCTTACTGCCTTCCTATTTCCCCCTATTTCTTCTTTCTCTTTTTCATATTTATGCTTGAAAATTCTTAGAGAGTCAGAAAAAGTGTTTACATTAAAGCAACACATCAGGTTTGGACAGAGGTCCCCTTATCTAGACCATATAGTTATCGGGCCCCTTCTGGAACCTAGGGGCAGCAAAATGCTCTTCCCACTGCTCTGAAGACCACAGTAGGGACCCTTCTGAAAATATGTCTGTGAGAAGCATCCCCAAGTGTGGATGTCACTGGGACAAGTAAGGAAATGGAACCAGTCTGAGACTCAACATGTTTCCCCTCAACCCACATGGGTGTTGACCAGAGAATGAAAAATCCATTCTAGAGGTACCAGTGATCAATATTAAGTCATGATAATGAATACTGCAAACCAAAGATAGAAAAGTGTATCAATAATTAAGATATTCCAATTTTCATGTTGTCATTATTCAATTTCCATGAACAATGTCTTCCTGTTTTAGAGATCTCATGACTATCCTTAGAGTTAGTAATTTCCTAAATGAACTCCAACATCCCAGCAAAGCAGCTCACTAAAGCCCTACGGTTCACAGATTTTTAATAGAGGAAGTGATATTCATGACTAAGTTACTCAGGACCAATTTATCCAACAAGTTTAGAATATACTGCGTGGTCCAAGTTTTGTATCATAAGTGTATAAAGCTGGTTTTGTCTAATGTTCCTAGTTAAGCAGAGGCAGTGTTAGAAGTTCAATAACCTGACTCTAGGAAAGGGAACATTTTTAATCCTTCACTAAAAAAAAAAAAAAAAAAAAAAAAAAAAAAGCTATGTTAAAGGGTTGAAAAGGTGTTTTTAATTAGTGTGGGGATAACTAGATAACACTGTGAGAGTAATTAAATTCCTACATAATGCCTACAAGATATTTTCAAACCTATCAAAAAAATTCATATCAATATAAAAATTCAGTATTTTCAGATAATACAGGGGCCATATTTTAGATTTTGACATAAGAAAAAAATATAACCTGTAAAAAAAATGTGTCACAGACTTTAGAAATCGATACACAAAACAAGCACTGGGAAGAATTTTAAATTGAGATAAAACATTATTTTAAACATTACGTTAGACATTATTTGTCTTTACGGACCATAAAATTTAAACGTCAATGAATCAAATATGGTAAACATATTCATAAAATACTCAAGATGACAATGAGGCTCGCTCAGGTAGTTTACAAAAGAATAAATGAAAGTAAGCAATTCGATTAGTAGATGTTAAGAGAACGCAAATGAAAATTACAATGTAAGGAATGCACAGCTCCAAGACTTTCCAGAGGCAGAGAGTCACTTGGATCCCAGTGTGGTGTCATCTCGGAATGTAAGATGGAAACAGTGTCTTAGGATGAGCGTGCCAGTTATGAGTTAGTGTACACTGGCCGCGTGACTCGGCAATGTCTCATGAATTCATGGCTGTGTCACAAAAGTGTTATGTGAATGAAGTAATGTTCTGAGCCCTATAAAGTGGACATAGCGTGTGTACCGTGTGGTAGTTTTTACCAGGTTCTAGAACTAGGAATATTAAAGATAAAATTCTAAATAGGCGCCTTTTTGATGAAGCCTGTGGGATATGCAGCAAAGGAATGTCAGAGAGCAGTTTGATGTGATGCAAGAATTAAACACCTTTATTAGGACAGTGGTTCTTGGGTGTATATATTCTTAAAATCTAACTAAAAATTTGATTGAATTTTATATATATATATAAAACATATTGGGTCAGAGGCATTTTAGCAAAAGTGAAATAAATATTAATGCAATCACCTACTTTTCTTCAATATGTTTTCTGCTTACAATTTATCACTCCATAGTCCCCTCATTCACTGGATAATACGGAGTCCAATAGGCAGAACCAGGAATAAGAGTGAAGTGAGAGGAGAGTTAGCCCTTGTTTGTCCTCCTCTTTGCGCACTCCTTGCTCTCTCCTATACCACAAAATGTAGTATCTGTTGCTTATTCCCTGGACATCTTGGAAAGCCCAGCTTCTTCCCACCAGTGAGGCATCTGTACATAGACAACTGGATGCATGTCATTGTCATTTTTGGATGAAGAAGTGGCCAGAAGAGAAGTAGAAAGATGCTCTTCAAAGCATGACTTCAGGCTTTGACATTTACTGTAAAAACCTAAAGAATCTTGTAAAAGATTGTGAGTTATTGAATAAGGCAGACATAGATTAGCATGAGACATAACTAGGGATCATTTTCCTTACATAAAGAAGCAGGATACTACTTATATGTCAATTTTGTTTAAAAATCTTCATTTGTGCCCTGTGTGGTGATACGCATCTTTAATTCTAGTATTCAGGAGGCAGGGGCAGATGGATCTTTGTGAGGTCAAAACCAGACTGGTCTATATACAGCAAGTCTCTGGGCAGCCAGGGCTACATAGAGAGACTTTGTCTCAAAAAAAAAAAAAAAAAAACCTTCATTCATTAAAGTACTGCTTTATCAAAATTGAAAAACAAAGAGAGAAATAACATACAGGTTTACAACTACCATTAGACTCAGTAAACAGCTAAATAAAATGTACAGATGTATTGATTACATGTAAAATGCATCATGCAATTTAAGAAGAGAAATTAACATAGGGCATCCAAGAATTCAATCCCATTAAAGAGACTTCCCCAACACTGGGAACAAACCTCTTTGATGAAATAAGATTAGCATATCTCTGTGCTGAGCCTCAGGTCACACTGGTCCTGAAATACTTTATTCATTTAGCTAAGAAAAGCAGGAGGCCAACCTGAGAGGAGCTGTACTGGGAAAAAAGTGTGAAAAAAAAGTATCTAAGAAGCTCTGGTTCAAGAACATATTCCAACTGGTCCTGAGAAATGTGCAATGAAAGGGTAGCTCTTCCCACACACTGACTTACACCAGGTAACCCTCTGAATTATAAAGGCTGAGCAGTCAATATTTTAACTCAAAAAATAACAATCAAACAGCTTTATAATACCTTAAAATCAGTGTACAAAGAACATGGGAGAGATGGGGAGATGGAGGAGATACTCAAGGATTGAATTAAAAGATGTGAGGATCAACCCATTTTCTGTTAACATTTCATCCACTAATGGTGTTTTGACCAATGAAAACAAAGTTAAAGGCAAGCTCTCTGGAGCACTACTTTGATTGTTGTGTTTTTTTCTGCCACTGTTTCCTGGTAACCCCAGTGTTTAATTATCATCTGTTGGATTCCAAGTAATGAGTAGTTACACAGGAGGCGGTGCCCAACTGTTAGAACAGTCACATGCTACAAGGACTATGGGACACAGTGCAAGAAAACAGAATTGAAAGTTTGACTCTCACATGACTTTTGGGCTTTATCACTTATTTCGGAGGTTTTTTAAAGAGGACTTTGTGTTCTATGCTGGTAATCTTAAATAGCCTAGTCTAAAAAAATCTTCTTCATCTTCATCTATTGCTTCCAGATCAGTGTTGGTCAAAATCAGTTGATTTTGAATGTCATCAATCTTCTGACAATGTAAGGAAATTGTGAACGTTTCCCTTAGAAAAGTACATTTTGATACTTTTGTATCCTCTAGACAATTTCAGAGAGAGCATGCCCCCTGTGCAGCCTGTGCATGGAGAGTCTTCAGTACTCTGGGCCTCTGTATTTAGCAGTTGTGTACAGTAACCCCTGGTATAGCATTACTTGAATGTAGTAGTAGGTATTTACTTAGTGTAGTTTAGAAAAATGCTACTTTTCTTTGGATAAGAAAACGGAGTCTATGCTTAATTTATTTTATGAACTATAACACCTTCCTATTAGAAACTGAATCATCAATATAAATTATTAGTTCAATTACTTTTCATAGGCTGTGTTTGCATTGAACATTTATCTATAGGTTCTGTTATGACAGCATATATGCAGTAGTAGTGTTTAAGAGCATGTTCTAGCATCAAATGGTGAAACTATATTCATTTAGCAAGTTCAGAACAAAATACATTTATCAAATATGTTTTTATATTAATTAAACAAGTCAAAACACAAAAATATAGTTAAATATTTTGCATAGTAAGTGTGATTATCATTTAGTTGTAATGATTATAAGAACGAATCTGTTATGTAGGAAGTTTTATTTGCAAGTGTTCATGTTTAATAAAAAAGCAACCATCTAGAAAATTATGGGTGCTGGAAATGCACATCTTCAGCTGAAAAATAAACATATGTGGCTTTATCACTGAACTGTTGTCACCTCTTGGCCAGCCCCCCTGGGGAAGACCAACCGTTTGGATTAGGAACTGGGAGAAGTGGTAATTGGATCACTCAGATTAATTTGATGCCCATGTGAAGTGACTGAAGATTTGATAGAATTTGATTGTAGATACCATACGACTGACATAGAAGTTTTTATTTTTAATAAAAAATATGTTTGAGAGAATGCGGTAATTATGCCTCTCTGTAGCTAACAAGGATTCCTGTTTGAATTACGTTGCACTGACTACAAAAATCTTTATACACAGCTGAAAAGACAGCTAACAGACCTAAAAACATTAAAACTAACACCAAGGGAAACACTTACTCTTCATCCCACAATGGCGAGTTGACTTTTCTTTATTTTTTGGAATCTCCTAGGAGTCAGAGGCTACAAATCTGGGCACTACAAAAAAAGTCAGAGCTCTGCCAACACAGCCCAGTTCAGCTTACTACAAGGAAGCTTAGCTCAGCACAAATTACTTCTTGTTCTCTAAATTATGTTGTCTATGGGAGAGATCACTAGGGAAAAGAACTTTTCCCCATGATTCTGCTTGTAGTGAAGATACAAGTTTAGCAGCTTCCATCTCATATACAACTGTGGTGTAGGAGAATATTTCCTCTAATAATCACTGGTCAAAGTCAGTAGACATTGACCTTGACTTCCTACAGCAAAGATACTGCTTGCTCTACATTCAAACTTACACAGCTCTGCTTACTGTTTTCAGATTTGAAATGTGATCCACCCTTCATTTTTCTAAGTTCTATTTGTTGCTTAAGACATTATTAAATCCCATCTCCTCGACACAATCTCTCTTGACTACTCAGTCTGAAATGATCTCTTACCTTTCTACGGGGCACTCACTCTCAATGGTTATTTTGTAAAATATACAACTCCTTGACTCTGCAAGTTTGTACTTGGCCGTTCTATGTGTACACAGTGGCTGGACTCTCCAAGTGAGCTTGTCAGCACCTGTGATTATTACAATGGGATGTTGCTCCTCTTATCCTTAGTCCCAGAACTTCCTTGTCGGGCCCCTGTAGACTTCAAGCTCCACTCACAGACTGAAATAGAGACTGAATGACATGATCCACTGAATTGCACATCAGACTGAGACCTTTCTAACCATATAAGAGTGCCATTAAACCAGTGAGTATGGAACAAAGACGTAATTATCTTTCTCACTCTTGCTTTCTCAGGTGAGCCAGACTAACAGTTTCCAAGCAACAGTATGAGAAAACAGATTTGTAGAGGTGATTCTCAGCTAATTAAATGCTCTAATTAAATTATTTTGGGAGATTTTATAACAACTTCGCATATGCCAGATCTTTAAAAGTAATATGCTAATTAATATTGCCTGTTTGTAGTTCAAAATAACATTCACACTCTTTTTTTCAGTTTTAGATTGGCATACAGAGTAACGTATGTCTTCATGGTGTTTTCATATGTGTGTGGGTCTGATCTCTCCCACATACTCCCCCATCTCCCTGTCTGCCCACACGCACCTGTAACTTGCCTGCAGTATTCATGTTTGCATTTCTATTCTGCATATGTTCTACCTCATTGCCCATTTACTTTTCTTAAAGCTTCTTTTTCTCAATCATAAACTGTTTTCTAGTCTCTGGTAAATCCAAGTAAAGACATTCTACCAGTTTTCACTTTATAGATAGTTTCTAAGTCCAGTTGTGTGTTTTCTTTACTCTGTTCAAGAGAAATCCTCAGTATGTAAACTCACCTGAGTCAGAGCATCACAAATACCCACTTTTGGTCTATAGCTGTGCAAAATGAATATACAAGCTCTCCACTGACTGAAATTCCCAGAAAATAGAGAGTATAGACTCCATGCTCCATGTCTGGGAAGAGTACTATCCACCCATCTCCATATTGAGTCGCTTCATGTCTTCTGAGTTCTTGATACTGTTCACACTTTCCTTCAACAGAGAATTCATTCCCGTATTTCTACTTTGCCTCTATCCACCCTTCTTCTCATTACACTTAAAAGTCCTCAAGGATAAAGATTAATAGGTCATGGTAGACTCATTTAATATAATATTTGGCTTATAATTATTGTTATAAATAGCATTTAATGCATCTGCAAAGACTTTCATGACTCTCTCATAAAAGAGCAGCCTGTATAGATTTATCAGTTCTGTTGGTGAGTTGTTAAAGACCAGGTACTATAATATTAGGTGACAAACGAAATGCAGGGCTTGCCTCAATTGTGAGAAAATAATGAACTGCCTTCCACGTAGTTAATTCAAATCAAAAGAAGATTCTCAGGTTATGATATAAGAGCTAATACAGGCCTGTAGCACAAATACATCGAGCATCACCAATCCTAGTCGTTGGCACAAGGGAGACTGTAGAATCTTCCAGAGCTGTGCTCCCTGCTGTCAATGGACTTGACTTCACAATCTCCTTCTGTAATTTGCTCCAAGCAGCTACCACCAATCGCTTGACACTGCTGTGTGAACTGGAGCCCGCTTGTCATCAATGAGAGATTCTTATTGCAGACGTGAATACAGCACAGTGGGAGAGGCCCTCGTTCCAGCATTAGTAACTAGCCCAGTTTCAGAATAATCGCTTTGATATTTCATCCTTCTTCCTGCAGGTTTTCAATGAAGAATCCCCCCTCCACACCCACATCCACGTGAGCACAAACTCAAACCCTTAATAAATGCACCAAATGCATTTTAAAACAAAGACTTTATTGTCAATAGATTAAAGCAAAGGTGACTGGATGCAGTGAGGCATTTACCACTTACAGAGAATTCTCATGCCCCAGTACTCTGTTTTCTTTTTACAAGATGCCGCGGTTTGGATGTGTTCTACATACTGCTAAGCATGTCTGTGAGTCTGACTTCATTTGATTGTTAAAGGAATATCTTTATGAATTGCCTGAAGACAACTGTTCTTACTGTCAAGAATGTGGAAGTGATTTGCAGATTTCTGGCAGTGAGGTGGATATAGCCTGGACCCAGTCTGAGAGCAACTGCTGTCTGTGCTGAGCTATTCTGAGTTTCAGAACTTGTGCCCAGGTCTCTTTCTTTTCCTTCTCACACATACCACTGAAAACAAACACTCATTCACATGAATCAGTCAATGCAATAGAATTTTTGTTGTTTAACATCAAGAAAAATATGCACATCAGAGTTTTTTTTTTTTTTTTCTCCTAGAGATGGGAAGCAATATTTAAAGAATTCTAGTATATTAAAGAGTCCAGAATAGTGCCTAGCTACTACCAGTTATTCAAAGAGCTTGGAGTAGAGAAACAAAGACTTAATTGTAACTGGAAGGTTTAGACCTTAGTTCATCGTGCTTCATCTCAAACATGTGCTCTTGCCTTAGCAAGATGTTAAAAAATATTTATCGTTGTGTATAAGTTCCTCAGGCCCACTAACAAAGATATTTTCAGATCACAGATATGGTTAAAGACGTGAGGACCCAAATCATATGTATTTACTGACTTTTGCACTCAGGGCATGGTTTCTGTAGACAAGGTGGCTCACAGTGCCCTCACTGCTAAGATCCTTAGATTTACCAGGAGGATTCTAACAGAATATACACTTGTGTTGCACTCTTTGTCCTATGCTGGAGAAGACGTAGGCTTGGGCTGGCTGCCAGCCTACCGGGCATACTGAGCTTAATACACACCGTGGTACACCATGCCTCTGAATATTCTCAGAAGTTAGAACGCTGAATTCTGAAGTAGCTTGAGTAACCAGTAGCAGGCCTGCCGACTCCTCCATGTCTCCCTTTATGTGGTTCATCTCCATCCTTTACCAACCCACAGGCACTGGAGGACAGCAGAACACAACATTTCTTTTTCAAAGCTGAAATAGAATATGTACTTAAATTTCAATTTTCTAAACCAAAGCTAGTGATTTTAGATGTTCACATCTATGACATCAATATTTCAAAGTTCTTCTCTCCATGGAATAATTCATTTCCTTCCTTTATTCACTTGTAAATCAGTTCCACTAACACTCAAAGCTTATTTGGTTCCAGGGCAGAACATCCATCGACTCCTCTAACAGCAAAGTGATTTATCCCTTTGAAGTACAAAGTAATTAGATGTCTACATTATTTTTCTCCTTTAAGTCCTGTCTCCACCCCCTTACCCAAGATGAATAGACAAAAGTACAAAACTTTACATTATTGAATCAGCTATAAGTACAATGCCAAAGAAGGGAAAATGGTCTGCTGAATGACATTTTTATGATTGAACCATATTATTTTATGAAAGGTCTTTGAAGCTAATAATTGAATTTCTGTATCCCCATTAGTGATCTATTTATAACTCAAATCATAGGGTCCATGACTATAACAGTGAGAAATAATAAATAATGACAGTATGTCATCAGTTCATAGTCAATCTGGAAATTTGAGATTATTAATTACAGCTAAATTCAATTTCATGG
Organism: Cricetomys ansorgei; assembly: GCA_026225945.1. Lineage (NCBI taxonomy): Eukaryota > Metazoa > Chordata > Mammalia > Rodentia > Nesomyidae > Cricetomys > Cricetomys ansorgei. The sequence goes on from JAMJFZ010003970.1 coordinate 3,261,212, forward strand.
AAATTAACTATGATTATTTAGTTTTAGGCAACATTTTAGTCTTAATAACAGAAAAGTATACTAGAATATACTTTGAAATATAATTTAAAACTTATTTTCAAATATTATAAAGATACATGTAGTTCTGTGTAGTCATATGAACCTTAAACACCTGCTGTATCAACACCAATATAACCAAAGCTATACATAAAATAATGAAGAGAGTAACTAAAAAGTAACATAATAATGCAGAAATTTTGTTGTGTTTTAATTTGAAAATATCCAATAGAGTGAGCTGTAGAACTATCCCTCTATAAGCACAAAGTGGCTTTTGGACTTTATTGGCAACTGGGAAGTAAATCTCAAGTCTTGTGTATAGAAGATAGAAAATTGCATTTAGAGATGATGCCTGGTTGAGAAGAAACAAGGTAAAAGATTATTACATTTCAGAGACACAAACAAAAGAGCGTGCAATTAACCATTAGCTGAACTACTTTAGCAGTAATAAACATGACTTTAGGGGAGGAGAAAGCTCTCTTCTCAGCACACAAACATGTTCAGCACAGCAGCCCTCTCAGCCCAGCTCTTCAAGGCCATTAGGGTCATGATCTTCAAAAGCTGCTCATTGAATCCAGTTTACAGCTCAGTCAGCCAGAGAACAGCCTCTGGCCTTGGAAAAGGATGAGTCTCTGAAATGCTGTCCATCTGCTGAGCTGTCCCTCTGCAGGTCACCAAGAACTGATGACCTATCAGAAGCCCAAGCAGAAGATCTTTGTATCCCAAGTCCCACTTTCATAGAACAGATCTATGAAATGATCTACAGATCTATGATCTATAGAACACTATCTAATGAGAACAGTATAAAACTTACTCTCCTCTGTAATACCCTTGGAGCCAAGGTGAAACAAAATTCAATGAAATGGGGTGGAACATCCTGACATGGTTTATGAATAAGGAGGGCATTGACTTTGTCATTCAATCTTTTTTTCCTGGGTAGGCAATATTGGCCAACTTAATTAAATATGTTGATTCTCTATGTTATCAACAACAAGTCATGTGAAACTAATTTGCATTAATTTAGTAATCACATATCTCCTGAAAGTTCATCTGCCTTGGGAGTAGAAATGTAATATTTTAAAAGTAATTATATAATGATCTAATGTTTAATATTGTCATTTATTATTTGTCTCTAATATTTTCCTTCTTCAAGTAACCAGATTAATTTTTTTAAAAAGTCAACACGTTGAAATCCTAAAGCAAAACAAAATAATTCTGAAATATAATCTAGAGATATTTTCACACATATGCACACACTAGCTGCTCTCCAGCAGGCATAAAATTGACCTGCCTTAAACAGTTTGTTAACTAATTCATTAGATTGGAAACTTGTACAATGTTAGAAAATACATAAAATTAAATATAAAACACAAAGGTATTTGTAGATAACACATATTGACACAAATTTGCAAATGGACACAGCGCTTCCTTTAATTGGGCAAAAACATCACCTGATGCACAAACACTTGCGTTCTTGACTTATCCACACAAGCCAACTTACGTGAAACATAAGACATAAAACATAAAAAACTTTTTGGTAGCGTTGTAAAAAAGCTTAACTAAAGGTAAAATTGCACATCAGTACACTGACATGGTAAGAACTCTCCCTTAAATTCAAGTATTCTAGAGGAAGGATGTTCAGTAAAATAATTGGTTTCTTGAAGTCTTTAAAAAGTATAGACAGAAATATTAATATCTCACATGGGTTCATTCAGGGAACAGGAGACAATCACAGTGTGTAAGCCTGAACCATTGCAGAGGGTCCAGTTTCCCTCATGGACTGACCCAGAGCATCTGGCCTCTAGGTAATTTATTGAGGAAAAGCACTGTTCACCAATACAAAAGTTTTATTTTTTTAATGGATACAACTTTCACAGTACACCAACCCCCTTCAGCTGGCTGAACTGATGCCATTTTATGGGTAAAGTCAAGACAGAAGGCAAGGTATTCCTTGACCTGTGCTTATGCTAAGGGAGGAGACAATAAAGTTCCTCCATTTTAACAATAATAGTCGGGTACTTTTCACATAAAGATCTCAGTGGGCAAAGTCAAATCTGAACAATTGTTTCATCCATGGGTAGTTGAGTAGATAATTGCTGGTTCTCCAAACTAACATTCTTCCCCGTACTAGAAGGCTACCTCCCACCCACACCTAGAAAGCAGTTTCCAACAGCCAAAGAAGATGATCTTCTGGCAGCTGCCAGATACAGCAGCTGTTAAAGGTTCATATTACCACACAGAAGTGAATGTAATTTTATAATATTTGAGAATAATTTTCACTATAAAAAAGTGAAAATTAAGAAAGAATGCCAGAAATGACATCTTATTTCGCCAATCTCCATGTATAATGAGTGCACTCAATTGTTGATGTTGTAGAAATAAAAGTGGCAAAGTTGCCAAGACTCTGCAAGGAGAAAAAGGCAAAACCGGGGAAACACTTTAACTAGAAACCACAGAGCAGGTACACGCAGATGTCCTCTGGTCTGTGTGTCAGTATTAACGCAAAGATTTTGTATGAATCCAGGCCAGTCACATTGATCATGTCAAGGTTTAAGAGATAAACTGGTAACATTTTGAGAAGAATGTGATGCTGCCAATAGAAAGCATTTACACCACACAAAGTCCTTCCCTAAGGGTTCACACACTCAATCGCTTACTCTAATCACTCTTATAAAATACTCTCTCGAAGCTGAGAAATACATGAAGAAAATTTTATGATGTCTTTGATGTTAGAATATGGACTGCCACCTTAACTTCTGAAATTCTGACATGGTCTGAGTCAGGTCTGCTTCTCCTCTGCACAAGAAAGACCCTTCATAATTCACACAAATGTAGGCAAGGGAGCACAGCAGTGTTCTCTTGGAGGTTTTCAGCACTCACATTATTCTTACATGAGAGATTCCACTTTTCCCTAATATATCAACTTTACCTTTTTACTGTAAAACTGAAAGGGTTTCTCCTTTCCAATCATCTGTCCAGGATTCTTATGAAAAAAGTGTCTCAATATTGTAGCAATAATTTCATTATGCAACTGCATTGAGCAAAATTCATTTACAGCACATTTTAATACCACCCTATGATAGGTACTGTAATATATGCTACAAATGATTTCGATAGCAGAGAATAGAGTGATTAGGATTGAATCATGATCTCAGTGGCACAGTAGAAGATTAATAGAACCCTAGAGAGTAAGGGTGTTGACTATTCCTTGTGTATTGGTGTGTGTATCTCTCTCTCTCTCTGTGTGTGTGTGAGAGAGAGAAAGAGAGAGAGAGACAGATAACTCAAGGCTCTCACTATCTAGCTCTCCTATTCACCTATTATGCTACACCCATTGAGATATCTAGAGGAAGGCTGATAGGAAGGCAACTAGAGAAGCCAAATGTTTGTATCCTCTCTTCAGTGCTCACAGTGTCCAGGACTAGATGTGTCCTGCTTGTGATTTCAGGCCTGTCTGGTGAGCGGTTACCTTTGGATTACACATAGAAGTCCATCATTGCTGAAGCTCCCCACGAATGCCCCCGGCAACTTCCCACTGCCCTTGACCAGGGAGGGCTTCTCTTCTCTTTCTCTTTGTGAAATTTTAGCTGGGCTTTCAACATAGTTGAGGTTGTATCTTCCATTAAATCTATTCATTATATTTAGCTGAAGTGGTTATTAATTTTGGAAATGATAAAATATGTATGACTATATAATTTAAAATTTTTATATGAAACATAGTATATAAGTAATAAAGTAAATAAACTTCAAAACTAAATTTTCATATTTTTCAGTGAAACTATGAAATTTAGTTAACTGAAATTCAATACTCTCACATTTATGCAATTCTGTAGCAGAGTCTTTAGAGTCCTTTATCAATGGTGATTTGCATATGTGATGTTGTGTGTGTCATATAAGCAGAACCAGTGTTGTAGGCTGTGCCTTCTGGGTTTGTGTAAATACACTGTAAACTCCCCAGATTGTTTAAATCACCCACCAACTTCCTCAGATTATACCTCTGTTCTTGACTTCCACAGAACTAAACTGAAAAGCAGTTACAAATAGGTGCCATCTGTATCACTCAGACAATGGTATTTGGGGTGTGGGAAGGTTCAAATTTATACCATTGGATTAATAAAAATCAAGAGTCTGAAAGCGAGATATGGGTTGTCAGGTTAACAGGAGAAATCTGTACTTTGCTTCTCACTGAGGTGCGAATATTTCATGCCTCCTGCCATTAGTGTGGGAAAGGGAGATTTGCCAGATGATTCTATAGTCGGCAGCATTTCCTAGCACACAAAACAGACTCTTTTTAAACTCAGAAAGGCTTGCTCAAATCTAACTGGCTATCATTATGAGCACAATAGCCAGGAAGCTTGAAAACAGGGCCTTTAATTTTGATGGTTTGAAACTGTCACTGTTGTCAAGTTAAATAGCATTCAATGCCTCTGACCTCTAGTGAGGTTTCTTATCCTCTTTAAAACAGTTAGAAACTTGGTTTGTGGATATAGCTCAGTTTATCCCAACATGCATAAGGTCCTAAATTGGATCATTCAGACCATACAAACCAGGAGCAGCGGCGTACAGTTTAATGTGAACACTGAGGAGGCAGAGCCAGGGGGATCGGATGATCAAGGTCACTCATGGCTGCATATGAGACTTAGGTCAGCCTTGACTACCTAATGCACTGAAAAGGCTATTAGAAATTTACTGAGAAAATGTTCTCCATAATAAACTGTGAACTTTCTTACAGGAGCCCCTCCCACTCCCATGGTGCACTGCTTGCCTGGATCTACCTCGGGCCTCTATCTCTGCCCTTTACTTTCTTTTCGGCTCTGCCTTGCTTTCTTTTCCTGCACCCCGAGCCTTGTTCAATGTCTAGTTTATTCTTACATTGAGCTGTGAAAACAAATATTACTCATTTCAGAATTTTCTAACTAATATAAGAAAAACAACCACATCCAGTTTTCTTGTTGACACCACTGATCAAGAATAAGACCACTGCCACAATTTTTTGAGGCAAATTTGAAGCAAGCTTTAATTCAATACTAGCCAGGATGATGGGCTCAGACCAGGACCATTCTGTGGTTCTCAGAAAATGGTGCCGAGTCACATTTGGCAGAGGCTCATAAAGGCAAACTCCCACAAGGCTATGTACATCCCATCTTTGTTCAGGCAAGGGCAAGTATACATCCTGAAACACTTCCTGCTTACTATCTCCTGCCTACATGTGATGAAGCACATTTGGTGCAGTTGTGTCAACAAGGCTCCTTACAAAAGCTTAAAGTGAAAACATGTGGCTTGTTACCTTGCATGAACAGTAGTCTCTGCCATTTCAGGAAGCATCTGTCCTTAGGCCAGTCGGCTTACAGGCTGGAGGCATTTCCATTTTATAGAGCTCTTAGGCACAGTTATTAAATTTAAAACATAACTTCAGCTCTCACATTCCCCCTTGAGTTGTATGCTGAGTCAAATCCTTGAGTCTGTGATGGATATCTGTTTATATTGGGATCTAATAATGATCAGCCTAATGGCACCCAGACAGAAATGTATGTATCTAATTAAGACATTAATGATGCAAGGGACAACAGTAATTAGCAGAAACAGAAGGGTCAAATGCCCTGCAATGGCTGATTCTGATGAATTACTCTCTAGGAGGAGCCCAAAAATAAGAATGGGAACCAGTCATTTATTCTATCTCAGGTCCACATTTTTGGCAATGGTATTTCCCTTCCCTCCTTCCTTCCTTCCTTCCTTCCTTCCTTCCTTCCTTCCTTCCTTCCTTCCTTCCTTCTTTCTTTTTCAGTGGTTTCTATAGAAACAACAATTTTCTCCTAATGCTGTACAATAACCTTATTCTGCATAGAACAGATCGAGTGCCCTATCATATTGTAGAACCATTTCAGCTTATGTATCTACCTACTGATAGATCTGTATATTTGATTTTAATCCCATGTTTAATCCCAGTATTTGGGAGGCAGAGACAGGAAGATCTCTGAGTTCAAGAACCGCCTGGTCTACAGATTGAGTTCCAGGACAGCCAGGGCTATACAGAGAAACCCTGTCTTGAAAAACCAAAAAAAGAAGTTTAAACTCTCTCAACTGTGTGCTCCTGTGCTATCAAAAAAAATAAGTAACTTTTTTTGCTTTAAGGGAGAAAGAAAAAAACAAAACAAAACAAAAAACACGACATAACCATAATCTCAACAAGGCAAAACCAAACTTGCTTCAACTTTGCAAACAATTCAATGCTCAATATCTGGAATTCACTCATAATACTCTGGTCTTCACCAAGGGCTTGGGTCACCTCTCTGGCCCCACCTTTAGCAGCATACACAGCCTGCCTTCTAGGCCCAAGCCAGCTCCATTTCTTTGTGGTTGCTATTTCTGGTGGTATCACATGGCACTGGTATCTCTCTAGCTGCTGGGGTCCCTCTCCTCTCCTGGTCTCTCTTTAGGAACTCCAGCCTTGCCACACAGTGCCAAGCCTCAGCTGCTCTCCATAGTCCCTTTAACTCTTTAAAACCAATACCACAATTTTGAGTGTATGAGTGTGCTTTAAGGAATTTTCCTTATGAATTATAATGACTATTAAATAATTAATAAAAATGAAACTATCTCATGTTGGTAAATGAAAACACCTAAGGTAAAATTTCCATTGTTTGCCAAAGATTCTTCAGAATTAGTATTAATCCAATCAAGTAATAATAAGACTATTGAGAGTTGGCCAGGTCCTTACTCTGACTCATTCTGCTAACTCTTCCTCTTTTTAGGCACTTTGCCTGTCCTGCACTCTGACTCATCTCAGACATCACTTCTTGTGTGAGTGACACTGACTCCTTATCCTGTGTCTGCTTCCACATTCTGTTTCTGTTTTAGGGATTAAAGGCAGGGACTACCACTGCCTTCTGAATACTGTATTAAAGTTATGTCTACATTGTAACCAGACCACACAGGCCTCTGAATGTAGATCCCTAGAATGTAGACCCTAGCTTTCACACAGGGCTGTTCTCCTACTATGAGTGTTGATGGCCACCACATGTTTTGTTTTGGACTGGTCTCCTTTGAGTATATGAGCTTTTTGTGTTCTGTGTTCCTTGGTTATAATTTTACTGTCTCTGCTGCTGCCAACCACCAGTCACTAATGTGACTGCTTTTATGGTCAGGGCTCAGAATTTGGCTCTGGATCTTTCATCACTGGACTCACTTCAGCAGGAATTCAAATGTCTCTGGGATGAGGATATTAAAGTTGTTTTATACTGTTCTACTTTAGTGAAATGCTAGCTCTGGAATTGGATTATGGCTCTCTGTTTTCTAGATCGAGGCATGGCTTTGATGTCTTCTCTATGTTAAGTCAGGTGAGCCACCTGACTGACAGGGAAATTTGGCAGAAAAGCCAAAATAAATAAATAAATAGACTCTTGGTTTATGTGAATTTTCTGTACCTCAAGATTTGCAAGTTTACTGGAAATGATTAAATCTGTAAAATCTGTGAAAAAGTTAACTTAAAGCTCATAACATGGGATTGATAGTTAAAAATCTATAATGTGAGTAATCTCGAAAGAATCATATGACATTATGATGTCATCTTGGTTTTTGTCCCTGATGGGGAAGGAGGAGGCAGCCATATGACTGATAGCCATATTTGCTAGGGTTTGAGAGTTTGGATGTCATATAACTTCACCACCATCTTGAGTAAGGATGACTACATGGTATAAACCAACCAAGGAGGCAACCACAGGTATCCAAAATATTTTGGTTTACAATGGATTTTTGTATGATAATTCTTGTCCTGAAAGCAAAATCACAAAAACAAGGATTATAAAATATAGGATTTTAAAACAATGCTTATTTAATAAGGTATTAAACCTGTATCTCCATGTGTTCACATACAAGTATGTACCTTGTGCTGGCAACCTAAATTGTAATGTATCTCCTGTTGATTGAGTCTGTCAAAGTATTTTGGAAAGTATTGGGGTGAGAAAAACAAAGACTGATTGTCACAATTTATCTTATTATGACATTTTTTAGATTCTAACTTCCATAAAATACACAGGGCTTAAATGTATAGCTAGACATGTTTTTACACTTGCACACACCTCTGAAAGCATCACCCAGCTCGACAAAACAGAAAATTTCTTTCACTATTGTGTTTCCTATTTTTTCCTCATCTCTTTTGTTTAATAACTTTCTGTCCATAATGTAATTACTGTTTTCATTTCAAACACTGTATTTACTGTTCTTAGTTCTGAATCTCATGTACATGGCAGAAGACTATACTCTTCTATGCTGAGCTTTATCTATGAAATATAAAAAAGTAATCTATTTTTGCATAATTTTCTCACTATTTAAGTTATATAATTGCAATGACAATGACTCCTCATAAAAGTAGGTCTCTCACTAAATGTAATGAACTTTCTGACTGGGATAATTTACATTATTTACATAATAATATTTGTAACTTTTGAGTTGTTAAACTCTGAGATTTAGCATTAACAATAGAATTGGCTAAGACCTTTGGAGATGCTGAGAAATAGAGAAAGGGCTTTATATGTAGTATGAGCATGAACCAGTATGAGCAGAGGAATATGCACATCCAATTCTACATAATTCTGAAAATTAGTTTGTAGAGCCAGCACTTACTTGGAAATGAAGACTCTGCACATTTAATCCAGTCAAGATGAATCCATGCTGGATTAAGATGAGTCCTGAACTCAGTAGGACTGGTGCTTTCCAAAGAAGAGAGGAGATGCAGATATAAGCTCAGTGGTAACCATATGACATCATCGAGGCAGAGTTCTCATGTGTCTGCCAACTTTTGTTTTCTATGGTTTAATTTATCTGAGGTTAACCATGTTCCAAAATTACTGTATGTGAAACTCCAAAAATTTAAACAATGTATACTTTGGAAGTAATCATGATCACTGTGACACAGTCTCACCCTGTCTTCCTCTATCTTTACCTGAGGGAAAGCGATGCATTCAGAAGAGCATTCTTGCTAGCGCACCACCTCCCCTATCTTCCCATTGGTAGGAGAGTCTGCTCAGTTACAGGTGACCCTTATCTGTATCAGGTGCTACAGCCAGGTCTCCCTTGTACAGCAGCCGTATAATATACAGAAAAATATAGCTTGATGTTTCAATAAGACACAAACTCAAGTCCACGGGCTTGGATTGCACTTAAGAAACTAGTTTGCCTGTCTGAGCTAACCAGTCATTCCCCCTTGTGAGAAGACAGCAGAGGACTATGAATATACAATGACAGAAAGCCAGGCCTCTGATTCCCAGATCACTGACCACATTAATTAGCACAATTGATAAAACCCCTCACAGACACCTCAGAGCCCCTTTCTCAGGTATTACTAGATTGAGTCAAATTGAAAATGGAAACTAACCATTATAGTAATCACATCCACTGATCATTACAGTGCAGTTGCACACGGGACACTCAATTGCTGGGGTTAACTTGTACAAGATCAAGCCAGCTAAACCCCCAAATGGATGGGAAAGGGATTATGAAGTCTCACTCCTAGCTGAAAAGTTATTTGCAATTTATAGATTCTCAGCAGAGAGAGTCAATTCTCTTCAGGGATGCTCCCCTGAGAAGCTACCCATCTCCAGCCATGAACAAACTGGCAACATTTATTGGGTGAACTCAATGAAGGGGATGGATTGGGACATGAGCGAGAGGGAGGGAGGGAAGAACACAAGAAATCAGGAAGAGACTCTAGTAGACAGGATAGTGGAGAAATTGGCTGCAATGATTTTTAATGAAGAGGGAAGGCTTGTTCTGAGTGTGGGCAGTATCACCCCATGGAATAAATAAAAAGGATAATAGAAACTAAACACCCCCTTCATTTCTCTCTGCTTCCTAGGATTCAGCCACGATTTCTCTTTGGTGGTGAATGGGATTTCATATTTCCCTTTAAACTGTGGGCCAAAATAGGCTTTCCCTTTCTTACTTTTAAAACATGTTTTTGAATTAAAACATAATTCCATCACTTACCTTCTTTCTTTTCCAACCTTAAATCCCTCCCATACCTCCCCTTGCTCCATCTCAAATTCATGTCCTCTTTTTTTTTCTATAATTGTCGTTGTTAACCGCCCCCCCCCACCATGTATATGCATTAAACATACAGTTTGCTCAGTCTGTTTGGTGTCACTTGTGTGCCTGTGATTTCAGAGGTTTCCAATTGGTACTGGATAACCAATCAAGGGGCTCATCCCTGGGGAAGACTATTTCTCCTGCTCTCAGCATTCTTTAGCATTGGTTAGGGATGGAGTCCTGTGAGATTTTCCCTTTCCATGTTAACATATCTGTTGGTGCTGTACTTGTTCAGATCTTGTTTGAACAACTCTGTTGTTGAGGTATCATGAGTTGAACACGCACCCAGCCGCAGTAGATAAATCTACAGTACAAACCCTGTACCTGAGGATTTTAAATTACTATTGTGATAAGAAATACAACTAGCACATTTCCCCAAGGGAAAGTGGTTACCTGATACCAGAACTAGTCAACTTAAGCTGGACATAGCAAAAATGTGTTTAGTCATTTCACATGTAATTTTAATGAGTAAACGAAGTAAACTTTATCTGTTCATTATCCAATTTGTGTTCTATTCAGGTGCTTAATATACAAAAAGGCATAATGCATTTATTTTGGCTGAGAGATGATAGATTGTTCTATCATCAAATTTTTCTGTTCAATGATGTAGTTCTGATACATAATGTTTTAGATTTTTTTTTTAAGTTTGAAATCTCATTGAGATGATTATGGTTTGTCATAATTCCTCACAATTGTGTGCATTCCCAAAATATATTCTGAATGTTCCCAATTTTGCATGCAAATTGTATGACTGGCATTTTAATTTGATTCGATTTAGAATGGTGTGTATTTGAAACCATGTTTAATATTTTAAACATTAGATTTCCTGGATTGCTTTCCCCCTTACCTTTTCCTTACTTCAGGTTTTGAAATGATCTATATAGTACTCTCTTCCTCACAGGCTATCTTTCTGTCTAGTGCTTTCTTCTGTTCCCTTAGGATGCTTTGCACATGTACATCACGAACAAGTCTAGTAAACAAATGATACAGGCTTTGAGTTTTGAGGATTGCAAGCCCTAGAATAACAGCGAGTGATCTCAGTGTGAAACGAAGTCTGAATTAAAGCCCTTCTTTAAATATATCACACAGCTGTCTAGATTGTCGTGCTCAAAAAACTCCTACATGCTGGAACGGGGGTGTGCCTGACCATTTCACTGACCTTGGAGACTCTTTTTCTCTTGCTGGGCTGCCTGGCCTACTCTTGATGTAGGGATTCGGTGCCTGCCCTCTTTCCATCCGGCTATGTCATACCCTGATTGTGCTATACCCCTGGGGTGGGGGTAGTTCTTTTCTAGGAGAAGTGGTTCTTTTCTGGGGAGAAGGGGGCACATTAGTGCGTTGAGATTGGGGTAGATCTGGGGGAGATGAGAGAGGGTAGGGGTGAAAGGCGTGGAGGAGGGGGATCAGGATGTATTCTGTAAGTTGCATGAGAGAAGAAAAAGTAAAATGAAATTTTAAAAAAGTATTTTCACAGAATAAATCATATTGAAATTATACTATTATAAGATCTATTTGTGTCAGCGATCAAATAATCTGGAGTATTTAGTTTCCTATGCAGAAATATATATAATTATCTATATACAACGATGTATATAATTCCACTTTACACTGAAACATCAAATAAGAAAAAAAAGCTACAAATGTTATTACTAAATGTGTGGATCTTATCAGCAAATCTTACAGAGCTACTGTGGAAATCATGGTAGCTTTCATTTAATAGAGCCACAAGATCTTGCATATTAGACACAGGAAAATTCAAGAGCTATACATCTATTTTATAACTGGGCCGCAGTCACTTTTTGGATGTTTCAAGGAAAATGTTGAGCTGAAGTGCTGTGAGACCCTAAAAGTAGTGTCTCAGTGCCTGCTGCTATGTGTTAAAGTTTACCCAAATACACAGGTATTTTATATTAAATCTAAAAACCCAAGTAAATACATTAAGGTATTTTTTTTTTACAGAGGGACTATATATGTGTTCTCCAAGTACCATCACAAATGATACAAAGTCTCTAAGGATAAGGATACTTAAAGAAATTTAGAACTTTACTATCAGAGTTCAAAAATATGATATAACAATCTGCTTCTTTCCAACCCTGGTGCCTCTGAGATCATAGTATACCAAGTTTGGCAGCTTTTTGTTCTTTATAATTCTACTTAGAAAAATTATAAAAATAAGTAGTAATTTATTAGTTTATTAAAAATAGTAATTTATTTGAAAGAATACCTTACACATTTCATAGACATTTGAACACACAAATATGCATATTTTGTACCACTAGGGATCAAACCCAGACCTTTAAACATGGCAAGAAGACCTTAACCCTGATCTATATAATAAGCCTCCACCACTGTTTTAACTAGAGATTGTTAAAAATATATTTATTCCAAATGGGTGTTTTCACATTGATAGCATCAAAAAATATTAAATGTCATTGAAGTCTGTAAATATAAGATTCTAAAATATATAATATTCTCACTTTAACATTAGCATGTTTTTTTATAAAATTAATCGTATTAGTCCCAGAAAGCTCTTGTGAGAGAGATTGTAATTTAATAGAAGAAGTAGTAGGAAAATAATTAAAATAATTTTGCAGAGTTGGGGCTACCTCAGTGGCAGAGTATGTGCCAATCATGTTTGAAGTCTTGTTTAGTCTTGTGAATCAAAAGCATACAACAAATCCTGATCTGCTCTCTTTTTGATAACCTTCAGTTTATTCCTCATGCCCCATGGTTGAGGTTTTCCTCTCAAATATATTAACTAATTTTATATTTGTTGCTAAGTTAACACATCTTCCAACAGGAAGCACATCCCTTTTGATTTTCTCTAAGCATCAGCATGATCTCATTAAATTTGTTTTATAAACTTTGTACGCTCCAGTTTCACCACTTTTCCTTCTGAACCCTTCTCAATCAGCGCAGAATATGGCTGGTAACTGCTGAGTAACTCTTCTTGCCAGTAGTTAACCAAATAAATGCTCTGTTCCTTCCTGTCTGTCTGATTGTGTCATTTGGAAGGGTGGGCATTTAATAGCACATGCAAACCACAAATGTTTACTCAAGACCCTTTATAGATGAGACACGCACAGAACTCCTCATTGTGTTTTAACCACAAAACATTTTTCTAAGACAAAGAAATCTGTATTTTCTTTTTGGTTTCAACGTGGCTACAGCCACAGCTGCAGCTAGAATAACCCTAGGGCCATTCCCTTCTGAAGTCATATATAATTCTACATTTTTCTATGTGTCCTTCTCTCTTTTCTTGGTACCTTTTTCATTTGAATTTATAGAGTCCGATTGAATAAACTCCTCCAAAATAAACTCATTTAATTCCTGTGCCTTTTAGAAAAAAGAAAAAAGATTCTGATGATATAGCTCAGTAGTAGAGCACGTGACTTAAAGGTAAAATGTCCTGGGTTTTAACATCAGCATTGAAAAAAATGAAAACGTAAAAGGAAATTAAACTGGTCATAAAACATAAAACATCAGCTCTGCTCTATATGGTATCATGTGCGTGTTTTACCGTTCTGTCAGTAGAGATAATTTGAAAAGGCACTAAATCATGTCTTGTATGAGATTCTGAAAGAATAAAATACGCAAAATAAATATATAAAAATTATACAAAATTACAAAATTAAAAAAAAAAAAACTCCACACACTCATACGGAGTAAATAGAGACAAGATGAAGCTGGAAGACAGGGCACAATAAATTGCTCTGATAGCACTGTTTTCCTTTGTCCTGAGCCACTGCCTCTGCATCATTCAGAACACATGCTCATGCAGAGCCAATCCTGTACCACTCTGACTCGAAATCAAGTGGGATGATGATTCTGATAATGAGCAATGACTTTTATTTTTGTTTTTTCACTGAGGATAAGACAAGGAGGTGATCTAGACATCACTCTAGTAAAGAGAGTGGCGGGAGCATCCAAGAAGAAGCACCAGTGTCGTGAAGATTTTTCTAATAGCTTTTCAAAACGCAACTTAGAAAACGGAAATGCATAGTTTTGTTTGGGTTGGCAGGACCCAACCCAGAAGGATTGTGTTGATGAATTTTTTTCTACACAGAGATGGCTAATTCTTCAGAGCTCCTGATAAAGCAGAAGACAGAGTAGTGTGGGAAAAAAAAGAACAGCAAGTATGTGTCCATTGAAGAGGTAAGCCTCAGATTATTTCAATTATATTGATAGTAGTGAGAAAAAAAATTCAGGGAGTATAGGAAAACCTTCATTCTGCATATGATCACAGATGACCATGGATACAACACCAACATGCTGAGTTGTGTGACTGTCTGCATCTGTGTCTACGCATCTCAGCCTGGAAGGTACATGGTGTTCTCTGTCTACACACTTGAGTCCAGAGACATTTGGTGCTTTTTGTCTACATACCCGAGCCTGGAGGACACATGTACTCTTTGAACTAATGTTTGAATTCATGAACAAAGAGAAGCTGCCTGGTTCTGTCTGAAGTGAAATCAGAAAATAAAACTCAACAGAACAAAGGAAATATTGAAGTGAGACCCAGAGATGAATGTAGAAGACAGGAAGTATAATTGTCTAGAACAAAAGGAGGTTATGAATGAGAGGAGGCTGGAGAATCAATATGACTGAAGGATTACAGTTACAGGAGTATACATCCTCCTTGTCATGTTATATCTGTTGTGCTATTTAATTAAATACTGGTCTCAAGTTGTCTGTAATTCATATAACCATTTTTTGGTCATAGTCTTGATTGAGAAAGAGAATTGCTGAGAAAGTATATGGTAGAGGATAGATTGTTCACTAAAGGGTGTGCAATTCATGGACACCTTGTTCTTCCCTCTGCACTGTCCTTTGCTGTCTCTCTGTCCTCAACTCAGTCACAATCTTTGTAGCTTTGAGGCTGCAGAATGCCAAGTCTGGTACTTTGAAACTATTGCAGATTATTATTCAAGCATTCGGGATTTGTTCCTGGTGTTATGAGGAAGTGGTTGGATTCAATGCAGACCACATGAATAATATGAATGTCGATGATGTGCCTAGTTGTTTCATCGACCATAATACAATCTCTGCATGCACTTGCCTGTACTCTAGGATAGTCCATATTCCTAGAGCAATGGCACATGCTATCTGTCCACAGATACTTGCTGAAAGGAGAGCGTGCACACTCTGGGTCTTCATGTGTTAACTTCCAGTGCCAAGACAGCATGCCTATCTTTGCTTTACTCTCCTACCCCTCAGTTACTTATTTGCAATGCCTCTACTTTGCTGCTTACAAACCATGGTGACGCATGTGGATGCCACAGTTAGAAACTGTCTCTGCAGCTAGGAAGCTCAGCAAAGTGCCTCATGCTAAGATGGCGCTTATAAATATTTAATGGAACAATAATGAAAGGTATGTGGTCTATGCATAAGATACATCACTCAATTGAATTCACAAGCTCAGCCAGCATCAGTTGAAAACTTAAGTGTTTGCAAAGAGTTATGTGAACTAGATGCCAAAGCAAAAATATTAAAATGAGAGAGACAATCAAGGCTCTCTGGGGGATGGGATGAACAGAAAACCAGATGTCATTAAGACAATCAGATAAGTGAAAATATATTTCCTTTCAGTTCTCACTATAAATGTTACTTTTTAAAAAATAAATTCCCTGAATCTCTCTTCTCTTCCTCCCCCACCAAAAATCACTGACCTCAGCCTGCCTGGCCAGCTTTTCCTACTACATAGTAATTCACAAAACTTCCTGGGATATTTCTCATGGTTGTAATTAAATAAATAGATTTGAAATCTCCTGTTTATGATCTTAATGTTTTTATCCATGGACAGTGGGTACTCACTAAATTTTAGAAAATGGCTAAACAAACATGAGCTTTCTGATGGGGTTATGAGAAGGTCAACTGATGTCAACATCCTAAAAACCGTTAATAGAACTGAACTCCAGCACACTGCATGATACTTAGTATCATAGTATACACAGTATACACAGCAGAGAGCCTTCTAAGGGAGTAGAGGGCTATGTCAATACAAACTTATAATCTAAGAAACCATATAATTTCCTGACAACAGTTTACAGAGGCGGATGGCTGTGGATATTTTAGAAGATGCTAACAGACCCCCGCAAACATTCTATTTTGAATGTTGAACAAAGAGTTCTGTCTCCTGAATTCTGAGGGTCATTAGCTACCTGACCTTCACCATTATAAAGCCGTTAGGACAGTGAGGAACAGCTATATTCTTCTCTGTCATTCTAATTGACTAAGAAAACAGTTCTTCCTAGCTAAATCCCTAGTGTTAGTGAATCCACTACAAGTTTGTTACTTCTTTGGTTGCAATAGTCCGATCCTCCAATACCCCCAATGCATCTTTGAGACTCTCGGTTTGATTTTTAAATTAATCCAGTATTTTACCCTTTAAAAATATTTTAGGGCTGGAAAGATTTTTTTTTTTTAGGGCTCAGCAATTAAGAGCACTGACTGCCCTACCAGAGGACCTGAATTTAATACCTAGAACCTACATGGTGGCTAACAACTGTCTGTAACTCCAGTTCCCAGGAGATATAACGTCCTCTGCTGGACTCTGTGGGCACTTCATTCATTTGGTACACAGAAATAAATGTAGATGAAGCATCCGTACACATAAAAATAAAATAGAGAGTAACAATTATTTATTCATATATATCTGTATGGATGTTTGCCACCTATGTGTATGTCTTCAGAGTTAAGAATAGGGAGTCAAGTCCTAGGGAGCTAAGGCAGTTGTGAGCTACTGCCTGGGAATGGATGGGTCCTAGGAATGGAACATGGGTTCTTTGGCAGAACAATAGGCACTCATAACTGCCAAGATACCCCTCCAGCCCCCAGATACCTTCTCCCTTGTCAAGTGTAATTTCCTTCTGCTTGCTTAAGTGGCAACTAGATCTCTTTACTAGGGTGCTGATTCTTAAGCCCTCCCAGGTGATGGTTCCCAGTCCCTGAGCTTTCAGATGGGGACACTCTGTTACTATGGTCCCTGAGCACCAACTGTTGT
Organism: Cricetomys ansorgei; assembly: GCA_026225945.1. Lineage (NCBI taxonomy): Eukaryota > Metazoa > Chordata > Mammalia > Rodentia > Nesomyidae > Cricetomys > Cricetomys ansorgei. The sequence goes on from JAMJFZ010003970.1 coordinate 3,278,334, forward strand.
ACTCCTAAGGCCAAGGGGTCTATTACAACCCCGCTGAGTAGATGTTCATTAACCTTAGACTGAATTCTACCATGCCTTGTCAGCGTCCCCAGCTCCAAGTAACTTTTCAAAGTATCCTTTACTTTTATAATTATAAAAGTAATAAGGGTATTAAAGACTAAGGAATAAAAAGGATGGTTAAATATAGTTGGAGACAAAGATCTTAGGTTTATGAAGATGGGTGGCTTCAAAGTGCTTGCTGAACAATTGTGGAGATCCAAATTGAAGCCTGTGCAACCCATTTGCTTGCTACATGTTGGATTTACCACTGTGAAAAATGCCTGTGAGGAACGATTTGCAAGAAGAAATGATTAAGCCATTAAGCCAGTTGGTGGTGTCACACGCCTTTAATCCCAGCACTTTGGAGGCAGAGGCAGGTGGATATCTGTGACTTTGAGGCCAGCCTGGTCCACATAGTGAGTTCTAAGACAGCCAAACTTACAACAGAGAAACCCTATCTAGAAAAAAAAAAAAACAACAAATAAGCAAACAAACAAACAAAAAGGAAAGAAGAAAAGATTAATTATGTTCACAGTTCCAGAAATTTCAATCAATACTTGTTTATATCCATGGAGTTAGACCTACGGTGAAGTGAAAACATCAATATCAATGGAGTGTGTGGCAGAAGATGTTTACCTAATGGTACCCAGGAAGAAAATGGGGAGACAGAAAGGAACCAGAGGCATGACAGATACCCTTCAAAGGCACTCCCAGTGAGCTGCTTCCTATCTGATCAACTTCCTCTCTTCAAGTTTCTAGCACCTTCCAAAATAGCTTACTAACAGCTGGGAAGCAAGTTCTTTCCAGCTGAGCCAGCACAGGACATCCCTGTTTAAACAGCACCTTATTTTCAGGATAAGTGTCAAGCAAACATTTACCTTGTTGAGACTTTGAGACTTCAGTTTTGGGATATTTCTATGCAAACCAGAAATAAAACTGGATGGTAATCTATGTGAACATACATTACTGATTTCAAAATGTTGTATCATTTCAAGAATTCTGAAAAAGAGGACAGCAAATCATGAATCAGCATTTTCGGTGATTTAAAATTATTTTTTATGTCAGTGCTACCAAAATTCATGACAGGATAGAAATACCAAACAAAGAAAATTACAATGACCTCCCGAGACATTCTACCTTTTGTTCTCTTTTGCTTTTGCTCTGGCTCTCTTTTTTCTGTCTTTGGCATTTTCAGACATGGCCTCTTGTAGGTTATCTTCATACTCACTATGTAGTCAAGGGTAGCCTTGAACTCATGATCTTCCTCTTCCTCCTCCTGAATGTAGGGATTTCAGGCATGGGCTACCATACCTGGCTCTCTATAATGTTTGATTAGCAATATCCATGCCATATTGAAAAATTTAATAAATGTAAGTCATTGCATTCTCTTATTGTTTATCAGAAACATTCATGAATCATAATAGTTTTATGTTTTAGTCTGAATATTTAATCTGTCAAATGAGAATTTAAATCCAGTATAGATTCTGCTAAGAAGCTATCCAACACAATAATGCAAGTTAACACACAATACTAAATTTTAAAATGGGCAAAGAAGCATAGACAAAATTTACATTAAATGAAGTTTCCAGTGACTATATTAGCTCTGCCAGTTCCTAATATAGACAGAAAGTTTTCTTGGATGTTTTTCCAATTGTAGATAACATTCAGAATTTAATATAATTGATAAAATAACTCTACCATAAAAACAGAAGAGTTTAATTAAAAACAAGTTTGTGTAAGGGGAAGTTCATGCTCAATAGGCAGGAAATTAGGCACATCAGTAAGAGACTAGGAGCAGCAAATTGAAGTGGGAGGGAAAAGGTACTTCCAGGTGACACTGGAATGAAGAAATAGACATGTGTTCATGATCCAAACACATTATGGTACCTTTTGAGCCTGAGAAAGATGCCCAAGGAGATATTTGTGATAAGGTGAGATGAGCCGGGCTTTCTGTGGGGCAAGAAGAGATTCACATGCTCAATGCACAGAATGCAGGTCATTTAGGGGTCTTCCTAAATGCCATCTTATATCTGGGAGTGAAGAGAAGAGCTTCATTAAATTACTGCTGCAGAAAGAAGATTCTAAAAGGAATCTGTCAGAAGGAGAAGCACAACTTGGTGATGGCCTATGATCCCAGTGCTCTGAAGGAGGAAACGGCAGGTGGATTGAAACAATCCTGAGAAATATAATGAAGCTTTGTCCACAAAACAAACAAACATATAGTATTAAATATACTTTCCCAGTTGTCCATTCTACATTATATTTAGTAAGATAGATTTACACTATTTTCAATGCTTTCTTTCTTCCTTTCTTTTTTTTTTTTAATATTTGTCTCTGTTACCATTACACCAACTCTTCCTGTGCCATTCTTTAAACAATCTAGAAACAGCCACCAAGTTGAAAATATTACAGCAGAGAATGGACTCTGTTGCCATTCCTCAGGCCCTCCATATTTGAGCACTGTAATAATGGAAGTCACGTAAGATCTTTTGGAAACAATCAGGCAACACTTGCCAGGAGATACAGCATTTCCTGTTAAGAATATTTGTCAGCTGGCTTCCTAGTGATAGGTGGATTTATATACATAATTTTATCTGGATTCTCACACGTGCTCGAGGAGAATGTGTAGTCCATACCACACAGTTCCTGAAAAACACCAACATCCCCTACTTCCTAGATCATGGAATATTTTTCTGGACTCATGGCATTATGTAGGCTTCACATGGATTTCAAATAAATTAGAACTGAATGTTTGTGTTATGTTATAGGGAGTATATCCAGAAACAGGAATGTAGGGTCTGATTTCTTTTCTTAAAGATGGATTTGACTTATTTTTAGTTATGTTTATACATGTGTATAGGAGTGTGTGTATGTATAAATGCAGATGCTGGTGGAGTCTAAGAGAATATGTCCTATCTCCTGGAGCTGGAGTTACAAATGGTTGTGACCACCACACATCATGTTGGAAGCCAAACTGGATTCCTCTATAGAGCCTCATCTTAATGGATAAGCCATCTCATCTCTCCAGCCACAGTATCTTACCTCTTACAATGGTGATGGGACCCCTCTCTCTATTCTCCAGCACACACCAACATCTAAGACTTTGCCTTAACACCTGCACATATTTGCATTTATACCTCTTGCTTAAGCACTGTAAATGAATGCTGTCCCTTCCAAAGTGGTCTATATAGATATAGAACATTTTTGTCTTTTTACAGAATGCACTTAGTTCTTAATATGAATTAAAATCATAATATAAAATGCCACTGAAATATTTTTAGCTATGTAAAGGTAGAGAGAGCATGTGCATGAGAGAAAACAATAAAACTGAGAGGGCTAGCACATAGCATAAAAAATAAAATTTTGGTCTCCCCATTTCTTTAAAACATTTTAAGATTTTAAGATAGTGACGGCACATCATGTTTACAATCACAAAAATACCACTTTATTAAAGAAATAGTTTGAGATATCAAACTCTTTCACAACTTTTATTTATAATCTCAGGTAGAAAAAATATACATAGAAGGAAGTTTAATTCAGTAGAACAATTTGAGGATCTATACTACTTATAAATCACACATTTCAACATAGAAGAGAGTACTGGGATAATTAGTAAAATTTTAATGGGAAAATTGAGCTGATAATTTGATGTGTCCATATTAATACCTGATTGTTGATAAATACACTCTAGTTTTTTAAATAAATAGTGGAAGTGTTGGGTATAGAATGGGGAGTGTCTATGATTTGGTGACTATTGCTTCAGAGAAGGATGGATAATGTAAGAAAGGAAGGACAAGAAACAAATAAGACACATGTGTAAAGGATTGTTACTTTTTAGTGTAAAGTATATCAATATAAAAGCTGGAAATGCTTTTATTTATTGATTAATTTTATTTTACATTATATATAATATATTTTATATAAAATTTATATGTATAAATATATATTTATGCATATATTTATATGTATTACATTACATATATATATATATGTATATATATTCTGATTATTCTACCCCTACACTCTTTCTTATCTCCCATGTATCCCTGTCAACCACTCTCATTCCTACCAGTGCCTTTCCCAGGCCTTTGGTTTTGTTTTGTGACTTGTATGGTTTAACTAGATTCCATCTTGTGATTGCTGGATTGGAAATATCCACTGGAGCCTTGTGGGGCCATCATTTGAGTGCACAACTGAAAGCAATACCCCTTCCTTCTCCCTGTATCCATGAGTAGAAAGTATTTCAGCCATGAAGGGGAGAGACACCTAAGCCCCTTTTCCACCCCTGCCTCACTGTTGACAGACCCATTGCTATATCAATTCATTGCAGGCATCCCTGATTGCTCTGAGTTACTTACCTCAATAGCTGTGTCTTCTCCAGAAGAGGACATCTAGAAGCTTTTTTCCCTACCTGCAGGTTGACTTTTATATTCTTCATACTCCATTTCTTATGTGGTTGCCAAGGAACTTTAGAGGGTGGTATAATTTTTAGAAAAAGAAAACAGCGTACATGAAAAACCTGTTATTTGTTCTAGCTTGCAAGTAGATGAATTAAAATTTACTGAACTACTCAGACATACCAAACATTTTTTAATATGAAAACACTTAATTGGACACACATAACATGGACTTTATATCTGAATTTAGAATTAATATTTAATAATCCTTTTAGCATGAGATCTCTGGAGTCCTCAATAGTACAAATGAACAATACTCGTTTGATTCCAGAATTCTGACTGATATCAGAAGAAGTCAGGTTAAGCTTGACACACTTTCATCTTTTGCAAAGGAAAAGACATTTCAGTGTTCAAGGTAGAAAATACATGGCTAACAGGGAAAATAATTGTCAAGATATATGACTGCTTAGAGATAACTAAACTAGATTTTAGAAATTTGGCTTGTAGGCAATAAACATCCTTTTTACCCACTAAAAGGATAGAGAACATTCAGTTTCCAAGAGAGGGGAAAGTGAAGCATGTCAAAAGCCTGGAAATGCCAATTACTGCTTAATTTTCCAAAAGAGATTAAAGCGGATGTCAGTGTCTATGGTACCATAAATTTCTAGAAAAACATCTAATGCATTTTTAATCTCTGGATAAAGGAATTAACTATCATAGCTAATCCATCTCTTTCTAGCCCTTCTGTGGGTGGGAGAGGAGATATTTTGAACTAGAATTATCCTGCTTCAACAATGTATATATTTCATTGCTTCTTGTGGGGTAGTGGATATGCACACATCTAGTTTATAAAACCTGCCTCACATGCACCAACAGAAGAAAATATGCAAATACAGAAAAAGTACAGCAAACTCTAGAGTACAGGAGTCTATTCCTCACATCTGTTTCAACATCTGCTTAATGAGTTATGTGAAGACATGCCACCTCTTCCAAGCTACACAACAGTGAACCTGTAACATGATGCAACATTTCTATAAATTACATTTATTTTTATATATGTTTATGTGCATAACCAACTGCAAATTTGGCCTTAACATGCTTAAATAATTAAAAAAATATATTTTCATTTAGATTAGACATGTTCTAACAGAAATTAAAAATGGGCTTTATATAAAATGTGTAGTTCTTGCATTGGCACAGGAGGCAACTTCTTGAACAGAACCACAATAGTGCAAGCACTAAGATCAACTATTAATAAATAGGGCCTCATGAAATGGAGAAGCTTCTGTAAGGCAAAGACACCATCAATAAGACAAAACAACAGCTTACATAATTGGAAAAGACTTTCAACAACTCCATATCCAATAGAGGGTTAATAACCCAAAATGTATAAAGAACTCAAAAAACTAGATATTAACCAAACAATAATTCAATTAAAAATGGGTTTTAGATCTAAACAAAGAATTCTCAATAGAGGAATCTCAAATGTCTGAGGATCACTTAAAGAATTGTTTGATATCCTTAGCCATCAGGGAAATGAAAACCAAAACTATTTTGAGATTCTATCTCACACCTGTCAGAACATCAATAACACAATTGACAGCTCTTGCCGGCAAGGACGTGGAGCAAGGAGAACACTCCTTCATTGCTGGTGGGATTGCAAACTTGTAGAGCCACTGTGGAAATCAACATGGTGATTCCTCAGAAAATTGGAAATCAACCTAACTCACTGGGTATATATCCAAAGGGTGCTCCATCCTACCACAAAGGCACTTAGTGGGTTTATTCATAATGGCCAGAAGTTGTAAACAACCTAAATGCCCTCAACAGAAGAATGGATAGAGAAAAATTGTGGTACATTTACACAATGGAGTATTACTCAGCTATTAAAAATGATAACATGAAATTTACAAGCAAGTGGAAAAAACTAGAAAAAAATAATCCCTAGTTAGGTAACACAGACCCAAAAAAGACCAGCATAGTATGTACTCACTTATGAGCAGATAAGAGCTGTTAAGTAAGGGACAATTATAATACAATCCACAAACCCAGAAAGATCATGCAACAAGGAGGGCTCCAGTGGAGACACATGGATCTCCCTGGGAAGGGTAAATAGAATAGACATTGCACTGGGGAAAGATAGGATTGGTAAGAAATAGGGATCAGGTAGTGTGAGAGGGATGGTGAGAGACAATATAGGGAAAGACAACCAGAATCAGGAAATATTTGGAGGTGATCTGGAGACCTGGTACAGTGGAAACTCCCTGGAATCTAAGAGGGTAACCCTAGGGAGGACTCCTAGGAATGGAAGATAGGGAGCCTGAACTGGCCATTGTCTGTAACTAGGCAATGTTTCCAGAGTTTGGACTGGGACACCAACCCAGCCACAATAGCTTTGACCTATCCCTCCTAGAGGATCTGCTAAGGCAATGGAAGGGCAGAATCCCATGCCAAGGGAAGGAGCCCATGCCTGACACTGCATGGCTGGCCAGGAACTGGAGACTAGCTAGATGACTCCTAATGATATTCTGCTATGCTCATAAGATGTGTGCCTAGCCCAATTGTCATGAGAGAGGCTTTCTCCAGCAGCTGTTGGAAGCAGAGGCAGAGGTCTGGGGCCAAACATCTTGTGGAGCTCAGGGAACTCTGTGGGAGGAGAGGAGAAGTTGCAGGGAAGAGAGGTCAACGACACCAGGACGTTATGCTTCATGGACTCAACTGATCGGGACTCTTGGGGGCTTACAGAAACCGAACCTGAAGAGACAGAGCCTGCATGGATCTGTGATAAAAGATCTCCTACATTTATCTTATGTTGTATAGCTAGATGTTCTTGCAGAATTCCTAAACGTAGGAAGGTTAAGTCTCTTAACTCTTTTTATCTGCCCATGGCACACTTTTCTTCCTGCTGGGCTGTCTCACCCAGACTTGAAGTAGGGCTTATGCCTGTCCTTATTCCATCTTGTTAGGCCCTGTGAGACTGGTAATCCTAAGAGGCCTGCTCTTTTATGAGGGGAAGAGGAGAGGTAGATGGAGGGGAGAGGAGAGAAGGGATGGTGCTCAGAGGAAGGGAGGGGTAAGCTGGGGTCTGGATGTATTGAATGAGAGAAGAGAAAGTAAATTAAAATAAAGAGATGTGTAGTTCTCACCACTCATCAAAGCAACTTCCTTTGATAGAGGGCATTATACTGCTGAAATCTACTCCTGATTAAAATGCACAGGACCACTGACCATGGGATGTTCAGCTGCATTGATATGTCTACAGTGCCACCCCAACATCTAAGGCTCAGGGAACACCAAGGAAGAGCATATAGAGAGACTGCTAAAGCCAGAGGACTTAGATGCTTGCTGTGAGACAGTGCTCTCATGAAATCTCAACAAGATCACCTAAATAAGACCTACCTGATGACTATAACAGATGCTATGACAATGCGAGGACAGTGGAAATTTCACAATGTCCCTAGATGAAGAGCTATAGGCAATCAATTAGTGTTAAGAAGGGGGACCCATCTTCCTCAGGATTGAGCTCCCTGATATGTTATCCATTTCCAAGTAGTCATCCCTAAACCTGTACGTATGAACAATTGACTCAGCAGGTTACACACACACACACACACACACACACACACACACACACACACAAGTACATATTCATGTTGGTGTGTATATTGTATATATAGCAGTAATTAAGGAAGAGGCCAAGAATTTGAGAGAGAGTATATGGGGTACAAGAGAAGTTGAGGAGGGTAAAAGAAGGGGTGGAAATGATGTAAACACTGTACTTACATTTGAAAATCTCAAAAATTTAAATTTAAAATGTAGCAGAGAACTATAGGCAAGCAATAGCAATAAATGCAGAGAGAGAATGAAGTAGCCTCTCCCAGTGATGAGCCCTCAGTGGTTATCCAATACAAAGTAGTCAGCTCAGAGACCAAATACATGCAAGAACACTGGATTCAGCTGGTGTAATTTTAAATTTATATATACTTACCATACATATATATGGTTCTATCTGGGTGTATAATAATAGTAATAATAATCAAAGAAAAAGTAGATATCAATCTAACAGTAGGGAGGCATGGAAGGAGTTGCAGAGAGAAGATTTGGAAGGGTATGGGGGAAGAATGAATTTATATTCACAAACACATGTAAAACATGTACACATAATATATACACATATACACACAGACTCGTATGTACTCAGGTATGTAGAAGGAGTTCTCATACAGCTCAGTCTTTGAGCACTCTTCTGTAAAGTATCAGGTCCTAGGCCCCACCCTAAAACAGCAAGAGGGAGAGAACGATTGTTGAATTACTAAGTGTTAATAAAAATGGTATTATTCTGCATATTTTAGGTTGACTTAAAAAATAACACTGTCAATTAGCACACAAGTTTTTTGATGTAGATTTTCATTTGATTAATTATGTAGTTGCTAACTTTTCCTAAAATTAAATTACTTGAATGCATTTATGAAAGACTGTGTATCTGTAAAGACAAGAATACCACGCTATCTTTCATTTGTAGAATGTAGATTTACTGCTTCAAAATTTAATTGTTTAAATTACATTTAAAATTTCATTCTCATCCCATAAAGATGTTTTATTGGATTATTATTTATGCTACTTTATAAGACTTTGTTGGGGGAAAAGCTAGGAGGAGTAGAATAAACAGTGATTTGGAAATGGGGAGGTTAAATCTTAGACAGTCCACTTTTATCAGTGAAACACCAGAAACAAACTTCTGTAGTCCAGCCTTCAGAGAGAACTAATTAAAATGGCTAAATTCTGGAAGGTCTGTGGGCATTTCTACTTCCTATGCTTACATTTATCCCTTTTGGTTTTCCACCACAAAGTCAATATTGGCCCAGCAATTATTCTTAAAACAGACTCTCCCTCATCTTCAATAGTACAGCAGGTTTTCCCGGAAATAAAACTCAACTACTGTTGTTTTCTCTATTTTGCTTCCCTCCCAGGTGCATGGCTGAGCTATAGGCGCCAGCTCAGCCACTGGGAAGTAAAGCTCAGGGTGTGCATCATCGCATCCTGGCGGGTCCCAGATAAGAGGACTAAGAGCCAATGAGACCAGACTCTCAGGAAAGGCTGTCAGAGGAGCATATCTCTCTTAATAAAGTGAGGGTGGTTACATTTATAGGATACAGGCAGGGGAGGGTCTTTGGTCCTCAGGGGTAGAAACTATTGGTTAAGACAAGGATACTGGAGTAGCTCAATTTGCATGTGGAGCTCAAGTCTAAGCATCAAGGTCTTACAAGGGCACCTTCTGCATAAGGTGTGGTCCCACGGGGAAAAGAGGAAGACACCTTGTCAGTAAACTGGCTCAGTGCTATGTGTCCAGCTACAGTGCAGATAAGCACTAACCAAGCCTCATTCCTTTGCTAATGACCTTCTGTGAAGCAGGCAGTATTTAATATTTATCTGGATGCTAGCCAGGGCTAAAAGTGAGGAGCACCCACACTCCTACCTCTCTCAGCATGAGAAAATCTAGGGTTCAAGGCCAACTTCAACTCACTCTCAGCTCTAGGACAGCCCCACAAACTACAAGAGTATTTACAATAAAATTAAACATTCCTTATTTTTCAGTTTATTTAAGTTTGAAGTGAGCTTTGAGCTTTGGCTGATGTACATAGAGGTCAATTCATAATCTTAAACACCATTTTGTCTTTGGCAGTGCTTTGAAAGCTCACCCACTGCTGTGTTAATTAGGTTCCCTCTCAGTGGAATCACTGCAACACCTCAAGTGCTTAATTGAAGTCCTTGACTTAAAGGATGCCCAGGAGAGGAAACAAGCAGCTGAGGCTAACTCTTCCACCACAGGGACAGGTGATTTCATGCTTTCTGAAAACCCTTTAAAAGCCAAAGCCCTGTACTTCTGCTGAGTGTGTCTGCGCTTAAAGTAGTCTTGTAAATAGCTCTTTTAGTAAACTGTATTGTTTAAAGGAATACCAGCATTTCTGCACATTGTGAGAGTCTCTAAGGGCCCCAGCTTCACACAGCAGATGTGATCTCATGGGACTAGAGGCCTCAGCAGATGAAGAGTACACAGTGTGCACAGTGACAGCCTTTGTTCTTGTACTCAAGTGTCAGGTAATCATATAGCTATTTAAAAGTAGCATTAAATAAGAACTCAAGAGTAAGAAATAGGGTGTGGTGACTTAAGCATCATGCTTGCTTTTGAATTTCCTTAACAGGAATTTTATTTTGAGAACAGAACTCCTTCTTTACCGCGCGTTCTCATGTCTGCACTACGGACTGAGATTTACCCAAGCCTATCCTTCCCCTCCGATTCCATTCACAGCGGAAAGCATCACAGTGTGGTGTGAAGCTATCCATCCTCACCTTTCTTCCCTTGATTTCTCAAGGGCATTTTAGCACATCTTACATCTGTAATCCTATTGTATTATAACCGTCCTTACGGGAGTGAAGATAGACTAGAGAGATGCCTCTGCCTCTCCCTTTGGCTATCAAAGCATTGAAATGATGCATCCTAAAAACATGGAATATCCCCACGAGTGTCATGCTGGGAGTAGGAAAACACTGGTGAGTTTGTCTCCTGAAACAGATTTTACATAGTTCTCATTAACTGTCAGATCGCCTTGGAGCAGAGATAATGATGATGGGTAGGACCATGCCTTGATTGGAACTGCTTAGCTAGCTATGCAACCTCTTGCCCTCTATCTAAGCCTAAACCCCTTGGTGGGATGGATCATGAAGGCGGACTTGAGGTCACTGTACTTTGCGTCTCTTCCTAACATGTCCACATTGAATATATCTCTGTTGTGGAAGTTTATTTCTAGTTATGTGCAAAACAATTGTTTCATGCACAGGTGAGGGGCTGCCTATGTCCTGGTGTTCTGTATTGTTTGCAAAGTGTTAGATTTTGGGAGTGGGGGATGTTTGATTGCTTATGATCTGCATGTGCTAACAGTAGAACACCTGAAGAGTTCTGAATCAGTAAGAACACCTGAGCTCAGCCACTTGGGGTTCCACTGTCCAGTATGGCCTTGACCATGATGGGGTGGTCCCTCTGCTGAGATCTGGCAGAGTTTGCATGTACAAGAATGTCTCCTTGTCTTCTTTGGTGAGCCTCCATCAGCAGAGTACTACTGTGTATCTCCCCTCTCTCTTTTTCATTGTGAATTGTGTCTCCTAATTGGATGAATGAGGACAAATGGTGAACATAATGTGTTTGGGGGCTCACAGGGCTCAAGCACTGACCCTAAATCAAGTAACATTGTCATTTTACTTTTAAATAACTTAAGGCAAACCAATCGAGTCAAGAATGTCACAGGAAGAAAGAGACAAAGCATCTAGACCGGCTCACATGCTATGTCCTAGGCTTCAAAAGTGCCGGTTGTAAGCATATTGTCTCTCAATAAGGGAGCAAGCAGTTATTGCCACAGCTGATAAACTGAGGAAACACACTAGTAGTGCTGATGATTAAAATATACGAGAGAATAAACACAAAGGACAGGAAAGCAGCCCAGCCATTGCCCGGCACTGTGGTTGAGTCTAAGACACTCAACAAGGTGCCAGCGTACAAGTGTGTGTGTGATACAGGAACATGTCTACACAAACAATGACAAACAAACAAACCCTCCCACCAAAATAACAGAGTTTATTCTGCAGGAGTATATGAATGTTCCTGGCATGGGGACATAGATTAATAGCATGTCAGATATGTTTATAGTTTCATGAAGTTTTTATATTAAGACAACAAGAACAAAAAATCCTAACTAAGGTACTTTTGGAAACATTGATGGAAACATGAGACAGACAGGTTATGTAGCAAAGCCGAAAACCTCTGCTGTGGCCTTAGGTGCTGTCTGATGATGTGATTAGCCTTTATGTTGGTAGACGTTTAGATTCTGTTTGTACATTCCCAAAGAATTTTGCCTGATAACCACACAGATGTCAGCTCACACTCAGAGGCAGGCAACAAATGGCTACTTAAGAACTACATTAGCCCAAGGAAATCTTAATTCCAACGTATAACACTCCAGCTTTCCACAGTCAATCAATCAGCCTTGAGCGCTCAACACGTGTGTGACATTTTTCTTATCTGGGAATTTCAGTCCACAAATTCTCTGATAGATTAAACAGACACATGAATTGGAAATAATGGGATGGAGTTTGGAGACCTAATTGTGCTATAGGGCTCTCTGTTTAGAAATACTGGGACCATGAAACATTTATGGGCTCTGTGGGTGGAACTCAGTAATATGTCCTGGAAGCTGATCGGCCTGACATCCTGGAGCGTGGGAAGATAGATGCCCTTCCGTAACAGAAGCCAGCACGACCTCTGAAATAGAAGACACTTCTGTCATGCCTTCCCTCACTATCTCCCCAGCAAACAGATATAAGCTACTGGGTTCTGCTATGAGACTAGGTTGAGACACGAGCTTGTATAAATTAGTCAGGAGCGTGCCTGGCAAGATGATAGAGGAATATATTCTATAATGGCTGAGCTCAGTGGATGCGTGTGCAAGTCTGGGAGGGACCGGAAGAATGTATGTGCCTTTTGGGCTATGGATGCCTATGACGGAGAGCCAAAAAGATGGCCACAATCAACTGACATTCATACATGTTTCTTTCTGGATTCATAATTTAGAAGTGCTGACAAGAAAATAAATAAATCACAGAATAAAGCTTAATTATTCCCTGAATGCTTTTAGTAACCTGAAGAACTGGCCAGCAAAGAATGAATGCATGTCTTATTGCCTTGGCTGACTCTTTTAAGACATGAAGGTAATCTGGTGAGGTGGTGAATACTTTTCAGAGAGCTTTGAATCTGAAGTCAAACACTAAAATGATGAAGAAAGAAGAATCAAGCCTGAACCCATACCACTCAAACAAACAAAAAACAAAAAAACAAACACACAAAAAGGAGAAAGGAAGAAGAAGACAGCAAAACTGATGATTCTGGAATGAGTACACTTTGTGAGAACAAAAAGCCACAAAGAGTACATTCTCTATGGCTTTTCATAAACAGATTTCTTTTCGCTCGGGTGCACAAAAGCTGAGCGTGCTCTGTTGAAGCCGAAGCAGAACCACTAGTGTTCAGTGTGACTCCCCAGCACAGCCCATCACTGACACTGGAAAAATCTCCGCAAGCTAAAGCTGTGATTAAGGTCCAGTGGAACTGTGGCAACTCAGATAACGGAAGTTGTATTGTGTAACAGTGAGGATTCGAGAGGACTCGGTCACCAGTACTGTGAGATAAACAGATGGACCTGGTCTATATGAGAAAGGGGGCTAAACATGAGCCCGGGAAAAAGCTTGATAAGAGGTTCTTCTGTGGTCTCTCCTTGCTTACTGCTTCAGTCCCTGCAATGATGAATTCATTTTCTTCATCAGTGAATCTGGAAGTGTGAGATGAATAAAAACCTTCCTCCCCCAGTTAGTTTTGGCATTTCACAGTAGCAATACAAAATAAGTAATATAGGGAATGTTTCAGGATGTTGGAGTGGGTAAAGACTTTTAAGTACAGTAAATAGAAAAAGATAACTGTATTTAGTGAACAAAATCTTCATAGCAAAAACTAAGTAATAAATCATGCAAATAAACAGTGTCCAGAAAGGAAAGGGTGAGCCAACTTTATATTTGACAAGAAGTTGATATATAAAATGTGTGAGAAACTCTGTCTTATAGAAAATTCCCAAATAATCCAGTTAAAGTGGGCAATGTGTTCTAGTAGACTTTCCAAAAGATGGCATGCAAGTGCTCAACAAATACATACAACAATGTTTGAGATAATAATTCAGTGAAATCAAAACCACGTAAGTGTTGGTCTGACTGTGGCTGCAGGCAGAAGTATGAACGATCACACGCACAGGTGGAGTGTGGACTCAAGGGAGTATTGAAATCCTGTCGATGAGAACATAAGTCAGAAGATACAGAAAGCCATGTGGAGTAGTGTTCTTGGAATTTTTAGTTAAAATTTCTTTGATTGCAAGCATAACTTTTATTTTAAATTTGACTTGCATTGACTTGTATTGACTGGAATTGTATATTCCAGTTATTGATCGGTTGTATCAGTGTTTTATTTCTGTGTAAGTCATTGATAGTATTTTATTGCAGGAACACAGCTAGTTGAATGGATACACTGGCGGATGCTTAGGGTTTCCCCAGTTTGTGGCTACTCTAAAAGAAAGAAATACTGTCTTACTAGAAAAAAAAGTCTTAGTTTTCTTGGCAAATAACTCAAAATTAAAAGGTTAGATTACTGGGTATTTTAAACAAATATTTAAGAACACAGGGCTGTCTTCATATGTGTGATGCATGACAAGCCACTGTGGTAGCTTTATGTTTTCTATGTAATTAACACTTCCAGTCAAGAATTTTCATTTGCGTCCTCATGTTAACTATCGGTGCAGTAATACTTTTATGCTCTAAAGCCCCATTCATACATTTTAATTTACATAGTTATGATCTGGTGGTTTCTTGCAATATACTTTATGGGTAGAGATATAAGGATATATATTTGGTTTATTTGTCATGCAAGGTCCAAACCAGACATATATTTGAATACTTGATTCCACATTATCTTGCCTGTTTTGTTTCCTCTTATTGTATTTCCAAAGGTATTTTTTTATTTTGCTATTGAACATTTGTCATTTTTAAGTTAATGATTTCTTGGTGCTCTGTTTTAGAAATATTTATTTTTACAATTCAAATATATTTTACCTTTTTCCTGCTGTATGCCTTTACTTACACCATTTATTCTTTTAAGACTCAGTGGTTTGTAGAGGATGGATCTTATATATTTTTGCTAAATTATTAACATAATTTATTGTACTTTTATTATCATTATGAAGGTACAATCATATTTTGATTGTGTGTGTGTGTGTGTATGTGTGCATGTGTGTGTATGAAAGTCAGGAGTCAACTTCATGGAATCAGTTTTAATTTTGTACCTTTACATTAATTCTAGGAATTAAATTCAAGTCCGCATGTTGGGTAGCACAGGTCTCCCTGCTGAGCCATCTTGACAAGCTCTCAACTTAATTTTTATCTTTAGCATACATTTGATGTTTTCCAGAGGCAGTTTTTTCAGTCCATATTGATTACACAAGTTAAGAGTTCCCATTATTCTTTAAAATTGGTTTATTGATCTGAAGAGATAAAATTAGACTATCTCAATTTTAAGTTGTTATGAATTTTATGTAAAATATGAACTGATGCATAATGAAATGATTACTATGACCTGTAAGTGTGGATAAACTGTTCAGGTGACCACTGGTGCAGGTAATAAGATATAGTCAGTGTTTCCCTCTCCATTGCCTGGAACATCTTGCCAGTAATAGAGAAGAAGCTGAGCTTGTGTCCCGTTACTTTTGAATATTGACAGGAGGTCTGTCAGCATTTTACAATACAGTACACATTTAGTTTTAGAGGCAGATTGTGGTTGTTCTGAGTCAAGCATGGGTTTGATAAAGAACAGAAAGCCACTTCAACATGCAAACTTTGAACTCCCAAAAGCTAAGGGAACAGCTTCAAGGGACTGAACCCAGAGTTCACTTTCTTGAAGTGTTTTATTGTTGTATGACAAAGTTAATTGATCTCCCTCACTGATGATAAGAAGGCCACTTTTGCATAATGAACAGAACAATACTGCCTGCAGTTTCAGCCAACAAACCTGGTGTCTTTATTTTGTTGCATATAGTCTGATATTCTCAGGTGTTCTTGAGAACATTTGTTGCTGATTTGTAGTGGGGACAATAAGATCTCTTCATTAGAAATGTCATAAACTAACACCTTTAACATGTAAGAAATTAGGGGCAAGGTATTTTTAGCAATAATTGTCTTAGCTAGGAGTTACATCAGGTATTGGTTACCTCTTCAGGAAGTAGTCATTAACGGTTACTAGATTTACAGGAATTTTCTAAAACCAAGTTCCACATTCCAGAAAGCAATCCCTCACATTCTAGAAAGCAGCTTTTCCCCAGTATCTTATCCCACAATTAACGATTTCCTCAAAGTCTCAGAAAGCACACATTAAATAGTCACAGAATATTTATAAAGATTTCCTCAAAGCTAAAGTGTGACTTATCATTAAACCATCTTACTACAGCAGGCATTCTACAAATAAAGGGATAAACATTCTCAGAGTATGTGTAGCAAGAGACAGGACAGTGTACTGAGAAGTTCCGAGTGGTTCAAGGAAATCAGAGCACAGAATGTAACTCAGTAGATTGTGAGACTGGAACCCTGACCCCAGTACCCCCTCCCTCCACTGCTCCCATTGGCACCATGTTCCTGCTCTTATGTCTGTATTGAGATGTCTGTTTAAATTTGAATATAACTTACTTCAATCACTGAACTAAGAGTTATCTTCCTGGCACTGTCTGTACATTTCAGTTCTACAGTAAATCTGGCTCAACTTCCTAACTGCTGGTAAATTCTAATTAGTCCTTTTCATTTATGATTTTTTTTCTCAAAATGCAATGGAAAGATATAATAAAATAAATAACAAAAATATGATTTATACAAATTTCTAGCTCTTTACATTTGATATTTTATAATCCACTATTTTTTTTCTGAGCCTTTTGGGACACAATCCTGGAGTGAGGTTCACATAGTTTAAAGTGAGACACCACCATGCAAACATGTCTCTAATGGGTCCAGAGTGGAAACCCTTTTCTCCACAAGTGGGTAAAATAGCAGCTGTGTCTAGAATCAGATGGAGCTGAGGATGTGGAAGTGAGGTCTGCTAGCTGCCAAAGGGATTGGAAGCACAGGCTTAAAAGTCTCCTGATCTGCTCTGCAACTTTGGGAATTTGCCTGAACTCAGTTTACCGATTTCTCAAGCCCCAGCTCTCTGCTCTCCCCACCGCTGTCTCTCCTCTCTCTTCATAGAGAGTAGAGCATGGCTTATTCAGTTCTTTCAAATGAACCTGCCAATGAGCCGTATCTTCACAGCCCCTTTTCTGCCTGTTTTGCATGACTTCCTTCTGCCTGTAACCTGTTTCTGCTGGAAAGCTTTGTCTAGCCACTGCATTTGGTTCTGTTCGCTTTTTCACAAGTTGAAGGGGAGAATTGTTGTTCACAGCAGATCTTAAAGGATGACTTACCAAAGTTGATTAATAAATATTTAAGCACTCTCCTTGCAAGTATGGAATGGCTAGAAGACACATATTAAATATTTACTGTTAAAATCTGCACCACTTACACTTTGAATATGATTTAGGTGGTAATGTAGATGATAGTGCATGTATACAAAAATGGTAACTGGACCTCTTGATGGTGCTGATGAAGATGGACTACTGACAACCGTGTGGGAACATCAGATTCAGTACAAATAGATTCTGTGCTCTTTAGTTTTTTTTTTTAATTTGTTAATACACAGCATACTTAGTGTTGAATTTATAGTGTGGATCCTTTTAACTAGATTCAGATAATGAGAAAATAGAAGACTGAAAATAGGAAAGTATCCAGCCTACATTTTCCTTGCCAAGAAACATTGAAGCAAATTATCAGAAAGTATTAGCAGGTAATGAGCATGTACCCTCTTAGTGTTTCAGTGTAGTATTTTAAAATACAGAAAATATTCTTAAGAAAAAAAATCTGTTGTCTAACACATGAATATTTAAAACATTTTAGCCAAAATATTTCAAAATATGCAATGAAACATACATACAGCAACTGCACTCTAACTTTCAGTCTTCAAGAAATGCTTTAATTTCTTGGCAGTGGCCCTGTTCTTGGCAGATTTGAGAACAGAACGTGTTAAAGTCTGAATATTTTGGCAGGGCCCCCCCTTCTTCCTCCCTGGCTGTGCAAATGTCCATTGCAATCTGTCTCAGAGACCAGCTCCAGGAAGGAGGCTATTATTAAGATGCATCATTGACACCCTCTAAGAGACCTTCATGGTGAATTCATCCTGCGAGATCCCTGCTAGCCTCAGTCACCACCCCAGACCCGGGGCTCATAGCTCACGTCTCATTCATCTGTGTGATGCTTTCCTCTACCCTGTCTGCCAGTTCCTCTGCGCCCTCCCACTGCTAAGATGGTTTCAGCAGTTCTCTCCCTGTCTTAACGTCTTGTCTGGATCCTCCCTTACCTCTCCCACTGTAACAGAAATCTGTTGGGCCTTAATGTAAGAACATTTCATCACAATGCGACTTTATAATCTTCTCTTAATAGGAAAGTGACACTTTACTTCTTATCAGTGTGCATTGCTGTTTTGGTGTCCCTAAATTTTTTTTCTTGGAAGTTAATTCCATCACCAGCTACTTCGCCTTAATGGTGGACATTATTTAGTAATTTTTTAAAATCTCCTAATAGTATTCATCGTCTCTCTTGCTTTCCTACCTTCTCTACCCTCTCCCTCCTACTTTCCTCCCTCTCTCACTGTCTGTCTCTATCTCTGTCTCTGTCTTTTTGTATCTGTCTGTCGCTGTCTGTTTCTCTCTCTCCCTCTCCCCATCCCCGCCCGTGTGTCTGAGAACTTACCTAAGATCTGCAGTCTGAATTCAATTGTAACAGTCTTCACTTCTGTCCTGTGAGTTCAGAAAAGTATAAACACCTACTAATTAGCTACAGTTTAAAGTTTACAACCATATGGACTCATAAGTAGAGCTCTAGAGCTTATAAATTCTCCTATTATTAACCTTGTAACTTCATTCTGCCATCTATATCTATATCTATCTATATATATCTATATCTATATCTATATCTATATCTATATCTATATCTATATCTATATCTATATCTATATCTATATCTATATCTATATCAATATCTATATCTATATCTATATCTATATCTATATCTATACTGTATCTGTATCTATATCTATATCTATATCTATATCTATATCTATATCTATATCTATATCTATCTATACTGTATCTGTATCTGTATCTATATCTATATCTATATCTATACTGTATCTGTATCTGTATCTATATCTATATCTATACTGTATCTGTATCTATATCTATATCTATATCTATATCTATATCTATATCTATATCTATATCTATATCTATATCTATACTGTATCTGTATCTGTATCTGTATCTGTATCTGTATCTGTATCTGTATCTGTATCTGTATCTATACTGTATCTATATCTATATCTATATCTATATCTATATCTATATCTATATCTATATCTATATCTATATCTATATCTATATCTATATCTATATCTATATCTATACTGTATCTGTATCTATATCTATATCTATATCTATATCTATATCTATATCTATACTGTATCTGTATCTGTATCTGTATCTGTAACTATATCTATATCTATACTGTATCTGTATCTGTATCTGTATCTATATCTATATCTATACTGTATCTGTATCTATATCTATATCTATACTGTATCTGTATCTGTATCTATATCTATATCTATATCTATATCTATACTGTATCTGTATCTGTATCTGTATCTGTATCTGTATCTATATCTATATCTATACTGTATCTGTATCTGTATCTGTATCTGTATCTGTATCTGTATCTGTATCTATACTGTACCTGTACCTGTACCTGTACCTGTACCTGTACCTGTACCTGTACCTGTACCTATATCTATATCTATATCTATATCTATATCTATATCTATATCTATATCTATATCTATATCTATATCTATATCTATATCTATATCTATACTGTATCTGTATCTATATCTATATCTATACTGTATCTGTATCTATATCTATACCTATATCTATATCTATACTGTATCTGTATCTATATCTATATCTATACTGTATCTGTATCTGTATCTATATCTATATCTATACTGTATCTGTATCTGTATCTGTATCTATATCTATACTGTATCTATATCTATACTGTATCTGTATCTGTATCTATACCTATATCTATACTGTATCTATATCTATATCTATACCTATACCTATACCTATATCTATATCTATATCTATATCTATATCTATATCTATATCTATATCTATATCTATATCTATATCTATATCTATATCTATATCTATATCTATACTGTATCTGTATCTATATCTATATCTATATTTATATCTATATCTATACTATATCTGTATCTGTATCTATATCTATATCTGTATCTGTATCTATATCTATATCTATACTGTATCTGTATCTATATCTATATCTATATTTATATCTATATCTATACTATATCTGTATCTATATCTATATCTGTATCTGTATCTGTATCTATACTGTATCTATATCTATATCTATATCTATATCTATATCTATATCTATATCTATATCTATATCTATATCTATATCTATATCTATATCTATATCTATATCTATATCTATATCTATATCTATATCTATATCTATACTGTATCTGTATCTATATCTATATCTATATCTATATCTGTATCTGTATCTATATCTATATCTATATCTATATCTATATCTGTATCTATATCTATATCTATACATCTATACTGTATCTGTATCTGTATCTGTATCTGTATCTGTATCTCCCTCCTACAGATTTCCAACAAATTCTAAGGAGAGCTGAAAAACCAGACACACCAATGTGGCTTCTTAATTTTCCTAAAGTGAGTCTTATCTTGAGTCTGAACGGATATTTTTAAGGAGGAAGTCAGAGCCCGTCTGCACTGGGTTCTGCAGTCCCAGCTTCCTGCCTACTCAAACTGCATTGACAGCTATTACACAGTGTAGTTTATCATCAGGTTTTCATATCTTCTTATGCATTACCAACAATGTATGAAGATGATATGATTTTTATTAAGTTTGTTTTTATTTTAACTCAGGGTCATTTTTTTCTAATACTAGGGCTTAAATCTTGTTCCTTATGTATGCAGGCCAGTGCTCTATGATGAGTTCCATCACCAGCTCTCTATACTTTCTGAGACACTGTTTCAGTAGTCTGTTCAGGCTGGCCTTGGTCGTAGATTTGCTGATCCGGCTTACCTAGATCACTCTGTAAGCCAAGCTGACCTTAAACTTTGAATCCTTCTGCCTCAGCCTGTTGTCTAGCTTGGATTATAAATTTGCGTCACCAACAACGGACTGTCAATAAAATCTTTTTCAAATGTATTACTTGAATTCATTTAACTATCTGGCTAAAATAATCTCTGCTGTTTTAATTTTTGTTATCAATCATATTGCTATTATTATTACTATGTGTGTACACATGCGAGAACTTCTTAGACAAATTATCCAAATATAGAATCACTGCATCTCTGTCCCATTTATCCTTAAACTATTTCAGCGCCATGCAAGTTGCCCATCTGAGGACCTTCTGTGTTCACCATGGAAGTGGGGTTCCTCCACAGCTGCTCCCCCTTTACTCTGTTTCACATGTAACCCTCTAATCTACCTTCTATGAAAGTCTCACTGTTTCCTCCAAGACCTTTCGAACTCAAATAACATCATCTGTGACCTGAGTTATTTTTCTTTTTTCAGGTTCTGAACAGATTCTGTAATATCAACCTTCAATTGACCAGAGTCTTTCTCCAATAATAACTGTTGCATTTGTTTCCACTTTTCTCAAATAATGGCACTTTCAACATCCTCCAAAACCCTCTCATCTTACACACGGTAAAATTAAACTTTATCATATCTATACCTGTTTCCTGACACCCTTCTCAAGACAGATGAGCTAAAAACCAAAGGCCACAGTCTGCAAGGAACAAAGAGCTGCTATCATTTTATGGTTGATATGTTCTGGGATAGCTTTACGTAATTGCTTGTGTACATTTTTTGCAAGCGTATTAATAAGGATATTATCTTATGAAGCTGACCCTGTCTTGTGTTCATTGGAGGTATGGTCAGCCCAACTACCTACAGTTGGTGGGGATGTGAAGACTGACCATGCTACAGATAGGGACCACTTTGACATGAAGAACTACGTATTATGCATATGTGGCTTTCTAAAGAAAGTAGATAATAACCCAAGTTGGTATTTTGGTTTAATTGAGACTTAGGTGGCAGCTATGAGTTTCATGTGATTATACATCTGACGGGAGGATGACGACAAACCAGTGTTTACAAGGTATGAACTTTAGCTATGCCAGGGAGGTGATGCTTGTCCTTTCTTTGTAGATTGTTGTTGTTGGACTTTATTTCCTGGTGTGACAGAACCAACATCCATCCCCTTTTTATAAGGTTCCAGTACAAACGAAAGTACAGTACCACCACAGTTCATGCAGGGGAAACTTGGATTTATCAGGCTTACTTCCAAGGCTTGGGTGAGGGGTTATGGGAAGGCCTGTGGGTTACCCCAGAGCATCCACATTATAAGGGCTTCACGTTCAATGGAAAATTGATTGCTCATAGCTCCATAGACAGAACTTCACTCAAAAAAAAATTAGAAGTAGACTTTAATTATAATTTCTTCTCAGATGGGCTTCACACATGTTTTAATAATCATCTGAAATAAATATTTGCCATAAACTTATATTAATTGCTTAAAACAAAAATTCATTATAAATATAGTAAACAACGGCTATAGGGTATGATGTAAGCTGTACAGATTTTTTGCTATTTTTAGTACTTAAACAGTATAGCAACCATGCAGAAGAGCTGCAAGATAAGAATCTCATCGTTTCCATTTGAAAATTTCCTTCTGTACTGTATATCTTTAAAAAAAATATTCTGGGAGAGACCCCTATAGAGAAGAAAAGAAAGCATACTTAGATAATAATGTCAGTTAAACAGATGATGTTGTCAACCCTTGTTTCACGAAAATTTATAGTCATTTCCTTGATAAAGCTGCCAATACCATCTAAGTTTATTTTTATACATGTTGAAAGAAGACTTTAAAAGACTAAGCCTCTTGCTTTCGGTCGAACATCTAATGTTAGAAGACTTAAGAGCTTGAGGTCAATCTCCCTAAAACATGGAGTGTGTGCTCATCCATGATGTAATGCTGCGTTTCATGGTAATTCTGATGTTGTGTAATCGCAGGTCAGACATTGTTGATAACCTTGTATGGGAGACCCTATATTGTATTTCCTTGGCTGTGTTTATATCCAACCATGCTTTGTGTTTCTTCTCTGCTCTATCAATCATTGCTTGCTTCTCTTTGTCATACTTGCAGTGTGCTGTTTTATCATAGAAGTGAAAACCTTTTTCCTTGGTTTAGAGCTCAAAGTGATTCAGTAGTTGGTTGAAAGTATTGTAGCTATGTAATTAAGTAAGCAATTAATTTTGAAGCAAGTCAATATTTTTAAATATTACTTATGGCTTATTATTAAATATGATGCATGACTTAGCTCTCTTCATATGATATTTCATTAAAGACATGATCTATACTGTCTGGAAAAATATCTAGCACATCATCATGGGTTTTATCCTCTGACTTCTGTCTTATTATCATGTATCCTCATATTTAGTGGACCCAAAAGAAGTCCGCAGGCCAATCAATGCTAAAGCAAAGATAGAAAAATCTGAAATGCTCTAAAATCCAAAATATTTTGATTTATTTATTTTAAGATATGTAGTTATGCTATGCAACTATCTAGGGTGTTAATATTCCAACACAAGCTGGCTTTGGATTTAGGGAAATCCTCTTGATTCAGCCTTTAAATGCTGAGATTATAGTTGTCTGCTGTTACACCTGACTCCAAAATGTTTTTATGTAAAATGTACAAAGTCCATACCGTGAAAGGTTGTTCATGTGTAAAATCATTAAAGTATAATATTATTAATAAATAAATCTAATACTAAAGATTTCACCAAGCTATTTCATTACGTGTATGAAAATCTTCTAAATTCAGAACCAGCTCAGTCCCATGACTTCAAACCTGCAGTAATTTTATCAGGATATTCTCAGAGGTGTGAGAGAAACCACCTTTAAAGTATTCTTTAAATTGAAAAATGCTATGGCCATCTGTTACAGCATGAGATTCCATTTTATGTGATAGTATTTTCCCTGCATGAGTGAAGTTCTGCTATTATATAGCTTTCAGAACTATTTGCGATCACATTGATCTGTACTTACAGGATCTGGGGAAAAGCATCTCCGTGGGTAGACACTTAATTCCCGCTGACAGTCTGTCTTCCATAAAACTGAGATAAAACACCTTTATTCATCCTTTAAAAGCATATAGTAATAAGAAATAGGAATTACCCATGTAGTTAACCAAGCTTGTAGCTACATTTTGTATATCCTGCCCAGTCTTCTAATATCAACTTGTTACCTTGACCACCCTTAATCTGTTATCATTTGTAAAATGGGTTGATAACACCAGCTTGCAAATCCATTGTGAGGTTGCTATAGGCAGCAGAAATAAAGTATCTGTCATGGACTTCCTGTGCACCCATGGCTGTTTCATTCAATGTAGTTGGAAACTGAGCCCATTTCATTCAATATGAAAACAAGGAGAGAAAATGAAAGCACTTCCTCAAATTGATGAGCATAATGAGGATCATCTCGGTTTCATTTCCTTGTCAGTGTCCATAGTTGACTAAGAAAGAGTAGTAGAGGCGTCACACAGGTTGACTTTTGTACAAAGACAATCCTTCACATATATTTTCAGTGATGGTAATCAAACCAGTGCTTCATCTATACAATACCAGTGCTAAGCTGTCAAGCTTCATTCTGAATCTCAAAGGCAAATTTTATTAATGAAATATGTTTCTTTCCTACTATCTTTATTTTGTAATTCAAATCTTGCTCAAAGTTTTACCAGGAGGAATGAAGGACAGTGACAGTAAATGTAGGCAGTGTTTGTCCACACTGGCATTTACCAGGAATTGTGTCACCTGATGCAACATGGCAGCAGGTTGTCTCAGCTTATAAACACTCTGGAGATGAAGCAGTCTGATTCACTCTATGGTCTGCAAACCCCAACAATCTGTGTTTTCTATACAATAGTTTTACATTATAGTACTGTAAAGTTAGCTTTTAAGAATGAGCAAGGATGAAACATGCAGAGATGTCTCAATGGTTGACAATACTTCAACACTTGTTGCTTTTGCACAGGATCAGAGTCTGGTTTCTAGTATACAAGGAGGGGACCGCAGCAACATTGACTGTAGCTCCAGGGGTCTGATGCCTTCACATGGCCTCTAAAGGTACTGCCATGATCACATGCACACACACACACACACACACACACACACACACACACACACACACACGGAGAGAAAAAGGGAGAGAGAGACAGAGATGGACAGAATTAACATGCTTGGGAAAACACCAAAACTTCAACAAACCTAAACTCTAAGGCTCTTACTTATGCCTCTATATCTCCCCATATTATAGATACTATGTCAGCAACTTATAAAATGGAAAATGTCCTCACTGCTTGGGAATTTGAACTCAGGACTAGAGGAAAGCTTCCAGGTTTCAAATCCTCAAGTAACCTCAGTGAAATAACTACTAAAAATCCCCCAAGAAGAAATTTATAGTTTCAGTAAGAACCCTGCCTTTATCCATTCCCTCTCTCCTTCCCCTTCTTGGTCTATTTACCTATCTATTTATCATTTGCCTCTCTTTCATCTATTTTTCTATCTTCTAAAAACATTTATATGTAGAACAACCTAGAAAAGAAATTTCCAGGACTAGATGAACTTACTGAGGAATCAACTTTGACACAAATTGTTCTCCATATTTGAAGGGTTTGAAGGGATGAATAATTTCCAAATAATTTTGAAGCTGAGTATATTATAATATCCAAACCAGAGGAAAAATACCACAATAAAAGGAAATTATTGACCCATTCTAAAGCTGAACATAGGCACAAACTATGAAAATTGTTAGAAGAATTTTACCATATATAAAATGAATAATGCATCACAGTCAATTTAAATTTATCCATAGAAGTGGTTCCTGAGGCAGTATGGCTAATTTTATGCCTTTAACAAGAGGTTTTTTTTTTTAGAAAGTTTTTTTAACATAAGTTTAATGCTAGTGTTCTTAAAGCTATGTTTGGAGTATGAAGTAATGAATTTAGAAATAGCGTGCATTCATCTATGAAACTTATGATACTGAGAGTTGCATCTTTTGAACATTTTTTGACTTTACTGCATGTGTGAAAGTGGATTGGTGAGTGTGCTGTAATGAGAAGCTCTTCCGTTTCCAGTACTGCATATGCTCAGTGAACATGGACTTGGACATTATTGCTCTGATATTCTTTCACCACTACTGTTTCAATTAATTTCCTTCCATTTCTTTTTTTTTCTTATCTTGTAGAGTATACCCTTATCTCAACATTCTTCCTTCCCTCCCTCCACTCTTCACAGATCCCCCATCATCAACCTCTTCCAAGTCTATTCCTCAGAACCCACAAATCTACCTTCTGCATCTCCTTAGAAATGAGCAGTCCTCCTAGAGATACCACTCAATCAGGGCACATGATGGAACAAAGCCAGGTACTACTCCCTACATCAAGGGTGGACTAAGCAACCCAGCAAGAAGAAAGGGGTCCCAAGGGCAGGCAAAATGGTCAGAGACTTCCCTACTCCAGCCTGTAGGAGCTCCATAAGAACACCAAGCCAGACAACCATGAGGCATATCTAGGGGTCCCTGCATGGTCTATGTTTGATGCATCAGGCTCTGTTGTCTCCCAAGAGTGATGGTCAGTTGACTCTGTAGGGCTTTTTCTACTAATGTCTTTGAACCTTCTGGTCCCTGCAATCCCTCTTTACCTTCTTCTGCTGAGTTCCCTGAGCTCTGCAAAATGTGTGGCTCTGGGCTTCTGTATCTTCTCCCATCAGCTGCCAGAGGAAGCCTCTCCGATGAAGATTGGGCTAGGCACCAATCTATGAGTAGAGCTGAATTGCTTTAGAAATTCTCTCCTGGCTTATCCAGTCTCTAGTTCCTGGACTGCTCTGCAGTATCAGGCAGGGGTTCTCTCCTCTGGTTCTGCCCTTCCATTTTTCCAGTGGATTCTGTAGGAAAGATAGATTATAGGTCAAAGGTTTTGTATGCCAGGGATGGTGTCCCAGTCCCACCACCAGGAGCCTTGCCTGGTTACAGTTGATGGCCTGCTCAGGCTCCCCATCCTTCATTGCTAGAGGTCCTCGCCAGGGTCTCCTTCATGGATTCCAGTGAGTTTCCACTGTCCTGGGTCTCCCAATTCCCTCCTAAATATCTTTCAATTCTGGTCGTCTCTACATATATTGTCTGTCTCTGTGTGTCTCTCCCCACCCCAGCCTGGTCCCTTCTCTTCCCATTCCTATCCTCCCCAGCCCACCTGCACCATCTGTTTTCTCCTTTACCAGGGAGATCCCTGTGTCCCCACTGGGTCCCTCCTTGTTGCATAGTCTCTCTGACTCTGTGCGTTGCAACACCTTTGTCTTTGCTTAACAGTTAACATCCACATAGAAATGAGTACATACCACGTTTGTCTTTCTTTACTGAGTTGCCCTCACTCAGGATGATTTTTTTTTCTAGTTCCAACAATTTGCCTGAAAATTTCATGATGCCATTTTTTAATAGCTGAGTAATACTCCACTGTGCAAATGTACTACAGTTTCATTATCCATGCTTCAGTTGAGGAGCATCTAAGTTGTTTCCAATCTCCAGCTATTATGAAAAAAACAGCTGCTATGAACATAGTTGAGTCTTTGTGGTAGGATGGAGTGCCCTTTGCATATATACTCAGCAGTGGTATAGCAGGATCCTGAGGTAGGTCAAATTTCAATTCCCTGAGGAATAGCTATAGTGATTTCCACAATGGTTGTAAAGTGTGTACTCCTACCAATTAAGGAGGTTCCCCTTGCTCTACATCCTCTCCAGCATGAGTTGTCATTTGTATTATTGATCTTAGTCATTCTAGTGGGCGTAAGATAAAATATCAAAGTAGTTTTGATTTGAATTTTCCTAATGGCTAAGGATGTCCTACATTTCTTTACATTTCTTTAGGTGTCTCTCAGCTATCTGAGATTCCTCTTTTGAGTAAACTTTTTGTTTGTTTTGTTTTTCAAGACAGGGTTTCTTTGCTGTAACACTGGCTCTCCTAGAATTCATTCTGTAGACCAGGCTGGCATCAAACTCACAGAGATTTACCTGCCTCTGCTTCCCAAGTGCTGGGATTAAAAGTGTGTGCCACCACTGCTGTGCTTATACCCCATTTTTTAATTGGGTTGTTTTGTTGATGTTTAGTTTTGAGTTCTTTCTATATTTTGGATACTAGCCCTTAATCAGAAGTAGAGTTGGTGAAAATCTTTTCCCATTGTGGAGGCTGCCATTTTGTCTTAATGACAGTGTCCTTGCCTGACAGAAGCTTTTCAGTTTCATGAGGTCCCATTTACTAACCGTTGATCTCAGTGCCTGAGTTATTGGTGTTCTGTTCTATTTTCTTTCGTTTCTAATATCTAGCATTCGCCTCTGTCACTTGGTGTCTTTTATCATCATATTCAAAGAGGAAACAGAACAGTCTTCCGCCTTCTCCTTGAACTCATAGCATCCCACTTTTCAGCAGAAACAATTGTGATGAAGTCAAATGGTTTGACATTCTCTTTCCTTACCTTTCTCTGCCTTCCTTGAGGGTTCTGCAGCAAAGACACTCTCAGCAGATGCTACAAACAACACCCAGGCCTAGGTGTGATGTGAAGAGAAGCAAAAAGATGGAGATTCTGCTTTTAATGATCTAGGTTGAGAGGGGAGATGACATAGTAATTACAAACTTCCACACAAAAGTGTAAAGTGATAACAGTAACAATTTTAGAGGAAAAATTTCTGATACAAAATCAAATGTATATTATTGGAAGCTAAGTCAAGAAAGGCTTCACTGAACAGGCAAAGACAACTAGGTTAGGAATGAGTGGCTGGAAAATTCAAGAAGTTTGCATGCCGTTTTCAGGACTGAGAAGCCTGGTCTATTTTCTTGAAAACCACACACTTATCTTAATTTTTTTTTAAGTTTCCCTGACTTATGATAAGTTTACTAATACTATAGCATTCCTATAAAACAAGGAACTGGTGACTTAAGTATTTCTTTTTGTGATATATGATATGAATATGATAGAATTTAAAGACAAATATGTTCTGTAGAGTCAGAAAAACCACAGTTCAGATTCTTTCTGGGGCTTTATGTTCAGGTTTTATTATTGCTTTTGAAAGTCTGTGGGAATGATTCCTGCTCTGCAGTTTGCCATGGTTGAGATTAAAATTCAATGGTGTGTGTATGTGTGTGTGTGCGTGTGTGTGTGTTTGTGTGTGTGTGCATGTGTGTGTGTGAATTTGTGAAAATCTATGTAACAACAAATTAAACAAAGATCAGAAGTAGAACTTTATTAATCTTAATGACTGTTGCACGTGCTGGTTTAGTACCTTCTACTAACTAATTGGGAAGATGTATGGCATCTTCCCTTCCATACGTCCTTTCTTATTAAGGAAAAAAAAAAAGAATGAAAACAAAAGATCATGGCATTGAATTTGGAGAGAATGCTTATAATGCAGTTCCAACACTTGCTAAACTGAACATTTTCATTTAATCCTTTAGAATTACAGAAGTTATTACTTTAGTGTGTTTATTGAATTCATTACAAATACCTGCACTTTTTGTAGTCACCTCTCTGAACCCCAGTAAAACACGAAAAAAGCGTAGTGTTTTAGTGAAGATGTATGACAAACACTTCCTCTCCTCTTCATCAAGATGTAGCTCTCACGTAATCCAGTCTTCAGGTCTTGACATGGTTGCACCAAAGATAACTTCATTGATGTTTTGATCTTTTAACATTTATTTATTTATTCATTCTTTGTTTGTTTGTTTTGTGACAAGGTCTCACTATGTAACCCTAGCTGGCCTGGAACTCACTAGGTAGACCAGGTTGGCTTCAAGCCCACAGAAATCTACCTGCCTCTGCCTCCAAAACGCTGTGACTAAAGGCATTGTCCATTTAATTAATTTTATGTGTATGTATGTGTGCCTGGGTATACTTCTGTGCACCATGAGTAAGTGGAGGTCAGAAGAGGGGATTAGATATCCTGAATCCAGATTTTTATGTGGTGGGAGCCACTGTGTCTGCACTAGGATTCAAACCTGGGTGTTCTATGAAAGCAAGTACTTTTAACCACTGAGAACTTTCTACAACCCTCTGCTTTGATCTTTAAAAAAATTTGTATTTGAACATAATGAGATTTAATCAAACTCAACTGACAATATTCTCTCTACGTCCTCCCTACCTTTCACTACCTCTACCCCTCGTACTTCACATGCTCTTCTTTTTTAAATCACCAATTCCCTTCGGGGTGCCAACCAGTGCATGGCTGTGGCATGATTCCCTGGGCCATGTGCAGCCTACCAGGATTTTGATCATTTAATAATCTGTACCAACTGATCAGTAAATGGATCCATTTCTTGTTCTGAACTGAGTGCCTCCCAGCAAAAAAACAAAACAAAACAAAAAACAGTTGCTTTTGGTAAAATAAAGGGATCTCTTATAATTCATATATCTGGGATATAACTACATGGCATGCCTGCATGCTGCTACCACATCGCTTCATCTGAGTGGATGTGAAGACATGGGAGGTTGTACGAGCCACTAATTTGCCATCAAGATTTGAATTCATATTTGCTAACGTAGGCTTTATTTTTTATTTTGTCAATTTCTTCAAATACTGCAGAGTATACTTATACCAAAGGGTCTGTAGAGAAAAATAAGCATATATTGACCATTTAATACATGTTATCTTAGTTTATTACTATGCTGGCAAGCTGGCTTGCTCCATTGTCTTTGCTCATACCACATTGATTTCTTATTTTAAGCCAAACTGAAGAGCAATATTATTCCTTGAGTGGCTTCATAGTGTGTGTGTGTGTGTGTGTGTGTGTGTGTTTGTGTGTTTTAAATATACATGTGTTTGTCTATGGATGAGTATGTACATATGAGTACAGGTGATCACGTAAGCCAGAAGAGGACATCTGATCCCCTGAAGATGTAATTACTAGCTGTTGTAAGCCCCTGATGCTTCATTCTGGAAGCTCTCCTTTGCAGGGGCAGCAAGCCATTTTACAGCCCGTGTCTTATTTCTACTGGAATTGATTCCAATTTTCTAGCTTATAATTCTAACCACCTACTTGTTACTGTGGCTGATATTTTTTTTTCTACTATGGTGTATACATTCATGATAAGTATCTGAATAAAAATTCCTGGAATAGATTTGTAGGGTCAAAATGGATAATCTTGAAAGACATTTGCCATCTAAACACCATCTAAAATGGTTCATTGTTACTTGGCTTCGTGTGCTTCCCTTTCCTCATATATTAGCAGAGGCAACTCTTAGACTTGGGCTTTCTTTCAATTTGATGGTGAAACATGGGTCCTGGGACATGTTTTATTAAGTATGTTTGTCTTTTACTTGATGATTGACATTAAGATCCCTATAAAGAGATTTGCTTTTGTAGAGATTTCTTAAGTTGAATATCATTAATAGGAAGCTTGACAAATTACAATGTAAGAGTGACATCGATGACACTACAGGGAACTCATGAACCTGAGTGTCCTTCCCTTACTACTACATGAAAATGAGCTAAACAGAACATGTCCGTCTCTAAAAGTTCCAGTACAGGATGAAATGCACAAGAAGGAAAATCACAGAAGCTAGCATAGGTTTGTTGTACAGTGGAGAATGGGTCATTGGAATTCAAGAGATACAAGGGAGGTCACCAGGTCACTAGGCAAATGAGAACTTTCTTCTCTCTACATCCTCCCTACCGTACACTACCTCCACCCCTCGTACTTCACATGCTCTTCTTTTTAAACCACCGATTCCCTTCAGGGGTGCCAACCAGTGCATGGCTGTGGAATGATTCCCCTTCCCTTCCCTTCCCTTCCCTTCCCTTCCCTTCCCTTCCCTTCCCTTCCCTTCCCTTCCCTTCCCTTCCCTTCCCTTCCCTTCCCTTCCCTTCCCTTCCCTTTCCTTCCTTCATCATTCATCCTTTCTTCACTTTCCTTACTTCTCTCTCTCTCTCTTTCTTTTATCCTACTTCTTACACTAATTTCTTTCATTTAATTAAGATAATTACATCACTTTCCCTTTCCTCCCTCCAACTCCTCCCCTGTCCTTAGCTTATAATCCTGACATTCTCTGCCCCCTTACTCTCTCTAATGTTCTAGACAAAGCCTGTCTTTCAACATTGGCCTTAGTTTATCTTCTGGCTTCTAGAAGATAAACTGAGCTCTCAGGGTTTTCTGTATTATGAGTAGTTTTGTATAGCCATGGCCTTAGCCTGGCTGTTCTGATGGTGAGTGTCTTGTCTTGTACACTTAAAGGTCTTGTTCCACAAGGTGCCAGTTTTTTTTTCAAGTAAGTTTGTATGGAAAATAAAATTTGGGTTGAATACATTTTTATTCTGACAAGATATTTTTGGTGGGCGTGGAGGCTGTAGTCAGAATTACTTAACCAGGCACTACAATTAAGTGTAACTGACACCACCTGAGCCTACAGGAGAGGAGGGACTCCTCTCAAATACCGTGCACGGTAAGATGGAGCAAGCTTCTGTGTGGCCTTTGGGAAGGCACTCCTGAATGATGGCATTTTATTGGCCCCGTGTCTTTCCATAGTCCACTTGGTAACATGAATCATCCAATCACTACAAATAGTGGATCCAAAATAGCAAATACTGCCCATCCCATGATTCATCTAGAGTGTCAGTAATCTGAAAGGGAATTGAGGACATTTGACGTAGACTCCAAGTGGAAAAACTGGGTTGATGGAAATATCCTTTCACCTCATTCTGAAGCTTATCAAATAGTGTGCAGTCACACTGTGAAAATCACCTCATTGCGCACTTACACCTTATATACACACCTTATATACACTTGCAAATGCGTTGCTCTCTGTACTTCAGTAAGAGACTTCTCACCTTACCTCCTTCAAATCCTTATGTGTTGGTTTTTATATAGGTTTCCTAATAAGCTTCAAATTGGCAGAGCCTAGAGTACTATGGGAAAGGAGTCTCAGCTGAGGGATGATTGAGATCAGATTGGCCTGTGGGGATATGTATCTGTCTTGATTGTTATGTATTTTATATATTATATATACTATATCTATATGTTATAGATATAGATTATAGATATAGATGTTGTCTTGATTGTTAATTGCTGTAGGGTGCTTCCAGTCATTGTGATCACCCTCATTCTCTGCACAAATGGTCCTGCACTAGATACGAAATCTACCTAAGGATGCACCCATCACTTAGGTAGTGAGTCAGCAAGTAGTATTCCTTCATGGCTTCTGATTCATTTTCCTGCTGGCGCTCTTGCCCTGACTTCCCTCAGTGATGGATTGTAACCTGTAAGGTGTGTAAAACTTTTCCTCACCTAAGAAGCTGTGGTCAATGTTTTATCATAACATCAAGGAGGCAATCAAAACAATAGTTTACCTACTTGTGTCACAAAGATCGTTTGATCTGGGACACAGAAGACACAGTCACTTTTCATACTCACAGTTTAACAGTAGAAGGTTGCCATATAGGACACCATAATGACAGGAAATTGTTGTTTATCCCAGTTATAAAAGCACAAAGGATTTAAGTCTGACATCACATGTCAATATGTCAACCTAGTAGCTCAGATTGGTACTGAGGAAGTAAACTGTGACCTTTGCGGGTATAAAATCAATAATCTGTATTGATGTACTGGTGAAGAAAGCAAAGGATGTTTACAAAGCCGAAAGCCTTGGAAAATAAAACTTATCCATGAGGGGAAATCAGGGATGTTTGCACTAGAGAAAGGAGACTGTGACTCATTTATAAATGTAGTTGAAATCAGCTAAAATATTAAAAACTTCCTTAATGCACTGATTTTGAAAAAAATATTTCTGCTGTTTCACATAGATATAATTCATTTGAAAATTTCACCTTTGTGTAATTGATTTTCCTATTAATCCTACATATATAAAATTCCCACAATTTCTACTTACATTTCATGAATTTGGGAGCATCTGGACTAATGAACTACTATTGTTTGGCCAGGCAATTCATCCATTAACTGCTACAGACAGGTGTTACATTTCTATCCATGAGATACTGAAAATGATATCTTCAATTTCCAGTACAGATGGTTGCTTCAGGGGTCAATTAGATATAACCATATGTGAATACATTTGATAAATTATAACTTTGTCATACCATTATTTACATGCTAATAAATATTGTTATCATTATGTCTACTGGTATCAGCTGTAATACTGAGGTAAGAAGTTTGTTTTTACTTTCCATGTTCCTAATAAAATGTAATTTTAAATAACTAGGTCACCTGCTCTGCCTTTCACCCACTCATGTGCTGGGCTTTTTTGTTATAGTACATCGGGACGGGACCTCATAGGAACATAGACCTGTCTTCCAGATGATAGAGTATTCTTTCTGTCCTAATTGTGAAACACACAGGGAAAGGCCATCCATGCAGTGACATCTTTGCTTCATACTTCAAGTGATACAACTGCTATATTACTAAAGACATGAAATCCTTGGAATAAATACATGCACGATTCCAACACATATTTAGTTAATAAATAGACATTAATGAAATCTGTCACTGGTAGGACAAAAGGCAACAGCTTATTTATTTCCTAGTGAGCAGTTTTAAAGATAATTCATTAAGTGTAATTCTATTAAGTGTCTTAAAATAGACTGTGACCCTTAAAATGCATTGCTTTGAGGTAGGTCTCCTGTAGAGTGTTTATAATGGGCTATTAGATGCACTGGAGTGCAAAATGTTTGTCAGCTCTGCCTCTGTTTTGTTTAGTCTCTCCCTCCCCAATCAGGTCCCAAGGAAAGACTCTTTTCCCATTACTGTTATAAGAACACTGTGATTTAATCACATGTTCAATTAAGCATTCCCTGCTTTATCAGAATGTTGACTCTTTGATGAAAGCTTTTACTGTCATATTACTATTCTTATATAGACATAGTCATATTTATGTTTTATATTAGCAGATATTCATATTGTATACTTCAGTCAGTAAAGGATCTCGCAAATAATATTTAACTTAGCATGCTTTGTATTTGTTCCTGATAAGGATATATTTAAATTATTTGACTTATAATAAAAGAAAGGAAAAACCTTATTTTGCATGATAAAACTTTTTTAAAGCCAATATATTATTAGCCCTGGCTGATTTTAGGTAGTTAATATAATACCAATACAATAATTAAATACACAAAAATTACAAATTTTAATGTTTTACATCAAATCCCCCACACTGTTTATATCAGAAAATGTGAGAATCTTTTTAATAGGGCAAATAGGGAAAATGCTTTTGGTCTATTATTTCATTATTTGGGGTTGCTTACATTATATGTTTTTGCTTGCTGCATAGCTAGAAGCAATCTTGAAAAAAAAATGTGAGTTGCATATGAAAATTGGTAAGTTGAACTCCCAGAAATAACAAGTCATACTCCCCTCAAGATCCACACACAGAAGACTTTTTTTTAAAATATACATATTAACCTTTGAAACACTGCTCTTTTTAAATGTTAAGAAGTTAATACCATATGGAACTTCGAGAGGTACCCTTTACTTAAAGATCATCGTAAAGAAATGTTATAAAAGCTGATGCATGGGTGAGTGACAGCTATGTGGAATGCCACATACTCTTTAGTGGCTAGGAACATGAGTGGTATTCTATAAGAGATTCAACAAAAAATTGCATCAAGCAAACACAGGTTATTTACAATGTGATGTTTCAGAGCTAGCAGACATTTTGAAAATCTCATTGCTCATATCCACTTCATGATAAACTCCTCGCTGTGTGCTTTTATTCTACAAATAGCTGCCAGACTCTTTTACCCTGTGGAATTAAAATGTCATTCTTTTAGCGCAGTGCATTAATATGATGGATAACCATCATTATTGTTATAGTTTTCTTTACAACTTCCCTTGGATTTCACCCATTGGGCAAATAGCTGTCCTCTGGACAACACGACACCAGGAGCAAACTCTTCAGTATTAGAGGAAGGTCATCATTTCTCATCCAAATATCTTCTCCAGGCCAATCATCCCATGATGCTCTAGGTTTTTTGGTTTCTTCCATAATGCAATGGTTTGAATCTGGTTTGTCTCCTGAAACTGTTTGAAATTTAACTTGCATTGCAGTGGTGTTTGAAGGCAGGACCTGAAGTGATAAATTAGGTCTTTATAAAGGACAAATGACTGTTCGTTTCTAGAAGAGGATTGATGCTCACTGCAATGAGTTCATTTTCATAGGGTTTGTCAATATGAAATTTTTCCAGCCCTTGGCCTCCTCCCTCTGTTCAAAAGTTTTCTGAGTTTTTCGGCTTGATCCATGATGCTGTGTTCTTGTCTTCACAGACTCGGACTTCACAGCCTTCATAACACTGAGACAAATATACCTCTACTCTCCTTTAGGTCACAGAACATAGACTAAAATACGAAGCTTGTGTCAAAGTCAAATGAACTCAACCTTCAACTGTTTTTCTTAAAGACAAGTCAGAACCAGGAACAACTGTATTCAGCTGACACGGTGTCATTTCAGAGGCACACGTTCCTCACTCTGATGCAATCTCTTTATTTTGTCATTTATTAAAATACGTTTAACTCTCTAGTTGTCAACATAAACCTGGAAGAGCTGAACAGTAGAAACTAAAATAAGGCAGGCTAAAATCCCACACGATTAGCAACTTTATTCAGAGCATCAGACTATTTACACTCTGTGGGTTAAGAAGAGTCACCTAAATAAAATACAGAATCACAAGCACAACCTGCATGTAGCAAACACATGTGTTTCCAAAGAGGTATATGAATAATAATAACAGCTGGAGTAAAATCTTTCTGCTATACCTGGAAGGAACATGAAAACACATTCCAAGAACAATTCTCTGCTTTGAAGAAACTGAGGTCACAAGAAACTTGTTTTCTTGGAGTTTTCTCACAAGCACTCAGAAATCCCCTCATACAACAACATTCTTGGGCTGTGTTGTTCCAACATCTTCCCCCCCCCCCTTCTTTGACTTTGAATAGCAGGATATCCAAAGTGATTTTGATTTGAGGTGTTGTAGACAAATCTAATAGTCATTTAATCATGAGTATCCTATAAGCAACAAGATTATAATATTAGAACAGTGAAAGCATTGTGTGTAATACTCTGACACCAAGAACAGGGATCCAAACTATGTCCAGTACTATTTGTTAGATTATCAGACTTCCTCCAGCAGCTAATGGGAGCAGGTGCAGAGGCCCACGGCCAAACATTGGGCATACCTTGGGGAACCCTGAAGAAGACAGGGAGGAGGGATTGCAGGGACCAGGGTGGTCAAGGACACCAGAAGAGCATACCCCATTGGAGTCAATTGACTAGGACTCATAGGAGCTCACAGAGACTGAAGTGGTAGATATATTTGCTTTCTAATAGGAATACAAATGCTGTGATGCCCTATGCAAATAGAAAGTGACTCAAATCCCAAGGGAACCTTAACCAGAATCCCTATTCAGATGAAGGAAGGAGACTTTTATAGTTCAAAAGTTGAGTCATAAACATAGATTCATTAGTAAAGTATCTTCTTCCTTGGTGCATAGGGTCTTAACTTGGTTCCAGGTCTGTAGACATGACTTCTGATGATATGGTCAGTATCTCCTTTTGTTTCTTAGCTGGAGTTTTGCTATCTTTCTGGTGACTTCAACTATCTCCTCCCAATCCCCATCTGCCATTGTCATTAATGGCTCTGGGATGGAGGAATCAGAGATGGCTAATGTTTCAGTGGACCCATTTGCAATGACAAATGCATACCTCTTCCCAGTTTTCTTCTGGAGAAGTAAAAATCTGTCAAGTTAATGCATCAGCTTGCTTATTTCCTTCTGTAATAAAATCAGGGGTTTAGAGTGTGTACAAGTATGGGATGGAAATAATCCTTCAACATAAGCAGAATCAGAAATGATACTTAAGGTTTCATGAATTAACCATAATAAGTGAATCAAAACAGCCAGTTCCACTTGTTGGGCTGAGGAAAAAATATTTATAGATAGATGAATATCTGGACCATGAATACATCCTATACCATTAGATAAGTCTTTGATGAAATAGGTATTTGCCTGTGGAATGGGAGGAGATTGGACAATTTTTATAGTCACAAATTCAGTTCGTATAAGAAGATTCTCATATCTTATCAGCTGGATAATGATTTGCTATCCTTCCATAGTAAACTGAAAACGAAATTTGAAAATCCATAGAGTTCTGTAAATGCTCTTAAAAACTGACTGTTAGTTAAGCGGAAGATAATGCAGCAAGGGTCAAACTCATGTAATTGTTGACATTGGGTCTTCATTGTGCAATAGGGGTAAGGTAAGCAGTTAGTATTTTATGGCCCTTTTGGTGTAAATGTATCCATTCCAAGGATTTATTCTCCTGTGATATAATACCCATGGGAGACAATTTAGTGAAGAAAATGAGTAATTTTAAAGGCAGAGAAGTATTCACTAGATACACAAACTCTTCTTTTAGTTTGGATTTAAATAGCTGTCCTTTTTTTCTTGCCTCTCAAGATAACGGGAAAGGACTGTGCAATGTCACCTCTCCTTCCAGAGTTTTAAATAGCTTGGTTAGTGCACAACATACATTTTGATTTTGCTCATATTGCCCTGAAAATACCAAGCACAGCTCCAGAGACTGGGGAAGAACTGATAAAGTCCTTCTCCCTGCTGTGCCTTAGTTGTCTGTGTTGAAGTTAGCATCTCTGTAGACTTTTCTAAATACTCATCAGGAAATGGAGTAACTGTAAGATTAGACTGTTTATCAAATTCCTTACCCCTGCTTCAGGGTCAATTTTAGGCAATGGAGGATTCTACTCTAAGGGAGCAGAGGGAACCAAAACCAGCACAGGTGGCATTGTTTTTAATTTTTACTTTGCCTGCACAGGGAAAAAACTCCTTCTTTGCCAGTTTTTAATCAGTTTTAAGGTTTGATCATCCAGTTTATAGTCATTCAAGGAATTAGCCATCTCTTCATCACAATCGAAGCCCTCCTTAGCCTCCTTAAGTAACCCAGTGATAGCTCAGATCACTGTCCAAGTGACCCAACCTTGAACAGGGGATCTTTTCTCCTTGTTCACGTTCTCCCTTTAATATTCCTTTGAACTTGGTCTCATACCTCTTCATCTAACGTTCCTTCTTCGGAAACCCAGGAGGTATAATCACAAACAACCTTCAAGC
Source organism: Cricetomys ansorgei (assembly GCA_026225945.1). Lineage (NCBI taxonomy): Eukaryota > Metazoa > Chordata > Mammalia > Rodentia > Nesomyidae > Cricetomys > Cricetomys ansorgei. The sequence goes on from JAMJFZ010003970.1 coordinate 3,317,852, forward strand.
AATCTAACAGTTGTGGTTTTGATACTTGCGCTCCTCCATTCTTTAAGAAACGGTGCCCAAGCTGGACGTTAAGCCAAGCCTCCCTTGGTTTCTGTCCCGTTAATCGCACTCACCTCATTCAGTCAGTGTCCGCACTCGTATCCCATAGCTGCCTCCAGGTCCCTGGTTCATCACACCTGTTTTGTTTACTGCCCCAATTGGCAGCGTGAACAGGACTCATGTTTCTTGTTTTCTCACAAGTACTCAGAAATCTCCGCACACAACTCAGTTCTTGGACACATAGCATCCTGTCATTCCTCACAGACAACTTTAAGTACTTTCTGTGGAGATATTTGTCTCCGCTATGGCCGGAGAGTATTGCCTGTGTGTTGTGATTGCTGCTTTTAGTTGTGGTTATGAGCTGAGCTTTGTGATGGGAAAGCATGACGCTCATCTAAAGCCAAGGAGAAAGATATCAGAAGCACCAAGGCTGCTCATGGGCTTCCAGCTCTCAGAACAGTGAGAATGTAGAATGACATTCTTTAGTGCCCAGTTACCAGTTGGTTTGCTTGTTTTTAATGGCATTTAGCTCACCGAGGAAGTACCTCACAACCATCTTTCTGATGAGAAATCACATGGCCTTGTAATTTTGAACAAAGCTCTTTGTATGAAGAGTGTCCCAAAGCTAAATTCAGTTTGTTTGTTTTTTTATCTGACAAGAATGTCTAGTTCTGTACACTCTGGAAATTATTAAGCACATGTGGAAAATACTTTTTTCATTTATAAAGCAGATATTCAAACCTTTATGCAATCTGAATATATAGCTTAAAATGTTTCTCATGGCTTGAGTCCACAGGGGGATGGCTAGCGTTCCAACATGGGAGTTCTAACAAGAAATTGTGAAGAGTTCATTTTCAGTGGGAGAGATTACAATGAGGCAATTAGGATTTACTCAAAGGAAGCTTAATTTGAAAGGTTAATTTCTGAATATGCACATGGTCCTTAAGAAGGAAAAAAAAAACTGAAGATACTGAAAACTTTTGACTCTTAAGGAATGCTCTGATAGACAAGTTGTCCCAAATAAGATTTTTCTTGTGTACATATGCAAAACTCTCCAACTGGAACTTGCTCAGTTTGGAAAAAGCAAACGAATATCAATAAATGCACACTGGAAATTATACTCACACACAGCAGTCTGTCTGATCTAAATGCAATTCTAGTTACCGTTAGCCAAAAGTCATCTGAGAAGTGAATTTCAACTGGGTGAGAATGATTTTGGTTGTTATCTGTTGCATGAGGGCTCATTCTACTATATTCAGCACCCTGGAGATTTATAAAAAGTTAGCTAAGCATGAGCCTGAAAGCTAGAAAGCACCGATCCTCCATGATTTCTGTTATAATCCCTTGACTCTTTTGTTGGGCAAGGTAATGGTGTGGTCAGAGGTTTGTTGTTCCGAGGTGATGAGTGTAGAATAACAAGCAGTTGTGGCATGACTTCCTTCAAGGATGAACTACAACCTATAAGTTGATAAACCCTTTTCATCCCTAAATTGCTCTTTGAGAGTGTTTTATTGCAGCAAGACAAATCAAAATAGAACGATAGGCTGTGAAAATTTACAGAGTATACTATCTTAAAAATAAAAAACCTAAATATGCCAGCTTTAAATTGCTGTTCCCAGTAGAATATCCCCTGAAGCCACCAAATGTGTGTTACGTACTAATATTATTTAATGCATTCAAGTCTTCAGACACCAATTGTTTTGACATGCCTGGGTTCCACAAATGGACAACGGTTTTGTTAAATGATTTTGAAAATTGGTTGATTTCAGTGATAATAAAAGTGATGTCCTGTAAGATTCAAGATATATGAATAAAGGCAAAATTATTCTTTGTATGCACCAAAATGTCATGTTGAATTTCACTGAACAAATAAAAAAGCAAGTGGTAGACATTTTGAATTGTAAAATTAGCAAGTGCTATGGTCATGCAAATTTGCTGTTCCTATTCAAATTTATCATCTTTTTAAAAAAAAATTTTAATTCATTCAGTATACCTTTAGCCCATGTAGTGTGCATCTCAAATAATAACTTACTAGCGTATTTATATTTTTGTGTCTCCAGAACTAAAAGGACAATAGTCCTGACTGAATCTTCCAGACTTAGTGCAATGACTGTTAAACGTGTACTTGCAAGATGGAAGAGAGAAAAGAGATGGATGACAGTGAAGTACCAGGGAATGCATGAACTCAGACACATTGCAAATTTCTTCATCCTCTGGGACATCACCCTGATAAAGGTACTTGCAAGAAATTTCTTTCAAATGTTTTTATTCTTCAAAAGCAGAACCTTTAAAAAAATAGATTCTCATAGTAGCTATATTGCTAAAATATTGTATTTTAGGTAAGTAATGCTGTATTTAAAGCCTGACACAATTCACTGCTTTTGTAAATTTTGAGAATATTGCTAGTATATTAATATTATGGTTTGCACCACATTGCTGGACTGCTTTTGTAAGTAAAATAATTAAGGCATTTTTTTCATGTTTTGTGAGCCAATAATAGAGATCCCGATAAATGGAAGCTTTATCTCTTATTAATAAATAATTCAATGTATTTATGCAATAAGTAATTGCCACTAAAATTAAAGATTTATATGATTTACTGGACTAAAGTAATTATTCAGTATATGAGGCTCTGCATTATTCATTGAATTTCCTTAAGATTCATTGATTACGTTTAATACACGTGAGAATTCCCACCAAAACGAAAATTTCATATAAATATTTTTGGTAGTTGCCCGGCCCACTTAAATAAAAGTTAAAGTTGTAAATATCAACAAATTAATATTATATGCCTCAGGTTCTGGCCACATAAATATAAGTATCTCTAGAAATAAATGCACTTGCAGGATGAGTCTGGTAAGAATGAGCTTATACTAAGTATTCCCTTGCAACAGATGTAAGAGATGAGTCAATTGAACAATACTCAAGTATACAGTCATGCACTGTTACATTCAAATGAGGACGTTCATCATGCAAATAGCTCATAGTAAAATGAGTCCGGTGCTGTAACTCCTGACTTGAGAACCTGCCAATCTTAAATCATGTCTCTGCGTTAAAGTTGTTACATTGTTCATGCATTTACTGAAAAGATTGACTCCTCACGAGACTCTCTCCAGAATAGAGTATAATAGTCAAACTTACAAAATGTGAGTCATCATAACCACCATGCAATAAGGATAGAGATTGATGTAACAACTGTACCAACTTTTAAATCATCAAGACAGGTTCATCAGCTGGACAATAGAGAAAGCTGTAGTATCCTCCAATCTTAGATCACATGAAAATGCTATCACATGAAAATGCTAGTAATAAGTATACTAATAGGCTTAATTTAACAAATTCTCCATGTATAAATATGTCAAAGCCCATTGTATATTACAAATACATACACTTTGCCTAGATTATAATTTTTAAAAAAAAACATATAATATGAAGTATATAGATAGAAGCTATCCTTGGAGTTACTTTGTCTACTTCTCTAATTCTCCAGTAGATGACTTTAATAGAATCATAATTTGAAGCATAAGAAAGAATATTCTAAAATTATTTTCATATGTGAATAACAAAGTAGTTGAAAGAGAAGGATACAGTTGAAGAACTTTCAAGCCTGGTATCACCACCAGGACATATAATCCTGCATCCATGAATGAAATATCATATAATAATGATGAGCAGACAGATCAGTGATACAAGCACAGCGAGACCCAGCAGAATGCACAGTGATGTAAGTGAGGATGTGTCCAATCACACGAGGACAAGATTGGGAAATATTCAGGACCTGGAATCAATAGACAGGATACTGCTGCAAAACAAAATAATGAAAATAGCTCAATTTAAAATAGGGCTCCTAAGGTGGCTTAATAGGTCAAGGTGTGTGTGTTTCTCTAGGCATGTTAGTCTGGATTTAGTCCCTGGGACTCACATTGTGGAAGAAAAAAATCCCAACTCCTTCAAATAGTCTTCTGACCTTCACATATCTGTCATGGTGTATGTGGATTTGTACATGTGTACATTCATACACACACACACACACACACACACACACACACACACATACACACACATACACACAATAGCTATATAAAAAGCTTAGCATCATTGACAACTGCGGAAATACAAACAAAATCACAGGAGGTATCACATTACTCCGGTAAGAGCAGCTATTTACTAAAAGGACAAAAGCTATAGATGGGGAGAAGCTCAGAGATGAAGCACCTGCCTACACTTTCAGAGCTCTCAAATTTAATTCCAAGTACCACTAAGAGAATATAAACAAAGACTGGTGCTGGCATGGAAAATCAGAAAAGGAAGTTCAAGCAAGCTATCATTCAGGTGGCAAAGTTCTCCAAACAGGGGATCAAATTGCAGATTAAGATTGAAGAGCTACGATTGATACTGAAGTCCTGTCTAGGTAGCATTTCATAATCTCTGTCAGTTGACAAATCCCCTTGTTTATGCATTTGCATAGCTCTACATGCTTTCTATTATTTATAAGTGTTATTAATTATGTTTTTTAGAGAAATACTTAGTAGTCATTTTGAATAATGTATTGTCACACATTCATCATTAGAACCAGGATCTCTAAATTAAGTGTCAGTCACATAACAATCAAGTGGTTTCAGTTGTCAAGGGTTAGACAAGTAGCGAATTAAAAAGCACTGTCTGCTAGGAACCATCATGGACACTAAATTCGGATGCTCCAAACACATACAACTTTATGCTGAGACTGGGCCTTGGAGGAAATGAGTTAATTTGAATCTATAAACTTGATGTACTCATCTAAAAGTCTAGAGTCTTTGTGAGGTAAAAGATACCAGGTTTTATATACAGGGAAGAAAGATCCCCTGAGGACACTGACAGAAGATCAGGAACTACAAGTCACAGAGGAAAGCTTCAGTAGAAACCAGCCAAACAGCACTCAGACCTTGATTTCCATGCCCAGAAATTTATACATGTACTAATTTTGTCTCATGACCACATCTGTTAAGTTACTTCTTCCAGACTAACAGATGAACAGATCTCTACACATGCACAGACCATAGATAGATAAGTAGATGATGGATAGATAGATGACAAATGAGGCATAGTCAGATAGGTGTATAGATGATTGACAGATGATAAATAACAGATAAATACTATACATGCAGATGATAAGTGGTAAATACATAAATGACAGGTATGTTAAAGGGTAAATAGATAAAGATAAGTGATGGAAGATAGATAGGTGCCATAGAGTCCATGAAAGCGAAGACAACACTCATACACATATTTCTTTTCTTTCGTTTCATTACCCAGTACCGAGAGTGCTAGATCAAACATCGTATCTCATTTAATTTTTTGAGATGCATTTCACTCCATTGTATGGACTAATAATGAGCACATTATTAGTTCTGTGTCAAGTAAAACTTGTAATTCTGCCTTTAGCCTCCCAACTATCTGGGACTACAGTCATATATGACTACACCCAGTTAAATTTCTAATGTCAGAGAAGTCTCTGTACAGCTTTCCACAATGGATGTACCAGTAGAGACTCCTTCCAACAGGGCATAGGGTTTTTTTTTTTTCCACCAACACTTAGCATTTGCCATTTTGATAGCAACCATCTTACTGTGATGTCTCAAAATTCTTGTGGCTTTGAGCACATTTTAGTATGCCTGTTGTGTATTGCAATGTTTCCTTTTCCAGATAGTCTACTCAGGATCTTTGAACATTTCTTTTTGGAGTCAGTTTAAATCACATCATTTGTAAGATAATAGGTGGGAATAAATATCTTCTTAAGCAAGATAAGGCACATTCATAAGTAAAAATCTGTGATATTTCCTCCTATCTATGGGATCAAAGCTTAAAAGAGAATAGCCATGAACCAAGAAGGGGGAGATGTGAGAAGAGATGAACTAGAGGATGAGATAAAAGAGAATAATGATTAAATGGACATAAATAAAATAAAATATATGCTTCATGGATGTTGCCCAGTCAAACCCAATAATCTATACAAGTAAAACACAACAATAAAGGAGACAAATGTGATCTGAAGACAATAAACTCAAATATATGATAGTAATAATATACGGTCACTAAGCTGCTGTGCTGTCATTTACACAAGGACTTCCTTAACTACGTGTGTTATGAAGTAATAGTCTGCTCATTCTGGTGGTGCTGGGATTTAATCCTGGGCTTTGGCCACTGTAGACAACCACTCTGCCTCTGAGATTATCTCCTTGCCTTCATTCTGAAGTGATAAGCATTAGGGATGAAGACTGTGTGCTTAGATTTGCACTTGTGAGTATAGATATAGGTGCATGTCTGGGCGCATTCGTCACTCATTTAAGTATAAATTGCAATGACTAAAAGAATTTTAAAAAATGTCTGGCTCAAATGCCTTATTTTAACCAGTGTATTCGTCACGGCGGTCACACTGTTCCTCCATTCATTTTAGCACTATTAAACTGGTTTCCTTCCTAAAAAAAAACCTGCTGTGACACCTAAAGTCTTGGTTGTCAAGTTGATAAAACCAGGACGAGGGATCTTCTGTTTCAGAGTGGTCCATGGACATGAATATGGGCTATTTTCTTGATTGTCAATTGATGTGGGCGGGCCCAACGCACTGCGGGCAGTGCCCTCCCTAGGCGGGTGGGCTTGCGCTGTGTGAGAACCGCAGCTGAACTGAGCCCGGGAGTGAGTCATTAAGCAGTGTGCCACCATGGTCTCTGCCTCAGTTCCTACCTGTAGGGTCCTAACTGAGCTCCACGCCTGGCTACCTGGATGTCGGGAAGTAATGAGTCAAAGAATCCTTTCTTTCCCCTGTCCCTTTTGGACCATGTTGCATTGCATTAACAGAGAAGAAAACTGTGATACCTCTATTTTCCTGACAGCTAGAGTTCCTCCTCGTGGCCAGGGAGAAGGAACTCTGCTCATCAATTAGCCCTGAAGCTTCAGAAAGAAAGCCTTCTCTCCCAGGAGGCAGCTGGTTCCTTCTGTGCGCTGTGTCTTCCTAGCTGTACATAAGGTCTTTGGAAGTCAGGTTTTCATAAGTCATCTACATCTATTTCACTCTTCAGAGAGATGAAAGCCAGGGCTTTAGGAGAAATTTAATCCCCACTTTTCTTCAATAAGAATTGAAATTCAGATCTGCCAGAAGAAAGATCTGCAGCAGAACACAATGCCGTCATTTTCATGTGATAAATATTTCATTTTGCTTTTTGTTTGAAAATATTGCCAAAACTCATGAAAGATTAATTGCTCTGTCTAGAGCTTTAAAACAACGACGTCTTCATGAAATGAAGGTCACTTCCAAAATGATTTTGAATCACTTTCTCTGAGCATCCTCATGTAACACAGGAGACAGTGCGTTCTCTGCAATTTACATTATAGAAGACTGTTCATTTGATTAGATATGAAACGTTTAGCAAACAAATTCCTCATATGCCAAGGTAGCCTTTTTTGCTTTAAAATTATGCACAATTTGAAGCTTTATGCTAAGGCCCCTTTCAGTTTCCCTGTTTCCGTATCAATTTAAAATTATCTCCTAAATGATCGTGAAGCTAGTCTGTCAGATAATTCAACCTTTAAAATACTGTCAAAATGCAGATATACTAATATATTCTACAACTGTTCTTGGGAAACATAAACTTATAAGGTATTTGATGCACCTAAGAGTCATAACCACTCATGCATCTTTTGGATATACTGGTAGTGTGGGATTTCATGGTGAGATAAAACCATTGACACATGTTATTCTCACTCTATTTTCTTCACTTGCCTATGTTAATTTCAGCATATCATATTTTCATATTTATATTTTATTTTAGCTTATTTACTTCTTATTATAGGAAAGACTTTTTTGACATTCAATATATACATATATATTGATTTTTTATATACAAATTATAAGGTGTAGCTCTTGTTGAAAACCTAGAGCATCTGATAAAGCAGATATATAGCTAACGTGGGAGCAGAGTCAGCTTAGGGAATCCAGAGTTTCAGACCTAAGAATTGGAGATGGAACTTACTCTGAAATACATCTTAAAATATACGTGTAAGCCCTGTGTCGGCAACCACGAAGCAGGACAATTTAACTCATCTCCCCGTGTAAACAACACTATCCTCAGATGTGAAGGATGGTGATGAGGTTGAGTGGGGACCCTGAAGGGGCTGAAGGCAGAGTGAAGGGAGTATGATCAAATATGTTGTATATGGTCCATGAGGTTCACAAATAAGTGGAACATTCTATTCTAAACACGGAGCGACAAAGAAAAGACTGAAAGGTGAGCACCAAAGGTTCAAGGACTACATCAGCGAACTTCTTAGTATGTGTATGTTTTCTGCTTTTTAGGACATTTGTACAGCTCACATATGCATTAATTAGTGTATTGAATTTCAGGAAAGGAAGTAAGTTGTAATATGTCACAAAATAATGATAATTACTCACTATGTAAATTTTCAAATATCATTCTAATACCTAATATGACATCTATAAGTATTTATTTACTTAATCATTAATTCTTAATACGTAAAATAATGATTTTCTGAGTAAAATTTCCACGTAAGTGTGCTATGAATAATTTTGAATATATGTTAACTCTACAGTCATAAGAAAAATGCAAAAAAAAAAAACCCAAAACAAAACAGCATGCCAATCACTGCCAAAGACATGTTTCTTGATTACATAGATAATAATCAGTAAGCACTCTGTGTATTATCCTGCTTAACTTTAACTGACACAGCCTAGAGCCACTTGATAAGGCTATCTCAGGAGAAGGATTACCTGGATCAGGATGGCTGTCTTAATTATTAGTTGATTCACAGCCCACTGTGAATGATACCATTTTTGGGGGAGTAGTCCTGGGTTGTATGAGAAAGCTGGATAAGAATGAGGTTGTGAGTAAGCCAGCAAGCAGCAGCCTTCATGGGTCTGATGTACTTTGACTGTGAATAGTTTCCTTGACTCAAGGTAACTCTGTGTGTTGGATAAGAAGACCTGCATTTAAGTTCCTGCCCTGACTTCCCTCAGTGATTGACGTGTGAGCCAAAGTGGTTTACAATGGAGTGTTTTATCACAGCAGTAGAAATAAAACCATATATTTATAATTGATGATATCCTTTGTTTGCACATGTTAATTAAGTAAAGTTTACATTTTAGAATTTGAATTAATGTTGAAAGTCTCTACAACTAGAATACTAACAATGATACTATGAGCAGAAGGGTACTGAATGAAGAAGAATGTGGGGACGGAGAGGGTAAAATTTATTTATCTGAGTGTCAGTGAATTAACATCACTGATGTAAATGCATGTTGAGAGCATCCGACTAGCCAGAGTCCTCAGTCAGATGTTCAGTCTGAACGGCATATGCTTCAGGGTGTTCAGAGGATGGAGACTATACGGTTTGTTATGAGAGTAATTCCGTTCAATGTACTAATGCAAATAGTGACTCTAAGTTGCATTTGCAATTATTGATATGCAGAACAGCTTTCCAGCTGATGTGTTATTGCATAAAACTTAGCTTGATTAAACTTCAGTGTTGAATGATTGCTTGATTCTAGATATCGGTGTCTTAAATTAGTAGAATTATTGTTTAGTTGAATTAAAAGATTGTTCCAACTCTGTGCTGCATCTAGCTCAAAGAACATATTCCAGTATTTTAGAGTGCTTTGTCTACACTGGACAAATCAAACTTCCATACATGCAATAATTTAGATATGGGTAATGCTGTTCTTTTCTTTGGAAAGCTCAAAATTATATTAAGACTCTGTAATGATCTGTGGAAAAGTCAGAAAACAGGCAGATAAAGTAAGTGCATCGGACCATTAAGCAGCCAAATCAACTAGGTGTGAAGAATGTTTTCATATTCTACCTGTCTATTACTTCTCTCCTGCTGTTCAACTTATTTATTCTTTCATTACATTGTTCACAGAATGGAAATAAATATAGAACCTAACTCAATGCTGTGTAAATTAAATTATCAATGCTGTGTAAATTAAATGAACACATCAAAGAAGTCTACAAATGACCTGGAGTCAATAACTCTCTAATAAGTTTACCTAATAAAAAGAGTTTATTTTAATCAATCATTAGATACAGAGGGGTATATCAACATGAAAGATGAAATGTATAGAAATTTGATTAAGAAAAAATAGAGGATAAAAAAATAAAGAAATATAAATTTATCACATTTATAAATGCTCAGAGAAAGGGAAAAATCATTTAATGAAAATTTACTAGATGTTTTCTAATAAATAGCATACATTTAGTATATTTTTGACAAGGGTCTAAACTTTACAATATGGATATATGTTTAAATCAGGAATCAGTAATATATGATTGAAAATAAGTGTTAAGTAATCTAATATTTATTTAAATAGTTCAGGGTATTTACAATCACATAAAGTTTCAGATGTCATATATGTTTTGTAATTCTTTTGTAAATATGTCCTGACAAGATTTTTGTTCAACAGATAGAGATAATAAAATAAAACGATAAAAATATTATTTTTCTTCTTTTTTTGAGAAAGGGTTTCTCTGTTGTAACTCTGACTGTCTTGGAACTCTCTCTGCAGATCAGGCTGGCCTTGAACTCACAGAGATTCACCTGCCTCTACTTCCAGAGTGCTGGAATTAAAGATGTGTGTCACCACTCCTTGGCCTAGAAATATTATTTTTAATATTTTTATTTTGTAGTGGAATAAATCAAGAAATGCACCCCCAACAAAATAAGTCATAAAAGTTTCTCCTTTGATGTCCTCTGAACTCACTGTACAGAAATACTAATTTTCAACATTAGCCACACCACCTTTAAGAAAAGCCAGCAGTCTCCCATACAACAAATTTGTAAGCTTTTATTTCCTACTGTATTATTATCAGAAAATTTCAGAGAAAGGACCATCTGAAGCTATACTATGGATGGTAGTTCATTTCAAAGTTATGAGGCATTGACTTCCACCTTCAATCAGAAATATCTGAAATTTTAATGTCTTAAATACTGCTCAGGCATTATAATGATGTACAGTCATCCTTCCCTTCAGAATGCTGTTTCCCTTTAATCTACAGACTTAGAAGTTTAAATCATGTCCACCATCACTCACACACACACACACACACACACACACACACACACACACACAAACACATATACACACATACATATATACATACACCTACGCGCACACACACTCACACATACACATGCACACACACATACACATAATATACATGCATACACACATTCACATGCACACACACACAAACACACACATGCACACAAACACATACACATGCACACAGACTCATACACACATACACACAAATGCACACACACATACATGCACACACACACACACACACACACACACACACACACACAAGTGGAAGCAACAAAGCAAAGTCAGTCAGGATGCTGGGGTCCTGGTACGTTTTCCTGGTCATACTCAGAGTGGAACTGCTTGGCTCTCACAGTACAGTAGAGGGTTCTGTCTATTTCAAAGGAATTTATTTCTGGCCAGAATGTGAGTTGCAAATGTTCACTATAGAACCTTGTACAACATTATGACGTATTACACAATGCTTACTGATATGGGGAAATTTACAATATCCGAGGGAGGAAAAAGCAAAGAAAAAGGAAATTTTACTACTAGACCCAACATTTTTGGAGAATGCATTCCTTATGTGACCCTGTTTAGTCCCAGGAGTGAAAATAAGATGTTATATCTGTGATTTCAGTGATTCATTTTAATCTGGAAAAAACATATGAATTAATGTAACAGAGAATAACTTAATACATGTTATTATATAGGAAGACTAGATCAAGAGATCTATTATACCAGAATGCAGAGTTAATATAAGAGTTGTAAACAAAATCCTATATACATGTGATAGCTTTAAGGTGAAAATATCACGGGCAGACAGTTGCAATCACACTAACATGAGTTCCCAGCTCACTGGGGTTGTGATACTTTATTATAGTATGATTCTTTTAAAGTTCCAGATGAAATTTATCCCCCCTTGCTCTCTCAATCCCTCTCCCTCTCACTCCTGCTCTTCTTTCCTCTCCATCCCTCCCTCTTTCTCAATATAGTTAGGTGTTCATATTAACATATTTCTTAGTTCAGCTCTTGCGCTATTTGCTCTAGGGCTAGGAAAGTCTACTGTTATTCGTAAGCCTGACTTCGCTTTCAAAGGCCATTGTTACAGACTTGTGCTACTCTACTGCTGTGACAGGCATGCAATAGAGTCCTATGTTCAGTGAGTCCTGATGCTTCATAGAGGAAGAGAGGAAAACTTTGAACCAAAGTTCCTGGCAGTTGCCATGCTAGTCTGGGAATCAGATCAAAGAGGACCTCAAGAATCTATGTGGAATAGGAGGCAGCAAGATTATAAGAGCGAGAGACAGTGATGGCTCGAAAGTAACTGTATTCGAGACACAACAAGAATGATTCACATATGAATGAACTCACATAGATTCTGACAGCATTCACAAGACCCGGATAAATTCCAGCCAGCCAGTGACTCAGCACTGATAGGGGAATGTAGACAATATCCTAACTCTAGCACAACTGCTATTAGTAATCTATGTCTACTGAAAATGGAAAATCAGTTTTCTCCAAAGACTGTTGCTAGGTTTATCAATCACACTCCAGGGCAGGTCTCATGCCCAGGAGTAGTTGGCCAACACAAAACAAACTCCATGTTTTGTGTGCTTTTAATTTTTTTGGTGGGGGGGCGGTTTGGACTATTTTTTCTCATTTTTTTCAGATTGTTTATTTGTTTTGACTTTTTTTTGTTGTTTTTTTATGGGATTATTGATAGATAGCAAGAAAGAACATGGATGTGTAAGGTAGAGGGGAGGACGTGGGAGAAGTTGAAAAGGAGAAATGATGCTTTCAAAATAGATTGTATGAAATAAATTTTTAAATGAAAAAATTTTTAAAGAATCAAAACATCAATGTTTTAGAAGGGAGGATGATAATAGTTTTGGCATCTGGGAGAGACCACCTTGAAGAAGTAGCATTTAAACTATACTATTCAGAAAAGATATCATAGAAGGAGAAATTGGCATGGATACTTCTTTTAAAAAGAGAATCCACATTGCATGGAGCAGGGCAAGAAGAAGGGGGCATTGTGAAGGTTTGAAGATTCAGCTGTAGACCTGGCAATGCATTCTCAGAAACAGAGTGACCATGTGCTCTACATTACCACAGAAATGACTTACTGACACCTATTTTATTGTTATATTTATGAATAATATCACTTTTTAAGTCTTTGAATTTTCTAATATGGAGAAAAATAATGCTGTTGCTTACTATGTGGAATTTGAAAGACATTGGACATGTGCTCATTACTTAATTTTCTAGATGGTTTGTGCTAGCTTTTTTTTTTGTCTTGCTTTTGAGACAGAGTCTCACGGAGTTCCAGGGTAGTCTCCTCCTTACTTTATCTCCAGAATGCTGGGATAGCAGATATGCTTCATACCCAATCAGGCTTCAAGAATTCTCTATAGATAAAAACATGGATAACACAGAGTAAAGGGAAGCGTTTATTCAGCATGTAAGGGATGACGGTAGCCTGATCCAGAAAAAGAGTGGTAAATTTACAAGATAGCTGGAACGTTTAAATTTCTAGACCTCCAAAAACTGAATATAGGACCTAAGAGGCCAACGTTTCAATGTTATGTTGTCCAATGCATCTTTTAGAAATGTATATTTCCCTCTTAGGTCATACCGATGTGTACTAGATGAATCCTGAACTCTTAATCTTTGTAGCCAGCACAGAGCAAGGGAAATCCCAGCTATGCACTTGTCCCTAGTCAGGAGCCTAAAGAATGAGTCTACTCCAAGTCTCTAGGACAGGACAGCAGAGACAAATACAAACGTGAAGACATTTAACAAACTGAAGGACTATGCATCCCTTCCATAACAAAACAAGGGGAACATCCTAACTAAGCCATTAATTTCACTTTGCATTTCTTTGTCTTCCCAGTCATCAAGAAATGCTTACTTCTGCGACCTCTACTTTGTTAACATTATTTTTGCACACACTCGAAGATGGCCATTTATGTCTTTGTGATTAAATGCCTAAGGTGACTGCTCTACCCAGGCTGCATATTTTCTTTTCCCTTGCCAAGGACCTGTGTTAGAGTTGGGTAAGTGTTGGTGGATGCCTACCTGGTTCTCTGGCTATAGCCTGGTCCTGTAGAGGAACACTTGATCCTTGATCCAGCAGCGTGACTGCTAGGAAAGGGTCACCTTCAAGGGCCTATGTGATTGACATTTGGTATCTGATCTGACAGCATGGCTGCTCTAGGCCAGAAAGAATGTTAGTTGGGATAATCTTGTCCTCTGTGTTGTGCTGATGCTAAACGAAAGGGGTTTCTGTGGTTCCTCCCCGGAGACTAACAGAGAGATATGAGCAACACCCTGTGTCTCTCAGCCAGATCTTTGCCAACTATCAGCAAGGTTGAATGGCCTGGCATTTGGGAAGTGAATTAAAGGACTGTCTTCATTAATGTGAAATAAGACTTTATATCTGAAGGTGACTTAGCACAGGCCTTTAAGCCAACTCAGAAGGCGATGGTTACCCATGGGATATAACCCATGAAATGCCTGTAAAGAAGAGGAGAGGAGAAGCAAGGTAGAAGCCGACAAGAAGCAGACACAGTAAGCAGACAGAAAAGGCAGAGTTCAGAGTGAGAAGCACGAGAATCAGAAGCAGGAGACTGAAGAAGCAGGTGTGTAGATTAGAGGCAACTGAGAAGGTAGCTAATCAGAGCTCAGCTCAGAGTAAGTTCAGCTGACGCCCTCTTTGGATGCAGGCTTGCATGTTGAAGATTGTATCTCATTCTTCCTTTCACCCCCTTGAATAAAAATACTTTTAGATATTCCCTTCTGTGTGTTCCTCCACGATTTATGAAACACTTTTTGTTCAAAGTGCACATGCAAGAATTTTTTTTTTTTTTTTTGCTGAGCTGAATATTGAAACCTTGTGTTCCATACATCTAAGAAGCTTAATTTACAACCAAAGGCAAGTCATAAGGAAACAACTCTGAAGTCATTTATTTTTCAAAGCAGAGATATTTAAATTCTTTTTGGAGAAAATATCCATGTTTTTGCCTTAGAGACATTTTGGATAATTATTCAGTACTGTGAATTAAACTTTAAGACTGCCTTTGGCAGGTTTTCCCGAGCATGTGCTGTGTCTTACTGATGTCCACAGGTGAGCTGGCAATGAGACACATGCAGCCTGTATGCCTGGTGGGTTGAGCGGGTTATATTACAGCAAGCAGATTCGAGCATAAGGTCCAGACTTTTTGTCTTCTAGTCTGCTTCAATCTTTATGTAGGAAATACCATGGAATCTGGTTCTTTGTTAGTCTTAGAGCAAGAAGGATTCTTCAACTAGAGATTCTTTTCAAGTCCTTGTTAATTTCTCACAACTGGGAGAAACAGGTGAGTTTCTTAAGCACAATATGGAGCAAGCATCAACAAGCTAAGGGCTCTACAAGTGGAGCTAAGGTCTCTAGTCAGCAGAGGAAATCATGACTCCTGGCACTGAGCATGGAAGACAATGATGACAGGGTAGATCAGGGACCAGTGAATGCTCTCATACATGAATTTCAGTGAATTTTGACTTTCCCATGTAAAGCATTACTAATTCGTCAAACTGTGATCTCGTTATCGATAATTCCATGATGATTCTATTAGCTATTGTTCGAAAGCTGCCTTTCTATCATAAATCCTTATAGAGAAAATTGTAGCGTTACTCAAATGAGAAAATTATGCCGTTATTTAAGAATGCATACTTGTTTCAAGTAACTGAGACTCAGCTATTCATAGGAACTGAGATCATCCAGTAACAAGCTGCTAACTCACTAGACTACATAAAAATAAGGTAAATGCTAAACTGAAGGCAACCAACCACCACATTTCTTAGGGCACTTCGTCTTCTAACTATAAATATCTTTGCTCACACTAGAGCAGAACTATGTGAAAATCTATCTCTCAGTCCCACTTTTGCCCAATTAATGCAGTTTTAATTAAATGTTGTTAAATTTAATTAGTCTAAGATTACCCATTTAATAAACTCATGAAATGATGCTTTCATTCCTGGTCTATTAAATGAATGTAATTATGGTGTCCATATCTGAAGATCATTTGTAAGGACTAAATGTTTTTGTTATTTTTTTTTTCCTTAACGATAAATGAAGATTTCTTCCATTCAAAATTTAAGAGACTAGAGCAATATTCGAGAATATAACTTATTAAGGAAACGATCTTTATTAACATGACAGGCTATCACAAATTGAGTAGTTTAAAAAATATAAATTATCATTTTTCTTTTTGTGGGTCAGAAGCCCAACACATGCCTCAGTGGGCTAAATGTGTTGGAATAACTGTGGTTCTGTTTGCATTCTTAGTTGAGATTTCACCTCTGGCTTTTCCCAGATGTCTAAATGCCCAAGTCTTCTACCTCAAACTAGTTGTTTGCTGATGCTCTATGCTTTCCTCCACACGTACATGTTTTCTCTCTCCCCTTTTTTTGCCCACTCTGAGACCTGGGAGATTGCTTTGAACACACCTGCATAATTTGGAGGATTGTATCCTTAGCCTTAAATCTGAGATCAGCAACCTTAATTCTACCTGCCGCCTAAAGTGCGATGGAACACAATCATTCCCTTGTGTTTGGGATTGTTGGTGTGTTTAGAAAGTTGTTCTGCTTATTCCACTTTTAAATAAAAGGTCGGTGGAAATATGCATCATTTAAAAGGCATTATATATTAATTCAACAGATTATACCATAAGAAAACAGGCATTTTGTGGGAATTTGAGGACTCACCACAGCTGTTCATTGTCTTCATTCCTAGAAAAACTTCTGAGCTTCAGATTATTCTTGCTGATTCCAAAGAGTCCCTACAGTTTGTACTCAGTAACTTTAGAGTCTGTTTCTCTTAAGCTGTGTAATCACATACAGTCCTACCTGGGGAGTGTTTACATAATGTGCGCGATGTCCTGGGTAAAATGCCGAGTACTGGAAAAAAATTATACATACACGTATGTGTGTACACATTGCATAAGATCTTCAAAAAGGATTCTTATGTTCTGTTAACCAAATGCTATCTAGATTTAAACAATATCTCTGAAAAAATGGACAGCTTAGATGACACTCTCTTTTGGTACATTATGCACCAAATGATAAAGAAATAATAGATAGGTAGATGTAGCCACATAAGTATTACTGAGACCTGACTACAGAACAAATTTTAACATCTAGCTTTAAAAATAAATCTAATCATTGACTGAAGGGTTATACTTTTAATAGACCTGAATCAATATAATAAGGGTCTGAGATAGTGACAACTTCTTTAAAGCAAGTATAAACTGATTTGCTCCATATAGAAAATGAACTATGACCTGAGTTTGGGGGCATACAGTTGTAAACCCAGCACTTGGGAGGTGGAGACAAGAGGCTGGAGCACAAGATCAGCTTGGATCAAATACGAAATTAGATCCAGTCTGGACTACAAGAGACTGTGTCACAAAAAAAAGAAAGAAAAAATAATTTAATGTGACACAGTTTCTTTCACGACACTTTCTAACTACAGATTTATTTCAGTCAGTGGTTCATTCCACTGTCCAGTTCAAATATCTTTTTTTCTCTCCAGTCCCAAACATGTTTACTTTTTGTCCTCACTAAAGTATAGCATAGCTTACAAATACCTACCTAACATACCCAAATGTTAACTATAAATAGAACCTAAATGTAAGAAATAAAACTGTAAACCTTTCAGAAGAAAAGAAATTTTAATTATATAAATTAACTGAATATTGTATAATAAGAGTAAGTGGACATTAATAAACAGTTCTCTGATTTTATGACTCTATGGACTAAACTTTGACCCCACAAGTTCATATGCATAAATCCTACCTCCATTGCAACTCCATGTGTATATGGGGATTTGGTGAGGAACTTAAGGTTAAATGACTTTGCAGAAGCAGGTCCTCCTGAGATGAGATTGGTGGTTTATAAGAAAAGAGAGTGACAGGTCAGGGGAGTCACAAATCTGTAAACACAGCACTCAGAAAATCCAGGCAGAAGGATCATAAGTTCAAGGTAAAGGGATCCGGAGTCTTATCATACCCTGTCTCAAAAATTCAAAGCTAAATCAGAGATAGAGAATAGATACATACAAACACAAGATAGATGATAGATAGATAGATAGATAGGTAGATAGATAGATGAGTGATAGATAGATAGATGATAGATAGATAGGTAGATAGATGATAGATAGATAGATGATAGATAGATAGATATAGATAGATAGATGATAGATAGATAGGGAGAGAGAGATGGAGATCTGCCTTTCTTTCTATGTCAAATGCCTATAAAAGTGTATATGTCATGAGTATGGAGCTGTACTGTGGGAACATTAGTAAAACAGACCAACCCAATGCTTCATGTGGTCTCTGGCCATGAACATTCAGCCCCTAGCAGTGTGAGAAAGCAAATTACATTGTTTCAAGGACTACGGTATTTTATGCCAACCAAAGAAGATCAATATATATAAAATAAAGGCAAGAAACATCTACTGTTGTACATACTCCAGAGTACAAATAAAGATTTTGCTTGAAGTACATGTGTGAAACATTTCATATGTTTAAA
Organism: Cricetomys ansorgei; assembly: GCA_026225945.1. Taxonomy (NCBI): domain Eukaryota; kingdom Metazoa; phylum Chordata; class Mammalia; order Rodentia; family Nesomyidae; genus Cricetomys; species Cricetomys ansorgei. The sequence continues at coordinate 3,336,537 of JAMJFZ010003970.1, forward strand.
ATATACGTAATAAAAACGAAAAACAATATGAAAAGTGATAGTATTTAATAATATCCCACCGACTCATCAAGGTAAAAGACACTATCAGCTCTGCTGATAACGTTCCTTGCTGTGCAGCAACTTTTCACTTCACATATGCCGTAGTGTTCTATTCAGAAAGTTCTTGCTGACCCCAGAATCTTCAAACGTGTTCTCCACGTTTGCTTCTAGAAGTTCCACTGCTTCAGGTTTTAAATCAAAGTCTTTGCTTCATTGTAACTGATTTTTACACAGGGTGAAAAGTACAAACCTAGTTTCATTCTACTACAGGCAAATATCTAGTTTTGTCAGCGCTATTTGTTAACCAACCTATCTTTTTTTTTCTGATATATGTTTTTGCCTTTTTTTTGTGAAAAATGAACTGACCATACCTCCATCAGTTTAACTCATGATTCCTCTATTATATTCCATTGGTTTACTTGTTTATTTTTGTGCCAGGTTGTCCGTCTCACTACAGTTGTGTGGTATAACCTGAAGTTGGATGTTGTAATACCCCTATAGAATTGCTTTTACTTTTTAATATTGCTTTGGCTATTTGTGGTCATTTATGATTCTGCAAATACTTGATTTTTTTCCCCTAAAACATAAATGTGATACCAGAATATTGATCGGTACTGCAGAATGTTGATTTTGTTTTGTGATACAGCCATTTTCACGATATTAATACTGTCAATCCAGGAGCATTGATGGTCTATCTGTTACCTACCTGTTCTTTGATTTTTTTTTTCCCAATCTCTTGACATTTTCATTGTAGATACCTTTCTCTTCTTTGGTTAGGTATACATTCCTAAATATATAATTTGGGTAGTTGTTTTGAATGGGATGATTGCCTTTTTTCTTGAAAGCAGATTGCTGGTATATAAGAAGGCACTGGTTACTTTCCTGCAACATTACCCCAGAGGTATTTCCACCCCCATTGTTATTGCTGCTTTATTCACTACAATGAGAAAATGGAGCCAACCCAATTGCCTGAAAACAAATAAATAATGAATTGTTATCTGATATTTATTTAAGAAGGAATGCTATTCAGCTCTCAAGAAAAACAAAATAAAAGAGTTGGATGGAATGAATGGCTTTATAATGCATACTCTCTCTTGGGTAAAGTCACACATTACTAGAAAGAAAAAAAGATTACATATTCCCACTCATAAGTGAATCCTGGCCTATATTATATATGTGTGTGAAATGTTTAGGTGGGTTTAGTATAGCCCATAGAAAGGAGATTGAAAAGGGTAAATATTAGGTGAGAAGAAAGGACAAAATGCAGACAAAGGATGTATGTGTTACAAAAGAGACTGTTAATCTTAATGTTCTTCCAGTTTTAACTCTGTCATGCATTTGTAGGAGATAAGTGCATCAAAGTATAAAGGAGAGTGAACATGGAAAATCCAACAGAAAGCTCCAGGGCTTCAGAATGGCTAGCCTAACTTCACAGAACTGTATTGAGATCTATAGCCTTTGAGCTCTGCTAGTCTTGCTGTGTATGGCTTTCTATCTGAAAGCTGTTTACAATAAAGTTTTTATTTAAAAGTAGACTGGGAGCTATTGCACATATTACAATAATCCAATTAAAAGAAAGCAAACCATCGAAAAGTAAACTTTGGAAGCAGCACTATGAAGGCCTATGCGAGGGGGTGGTGAGGGTTTACTTCTGGTGCACATGCATCATGGGAAAGTAAAGGGGGGTTCTCCAGCAGGAGACAGAAGGGATGATGCACCTAGAACAGCTGCTGACATTCGGCATGCTATCAAGGAGAGACTGCACACCTGTGAATATTTACCTCACCTTTAAACTTTTTCTATGGCTACTAACATTTACTCCGAATACATGATCTTTAAGAACTTCACATCTCAGCAATTGGCTAATTATCCATTCAGCATGCTTCACATTATTGCTAATAATGCAAATACAAAGTGTGCACCTGCCCAAACACACGCAGGTTCATCACGGACTTACTCTTCTCCATGCAGCAACATAAATATTTTCTCTTGTGCAATATCAAAACCTGATGCATGGAGAACTTGGCCCTCCATAAGAACTCACATTCTATAGTTGGTAACTTGTAAGAAAGAGTTCAGGAATTGAGTTCTCACACCAGTGCACAAGGATCCCTGTGCCGGTCTCCTCTGACATCTGGTATATAAAGACCAAAATACTCAGCTAAGGAAGAGCCCACAAGAAAGCTTTTATCTGATGGATCTCGTGACCCACAACAGGAAAGTGGGGACTTTTGCACCATTAGGAGACCCTGGGAAGCTAAGAGAGGCTGTTTTATCCATGACCTCCTTGAGTTTTGAAGCGTGGAGGTAAAGACTTCTTTCTTAGAGATGGCGATCAGACTGTAGTTTTACTTTTTGCTAGATTGACTCCTTTAGGCATTTTCAAAGGTCTTTTCTAGTTATAGTTTCTGTTAAGAGGTTTTCTGAAATTATTAGTGGCACAACATGTCTTCACTTTGCAAATATGATGGTTACAGCTGTGGTAGTTTAAAGATCACTGGAGAATAATTTTACAGAGATTATTTCTTCTTAGATCTCTTTTAAGATTATTTGAATAGCAATGCCAGGTTTACACAAAGCTAACACTTAAACTGTGATGTCTATGAAGAAATGCTATACATCTCAATCATCATAAATATGCTGAAATATTGCTAGTATGTCTCCTCAAATGATGAGAAAGAAGAGGTTCAGAAAGTTTATGCAGCTTGTTCAAGATCACACAATTAAAATATATGGTTTTGAAAAAAATGAAAGTACTTATATCATGCTGCATTGTATCATAATCGTATCATAAATGTAAATATATTTGAAAGAATGTCATTTTCCTGAGATTTATCTCGTCATTTATGTTTACACTTAAGTGTTTATTCACTCCACTAATAATGCTCATGAAATGAGACTTGGCAGAAAGAAAATGTAAACACCTTCCTGGCTTTCCTTTTTTAAATTCTAAAGTCTTACATTAAGGTTAGGGAGAAATGTAAGGGGGAATGTCAGCCTCTCCCACTCCTCTAATGCCTCTCTTCCTAAAGGTAAAGACAGAATAGAGATGCAGGGAGAGAAAATACAGAAGTGACGGGCACACACAGCTGTTGTTAGAACACGAAGGCAGCCTCCTGACTGTTCCTTTTCAGATAGAACCTAGGGTAGCAACAAGGCTTTGTTCCTGATTACAAAACACACACACACACACACACACACACACATACATACACACGTATATGCACACAAAATCAGTCATGTCAAGTTTCACATAGTTCCACAATGTCTTCTATACTGGCCATTTTGTCCCTCAAATTATATATTTAACCCATTGTGGTACTAAAGTCAGCCTTGCTGGGAGAGCCCAAGTCATTGTGACTATTTTGTGTAGCTTCCTGCCCATGCCTGGATTTTAATGAGATGACAGGGCCCCTAAGCTAAGTGGAGGAGTACAAAGAAATATGCACAGATAGGCTTAGATTTTTCACAGGTTAGTAAAAGCAGTTTTATATTAATGGATGGTAACTATTAACTCACATATGCGTGTGTCTGTTAAGTCTCATTGGAAAAACACTGAAAAGGGGAATTTCCAATATCAAATTGTTGTTTTAAAAAGTTTAAATTTATTAATCTCTAGTAAAATAATAGCTATAATTCAATAGGAATACAACTTGGCAAAGAATGACTAACAAGTATAGTCCTAATATGACCATAACATGGACAATAGAATGGGAATTACCATACATGTCTACTGGAAGCTTAAAATTAGAAATTTATTAATTGTTTGGCCATATCTTCTAATGATTATATACTCATTTTGCAATCCAGCATCTGTGGTCCCCATTACATATGTGTAGAAATGATATTTAAAAGAGCAGGTTAAGTTTATCAGTGCCTGTTAAATCGGTACTGATGTAAAACAATGGATGTTGAATTTGACCAAGAACCCTTCAATAGAACAGTTCGCCAAGCCATGAGAATCCAGTCTGTATTAAGATTAGTGGATTGGTTTTACAAGGACATTGCCCATCTCACAATTAAATTAGTCCTCATGGTCAGAACTTTCACATCTACCTCTCTCTGTCAAAGTGATATGGTGAGAACTTTTGATCATGGAGTTGGATGAGGAAGAGGAGAAAGGAATTCTATCAAGATATCTTTATCATCAGTATTTTATTCCAGGAAATTGTATCCTTGAGATGTTCTTCAACCTGAATGGCAGGGAAAATAATTACTCAACTAACTTACTCAAACGCAAATATAGATAGCATTTGATTTCCATTGTATGCTATGTATTTATTTTTATATTATATTATTATTAGGATGTGTTATTTTAATGTGTTTTTCCATTATTAATCATTTAATAGTACAATTTCCTGAAGATAAATAAGCTAGAAAGTCATAAGATGCCCTGTGACTTCTTGGTCAGAAGTTTTGTTGATCCTACAGACAGGAGGAAAAAGACTACCGACCACAAATTGTGGCCAAATCAAAGCAATCTTTATTTTGTCCATAGTAGAGCCTGTCTGGCAACTGTCTTTCCGTAAGAGGGGTTCAAGAGATCAACATCAAGCCAATTTCCCAAGCATCTTTTAAAGGGCAAAATCTCAGGGTGGAGGATTTTGTAAACAAATGTTGTTACAGAAGTTAGACCAAGTAGTTAGGATTTTACAAAGCGGTTAAGGAAATCTTCCTGGAATGTTTGTTATAGAACATTCTTGGTTATGGACTGGGGCACAGCCCAATCCCAAGAAACAAAACTTTAAGTTTTACGGTAAACAGAAACCTAACTGAGCTAGAACAACAAAATGGCTCATGCTTACAAAATGGAGTTGGGCTGGTTTCTCATTTCTCCTTGTCTTGTGTGTGCTTGTCAAATCCTTGACCCATTTCTACTTGCTGAACTGGTTGATAATACCAATGGAGGGTGAGTATTGTAGCATTTTCTATTTGGCAGGAAACAAAATTGTGAGGCATTGAAAAATACATGGACACCGATCACAAGGAACAACATTGGAAGGATTAGAGGATCTGCAGTGGCTATGATAAGGGTGATTTGCCAGGGGAACTAGTTGAACAGTGATTGGTACCAATTGTTTCCCTCTTGTTGGTCTAAGTCAGTGGTTCTCAGCCTTCACAATGCTGTGACCTTTCATACAGTTCCTTATGTTGTGGTGACCCCTAAGAATAAAATTATTTTTGGTGCTACTCCATAATTGTAAATTTACTACTGTTAAGAATCATAATGTAAATAGTTGATATGCAGATGGTCCTAAGACGATCTAAACAACCACTGTGAAAGACTCATTCAACCTTCAAAGGGGACACGACCTATATATAGTTTGAGAGTTCTTGGTCTAAGTATTTTGTTCTGAGATTATTTCTTACTGTGTCCAGGATATCTAATTATACCTGATTGGTTAGCAGACAAACAGTTTTCTCCTAGGGCCATATACAATTCTCCTTGCTCTGTATAGAGCAGGTTGAATGCTCTATCATTTTGGATAACTACTTTAGCTAATGAATCTACCTCCTGATAGGTCTTGGTCTATTTGGTTTTAACAGGTACCTTTTTGATAATGAGGAAACCTGAAAGTCAGTATGTTTCCTGGTATGCCAATAGGTACTATACATAGCCATTTTGTCCCCTTTGTCAGGGAATTTCTTTTGGACAAGACATTCCAGCCTATTGTTGACAATAAAGGATGATTTATTCTCTCTGTACCTGCTTTTCATATGATATTATGATGTCATTGTCAGGGCCAGGAAGGCTAGAATTTAGTCAAAAGCAAGGAAAAGATTCTAGTAACGGGGCATTCATCAGAAGCATCTGGTTTGCTGACCCAGCTGAAGAAACTGGATGCAGTCATATTGACTGGACTGGTTTGTATCTGATTTTAGCAGAACCAGGGCTCTCCAGCTTTTTAGGACATTCTAGGACTGGTCTGGTGTAGCGTGTCCTTTGAACAGTTTGTAGTCTGAAGCTGATTGATGGATGTTGTTTGTCAGCCAAGTGGAAATCTGCTAGGACAGATAGAGACTAACCACAGAAGTTATAATTAAGAAACCTAATGAACCTGAAGCTTACATAAATTCCTTTAAGTTATAAAAGAGTTCAGTAAATTGCTAGAGTAGCTTAATATCATATCTGCAATCATAGTAAAGACTTAGGAACCCAAAATTAATTTTGAGTAAGATTGGATAGAGATGTTTTCACCATGGGAAGTATTTTAAGTATCAGAATTCCATTGATTAATATGTTACACTTCTGAAGTTTTGACTTTTTGACATCATGCATTTTCTTTGAGTTTTATTTTTTATATTCTAAATTATTTTTCCAGACCCTCATAAATAGTATTTGTATCATAAATTAACTTTAAACCTTCACAATTTATTTAAACTCTTATATCCTCAGACTCCCCCTCCCTTTTTTTTAATTCAAGCACGTAGTATGAAACGTAAGTGGTGAGTTTATCTCTCACAAGGAGACCCAGTAGCTCTAGAAAAAGGAAGGCTTAGTTTTTATATATGAAATACATTGACCAGGCACCTGCTGTTCAACTGATAAAACTACAGCTAGCCATCAACATCAACAGAGTTCTGAGAAGAATAAATTATAGCAGGAAGTATAATATAAATATGGCCTTTGTATCAATTAAAAAGGCAGAGACTTACTGTTAGCTGGACACTTACCCTGGGATCCCATGGTGGCCTTGGTGGCTTTGTAGGGAGCACAAGCAGTCCATCATATAGACAATATATAGGACATCATTACGTCTTCAGCTGCTGCACAGGGCAGCATAGGCCTTCAGAGGCCAGGCCCGTAGGGCTGAGAGATTTTCCTGTGGAGGAGGAGCTTGTGGAAACTGGTCTACCTTGATGAAGCAGAGTAGAACAGTCAACCCAACAGTATCCAGAGTTTGTGCAGGGCCCTGGTGGCAGGAAAAGCAGGGGTCAGTTCTTTGCCCAGTTTGCATTACCAGAGACCAGGTGGAGTTGTCTTTGGTTCTTTGGAGACCTCAGGGTCACTGCTAGGAGCTGGAATTTCTGACTATAATGGGAAACTTGTTCTTTAAACATTTTAAATTCCATATTCAGCAGATCTCTGAAGACTTGGGGGACCATTATTTATTAAGTATACTTGATTTTAAATAAACTTTACTTGTTTTTAGTTACCTGCTTTAGGCTTGGCCTTGAAAACATATATAGGAGGCCAAATAAAGCACATGCTTGTAAATAAATTAAATTTGTATTCAGCGTGACTATAAGTATAGTTCTGAACATATTAAAAAATTCCATCATTTATGAGGTCTGACTGACCTCTAACTTGCATGTCTCAAATATCTTTAACAGTTTATAATAAATTATTAACTTTTAAGAGATTAGGATTTACATTTTATCCCCATTAAATTTAGTCTTAAAGAAAGCCACAGTTTTAGAATTGAAGTTCTTTTAGTATCAAAATAAAACTTTAAATCATACTACAGTACGTGGGAAAATTGGCAATTTGGCTTTCCTGGTCCTTTTATAGTATACCATTATAGAATATCACAGTTTCTCATACTATTCAAGTGATGAAAATAGCTGAAGCTTTAAAAAATTAGCAAAGATAAGGAGACTAGATACATACTCTTAAGTTAGTCTCTGTTAGCCTGAATAGACCTTAGGTTAGAAAAAGACAAAAAACAAAAACCAAAACACTCTATAGGTTCTTTGCTAGACTGCTTAGGTCATTGTCTTGCTGTACCATAAGGTAGGAATATTCCAGTGGTGTTTAGAATTTGATGCTCATAGCTGTGGCCCCAACTCTTAAGGTTTTTATTTGTTTGTTTGTTTGCTTTTTATAAAGGAAATAAACAGGGCATTTTCACAATCTAATCTATGCAAGAATAAACTGCAACAGCGTAAACAACTCAATGTTTAATATCTGGGATTCACTCATGATCCTCTGGGCTCTACCAAGAGGCTCAGGTCATCTCTTTGGCTCCTTTCCCTGCAACATCTATAGCCTGTCTCCTAGGATCCAGCTGGCTCCATCTCATGGTGGTTGGTGTTGTTGGTGTTGGTATTCCAAAGTTGTTGGGTCCCTTATTGCAACTGAGATGCATTTTCACCAATAGCCTCTCCTGGGCTCTCTTTAGGAACTCCACTCCTGCCATACACTGCTAAGCTTCAGCTACTATCCATGACACCTTCATGCCTTTTAAATCAGTACCATCTGCATCATGCTTATAATACAAAGTTTGACTGCCAGCATTATCCTTGCAAATAATTTCATGGAAATGTAGCTCAATATTTTATTAAATAAGTTATTTTTAACCTATGTTTTATTAAGTTTGTTTGTATATTTTGTTCTTATTTGTTATTTTCATTTTTAGAACCATAATTATTATATAGAAGTCCATCCCAATCCTAATATTTTAGAAATCTGTTGTTGCCTTTGTTGCCTTCTTAGTTGGTTTCTATTATTTACACATCTTAGACAAGATGGCGGTGTAACAGTACACTCCAATCCTTTATCATCAATTTAGGGTAGAGAAAGGAAAGATAGAACTCTTCACCACTTTTATAAGCAGCCTTAATACAGAAAGAGAGAAAGGTAGAAATGTTCACAGCCTCTTTTTAGGCTGTCCTAAGCTTGAATCTCTCCAACCTTTGTTCTTTTAGGAATTACCATACAAATGCAATCCCAAAGACAAGCTACAGGTGCCAGAACGACTGCACCTAACCAAATTATGGCTACCTGCATCAAGCATTCCAAATCCAACTTGTAAACAACTGTACCATAGCCTGGGGCCGGAACACAAGACTAATCCAATTGCCATTTTGCGTTTTTAAAGGAACCAAAATAACAAAACCTTCTCCCAAGTGTTCCTCCACATGGTGGTAAATTCATGTGGTACTTGCTTTTTTCGTTTTTAGTGAAGATGGCTGCCAGCCATGTGGTGGGCTCCATCCTGATGGGGGTCATTATCTAAGATAAGCCATGTGTTGATGATATCTTGATGGAATTATCACGAGAGATGGTGTCAAGCTACATGGCTGTTATTCAGTCCGTGGTGAGACCAACAGATGCATAGCCCTTTAAGATTACCTACGGATTAACATTTAGACATCAACTCTGTGCTACAAATTTTAAGTCAATGTTTGTTACAGACTTTACAGATTTTTTAACCATGTCCAATGAACTTACAATCTTTAGGTACAGGAAGTTTTAGACAGCTAAATGAAACAAATAGTCTAATTTACTTGGCTATTTTGCTTTATTCTCTGTCTCTGCTTCTGTCTCTGTCTCTGTCTCTCTCTTTCTCTCTCTCTCACCGTTGTTACAGAGTTAGTTGGCTTGACTGACACAAGACAGATTTTTGGAGCAAATTTTTAAGCAAAAATGATTGAGTCTAGATGGGGAGGCCATACCCAACTCCAGAACCAGTTTTTCAATAAAGCAACATAACATAAACCAATTTTTCAATATATTAATATCCAAGACTGAATCCAGTGACTGGGAGAAAGATCAGAGGAACGGCAAATGGCAGCCATAGCCACAGCTGCAGATTTGGGCCTGGGTGAGGGTCAGTACACAAAGATGCTCAGGTTGGCATGCTGAGGGAGGGGTGCTCACATCACCCCATCATGGCTGCATCAGAGCAGCATCTAGAGCTTCAGCCAGAGTCCCGGCCATAGACAGAGGATGGAGCTGAGAGAGATATTAGCAAGGAGCACACGGCAGCTACATTTGCGCCATCATTTTCTTCCTAGTTTGTTCAGTGAGCTGGTAAATCTCCCATGTGTGCCTGTAACTTTAAAAGCTTAATGGGGGCACAGAAACACATATAAAGGGACAGAGGCAGCCAAAATAAAACCAATAAACAAACAACACAGAGTGTTCATGCAGTCAGAAGAGATCAGTTAAAAACAAATCAGATGGTGGCCATCTTCATTTATACATTCAATTGAGAATGACAAATTTCTCTCAGCTCCCAGTATCCCTGATCAAGGAAGACAGTGTTATATCTTACAAATGCCTTGGGCAGGAGCTCATGTGTCTCATCAGACATCTCATTATCCCAGATGAGATCCCAGCAGAATCAGAACCAGAACCAGATGTCATAGAAAAAAAACCAAAACAACAATAATAACAACAACATAAGAACAACAACAACAAAACCTATGACTTACCAAGAAAGACCTCCTCAGACAGGTACTTGCTAGTTTATTTTTACAAGGCCATTTAGTACAGCAGTCAGCTAAACTGGACATGTGCCCTAGGACTCTAAAACATTTCAAAGAAGTAGAGCTCTAGTTGTGGAGGCCTAGAAGGAAGGGTCCAGTTTCTGAATTTGGGTTGGGGTCTTGATTTCCTGGGGTTCTCCAAATGTTAATCCCATGGAAAGAAGGAGAAAGCCACTGACCACAAATTATCACCAATTCTAAGGAAACTTTATTCTGTGCACAGTAGAGCCAGTCTGGTGGCAGTCTCCCTCTCAGACAGGTTCATGAAATCAACCCTGAGCCATCTCCCATACCTCTTTGAAAGGATAAAACAGCAGCATGAGGGATTTTGCATGAAAGTGTGGTTACAGAAGAGACACCAGGCAGTTAAGATTATACAAAGCAGTTAGGAAAAACTTCCTGGACCATTTGTTAGACAACATTTTATGTTTACAATGAGAGGCAGAGTCCAATCACCCCCCCCACACACACACACAACCAAAAACTAAACATAAAGTTAAGTTTTACAGTAAACAGACACCTAACTGAATTAGAGTATTAAAGTAGCTCCTGATTACAAAATGGAGTTAGGTTTGTTTCTCAGTTTCTTTGTGATACTTCAGTGAATGTATATAAGTAATAATTCTGTTATGTAGAATATTAAACATGTGCTCTTCATTTTTACAATTTGTACTGGTGCTGTAGAATATATTTTAAGTGTAAATTTAAACTACATATAAAAATAACTATTTCAGATGTACTACTGACATCTCGTAGAACAACAGTTTAGCCAAACACTTGTTCACTTGCCAAGACTGTAGTCAATGTGTCAGCTGTGACAGCAGTAAGTAAAGCTTTAAGCCACATACTGACAAACTGACATCATTTAAGAATAAATATTTAAAAGTATTGCCATTTAAACATTTCTCTTTCATTGGGTATTCGTTATTTTTTCACAGTCACCTTTTTCTTTCAGCATTTTGTTGCACGTGTGTGTATGTCCATGCATGATGTGTGTGGTGTGCTCGTCATGGAACAGTGTGGAGTTCTCTCCTTTCACCGTTAAGTGGGCTCCAGGGATGAAACTTAGGTTGCCAGATTCACTCGTCGACAGCCTTTGCACATGGACTGGGCCATCTCAGTGGATCCTTCAGTTACTGTCTTCATCTCCTCTTTCTCTCTCTCCTTTTGTGACATTTCAGTTTGCTACCTTGAAAAGAGTAAGATTGCTGTGTTCATCCTTTTTCTTGTCTTTTCCATATTATTACTTTTATTTTAGAACCCCCCCACCTCACTTTTGTTATTCTCCATTGGAAATGTTATTAAAGTATAGGCAAAAACCTTCGCCTTGTTCTTTGAGTGGAAAAAAATGTACAGTCATGTTTCTAATTTTAAATAATTTGTCTTCAAAATGATTTTCCTTCATATTAAAAGGAAAATATATATATATATATATATATATATATATATATATATATATATATATATATATATATATATATTTTAGAGAAAAGCTCAGGTGCTGCACCAGAGGCCTGAAGGATGCAGGGAGGAAATGGTGCTATCACAGTGGGTCACAGGGAAGACAGGGAACAGGACAACCCATGAGAGGACGTCTGTTACTCATATTAAAAAGATGACGGACTTGAGATGTACAAAGGTCATCCCTCATAAAGGTGCCATTCCCTATGAGCCTACGGGGTCATTTTCATTCAGTCCACCAAATTCCAACTAACTGGCTCCCATAGGCTTGTTTACATACCATGATGCAAGGCACATTTAGTTCAGCTCCAAAAGTCCCCATTGTATATCACAGTCTCAACTATGTTTGAAAGCCCATAGTCCAAAGTTCTTCTGAGATTCATGGAAGTCTCTTAACTGTAATCCCCTAAAAAATAAAAAAGCAGATCACATACTTCCAATATATAATGGCACAGGATATATGTTACCTTTGAGAAGGGAAGAAAGAGAGCATAATGAGGAAATACTAGATCAAAACAAGACCAAAAACAAGCTGGAAAAAGTCCAAACTCTACATTTCCATGTTTGATATCAAACCCCTAATCAGATCTCCAACTCTTTTCAGCTTTGTTGACTGCAGCACATTTCTCTCTCTTGAGCTGTTTCCAGTTCCTGTTAGCAGTTTCCTTGGCAGATATCCCATGACTCTGGCATCTCCAACATCTAGGGATCTCCAGCAAAATCCAGACTTCACCTTTATCCCTTCACACAAAGGCTTCTCTGAGCTTCAGTGCAGGGACATTCCTGCACATGGCAGTCCTCAGGATTTTTTGTGTTTTGGAAGGAGATTCCGTATTCCTTTTTTTTTTTCTTTTCTATCCTTGACTCTAAAGTCAGAACCACCTGCTTGAAGATGCTGAGTTCTGTTGCTTGCTGGGGCTGGAACTTGGCCCTTAGTTCATATACATTTTCACTAACCTTCTGTTTGAGATGGCTCCTTTACTGCCTAAGCTTGGTTGTCTTGGAACTTGCTCTGTAACCCAGGCTGCCCTCAAATTCAAGAGATGCATCTTTCTCTGCTCTCAAGTCTTAAAAATAAAGGCTTTTACTTCCACCCCAGTCCCTTAGCTTTTCTTAATTCCTTTGAACAAATTGGAAGTTTTGCTGGATGGGGTGTTGCTCTGAGGTCACTACTCCCTTTATTACTTAGGATCAAGCTTTGGTTTCTGTTTGGTTTGGTTTTCTGTTTACAGTTCATGGAACCCCCTTTCACCTCAAATTGTACATTTTGTGTTTTTCCTTGCTCAGCTTGCTCCTTTTCATTATAAATCTTCCTAAGTGTGGCTACTAATAACCAAGCAAAACAGTTAATATTAGGCTGTAGGAAATTTCCTCTGCAAAATCTGTTAATCTATAACTCTATAATTGAGCCTCAGGTAGATTTTTCAGACAAGGGCAGAAAGCATCCATATTCCTTACCAAAATATCACAAGAACAGTCTCTAAACCATATACTAATATTCTTCTCCTCTGAATCTGTTGATCCACAGCCTCTCAGCATCACATAAACACACACACACATACACACACACACACACACACACACACACACAGTATTTATTGGAATAATTTATAGGCTGTATTCCAGTTAATCTAAAAATAGTGGCTGTGAACTGAAAGCCCAAAAAATTCAATTGTTGCTCAGTTCACAAGGCTCAGTTGGTTTTCAGTAAATAGGTATGAATTGAGCCCATGAGAAAATTAAATATTGTATATCATAAAATGCAAGTCCCAAGAGTGCTGAGATCTGAATTAATTAAAGCCTTTATGTATAGATGCAGAAATGATGCTTGATGACACAGAGTGAATCATGATACTTCACAAAATTAAAAATTCTTAATTAAAAATTAAGGCCAAATAATAAACATGAGCTTATGAATAGTCACTTATCAAAACGTACCATTTGATGGTAAGAGATGAACTGTGCTGAAAGGCAGAATTTTATTTAAATGAGAAACATTAAAGTGCTTTGCTCCCAGGTCAGGAGGGTGAAAATAAAGCCCACCATTCCCTCAGCTTGCTAGTGTTGTGTTGGAATTACTTTAGTTGCTAAAACATCTACTCTAGATAACAACTTACACACACACACACACACACACACACACGTACACACGTACACACAAGCACACGTATGCATGTGTTTATAGACAGTAACAAAAATGATAAACTCCATTTACAAAGTATCTATTGAAGCCCCTGCAAACCTAACAAATCTAACTGTCAGCTAATCTCCATGCAGGTGGTGTTGCACACATATCATCCAAGCACTCTGGGGTTTGTAACAGGAGGATCATGAATTCAAAGCCTGGATGAGGAACCAGGGTCATTCTGTTTCAAAAACACCAAAAATTTAATATTCACAACAAAACCATTTGGTGATATACAAAGGCAAAATTAACATGAAAGAAAATCATTTCATACAGATAAATAAAAACCAGAAGAAATAACGGAACATACGTGTTAATTTACAGTACAAAAGGAAATAAAAACATATGGATAATTAATCAAGGCATGTTCAAAGCACATATATAAAAATCACACTGAACACTCCATAAACCCTCAGAAATAAAATATCTTAGCAACTAAGAAAATGTAGTTGGAGAGATGGCTCAGAAGTTAAATGCACTGGCTGCTCTTGCAGAGGACCCAGGTTCAATTCCCAGGACCCACATTTTGCTTCACTACCATCTATAACTCCATTCTCTGATGTCCTCTTCTTGCCTCTGCAGGTACCAGGCACATAGACGTACATAAATCATCCATATACATAAAAGGTATGTGAGAGTACATACCTTTAGTCTGAGTACTCCAGATACAGAGGCATCTGTATCTCTGAGTTTGAGGGTAGCCTGGTCTACAAAGTGACTTCCAGGACAGTCAGGGCTACACAGAGAAACCCTGTCTGGAAAACAACAACAACAAAGCCAAAAATACATCAGAGAGAGAGAACGAGAGAGTGAGAAAGCATGTGACAGAGAGAGAGAGAGAAAGAGAGAAAGATAAAGAAACTATTTCAAGTTCAAGGATAGAAAAATGATATTATACAGACTCAGCTTTTACAATGGGACTCAGCTGTTTTACAATGAAGCCAAACCCAGTAAAACACAGAAGTTTCACAATCCAATCCATACGATCTACTTATTAATTCCCATGAAAGCCTGGGGAAGAAGAAAAATTGGGAAACCAAAGAATTAGCATATAAGAAGTTCCCTAGACTTAGATGGAATCACTACTGTTTCAACGTGGGTAGAAAAGCAATGTTATAGAAATTTTTCAAAGCTAGAACAGATTGATCTGAGTATGTGTATTTTTCCTAACATCATGATGCTATATGAATCTAATAGCAACAAATATAAACCATTTAATGAATGAATTTAAAACAAATGGAGAACCTTGTGGAAGGCAGAAAGAAATGAAACTATTCTTTAAACCATATGAATGATAAAAAAATGAATGTATTTTAATTATATGGATAAGGTATCTAGACTTTCTTTATTTAATCTCATTCCTCAAATATTCCTCAAAGTGTGTTGTGCTATGCAGTGCTCCAGAAGCATGGAGACGGCTCATGTCCATGCTTTAGGCAGTGAAGATCTGAGATCTACATTCCCCTCTTTGAAAGTTATTTTAATTATTCTAGGCATGCAAAGAGGTGACGGGACTCTACCTTGATAGAATTAAGTTTGGTCTAGCGTGTGTTGGAGGGATATTAAAAGAATAGATTAATACTAGATATCACTCTTCTGTCAAAATAAATAGCTAAGATACACAAATCTTAGTTTTGATGTCACCAAGAGTTCAAAGGGCTTGGTATTTTGCTCCCTTTACTTTAGACTGTGCACCCCCCCGCCCCCCCCATACACGCATACAGGATAAGGCATCTCTACTCATCTCTGCTGTGAGTAATACTTCAAGAAGAAAAAAAAACCAAAATGCTAGTAGCAGGTAAAATGCCTGCTACTAAATGACTGCACGTGGGACTTGCTTGCCAAACAGCAGACATACATACACAAGGTGCACACACGTGGCTGGGCTCACAGTTAGGGCCGTCCCAGGACATGCCCAGTCATGCCCCCAGGGATAAGCCTGCCATGACACATGCGCAGTTAAGCCTCCTTGTTCCAGTCAACCTGAAAACCTGCCGAGGGTCCCAGAGACAGGTGACCTGTGGAGAGACAAGCCAGTGTGAAAGAGCCACAACATCAGCCTGCAATCCAGGAGCCAATGGGACGCTGGGCGAGGGTTTAAAAGAGATCCCTCTTCCTGCTTTTGCCTCTTACCTGACTTCCAGAGTCTGTGTCACCCTTACCACCAAGGGTCCCGGGACTGGGTTCGACAACAGGTACAACATTTTAAGCAACATCGCACGACATATTTTCTTCCTGCTTCTGTCCCTGCCTTCTTTTACATTTTAAGCCAGACTCTGGCAGATGAAGAAAGGCAGGCTTTAGAGAAACTACCCAGTACTCTTATCTGAAAAGGTTGTCAAGGTTTTGAGTGATAGATGGAAGAGATGCTTGAAAAGGCAAACAAGGCTATGAAATATACTATTTCAATTGTGATTTTCATTTTAGAAAGTTATTTATGGGTGGTGTCATGTAGTTAGATATTAATGGTGATTTTAAGACATCCAGGGCTTTTATGTTTTTTTTGGTTTTTTTTCTCATCTTCCACCTCTATTTTCTTTTCTTTTCTTTTTTTTTTCAGACCTGGAGAGTGAACTTGAATCCTCCCATACATTAGAAAAACACTTTATGACTGACATGTAGTTTTACCTCTCTTTTATTCTTTTGTGTTTTTATGAGGAGATGAGTTCTTTCTTAGTTGTACAGGCTACACTTGAACCCACTGCATTCTAAGCTAACCTTGAACATGAAATCCTACTGCCTCAGCCTCCCTAGATGATGGAATTACAGTCTTGACTAGTTTTTATCACTCTCCACATGCCTTATTAATGCCTGGAGAGAAAATATCTATCTGATAGGGATTCTTCCACCACAAACATCACAGAGCTGAGCTGTCTTGTGGTCATTTGCTGTACTGATGCTATTTCATCTAGCTATGAAAAATACAGCACAGCACAGTTCTTAGAAAAAAAGAAAAAACTACTGGCAGAACCATCTTTATCACAAAATTCTATTGTTTCTCATAAGAGAATTTTAGCCTGACTTTCAAACTGAGATACCAGGCAGAGAAACCTAGGGGAGAAGAAGTGTTCACATCGGCTCACAGTTTGAAAGTATAGCCCGTCTGGCTTTGGAAGTCCTGACAGAATGGCTTTAAGGTGGTCGATCACATGTTTATGATCAGGAAGCAGAGAATAATGACTGCTGGTGCTCTGCTGGCTTTTTTCTTCTATTACAGATATAGTCACCAACAGATATATGCCTTGAAATATTTCTTCTCATCTATGATTAGTTATCCTTTTTGTTAATATGGATATAAAATTCTTTATCTTTTAATTTTTCACCATCTCAGCTTATCATAGTTTAAGGTTACAGTTATCATATGTACGTGAATATCTTGTTTCTGTGATTTAAAACAAAACACATGAGGAAGGACTAGAAATATAGCTAAGTGGTAAAGTGTGTGTCTAGGCCCTAAGGTCCACCCTCAACACTGCAAAACAAACTAACAAAAGAAAGAAGAGAAGGCTACTATTTTGGAGCTAGAAAGATCACTTAGTGGGCAAAGCTGATTGCCCCAAAGTGTGATAACCAGAGTTGAGCCCCAAAAATATACAAAATAGGAAATGTGAGCAATGACTCCATGAGCCCAGGAAAACGACATCACAATCCAAAGTATTTCGACAGGGCATTTTTTTTTTTTTTTTTTTTTTTTTTTTTACTTCTGTAAAAGGGAGTATATGCGAGCTTAATCAAGAAAGCACATCCAATGTGGATCCTGTTAGGTTTTTAAATTTTTACTCAACAGGGCAAAAGTCTGCTATGGCTCAACAATCAGACTCCCACAGTGTATATAAGGTGCCGAGCTGCAGCTTTTGGAATATTCTGAGCATCCTGGTTTCCTTAAAGAATAGTGATACTCATTAGACCTCATCTCATTTTCTGTGTATCTCACTTCTCTTCTCAAGGAGAAAATATTGGAGACTTGACAGTCACAGAAAGCATGCAACTTAGAATAATCCACTATATCAATAATGACAGAGATGAAAGAAATGAATGTAATAGCCTAAAATAATGGCCGATCCCCGTCAGCCCACCTAAAGTGATCCACAGATTTAGCAGATTAAGCTGCCTATAACTCCACTCTCTGGTCCTCTGTGGACAGAGCTGTGTTTATGGCACCAAATAACTGGAGATGCAATCATCACTCATACAGAAAACAGAATACAGAAATACAGAACATATACAGAAAAACAAACAATAGCCTTGCCTAGCATCACTCTACAATTCAATATGGTAGCTATGAACACCTGCTTCTAAGAGGGTTCAATTCAGGACATTTTGCAGAAGTTTGCTTCTTTAGTTTTAACTACAGAGAAGAAAACTGAAACACTTTAGTTTCACATAGAGCTTCATTCATTTCTTCTTGTGGTAGATGGACATGGCTCAAAAGATAAAAATTGTTTTTGTGTGCGTGTGTGTGAGTATGTGTGTGTGAAAACATGCATTATATGTTGAAGATAATGCTTCCTATTTTAATTTATAATCTCATGAGAACAAACTTTTCTATGTCTTGTGTTCTTTGAAGGAGATTATACGCAGAGTACCCTGTTTGCTGTATGTCATTGAGCCTTATATAATTAGAGCTCTTATGGTGAAGTAGCATCACCTGAGTATTAACAATCCATGATTTACTTTATCTTTCATTATACAGTTATTAAACTTCATATTGTTGGAATTTAACTTTACACCCTGTATGCATCCATCCCCATCTATAATTTCATGCATGCAACACATACCTTGATTTCTCTCGTACAGATTCTAAGAAGTGCATATGTTAATTTTATAATTCATGAGATGCTGTTTAATCAAAGTAAGATTGTGACATAAATAGAAAATCACACAAAACAGTATCAAATACTGGTTTTTTTTTTTTCCCAATTAGTTTGCAAGCAACATTCCTATTCTCATGTTAGGTTTGGGGCATTAGGTAAAGTCACCTTTTGGATGAGCAGTTCATGGTCTGCCATGAAACAAATTCAATCTAGTCTATGCTCAACACTAACATAAAGGGAATACAGCCCCTCATCCTGTGCACCATTCTGATTGCTTAGTTTGGTGTAGTGTGATTCTAAAAGTAACCTTTCCAGCCAAGAGTATTTTCATAATTATTTCATAATTATTTGATTTTTCCCCTTTCTTCAGGGCTAAGGTCATATCCTGGGAAAGCGCTCTGAGATCCCTTTCAAAAACACCTGCTTTCTCTTCAGTACTCTGCTACTCCAAATCTCCATCTCTGAGACACCCATATATGTCCCACTTGTGCCTCCATTACTGTGGAAACATCTCCCTGTGAGGGCACCTGTAGTCTACCATCAGGCCCTCTGTAGACAGAGATCAGAAGTTGAATTACTTAATGACTCCACACATGTCTACCTCCTGCTCACTCTCCCCATTTCATTTTTATGCACTATTACTGAAAACTCTTAAAAGCACTTTGAAGTAAAATCTACTACAATGGCAAGGCGCAAAAAAACATTTGTGCAACTATATCAAGCTTGTCATAAGCACCACTATTTTGAAATTATAGGAGATGAAAGCAAGTAGGAAACTATGTCAGTGGCTTTCATAGTCAGTCATTTTCATTATTAGAGAGAGTATCCTCACTATTAAAGAAATTGAAGCTAAAATCTTTTAGTATTCAAACTGCATTAGAAATGTTGCTTGAACTCAACATTTCAAATACATGCTTTTAGGAGATCTTTCTGCTGAAATGGCTTTGAATTGATATTATTCCTATAGTAATCACTGCTCCAACTAGGCAGCATTCTTCCTTACTGTCTCCTAAAGTAGAGGATAAGGGTCCAGTTTCAAGTCTGTTTCTTTCATCAGTCCTATGCCTAGAGGATCCCAGGTCTGTGTGTTCACTTCAGGTACCCATTGCCAAGCTCTTAAAACATGAAGTTTTGTCATTAATGATACTTTATGCTTTCTAAATCCTTATTTTCATGTTTCCTCTGCTAAGAGTTGCCACCAATGTAGAATTTTTACTCCATTGAAAAGTTTGTTACTCACTTAGCAAAGGGAACGAATGTTTCGGATCTTAGCTCCCCAGTCCAAACATAGGTCAGAGTATTTCATTACACCAAATATCACAGGGCTTTCACCCAGGCATGTGTGAGGTTGAAGACTGGAACACTTCTCCTAAACCACACTTGTGCATGGGAACATAGATTTTTATCAGAAATAAAAGCAAAACAAACAAACAGACAAACAAACAAAAACAAATAGAACTGTAAGTTGAATGGAGAATTTGAGACCCAAAGAGGGCAAAGCCACTGGATATGGAAGGATACATTGTAGTTCCAGTATGTAGGAGGAAGAGGTAGAGGCACCTCTTTAGCCCAGAAGTTCAAGGCCAACCTGGAAACATGGAGAGCCATTTCCCATATATCAAATTAAGGAGATGAGAAGTCAGTGACCAAGTCACTAGTAAGTTGGAGCGGAGAGGGGAGAAGAAGGAGGAGAAAGAGGAAGACAGTCACAAGAAAACAGAATGGAAGGATGAGATTCCTCCTGTCTGCTGACAGATGGATGGACCACAAATTTCTTCAAACCTGAAACATACTTTATCATATATATCCTCAGTTCACTACCCTGGCCACCTAAAAGGAACTTCACATCTTCAATGAAACTCTTAACATTGTTAAGCTAATAAGCCTGTCCTTTGTCTCTGGCCACATCCCTTGCAAAAGTGAGAGAGAAGAGAGAAAGAGAAAAAGAGAGAAAGAGAGAAAGAGAGAAGGGGGAAGGGAGAAGAGGAGAGAAGATAAAATAAAATATAGGGTTTTAAATAGTTTTCTGTATATATTCATATGAGATCTTTGTTTTATTCTAGGAAATACAGATTGACTTCTGTATTTTATAACAGAACTCTTTCAATAGCATAGGTCATTCCCCCACAGACCTGCAAAGGCTTAGAAAGTTTTCAGCCAAAAGTCATGCTAGAGGACAGAAAACTAGTTGCTCTCCAGACTTTGAGCTTCACATCATTTTCTTCCCTTTGGTGTCCGGCAGGCAGCTGACTGCACCACCAGAGAGAGAGAAATAGATGAACTAGTCATGACTGAAAAAATATTGTTAGCTAAAACTAACAGGAAAGCTAATTGTGCTCATTTATCTTTGTGTAAGATTCCTTGCTACAACAAAGTTGTTCTGTGCACGGAAATGATCGAAGTGTCCATGTGAATCAACAGTTCATGACCCATTGTAGTGCTGGTGTAAGCACATAAAAATGGAGCTTATGCTTGCTAAAAACAATTCCAGAGAAAATATCAGACCAAATATACTGCTATCCTTGTTTTCTACGGTAAAACTATATATATTTATAACAACATATATGTTTATATAACTATAACTATATATAATATATAATGTAATATACTTAATAACTATAAATTTATTCATTTAGTGAGTTATTGATATTTAATTAATTAATCAATAATTATCGAATCTTAATTATTTAACTTATTAATTATTAAAATTTATATATATATATATATATATATATATATATATATATATATATATATATATATAAACACTCCATGGGTTACTTGTCTTCTGTGGCCATTTCTGTTTAAGGGTTATTTGCAATAATTAAGTCAAAGTAGGATTTAGTGGATATGTTGCAAAAAGAAGTCTAACCTTCATTTCATAGGCTTTGTTTTATGCCACTTTCACATAAAAAATATTTTTTGCAATATTTTTTCTTTTTAAAAAAAACATTTATTTAAAGATCAAACCATGATACATATAAAAATAAAAAAAACATATAAAAAACCCCTCCCCTCTTTTGCTTTGGTTTACTGAATAAGAAATAAAAAGTGACGTTAGAGATTACATGATCTGCCATGTGTCATAATCGGCACATAACAAGGTGAGACACAAAGGAGCCTGCTGGTATCCATTGCCAATGACCCAACCACTGTGTTTGTCAGGAAAACAGAACATCTGGATGTTTGGCAAAGCACATGGGAAAGACTATTTAAAGAGAAAACTAATGAAGAATCTAACAACAAAAACAACAATCAAGAACAATGAATACCAGAGGCAAGTTGTTCAGGGTCATGAGCTCTGCATATATAATGATTATCACCACATCCTACAGTTCTTAACACCGAATTTAACTTACTCAACCTCTTCTACTTGCCATGTTTTCTACAAAGTAACATCTAATCTCCACTGGAATTGAATGACCCTGGGAGATGATCCACATTAACTTTGATATTACCCTGAGGTTGTTTCACTGTGCTTGACTGTGTAAATGAAAAGGACTTTTTCCATTACAAATGAAAACCTAATCTCATTATTTAAGGGTCCTTGGAGTTTCATGTTGAGCACTCAGAGTCAGTCATTTGTAATTTAAGTTAATACTCTATTTGTCTAGAGGCTAAAATGCTAAGCTGAAGATACTTCCTCTCTGTGGACTGTGTGACACATATCTTCGCATATTAATTAAATAAGAATAAAGCCACTTACCATATCACTAACACATTTGAAAATTGGTTCTACTGCTAAAGAGCAACCCTACTCCAGCGGATTAACCGTCAACTTTGACCTCTTGTCAATTTGGCATCGAAACTCATTATTTTAATACATACTATTTGACTCCTTGATTTTGTAAGCTCCTGGCTATGTCAAAATACAAAATGTCTACAACCAGAAACTAAGGAGTCTTAAAGATTAAAAAAATGGTTGAAAAGTCCAGTCTCCCCTAAGACTCAAGGTATGTCTGTTAGCCATGGCCCTATAAAATCGAAAGGGAAATCAACTCCTGTCAACAAGTAATGCTTTGAATACTCTGGTTCTGAAAGTGAGGAACAGAGGGCTGGGGAAAAGAGAACCATAGTAAGATCAAAACCAGGTCTTCGCCCTCACAGCTTTGAGCACAGCCCACTCGGCAGCTGTAGTCTGGAAAGCCAACCTTGCCACATACTGTATGGCCTCAGCAGCTTTCTGGAACTTAGGTGAAAGCTTCTATAAGTTCCTAACTCTAGAATTCTTCTTGCTCATGAACTGTCATAAATTAGATGAAACCAAGATCTACTGCTAATTTAAGGTGACTTCTAGGCCCCTAGACTTCAGAGGCAGTGGCCTTCACATAGCCCATCTGGCTGAACTGGAGAAACACTTCCTTAGATAGCCCAGGAGCAGCAGGGTTTTGGAGCATCTCTTTGGTCGGGTATTCTCTTTCCAAAAGAAATGCCTTAAAAAAATCCATTCACTGGAGAGCTTAAATGGGTGCCATTTTGCCCACATGACACCTATCTTATTGTCCTGGTGCAATGCCCTTGGTTTTTGTCATTTCCTTAAATGACAAATTTAATTAATTAACTTTCACAATTACAGTTGCTTTGTCTGATCCTTCTTGTCAACAATTTTAAACTCAGTCAAGATTCCCTTCTCACAAAACTACATACTTTTCACATCGAACGCTAATCCTTTTGTTTGGAATAGTTACTATAAACTTCACTCACCATAGCTAGAAATAGCTATGCTGAAGCTTGGGTGCTATGTTATCTTGAAATTCATCAGACAAGAAGAGAGGGATCCATGAGCTCTATCCAATTTCTCATTCTTATTACCTTATCATATCCAAGACCCCAGTTCATAGAATGGAAATATCCTCACTCCTCTCTGTCATTTAACCATCTCTGAAACTGTACTTGCGGGTACCCAGGTTTGCCTCAATTTCCATAATGAGAGGCCCAAATGTTGTGTTTTAATGGAGATTGTTTTGAAAAGAAAAAGCACAGCACAAGGATGTGAATCCAGAGCTGTTTCGTTCTGTAGCTTCCCTTCTTAGCCATGAGGCTGCTTTGCCCTGTAGAAGATGCCATGAAAGAGCTAACTGACCTTGGTTCCATACACTATGCTGTTTACCAATTCTGGGAGGTAGTTATCTTGGAAAGTCTCTGGAAATGCCCTCTACTATACACTAGTCCCTGTTTGCCCTCCAAGACTGTCACAGGAAGCGTTCATTACAAGGAGCCTTCTCTGACACACAGCTACCAGGATTACATTCTTAACGTGTTTCAAGCATTCTTCATCATCATCGTCTTCACCTTTGCCATATACGTAAGGTTTGGGAAGGAGTAGCATGCATGGCCTTGTTGGAGGAGGTACGTCAATGGGGAAAGCTTTTAGGTTTCAAAAGACTGAACCACTCCAAGTTAGCTCTCTCTGTCTCCTGGCTGTGTCTCAAGATGTGGCTCCCAGGTATTCCTCCAGCATCATACCTGTCTGCTGCCCTGCTCCCCACCATGACTGTCATGTACTCGCCCCTGAAACTGTTAGCCCCCACAAATCCGTTCTTTTTAAAACTGCCTTGGCTATGGTGTCTTATCAGAATGATACAGAAGTAACTAAGGCATTGTGTCTTATTTTTTCATGTAGATGTGCACCGTGCAGTCCAACTTAACCTCAGATTTGTAATCCTTGAGCTAGATAGATAGCTCAGAATTGAATAGCACTTGCTGTTCTTGTAGAGGATACTTGTTCAGTTCCCAGCAATGATGCTGGATAGTTCATAACCACCTGTGTTTCCATCTTAAGGAAATCCAACACCTTTTTTGGTATCCATGGACACCTGCATTCACAGAAACACTCATGTGTGCACACACACAACACAGGGAGAGAGAGAGAGAGGGAGAGGAGAGAGAGAGAGAGAGAGAGAGAGAGAGAGAGAGAGAGAGAGAGAGAGAGAGAAATCTAAAACAAATTCTAATCTTCTTGCCCCAGCATGGGTACTGAGATTGTAGGCACACATCCTAACTGATGGGCACAAGGCTTCTTGTTCTTTCCAAATAACATTGCACCAGATGAATTCATCCTTCACGGACCTTGTGCTTGTGTTTTGTTGCTTACAGGTGAACTGTACTCCAAGGGGACATTGTCACCTTTATTTTTTTTTTTTTACTAAAGTTTTAAAACAGGTTTCTAAATCAAGCCATGAAATTATAGTCAGCTATTTCCCTGTTGTATAGAGATTCAGGTCCTTCCTAGGATCTAGATGATCTCTCAGTTTATGGAGTTTAAATGTAGATTACACACCTGCTTTTCCATGGAAAGCTGTTTAATAACAGATGACCATGTAGATTTTTTGTCATATTTTCTTTGCTAAATAATTCACCTCTAAGAGACAGAACTGTTTTCAATGAGGCATTGTACATTTATTGGTATGTAAATGTTATTAAATCTGAGCCAGTTTTCTATTCAACAATGATTGAATCCTTTTAGGCATTTCAAAAACTGATCCCTGCCATCAGTCACTTAGTAAGAGACAACTGCCAGCATATTTATTTTTACCATTTCTTTCACACTTAAAACACAGTTTTCCTAAAATATCAAACTTCTCTCCTCAAGTCTTACAGGTAAGCTCAGAATATGATTAATCTTCTCAAACCTTAAGATGATTAACAATCTCAAAATATTAATTAGGATATGTAAAATATGTACAAGAGCTGATTCTTACCACCTGGTTCCCCTCCATCTCTTGACTTAACTTCTGTATTTGGTAACATCTTCTCTCTTGCAAGGGTCAAAATGGGAATTTGCAAATGCCTCCAAACTTAATGGTTTCCTCTGTCTCTCCTTTGCCTACTTTTACTGGGAGATTCAAGGATAATCAATCTCTGCCTGTTAAAGTCCGTTCTGTTCTTTGAGGCTAAGACAGCTTTCTGTCTATAAGCGACTTTCAGCACCTACATCACATGAGAGTTGTCCCTGATCCAACTGTTGCAAGGTCTGTTTTTCTTGCCCATTATATTCTACTTTGCATTGTTCGTGGGCAGCCTATCTTTCCACAAAATTTAGTATATCTTTACCCTTAAGCTTCTTATTTGTATCGTAAGTCTAATGATAAAGAAAGAGGGTGCTCTTTTAATCTGCTCAAGGTCAGATTTATTAGGCAATAGCTTAAGGAGCTAGTTGTGTTTAATTCTTTATAAGGATCGTCATGTAAAAATAAAAAATTATGAGTGAGAAATAAAATATTCCAGGTTGAGATAGTATTAAAGAGCTCATAACAGTGTCACTGTGGTTTAGGGAATAGTGCCTACTCTGGACCCACTGGGGAGAGAATGTATTTGTGAATTCACTCTTCCGTTGTCTGATGTCTTGGCAACAACACATTTAAAAGGTCTGATGCCACAGTTTGGAAACTCAGCCTTACAAATTGCTTGGAGTGCTTCCTCATATGACATACAGAGGGAGAGCTTAGTACTCTGTTGTCAAAGAATGAACAGGGGACCACCAAGCTTTGCGGGCTAAGCTCCTCTAACAGAAATTCCCCCGGACCCTTTTGCTCTGTCTACAGGAAGTCGTTACTGTGGTCCCTGCATCCGCAGCAGGTGCCATTTGTTTGAGATTATTAATTGTTCCACATGCTGGGGGTGTTTATCTATTTGCCCATCAGACACCTGCACCTCTTTGATGCTGTCTTTTTTATTTTGTTATAACTAGATTAAAAAGACATTACAATGAGAGTGGAACACATTTCTATCCAGCGAAAATGTTCCACTATCACAGTAGACAACACATTGTTTTAATTTCACAGTCCACTGCAGACATTAGCTCATTAACAAACTAATTACGAAAGAGAAAAGCGGGGTGATCATGAGCAGTGACCAGTGTTTACTTTGTCAGGAGGCAGAAGCAGCCCTGGAGCTTGAACTGTTATTGACAAGTCAGTTTTACCTTACCCTCACGCGTGCCTGACCTGCTAGGTTTGTGCTTCCTCCCTTTTCTGTGTCACAAAAAGTAGAACAAACCTCCTTGATTGCAGGTGATAGTGGTAATTTCATATTTCAGATTAGGTTTATGTCTTAACATTTAAGGAATGTACAGAAAAAAAAAATTCATTTTCTACCTCTTGCACTCAAGCGTGGTACATTTCACTGTTTCCCTGTCTGTGTGTGTGGGAGGCAGTGATGAGAAGTAACATCTGTGCTCACCTTCATCTTGAAGAAACTATTTTAAAGAAGCAATTTATAGAGTCGTTGCAAAGGCAAAGCTGTGTACAGTACAGGGAACGGGGGACTGGAAGGTGCTTAGGAAAGGTTCCCCACTAAAAAGGAATATTACGGTTAGATTCTTAACTTTCTTTCTAATACACAGCACCTGAATTTACATATTCTCTTGTTCTGTAACTGTAACCAAGTGAGGCGACAAAAGAAATGATCTAGAGGAAGAAACTTAACTGCTTCAATCCAACCGACGTTCACCAGGACTATAATTTGCACCTCTCACAAAATGGCATATTTATTTTTTACAACTCTGCAAGGAAAATGCAGTTCCCATGAGAACAATTTCTAAATCATCGTTGGGAAGTAAATCAAAGAATCGAATTCTCTTTCAGGCAATCTGATTCTCATGCATTTAATTTACTCTCTGCCAAGGGAATTTTTTTTTTTTTTTTTTTTTTGCCTTTGCAAAAAGAGAGGAAGAAATTTAGGGGAATGTATTCAAGGTCCACTTAGATATCACCACAGTAATTGGAACAAGGAGATATTTTTTGTTAAAACATAATTAGGATTTTGAAATTTATTCAGAATAAAAGACGAGGCACTAGAGAGAAGCGTATTAGGAAGATAGCTTCCAATACACCAAGCCTAGTGAATGCACCTCAGCAGAGAGATTGTGTCTAAGGCCCAGTGTCCCCTAGATGCTACGGGTAGGGTCTAAAACAATCAGAAGAATAAAAACGGAGTGCTGCAAACTGCCAGGCTTTAGGGTTGACCTGACTTAGGTGTCAGGGAATAAAGAAACGATGGATACACGGACAGAGACACAGGGATTCAGGGGGGGCATGAGGTCTGTTGGAGGCTGCTTGGAAACTTAGCATGTGTATTAGAGTTGAATGAGGAGGTGGGTTTATTATATATAGCTGAACAAGGAGGTAGGTGAGCTCATCTCTGGATTCTTTTAGGGGAAGAATCTCAGGCTGCCATCATCCCGGGGGAGGAAGCTGCAGATGATACTTTGTGCACACACTGTCAGTATCCATACTTGGACCAGTGGGAGGCATTACCAGTCCTGACCTGGAGAAGGTCTTGCCTTCCCATGGGTCTGGGGCTACAATGTCCTTGACATGGCCATGCTCATGCAAACAATACACGTTCGTTCAGATTCTCATCCACTCTCCTATTGGATATAAGCAGCATTCCTCAGGAAGAAGGTACTTTGGGTGCATCAGAAAAATCTGGCTGATGTTACACACCTCGGGAACTTTAAAAATCACTAGTTAAGAAGCCTCACCCCTACCCATGCCTGACATGTTAGGTCTGTGCTTCCTGCTTTTTCTGTGTCACAAGAAATAAAACAAAATCCCTGATTGCAAGTGATAGGTGTCATTTTGTATTTCAGATTAGTTTTATATATTAAAATTTAAGGAGTGTACAGAAAAAATACATTCATTTTCTACCTCTTGTGCTCAAGTGTGGTACATTTCACTGTTTCCCTGTCTGTGTGTGGGGGAGAGGCAAGGAGGAGCGATAACATCTGTGCTCATCTTCATCCTGTCCAGTCTTTTGACATTGACACACTATGTTAACGCTCACCCTTGTAAATCATACGATTGAGTTACAAAGCAAAATTAAAAATTTTAAATAATAATATTTTAAATAGCTTATAATTTTGTGTAAGGCCATGATTGAAATCCTCTGCACATGGAGCATGCTAGCTGCAGGGTGGACACACCTTAATGTCTTTCCTCTATTCAGTGGCCCTTCAAGATTTTAATATTGTGTCAAATTGTAAGCAGAAGTTTTACAGGACATAGCAACTGAACCATAAGACCAAGTAAAAACCTGGTTGATTTAGGACAAAGAGACAATAAATTGATACTTGATAGGAAAAAAAAAAAAACAACTCAAATCATGTAAAGTATATTACACATCTATATGCCATTTCAAATAAAAGAAGACTATAAAATTAATGACATTTAATAATATTTAAGATTCCCCTGATGCTTAGGGCATATGTTGATACCTTTACACTAACTCATGTACACTACCAAGTATCATATAAGATACATGTATAGGTAACTTAAGAGTGACTTAAGCACAGGTTATGTGTTTTCTGTTGGACAGTGTGGTGACAGAAACATCTTTTCTTCCATTTCAAAGTGTGGAATGTAGTCATTTAACACGATTCTCATTTAAAAAAGCTCCATATAGATCTTTAAAATAGTTCTTTGTCAGTGGAGAGTGACTCAGGGGTTGAGACTGTTTACTATTTTTAAGAGGATGGAGGTTTGATTCCCAACACCCATGTCTGGCTGCTCACAATAGCCTATAACTCTAGCTCCAGGGAATATGACACCCTTTTCTTATTTCAACAGGTATTTGTATTTAAAAAGCACATATCCCCACAAATATAAACATAGTTAAAACATGTTTCCATGATCTTCAGCTAGGAAAGGACTTGCTTTTTTTCATTCTCTTTTTGCTTCAACTATGTCTAGGTAGTTTCCCCTCCTGTCTTATTTTCTAAGTGTTCAGAAATGGAATCATGGGACTGAAAATATTTTATATATTATATAAATATTATAATATTTAAATTATATATATAAATTATATATATATAAATATATATATAAATATTATATATTATAGTTATATATAGCTATATAGTATAACTATATTACATATATTATAAATATACATGAAAATATATATTATATATATGAAAATATTATATATAAGTATATAGTATACACACACACACACACACACACATATAATACAAAACTATATAGTAAAAGCTATATAGTATAATTATATAGTAGTACACTGCTATAGTGGTTCACCAAGGAAGACAAGGAGGAATTCTCAAATGTGCAAACCTTGCCAGACCTCAGCAGAATGAACTACTATCCTGGACAGCACCATACTTAACAGTGGAACCCCAAGCTTCTGAGTTCAGTTTTTTTTTTTTTAATCAGAACTCCACAGGTATTCTGATAGTATGTGAAGATCACAAGCAATCAAATATCTCCCACATTAATTCAACATCTGCAGACAATGTAAAATGCCAATACCTAGGCAGCTCTTCACCCAACAATAAACAGAACAATTTTATACATAACTAAAACTAAACTATAGCAATTCTCCTTTTTTTGTATAAGACCAAAAATTAGCCTTATCTCTATAACACAGGACCAAACGAAACCAAATATCTATCAAGCTTTTTACAGTATCTTTGAACAGCAGAAAAACATTATCAATGTCCAGTTATCTGGAATTCACTCACAATTTTCCAGGCTCCTCCAAAGGGCTTGGATCATTTCTCTGGCTCTGCCCTCTGCAACACACACAGTTTGTCCTCTAGGCTCTGGCTGCCTTTACTTCACTGCTGCTACTGTTCTTGGTGGTCTTCCCATGGTACTGGGATCTTTAGAAAGCTGGTGTTTTCTGGTGCAACTGGGCTGCACTTCCACCAATAGCCTCTCCTGGGCACTCTTCATGATGCGAAGCCTCAACTGCTTTACATAACTCCTTCAATCTGCACCTTCACCAATAGCCTCTCCTAGTGTCAAGCCTCATTTGCTCTCCATGACCCATTCATGCCTTCAAAACCAGTACCACCTGGGTGACACAGTACCAAGTTTGGCTACCAGTACTAGATACAACCTTGACCAGATGTGGAAGACAGCTTCCATGTGCTGACCCCGAGGAAACACTTTGCAGATTTTAAAATAGAGTCTGGTTTTCAGGAAAAACAACTGGTAACCTTGTCTGCAGGAAGAGTTCCCTCATGGGTGGAGTTCTCATCACCATCACCAGTATCTGAACTGCTTGTAGTCATGTTTGCAGAAAACAAAACAAAACGAACACAAAACAAAACAAAATGGACTCTGTGAGTTCTGGAGTTTCTTTTTCTTCTTCTGTTTTCATGTTGTATTAGCTGGCCCCACATTGGAAGCCACTTGTAGTAGTAAACTACAATCTTTTACCATCAATTTAGGGAAAGAGAAAGGAAGGACAGAGAGAAATTTCCCTGTTTTTGTAGGCAGCCTTGATAGAGAAAGAGAGAAAGGTAGAAATTTTTACAGTCTTTTTAAGCTGTTCTAAGCTTGGAGAAGACTAGCTGACAGTGAGTCAGACTAGTGTCTCAGCTCACTATCTGCAAAACCCAATCTCTCCAACCAATGTTCTTCTATGCAGGAATCAACATACTAATGATAGACAAACCAACTAATGAACCACCAATCAACACCCGCCCTTGCTCTTGGGGAATCAAATCTTTTATACTCTAATCAAAAGTTCCCGTGAACCCAAGCAGCACACAATTCCAAGAACAAGGTACAGGTTCCAAAACTACTGTACCTAACCAAATCCTAACCACCAGCATCAAGCATTCCAAATCAAACTCATAATCAGCCACCACACCTGGGATGGGAACATAAACCTCATACAAACACCATTTTGTGTATTTAAGGAAACCAAAATAAAAAAGACCTATTCCAATTGCCCCACTACATTTCTCCCTTCGTATTAAGCTATAAATTGTGAGATATTGATTACTTTTCTCTGGTCTTCAGGAGTTTATTAAATGAAAAACTCCTCTGACTCATAAAATGATCTAATCAGCCAGAAACTGAAGGACTATGTGTGCTGAAGAGGGTGGAGCCAGAGAAGTGACCCAAGCCCTTTGGAGGAGCCCAGAAGATCTTAAGTGAATTTCAGTTGATTGGACATTGATAGTGTTTTTCTGCTGCCCAGAGACATTGTTAAAAGCTTGAGAGATATTTTATTGTTAATCGTCTACATGTGCTATCAGTAGAACACCGAGGAGTTCTGTATCAATAAAAACACCTGAGCAGTCAAGTTTGGCACCTGCCATGATGGTAGTTCCTTCTGCTGAGGTCTGGAGGGTTTGTTTCAATGAATATGCCTCCTTGTCATCCTTGCTGAGATGCCACAGCAGCATAAACTACTACATAATTATATTGTCCTCTTTTACATTTCTAAGAATAGGGACCATTCCTGTAATTTTGGCTCCACTGAAATCAATCCAAACAGGTAACAAAAATTTTATTTAAAAAATACATTCTTTCTTACTGATATATATTCTCTAACCTTCATCTTTCCTGATAATAATCATGAGACTCCACTTTAGAGGAACAGATTTCACAAAAGAGAAGTGAAGGGTGGGGGGGGGAGATGAGTTGCTAACTTATAGCTACAACTTATTTTAATGGGATAAGGTGGTCCTTAAAGTTAATGAATCCTTTCTACAGTTGTCTTATTCTGGAAGATATTAGGGATCATTTCTGTATTTGGAAAAAAAAACCTATTTAAAAAAGTGGCCATACCAGTGTGTCTGAGAATGAGAGAAAACACGTCTATAATGCCATTAACTGTTTATATGAAGGAACACCAGAGTAATTATGAGTGATTGTCCAAAGAGTTTCACTCACATGCATTGATCGATCTTTTCCCAGAGAGATGTTTACATTTTAGATCCAAGGTTGCTTTGTGGCTCATTGTTTGTTTGTTTGTTTATTTATTTATTTAATTTTCTAGCACAAATTCAATGATCCTGGAACTGAGTGACAGGATAATAAATTTTCCAAATAAGATAATAATGTAGACTTGCTAGGGGTGCCTTGCGGCTATAGAACAAGGCTTGGGCACTGGAAAAACACATTTATAAAATCAGTTTCACTATCTGCATGATGATATACAATAAAATCCAAAAAGTAGTACAAATAAAATTTGACATGGAAATCTAAAGAATATGTTTTTGTTTCTTTTTTTTCATTTTGTTTCCAGAATCAGATTTTGTGCTTTGATATTTAGCATTGCCCTAAATAGATGAAAATCTATTGTTTTCAGTAGATGGTATTTTTCCTTTAAAAATTCATGTTGGCCAATGTCCATGAAAAAGGAAAGAGTTATCATTCAGAAAAAAAAAAAAAAGAATAAGTGTTCTGGCTATTCGAATGGTGAAGGGCAGTTATCAAACAAATGCAGATTTCTTCAGACAAGACTTAACTCCTTTTTTTGCCTTACTGAAATTTGAAAACTGGACCTTGAACAGGGTAGTCAAGTATGCCTTTTATCTATAGCACCAACCTTAACGACACAGACTTTTCCATCATAGCATGATGGTTTCCAAAGCCTGCAACATTTTATTAGTAATTTTTATTATTAATCTTCTTAAAGATAAAATAAATTAAATAATTTGTTCATTATATTATATACATAATTGATATGTATCTATATATGACTATATATATATATATATATATATATAAAATCAAAATTATATTAACTTACTCAGGGTAATATAGAGCACATCTGTTAAAACATTTAAATAATTTCAAGGCTCTTATAATATCTTATACAATTCAAGTAATTATTATTGAGAGAAAAGAATCTTCTAATCAACAGACCCACTGTGGTAAAAAAATCTCTTCGTATGGACACTTCAGCTTTATTCTTTATCACCCTTTGTCTATTTTAAGGATGAGAAGTTTGTTTTCCAATAAAAACTAGAATTATTAATGGTCAGTGATTTATAATTTAAGTCAGCTCATTTAATTTTGCTTAAGTAATTATTGGACTACGTCATATCTCTTTACCTTACTACTAAACATTTCTGATTAAAAATCAAGCTAGACCTTGGATTATGTAAAATAATCTTTTACTTGAGAATATTGCTTATTTGTATAATCATTCCTTTTATGTCTTAGAATTTTTTTCTTCTAATTCATGTCATGTCAAGATGGAAATAATTTCTGTTTGGAAATCTTAGTTTTATAGAACAGTCAGGAATATCAGTGAAGAGATTCCAACTTGATATTTTAATTTAGGCATGACAGCAACCTGAGACTAACTATTAAATTCATGCTCGGCCGACCTGATGAAAAAGCAACTGTTGTAATTAAAATTGGAAAGTTTCCCTGAAAGAGATCCAACTTCAGTAACTACTTAAAGGGACTTCACGTTTCAAACAGTGACATGAGTATTGATTGCACACTATTCCTATCAAGTCAAAAAATATATAATGACAGGTCAATTTCCTCTAGATTGAAAGGGACGCTGTAGAATTATCCTATTTTAGTAAGAGTTCTCGTACCAACCAAAACAAAACTTGTGGGACTTTTTTTTTTTTTAAATAAAAGTTGCTATCCTCACAGGTAGCTCTTTCCTTGGCTTGAGCTTAGTATAGATAGTGAGGTTTTGCTTTTCTCTTTTCTGAATTTGGTGCTGGTTCATTACTGTTTAATAATACTTATTTACTACAAAAGTCTTAAAATTGTGCTCATTTTCTAGTTGAGTCATTAACTATCTACAGATGTTTCCTGGGTAGCTCATTGTGGACACAGAAAACTAAACAATATAAATTCATCATTTAGAAAATGCAATATAGCAACCAGGGTAATAGCTCGGAGAGTAAAGTGCTTTCAACACAAGCTTGAAGACCTAAGCTCAGATCCCCAGCACAGATTATATAAAGACTGGGCCCGTATCAAGTCTCAAGTGCCTGTAATCCTAGTGCTGGGTAGGTAAAGACAAGAATATCCCTGGGGCACACTATAGGCATAGTCTATCAGACTGGCAAGCTCTGTGCCTTATAGTTTCTGTTGCTGGGGAGGAAAACTCTCTGCCAACTGAACGATATACCCAGTGCCCAGTTCCTTCTACTCAGTGGTGTTGTTTTTAAGCTGATGTCTTAGGTGAATTACTGTCTATCTTTACTACTAATCCAACTACTCATGTTCTCCCAGATAATGTATGAAAGGAAGAGAGTCTCATGGTTTTGGCGGGCATCATCTGTTTTCATAAGCTATCCGTTGCTCTACATGAAATTGTGCAGGATTTATGTTGTGAAACCAAACTGTATGAATAGGCCTTGCAGCAAGAAAGGCAAGCCAGTACCTGTAGAATGTTCTTGTTCTACTGAGAATTGCTAGATCACCTCTATGAAGTGAAAAACTGTGTGATAAGACTCTCTTGACCACGGGCATCTGGCAATACTCTCAGGAAGAGCTGCATGTTGGAGGCTCAGTGTTTGTCTCCTTTGTTAATTCGTCAATGTGGGAAGAAACTGTATCTTAATTATTTGATGAGAGGGATTCTATGTAGTTAAGCTTATGTGTAGCCTTCAACAGTCATACCATGTGTACTATGTTAATGAACTTACCGTACAGCTAACTAGAAGTGAAGGCTAAAGACTTAACCAACCTGTTAAACTGTTGACTGACAACTGCACACAGTATACCTTATCTCAGTTGATTATTGCTTCACTTGGTCCAAACCTTTACCCATAGGGAGAACTTCCACATCCTGTCTCTCACATTGTAGCAGAAGAGCATTTAGAGTCACTCACATATTAAGATGATTGATTTTCCATGACCTCCTTTCCATTGAAAATAAGGAATATTTCTCTTAGTCATCCAGTCCCAGTGAAAGGATGAGTTTTTGTGTAATAGCAGTATGTAGAATAGAGTCTGAAGATCTGGTCCTTGGCTTCATTGCAGATGAGCTATTTCCATCAGTGGCCTGTGAAGGGGATGAGCATGATTGGAAGAAAGCATACTTATGTTCATTTTGGTAAGGAATGGTAATGGTTGGACTATAATTAAATTTTTCGAGACAGGGTTTCTCTGTTGTAACTCTGACTGTCCTAGAACTAACTCTGTAGACCAGGCTGGCCTCGAACTCACAGAGATCCATCTGCCTCTGCTTCCCTGGTGCTGGGATTAAAGGGATGTGCCACCTCTGCCTTTTAAAAATAATTTTTATAAAATTATATTTTTAAAAATAATTTTTATGCGTTTTATAATTTTTTATAGTTTTTAAAGACATATCCTCACTACTTAACTAAGAGTGGCATTATCCACAGATCATTTCTACTTACTCGAATGTAATGTCTGCATGCATCTAACTATCACTGTAAATGGTAGGTCATTGGAAATTTTGGCTCTGGCCTTCTAATTCAATACTAAGTACCTGCCTTCATACCAAGTGGTTATAATAAAGTATGGCAAGATATCTGAGAAGTGTTCAGACCTCTGTAGGCATAAATGTCCAGATCGCTCATGTAAGTGCAGAGGATTTTATTGACTGGTAACATAGAGTAAAAACACATGCATTGCCTGTGACATGCATTTCAGACCAAGCTCAGCCTAGAGCTTTGACTTCAGCAGATCGTGAGCCCCATGAGAGTGATTTTATTTCACACAGCCTCTCTGAACCTTCTCTGTCCCAAGTTGAGGTTCCCCTGATACAAGAGCTGAACTGCTCAAGGCAAGGCTGCCAATACAGGCTTTTGGCTGAGTAAGAGAAGGAAATCTCATTAGGCAGGCTATTGACAGCACATAATGAGATACCCATTTTGTGAGCCAACTCTGCTATTGGTCTGCAGCTACACATACTTCTGTCACATTTCCATACCACACAACTCAGATTTTTCACATTTGGGTGCCT
Source organism: Cricetomys ansorgei (assembly GCA_026225945.1). Taxonomy (NCBI): domain Eukaryota; kingdom Metazoa; phylum Chordata; class Mammalia; order Rodentia; family Nesomyidae; genus Cricetomys; species Cricetomys ansorgei. The sequence continues at coordinate 3,372,918 of JAMJFZ010003970.1, forward strand.
ATTTGGTATTGTGACTATTTGTGGCTTGATTAATGATGAGTGAAGAATTGAAAACAAAGAAGTAAAGAATAGAAACAATAAGACACATGGGTAAATAATATTGCATGAAACTCAGTGCCCATCTGATCAATATTTAGGACAGTGAGGATGTGCAATATAAAACTGTCAATTGTAAAACCAATTCAGCATCTCAATTTGTGTTTCATACATCAGTCTAGACACTTATTGTCGGTTTTCATGCTTGCCAGCAAAATGATGTAGAAAATCAACAGTTAAGTTCCCACTTAGGACAAAGGAAGGAAATGAAATTCATGGCATTGAGAAATAGTAAAAAAGATATGGTGGCTGAATCAAATATTTGAGCACACATAGTTCGTGTTAACACATTAGCTATAATAAAACACTCAAAGAAATGTGTTACCTCATAAGCAAAAGGGTAATAGCTTTCGTTATATCTCTAAAGAGCTCGAATAGAGTTAGAGTAGTAACAACTGTGATTCAACAGCAAGTACATCAATATGATTATACGTCATGTCCAATGGGATTTAAACATGAAATATAAGGCAGTATACTATTTTGAAAGAATATTATATACTCAGCAGATGAAGAAATTTGCAAGTTTACGATAAAAATTCTAAGAAATGCATAAGCAACAATTTAAATTTAAACTCCAGGACACATGGCGTCACACATAACTTAGAAGATCACTATTTGTGTATTCGAGTCAATTCATACCAACTGTGAAACGTTAGGCACGGGATTTGACTCTTTTTTGCCTTCTTTTTTTTTTTCATAAATACATTAGGAAGACTTTGAGTCCTATGCTTTAACATCCCTGTCTGTATTTTATCATCTCAAAAGTTAACAAACGCATGCAGCTTATTATCTACTACTATCTACTACTACTACTGACATAACGATTACCATGCACACTGGTTTGGACAGACTTTCTGGGAGGGAGGTGGGGTCTCTTGGTATATTGAGACTATTAATTTTGTAAAATTTCTACTGCTTTTCTTTTTTTATTCTTTTCTCATACCATACATCATGAGTGCAGTTTTCCTTCCCTTCACTCCTTCTAGCTCCCCTACCACTTCCCCTGTCTCCCAGTTCTACTCTTCCTCTGCTTTCCTTCACAAAAGAGCAGGCATCCAGGATGCATCAGTTAGACAGGGAATAGCAGGATACAGTAAGATTAGACACAAGCTCTCATATCAAGTCTGACAAGGCAACCCAGTATGAAGAAATGACTTCCAAGAGTGTGTAAAAGAGTTAGAGACATATCCACTCTGCTGTTAGGAGTTCTAAAATCAAACAAACAAACAAACAAAGACAACACCACCACCAACAAAAAACATCAGACTAACAACCATAACATAGGAGAAGGACCTAGGGCAGACTGGTGCACTATGATCATCTCATATTCCATTTAAGTCATGTCATTTGGAAGAAAGAAAAATAGAATAATTAGAGGAGCAGTACAGCTATTAACATATTTGCTCTCTGCTTATCTGTTAAGGTCTCTAATAGTTGGGCTTAGGACCTGAATTGGAAATAATGTGTTTTCCTACGTGTTTAATTCATTAAAAAATTTTAAACTCAGTGTACTGTTGAGACCAATTTTAACACAGAACTGAGTAAGTAATATTGAACAAGTATGTGCAATATTTTTCTCAAAAAAACCTCTCAAACATGTGCCTAAACAACTCAATAACCAACATTGTTAACTGTCCTTTATGACATAGGAATGTGAAATTCAGTTGATAATTGACCCTGGTACTTTTACAAATGCAATGCACTATTGCATCAAGATGAATGTCCTTAAGACTGCGTATGTTTATGTATTTTGAGTTCTAGTGATATAGATTTCTGGCTGGGTGAAAGAGAGAAAAAAGCTGATTCCAAGGAGCTGAAATGTATCTCTGTGCACAGCAGTGGCACTAGGTTTGGTTCTCAGAACCAATTAGGTAATCAGGGGATGATGTGTGGAGAGTGTCTCCAAGATTTGTGTGTTGGATATGTAGGTTGTCATAATAACATGAGAATTTGGACGTCTGGACATTTGGAATTTGGAATACTAGGGTAGGTCTAAAATATCTGGATCCTTGGCTTTTTTAAGTAAATGGATTCTTTGAGTATCCCACAATAATGCTTATGTATGATAAATAGCAAGAGCTAAATAAATTGTTAATAAGTGATTCTACTCAATTCAAGCAAAGAAATCTTTATAAAAGCTTCCTTCCTTCCTTCCTTCCTTCCTTCCTTCCTTCCTTCCTTCCTTCCTTCCTTCCTTTCTTTCTTTCTTTCTTTCTTTCTTTCTTTCTTTCTTTTCTTCCTTTCTTTCTCTTTCTCTCTCTCTCTTTCTCTCTATGTCTGTCTCCCTCCCTTCCTCCCTCCCTTCCTCCCTCCCTCCCTCCCTTCCTTCCTTCCTTCCTCCCTCCTTCCCTCCCTTCCTTCCCTCCTTCCTTCTTTCCTTCCTTCCTTCCTTTGTATTAATTTGTCTTTTGTGTTAGTGCTGCTAGAGATTGAACACAGGCTAGGCAACTGTCCTAGTACTGACATACATCCACCTCTGAAGGGTCTTTATTTAAAGCCACCTTGTCTTTAATTTCTAACAATAAATATTAAGGAAAACAGCAGTTTGATTGCTTTCCTCATGTCTTTCTGTACTGCTTATGCTACATAAATAGAATGTACATAGTTTTATGTTCCTTCAAGAAACATTGGTTTCTTTATGGTTCTCTTTCCTACTAAAGAAGCAGAATCACGCCCTTTGTCAGCAATGGGTCAAGGGAGTTCTACTCAATAAGATATGTGGTATGACAGTAATGCCTATGAAGATGATTTTCTCCTGCAACAGCTATCATAGCATCAAGATTCTAATCCATATACCTGTTTGTCTGTTTCCATACAAAGTTATTTGGACTTAATAGCATGACTCATCTGACTATAAAAATAACATTCAACGCAGCAACAGGCTGCAGTAAGATAACTACTTCATTAATAGTATAGTGACTTTTCCTCCATCAGTACATATTTGTTTCAAAATAAATCCTTTCCAGTCCATTGCTTGATTATATAACTAAAATTGTTTCCCTTAAGGCAAATAATCACTCGGGTTTTCAGGTTTTAAACTGTCAAAGTTAGAAAGTGCAGTATTCACTTTACTTAGATTTATAAATTATATTTCCTTTTTTGAGATGGTTTCGAGATGATGATGAATGTTTATATAATTTACACTGTTCCCATATCATTCAGTATGCAAGTAAAACCAGTTTGACCTACTCTGACTGAGAAATTTAGTTTCACGGCATGAAGCTTTATAATGAAATATAGATATGGGTCTAAAAGCTAATACATATTGTGCGTTTTCTGTTTCTTAAACATTATTTTTATCCTTAGCACTCTCAGGAGCCCTAATATATAGTTGAGGTTATTTTGCTTCCTTTACAGAAGCATGTAAATTTGTGGCTCAGAGTTATTGGTGTTGGCCAAGACACAAAATATGCCACAGTGACAGAGTGAGAAACAGAGCAGGCACTAGACTGTGTCATTGTGAAGTGAACTCTACTGTAGAAAGGGGGACTTGGTAAATGCAAAGCAATTTGAAAAATCACTTATAAAAGTGCTTATCTGTGTAGCAAAGAGCTCTGTCCTGGGGTATTCAACAACACTTCATCACATTTTCAAACTAAGGCTGAGTGCTAAGGGGATTATGGGATATTCATATGCATATGTTGTTGGAACTGAGAAGTTTGACATTTTTTTTTTTCAACTCAACTGTGTCTTTCAAAGTCAAATGAGCATAGAAATGCATGGGATTCTATTTACGGAGTCTCAACTCACTCTTACAAAGAGCTGAAGTCTTGGAAATTCAGAGAAGCAAACTCATAGATTTTAAGAGCAGTAGGAAAGGCTTGTGACAGGAAATGAAACGTTCACAAATTAAAATGCTGCAGTCAAGATGGGAAAACACCTTTAGCCCAAGACACATGCTTATTGAAATCAATAAAGTGGCCAAGGAAATCACTCACATTAATATACGCCAGAGAAGCTACAAGGAGTGCTGGATTTTAGCAGATCTGAAAAGCAGAGAAGAGATTCCTGGTGTGAAAAAGGAGGAGACGAAATGAAAGAGTTGATACAGCCACTTTGTAGTATTTGATTGACATTTGGGGGAGAACCCATGAAAACTGGCATGAGGAGATAGGAGGAGAATGAATTGAAAGTGTACTTTATTTTCCTATAATTTAATTTTTAGTTTTGTTACTTTCTTACTTAAACACAGTGTGCAGTCATCACATTCCCCTCACCCATTGTCTTTTATTATTCCTCTCCAAGTCCCATGGACAACCTTCTATTCTTCAGCTAACTAGCTGTTAGACTTCGGTTTCATGTCTGTGTGTGTGTGTGTGTGTGTGTGTGTGTGTAAATCACGTATTCAATGAGAGATCAGCTAGCGTTGCTTCCTATCAGTTTTTAATATTTACTGGGTTATTTGGAAAACACCCTAGGAGAGGAGAAGGAACACAAAAGAAGCCCCAGTATTCTGTTTATCTGGTGCAGTGGATTGAACACAGGCAGGACTCTACTGAGCTCAATGTCAAAGACTTTACAGTCTTAAAGGTGTTGTTGTATACTATTCATATCAATAGACATTAACACCTTATTTAAAAGTCTCATTTAAATACTGTAAAGGAAACTCAGACATATAGGTTTAATATGCATAAAGCCATATTTATCTTATACATGACATAACTGATTTAGAAGGGCACTGTTCACCCACAGAAGACAGGAAAAAAATACTACTTTAGAGCTGATTCTTGAAGGTAAAGTCCACTATCTAAGGTTTTATGCAGAAAAGTGACCAAATTGTAACATTTGTGTAAATGGCTTTTTGGTCACATGTTCTAAGTTTTACCCTTTCTCCATTGTTGGTGAAAGATAATGCATCAGAGAGGTAAAAAGCTGATAGGGAAATCAAACCTCTTCTCTGACATCAAGCTCCCTTTTGGTGTTTCTCTAAGAATGAATAATAAAGGATATGTTGTATTTCCAAATTTTCTGGTGCACGACAATGATGATTTCCATAGTGGCTGTACAAGTTTGTACTCCCACCAGTAAGTAAGGAGTGTTTCCCTGGTTCCACATCCTCACCAGCATGAGCTGCCACTTGTATTATTGATCTTAGGCTTTCTGAGAGGTATTAAGAAGGAATCTCAAAGTAGTTTTAGTTTCAGTTTTCCTGGTGTCTAAGGATATGGAGCATTTCCTAAAGTGTTTCTCAACGGTTTAAGACACTTCTGTTGAGAATTCTGTTTTGAACTCTATCATATTTTCAATTAGAATATTGTTTTGATACCCAGTTTTTTGAGTTCTTTATATATTTTGGATATTATTCCTCTATAAGAGATGAAGTTGGAAAAATATTTTCCCATTCTGTAGGCTGCTGCTTTGTCTGATCGACAGTATCATTTGCCTTACAGAAGATTTTCAGCTTCATGAGGCTGCTACCCTTTGTTTTCCTGCCTATATAGCCCCCGCTCTCTTCACCTGAGTTCATTTGTTCATCATCTTGGATGTGCCAGCATTGTGACTGTATTTCCAGTTCAGATTCTCTCTGCCTGTGGTGAGCTGAAAGGGGGTTGGAATGGGGTGGGGGTGGGGGTTAGGATGGGTGTGGGTGGGGTGGGTGTTTGGAAGTGGTCCCTATTGTATTCCACCATTTTTTTCTTTTTCTACTCACAGACAGTTGGTTTTCCAGTCTGTCGTCTTTCCAACTACTTATAATTCTCAAAGCTTTCCTCACTGGACATGGCAACAGGATAGCTTCTCTGTGTCCATGAAGTGAGGGGTCAGAGGCAACTATCTTAGAATCCGCTGAATAACAAGGATACGCAGTTTTCGTTACTATAATTCTGTAGTAAAACTTTAAATCAAGGATGGTGATACCTCCAGCAGTTCTGTTATCGTTCATGATTGTTTTAGCTATCCCGTGGTCATATATACATATAAAGAACTGAGCTGGGATTTCAGTGTTGATTGCATTGAGATGACCATTTTTACTATGTTAATCCTACCGATCCATGAACATGGGAGATCTTTCAATCTTCTGAGGTCTCCAATTTTTTTCAAAACTTGAAGTTTTTATTGTATAAATCTTTCACTTGCTTAGTTAGATTTACCCCCAGATATTTTAGAATTATTGAGGTTATTGTGAAGGGTGTTGTTTCCCTGATTTCTTTCTCAGTCCAATTGTTATTTGTGTATAGGAGGGCTGTTGATTTTTTGATTTAATCTCATATCCCATCACTTTGCTGAAAATGTTTATTATCTGTAGGAGTTCCTTGGGAATTTTTGGGGTCTCCTATTTATACCATCATATCATTCACAAATAATGATACTTTGACTTATTCCTTTCCAATTTGTATTCACTTGATCTACCTCAGTTCCCTCATTGTTCTAGCTAAAATTTCAAGTACCATATCGAATAGATATAGAAAGAGTGGACATCCTTGTCTTGTTCCTGATTTTGTTGTTGTTGTCTTGCTTTCGAGATAGGGTTTTTCGGTTGTAACTCTGACTATCCTGGAACTCACTTTGTAGACCAGTCTGGCTTCAAATTCTGAGTTCTGCTTGCCTCTGCCTTTGTTCCTGATTCTATTGGAATTGCTTTGTGTCTCTCTCCATTTAATTAACTGATATTGGCTATAGGCTTGCTCTAAATTGACTTTATTATGTTTGGATATTTCCCTTATATCCCTGGGACTTTTATTATGAAGGGGTTTTGGACTTTGCCAAAGATCTTTTCTGCATCTAATGAGATGATCATGTGGGTTTTTTATTTCATTTGTTTAGGTGGTGGATTACATTTATTGATTCTGGAAAATTTATCCATCCATGCATCCCTGGGATGAAGCCTACTCGACCATGGTGAGTTCTTGGATTCGGTTTGCGAGTATTTGATTGAGTATTTTTGCATCTGTGTTCATAAGGGAAATTGGTCTTCAATATTCTTTCTTTCTTTTATGAGATTTTATGTTGTTTGGGTATTGTTGCAACTTTGGCCTCATACAATGAATTGGGAAGTGTTCCTTCTGTTTCTTTTTTTAGAATAATTTGAAGAGTTTTGGTGCTAGCTCTTCTTTGAAAATCTGGTAGAATTTGGAGATAAAATCATTTGGCCCTGGGATTTTTTGGTTCGGAGACTTTTAACGACTGCTTCTATTTCACTAGGGTTTATAAGTTCATTTAAGTTGTTTATCTGATTTTAATTTATCTTTGTAAAGTGGAACTTATGGAGAAAATTATCTGCTTCTTTTTAGATTTTTCAATTTGATGACGCATATGTTTTTAAAGAATGTATTTATGATTCTTTGGTTTTCCTAGGTGCCTGTTATGTACCCAGTTTTGTTTCTGATTCTGTTAATTTGGATATTTTCTCTGTGTCTTTTAGTTAGTTTGGATAAGAGGTTGTCTATCTTGTTGATTTTCTGACATAACCAATGTTTATTTCATTGGTTCTTTGTATTGGTCTTTTTGTTTCTATTTGACTGATTCCTGCCCTGAGATTGAGTATTTCTTGCCATCTACTCCACTTGAATGTACTTAGTTCTGTTTGTTCTGGAGCTTTCAGGTTTGCTGCTAAGTTGCTAGTGTGAGATCTTTTCAATTTTTTTTTTTTTTTTAACGTAGGCACTTAGTACTATGAATTTTCCTCTTAGCACTGCTTTTACTGTGTCCCATAAGTTTGGACATGCTGTGTATTCATTTACATTTAATTCTAGAAAGTCTTTAATTTCTCTATTTTTGCTTTGACACATACTTTATTCAGCAGAGTGTTTCTCAGTTTCCAGGAGTTTGTATACTTTCTATCGTTCCCATTGTCATTGAAATCCGGCTTTAATGCATACTGATCTGATAGATTGCAGGGAGTTACTTCCATTTTCTAGGATCTTTTGAGACTTGTTTTGTGTCGGAGAATGTGGTCAGTTTCAGAGAAAGATGCATGAAGTGTTGAGAAGAAAGTATTTTCATTTGTGTTTGGGTTAAATGTTTTGTAAATATCTGTTAAACCCATTTGTTTTATTATGTCTGTTAGCTTATTTTTTGTCTGACCTGTTGTAGTCCTGCATGATGGAACCTTCTCCAGCCACATGGCCCGCCACTGCCATTGGCCTCTCGACTGTAGTTCTGGTGGCCCACTCCAGGCCAAGAGGCTCAGTGAGGCATGGCCACCGCATGGCTAGGGGTCTCGGGACCTTGGGTTTCCGACCTTGGCGGACCTCTGTGAGTCCGCTAGTGGATAAATGACTACTTGATACATGTTTCGGTGGGCTTCTCCTTTATTGGGACTTTGAGGGTGCCTTTTATGTGGCATGGTTGGGGGCATGGTCTGGCCACAAAATGGGATTAATTGGTTGAGACAGGAGTTTTAGGCGCCGCCTCAGATGAACACATTTGAGCATGTGTCCCAGCCTGCAGAGGCAGACAAAGCATCTTTGCTTCAGTGAAGTAGACAGTATTAATATCTAATAATTTAGCTGGGTTTAAGCCAGGACTAAGGTGTGGAGCAATGAATGCCTGCCATCCTCACCCTCTAGGGGTGACCTGGGGTTCAAGTCAGCTTCAACACACTATAGTCCTTGGACAGTCCCACAACCTGTCCATTGGTGAGAGTGGAGTGTGGTCTCCCACTATCAGTGTGTGATGCTCAATATGTGAATTAAGCTGTAGTAGTGTTTCTTTGACAAACCTCAGTGCCCTTGTGTTTGGGGCATAGATGTTAATAACTGAAATGTCATCTTGGTATATTTTTCCTTTGATGAGTATACAGTGTCCTTCCCCATCTCCTTTGATTAGTTCGATTTAAAGTCTATTTTATAAGATATCAAAATGCCCATGCCAGATTGGTTCTCATGTCTGTTTCCTTGGAATATCAGTTTCCAATCTTTTACCCTTGGGTAAGATCATTTAAGAGTCTGTCTCAAGTACTGACTACAAGGGTAGTCGTGGTTCCTGATATTTAGATCTTCAAAAGGACTTCATGGATGCCGTTGTCATTCTGATTCTCCAAGCTGAGCCTGCATAAGTCACTGTCTAACACATTCACTGTCCTCCAGTGATCTTAACTGCCATAGCACCTGCGCTTGCTGTCTGATGTTTGGAAAAAAAGAATCAATTTCTACTTCTAAGTCACTTGCCAGAGAAAGTGGTATGTTATTAAACCTTTAATTAAACAGTCTTGCCTACTTCTGAACGGGAAGGGTAAATTGGATCTAGCTCATCCAGTTCTGAAGAGACGTGGGAGCAGGCATTAGGCTAGACTTTCTATGAACAGTGTTGATTTATTAATTTGTGGGTTTTTTTTGTGGGAGTAAGAGACCACTTTTAGTGTTCCTGGATCTTGAACCAGTATTTCAATGCAGGCTATAATTTTCTGCAGATGCTTTTGAAACACAGATTAGGCATAACTATGAGAAGACATTGCAAAGATTTTATGCTGGTTCAATTCTATGTTTTTAGCCTTTCCCTTGGAGCAAAGATTTCTGAAGCAGCAAAGCAGAATATTTCTCAGTATTTACTGGGAAATTGGGTTCTTGGTAATGTTCTGCTTTTGACATTTGCCCTGTTACCCTTCAGAGTTTTGTGTACTATCTCTTTATTTTTAAAATCTCAAGTATTTCAGAGCTTTGGTATAGTCTGCCTTACTTAAGGCTTTACCAGCTCAGGTGGCCTCACCCACAAAGAGATAGACCCTCCCAAATCAATCACTAATTAAGAAACTTCCCTACAGGACTGCCTACAGCTCACTTTTATGAAGGCATTTTCTTCTTTGACACTCCCTTTTCTTCAGTGACTCCAGCTTATGTCAAGTTGACATAAAATTATGCAGCACAGTCCTCACTGATAACTGTACACTCTCTGAGTCTGTTCCGGCTTACCACAGCCCAGGACCATGAGAAGTGGACACAGGGGAAACTCTATCAGTATTGTCTGTAATTCCATTACCTCTAGTATCAGCAGTGTTAACATGATATAAAGATGAAAAACAGGAAGAGGAAACATTCACTTCTCTAGTTAATTTTACATCATCACATTACCAAGCTGTGGAAACAAGGAGTGCTTAAAAAAATAAAATAAATTCATCAACAACATTTTCTCTCTGTATTCGATAGAGGAGATGACAGTAAAATATTTCAGTTTTATAACCTTTTTGTAAGAGTCAACTAGGAATTTAAGGATTACTAAACAATTGGAAATATTAGAGAAGACATATTTTCTGTGGTCCACACATGGTCATGTGGATGTACATTTTTCCTGAAAGGTCAAATCCTTGTCAAGGACTTTAGATTGAACATTCTGTGAGTTAGCATCTGAAAATGTGACATTTGCATTGCATTATTAAACATGGAATCTATTCCTGAAAACAAAGCTATTATCCTGCCAGATTTTCGAAGCTCAGCTACTTGGAGATGATATGAAGACATGACTTCTAAATAAGGTGACTTAAGATAATTTCTATAAAAAATGTATATGTGTTCAAAAAAATAGCCATTTAGGAGGCCAGTAGAGCTGATCAAATATACTTCCTCCTTTCAAAGCTTCAGATTTAGGTATTAAAGCAATTATCTCCCAATTACAACAAGTGTTCTGAGTTTTCCATTCCCTACCTGGGGCACCGATGACTCAGCTTCAGAGAGGAAGCAGCATAGTCAGAAAACATCCATGTTCAGGAGGTTCTGGGTGAAGTCAAAGATCTGATGGGAGAACAGACTTTCTTAGAGGCTGTTTCAGTGAACAGCTCAGTTTATTGAAGCAAGGAAATTTACATATATAGGGTATAGACATATATAGGGTAAAGACATATATTGAGTATGCCCCACTCTCAGCATCCCTTAGTTCCCTATAGATCTTTGTGTAAGGTTGAGGCTTCAGAGTGTGTTTTTTTTCTATTTTTTTATTATATGTGTATGTGTATATACATATACATATGTATGTGTATATATATGTGTGTGTATACACACACACACACACACACACACACACACACACACACACACACACACATATATATATATATATATATATATCCATCCATCCTCTATGTATAACAGTGTAAGGGTGTTAGATCCCTTGTAACAGGAGTTAGAGGCAGTTATGAGCTGTCATGTAAGTGCTAGGAATTGAACCCTTGTCCTCTGTAAAAGCAGCTAGTGTTCTTAACCACTGACCCATCTCTCCAGCCCCCAGGGTGTATTTCTAGTGAGCTTTACAAGTAGAAATCTGTGAGAGAAAAAAAAACACTTTTTCTGAGTAAAATGATGTGTTTATATAGTACTCTATTTTCATGAAGCAAGATACATGTATGTGGTAGAAATAAAACATGAGTTCTTAATTACCAGAATATATATGCCTTATACAGCTTTAGAGATAGGGAAAGAGTTACGTTTCAAACCAAGTACATTAGGAAAAACTAGAATTAGCACATGATTGGAAAAGTAATTATAATAAAGAATAGTTGATGAAAATCATAAGCAAATGTGAATCACAAACTTTGTAGTAAGATTCAAAGGAAATGATACAGACAGAGAGAATCAAGACAGAAAGACAGGATGGATGACATAAGATAAATGGATACATTTTAGATGGATCAATTATAGATAGAAGGTAGATATAAATACACGATATATGATTGGTAGGTTAAAGATGAAAGACAGGTGAATTATGGATGATCTTTAGAAGAAAGACACCAGTAGATGATAAATTATATATTATAGATAAAAGATAGGTGGATAGATAGTAGATAGATAAAATATTGTGCTTAATTTTCTCAGAGTTTTAACAGTTGAGTAAAAGCTTTATTAAAACACAGAAGATTGTGACACATCAAGGCAAGAAGTCTTGAGAACACACCCAGACCCTGAGTTAAGTCCCGGGGCCACAGGAAATGTATTTACATTTCATCAACACCGTTGTCTGCAAGGTGAGGTGACTGTGTTTCTGACATGTCAGTTAATACTTTTCTTGAATCATGTTTGAATTGGGAGGTGTGATATTTAGAGCAGCCTGGACAAAGCCCTTAGTTCAATCTCTAGCAGTTCAATAGAAAAATAGTCTCCAGTATCTTTTAATTTGTGATAAATTTTGTGATTCATGACTGTATGTTGAGGTGAAAGACTATGGGAAGTTAGTGTGAGGATAAAAAATTGATTTAAAATTATATGCTATGTGGATACTGATTCTAACTTGTGAGTGCATTTTTCTGGTTCTTGTTTCAATCTTCTGCATTTTTAGTGAGACCTGTAGCTAGGAACCTTTTGATTAATGGCTTCCTCTTGGGTAAAACTAATTGTATGGAAGTATAATCACATGATAAAGGGATGAATTTTACTTATTTTACTTGAGAATGAAAAAGCACAAAGCATAACTTTTTTTTTTCTTTTTACTTCTGATATTAGGAGTCATCTCCAAATTATTTAAATTGCAAATCAAAGAAGATAAGACACACAGGTCATATACTGTAGGCAAACAAGGTCTAATGGCACATCCAGGATCATGATGGAATTTCAAATATTTAATAAAAATCCATTTCATTAAATTGTAAATGCCGCATGTTTGAAATGATTTGAACATGACTGAGAACCCCTGTTTACATTGAATACCATACAGAGCCCTTTTGGAGACCACAAGTTGGCTGGGAAATTGTTTGTTCTTAATACTGTTATTACTCTACCCTACCTACTTCTAATATGACAAAGTAAAATGAATTTCCTACACTCAGATACACAATCATCTATATTAGTTTTTCTAGTGTATGCAAATGTCCAATAATACAATATTTCCCTACATGAAACCTTACAGTACAATCTTCATCCCATTAAGATTGATCATTACGTATGCTTTTTATATTTATTTCACTTTACCCTTACACGACACATATATAATTTTTCTCCTTCGTTTTTTAGTTATATGAATTATGAAAACTTTAGTGAGTTAAGTAAGCAGGCAATTCTTTTTGCATTTTATATTCATATATCAGAAAGAGCTTTCTAAATCTAAGTTTGCCATATATTAGCCCAGCCAAACCTCCCATTCATTTTGTTTACATTTGGTTAGTTTGTATTATGCATATAAACCTGTATTCCCATTTCATTGTGCTTTAATTTAAATTTTAATTGTCTTATTATGGTGAAAGGCTATAATTATTTAAGTATTCATAATTTACTTGCTTAAAGCATATCTCCTCTTCTAGAACAATTTGCATAATTAAAACTCATACAATTAGTACTTAGGAATTAATAAATTACTAAGGGAATGAATAATTTCTTCCAATGAGAAGGTAATTATGTAAGAATACTTTAGCTCCAATTATACCTGTGATTTGTTTAAGTTCTTTATGTATCTGTGGGTTGGAGAGTCCAATTGCATATGTAGCACTGAAGAGAACAGGTGATGGAGAAAGCCAAACTATTAGTTCATGATACCGTCAGTTTGCAAATACATACATGTACAATCTATACTGTACACATACAAAAACACATGCATATTTTACATACATATACATACATACATGCACACAAATACACACACACATAATCATACATGCATACACATACCCACAGATATACACAAGTACAACTAACACACATATATATATATAATTACACACACACGCAAATGCACACATATAAATGCACACCTAATCACACACATATGCATGCATATGCACAACACACAAATACACACCTACACACATACATGTAAATACACAATATGCACATATATACAATGTATGCATACACATGCACACACAGAAATACACACATACACATAAACACTCATGCATAAACATACACACAAATACAAAGACATACAACAAACCCATATATACAATTACACACAATGCTCATGCACAGACAGAAATGTACACCTAAACATACACATATGAATGAACACATAAAAATACACATATATACACACATCCATGTATGTAAATTCATACAAATACACACACTTATACAATGCATGCATACACCTGCACACATATGCCCACATTCACATGCACACATGCAAATGTACAAATACAAGTGCACGCACAGAGTAAATTATCTGCTATAACCAGTCTGATGACCATGCCCCCATGCTAACTGACTTTTGTGCTGTATTTTTGAAATAATTTCTTTTCTCTTCTCATTTAATTGTAAGTATTGTTTTCAGGAACAGTATCTTCATATGATTTCATAGAAGATGTATTCTGGGTTGTGTAAAATCCCACAATCACTGGACCCTTTCCTGTTCTTTGGGTCCCTTATGATCTTTCTTGAGACTGGCAGAATGTCTCCTTTCATCGGTAGTTCTTAGGGCCTCCACATGAGTATTTATATTTATAAATATTTATAAAAATATAATTATATATATTTATGCTGTTCCATCCCAGAGAGGGCTCACAGACTAATCACACATGAAAGGAGTATGTATTCCTTATACTCTCCATGACAGAATTATTAAAATGAGCTTTCTGAACTTTCTGTTTGATGGAATGTGTATAAATTCTCATGAGAGATTATTATTACTGATACGTCTGGCTGTTTTCCCACTCAGTTTTAGCCCAAAGACTATTAAGAGTCTAAAATCCCTCTAGGAGTAAAGAGAACAGATGCCACAAGCCCATGTGTGTGAATATGAGAGGGTTTGAAGTAACAGTGAAGTGGTAATTAAGTCTGTGGAAAGGAATCGGCACAGCGAAGGGCCTCACAGCTGATGCTTGAACTTGCACCTGGGCAATTGTTGATGCAACTTTCTTTCCTGGGAACTCCTGGGTCTTCACAGCCTTTGGCTATCTGGAGAAAATAGTGTTTTTAGCTCTTGAGGATGCAGGCTATTCTCTGAACAGTAGGCAGATCTATTCATTAAGTTGGTATTCTTTGCAAATATTTATTAAAGGCTTAAAGGGATATGCAAAGCAAAACCTTCCTGAGCTGAGCTGAAGTGAGCCCTACTATCTATGCAAAAGTCTATGAGAGCTATCATTTCTCTTCTATGCTGCCTTTCACAGGCACAGGGTGTGAGAATAAAGGAGCTGTTTTTGCTACTAATTGAGTTGTTTAAAAAAGAACTTTCAAGCAACAAAAGCTATAGTTAAGCATAGTGTTAGGAAGATCTTAAACTTTTCATGAAAGAGGGACGTTTGAATATTTGGATATCACATTTCCCATAGCACACTGAAGAACTGAGAAAAGGAGTTTAAAATTATACACAAGAAAATCTATAAAATATGTTAAATTTTCAGCTTCAGTAACAATTCCGGAGCTTTTTTTCTGGGAGTACTTCCAGGGAAATCTGCATTTCCCGATACGTGTCAACAACAATTCTACCAGTAATGGACATGCACACTGAATTGGGAACCAAGGGCCCCTTCCCTTGACACATTCTGGTCAGAAATGAGAACACAGATCTGGGAGTGCGTGGATGGATGCTATTCATTTGACGTCCCCAGTAGACAAATGACTGTATGATGTTATGGGGAAAGTAGAATGAAAGAGAATGTGAGCCTCTTGCAGGTCTGTAGACCCCTAGAGACAAGCGGTCTCATCAGTCATTATTGAACTCTTGCTGTGGCCTGGCAGAGGACCAAGTTGTTCCTCGTTTCATGTGCAGCCGATCATAGCTGCCATGAAATTAAATTATAAGTGACAGTTTTGAAACTTCTTTAAATACACACACACACACACACACACACACACACACATATATATATATATAAAACTTTTAATAATGAAGTAACAAATGTTTCTCAAATTGCTTTCTGTTAACTGACATAGAAACAAAATACAGAAGTCAGAGATATAAAAATGTTTAAGCACAAGTATACTTAATGATTTAATAGAAGCTCACTTTAGAATAAACAATGCCCTTTGACTATCTGAAGTAAATAAAGAGTATTTTCAGTTCTTGGGGATATGGGCTATTCTCTGAACGGGAGACAGATATGTTTTTTAAGTTCACATAATGAAATACAATGTACAAAGCACACACACTCTGTCAGTGAGGGCTTAACAGGCATCTACTATGTCAGAATGAAGTTAGATATTAAAATAGGTTTTGTAGCTAGTACGAAACCAATATTTAGTATAATCAGATTCTATGATATAAAAATGTTTCTTATTCAATAAATCTTATCAGATTTTGGGTATTAGGATTTCAGAAACTCTGAACATAACTGAAATTATTTGACTTAGAATATACTGAATCTTCTGTTAGATGCATGCACACACTGACTTTGAAAATCACTGGAATAGCCAGCTGTGGTAGCAAACATCTTTAATCTCAGCACTTGGAAGCCAAAGCAAGTCAATGTCTGAGAGATCCTGGCAAGCTTGAACTATACAGAAAATCTCTGGAATAGAATGTATGACCAGAAAGAGATAGCACTTTATCCTTTTCATGGAAATATAAACTTCCTTGTTGTTGAAAATGAAGATATTTTAACCCATTCTCTGTGTGTGTGTGTGTGTCTCTGTGACACTATGTCTCTATCTCTTTCTATGTGTGTGTGTGTGTGTGTGTGTGTGTGTGTTTCTATTTTTTTTAATGCATTAAACAAATTCCTGGTCCCACTTAAATAAGCTGAATGAACCATCAACAACAGTCTCTATAGAAAAACACAAAGGATCTTTAAGGAAAGATCACAGTGTGTGATTTAATAGCAACCTATACTGGCTCCTTGTTGTGCCTACACCAGAAACAGAAGTTCTGTTACAACAGGCTCCAGTCCTGAGTATACACATAAGTCAACAAAGCCCCACTGGATGGTGATTTACTTATGCAGAGGTGTCATTCTATTCACTGCTATTTAGATAGCCTAGAACAGAATCTGGTTTAAGAATAGAGGTACAAAGAAATTTTACTAGGGAAACCACAGCAAGCTTTTACAATTAGGTACCAAAGGTGCTTTGACGTAGAGAACGTTTATTTAGCATACAGCACACCCTAAGGATGGAGTGTTTCTTCTCTCTATTACCTAAAACCTCTTATTCTCAGGATTCTAAATGATGCATATGAAAAGTTGAGGGAATCCTCCCTTGGTAGACAGCTAATTGTACATGTACACCTACTGTGTCACTCAGCATGGAAGACAAGGTGGATATTCATAGATGCAAACCCTGCCAGACCTCATCAGAGGGAACAGCTAAAATGGCCAGTGCCATACTGGACAGTGGAACACTGAGGGTCTCAACTCAGGGGTTTTTATTTATACCTAAGCTCTTCAGGTGTTCTACTGGTAGCACATGCAGATCATGAATAATCAAACACTTACACAAAATCACTACCTGCAGACAATAGAAATTATCAAGGGCTAGGCAGCCCTTACCCAGTAATGAACAAAACAACAATTTTAAATATAACTAAAGATGAACTTCTACATTAATTCTCTTTTTCTGTATAAGCCAATAAAAATAGCTTTATCTCTAAAACACAATTTAACATTACACCAGCAAAACAATTTACAATAGAACAATCATGAGGACAAGACCAAATGAAACCAAGCATCGATCAAGCTTTTCACAATGACTTTGGACAGCAGTAAAACATTATCCAATTATCTGGAATTCACTTATGATCTTCTGGGCTCCTCCAGAGGGCTTGGATCACCTCTCTGCCTCTGCCCTCTGCAGCACACATAGCTTGTCCTCCAGGCTCTGGCTGGCTTCACTCTACTGCTGCTGCTGTTCTTGGTGGTCATTCCATGATACTGGCATCTTCAACCCTGCTGGGATTGAATCCCTTGCTGCAACTGGACCACTCTTTCACCAATAGCCTTTCCTGGGCTCTCTTCATGGTGCCAAACCTCTATTTCTCTGCATGATTCCTTGAATCTTGGTCTTCAACTGCTACTTTCACGAATAGCCTCCCCTGGGCTCTCTTTCCGGTACCAAGCCTCAACTTCTTTGCAAGATCCCTTTAATCT
Organism: Cricetomys ansorgei; assembly: GCA_026225945.1. Lineage (NCBI taxonomy): Eukaryota > Metazoa > Chordata > Mammalia > Rodentia > Nesomyidae > Cricetomys > Cricetomys ansorgei. The sequence goes on from JAMJFZ010003970.1 coordinate 3,390,889, forward strand.
GGGCCTTCAACTACTACTGAGGCTGAACTCTTACCAATGGCATCTTCTGGCCTCTCATAGTACCAAGCCTCAGCTGTTCTCCAAAGATACCTTCATGCCATTAAAACCAGTACCACCTGGGTGACTTACAGCACCAAGTTTGGCTGCCAGGAGACACAACCTGAGCCAGTTCTCATAGGCAGCTTCTGTGTGCTGACCCAGAAGAAACACTTCGCATATTTTGACATTGAATCTTGTTTGCAGGAAAATCAATGGGTAACTTTTTCTTCAGGAAGGGTTCCCTCATGGTGTGGAATTCTCTTCACCATAGCAGATGTGTCTGGTTAGGACCACCTCGCCAGGATCTGGACAACTTGTAGAGAGATTCGCAGAAAAAAACCAAAGCAAGCAAGCAAGCAAGCAAACAAACAAACAAAAAACCCTTCAGTTTAAATATGTGGTTTCTAGGATCCAAGCCTCAGCTTCCACAGCAGAGGGTCCTGGGCTGGTGGGAAGAATCTCCCTCTGGTAGTTGGTTTGAGGTTCTTTCCCACCACTGCTATGGGAAAATTACAGTCTTCTTCATAGATCTCAAACACAAGACCCACTTGGGCCTCAGACTCAAAAAAAAAAAAAAAGAAAGAAAGAGAAAAAGAAGAAAGAAAAAAATAGCTATCAGCAAACCCAGTTTTTTCTGGTTTCTGGTTTCTGTTTCCCATGCCCTGGCTACTGCTGACAGCTGGAGGGAGCTTGGCTCCATGATTAGGAAAACAGTTAGAAACTTGCTTTCTAACTTTGATGGGTTTCTATGCTTTGATGGAGGCTGCCAAGGTTCTCGAACTTTACTAGAAGGACTTCTTAATTTTTTCAGTATCCTTTATCTGTACCTAGCTCTCTCTTACAGAGCTCCCCTTTTATTCTGGCTCCCTCTGTGGAGTCTATTCTGTCTTATTTATTAATTTCATAGACTTTTCTCTTCATAGAGGCTTATTTTCTTCCTCAGTCTCCTCTTCCTTCAGGAGACTTCTACTCATTTTTTTGCACATATATAATCTCTGCTCTCTGCAAGCTGCTCTTAGTGTACTTCATTAGACTCTGAGAGGTCTGGAGCTTCTCTTCTTCCTTGCCTTTACCTTGGATGTTCTGGTGAGATTTCAGGCACCACATTGTAAGTGTGACTTCTTGCAGTTATCTGCTGTGTAGCTCACAAGAACAACAAGGAGGCATATTCATAGGTGTAAACCAGGCCAGATCTCAGCAGAGAGAACCACTATCACAGCAAGCACCATCCTGGACAGTGGAACCCTGAGCATCTCATCTCAGGGGTTTTTATTGATACCTAAGCTCCTCAGGTGTTCTATTGATACCATGTGCAGATCATGAGAAATCGTTTACATAAAGCCAACCTCTGCACCTGCAGACAAAACAAAATGTCAAGTCCTAGGCAGCTATTCATCCAACAATGCACAAAACCACTTTAAACTAAAAATAAAACAAACATAATAGGGGCCTGTAGTATTCTTGTAAATTCCTCTATTTTCCAAAAATGCAGTGCATATTATTCCCTTTTAGACTTTCATTGAAAATCCCAACATCAGTTGGTCAGGAAGCAGACAGAGAAGTTGGCTCCCTTGCTTCCTTGGTCTCAGCAGCCTCTACTGACTGTAAGGATGCCTGCTCTGTCAAAAAGACACTAAAAATGGAGTGAGAACTGGCCCTTTCCTAATTCATAGCCCCTTACGACTCCAGCTTCAACTAGAATCTAGCTAAAGCTCACAGTTAGTAACATGAAATCACTTTATGAAATAAGATAATTTTCTAAACATTTTGCAGTTTATTTTACTTGTACTATTCTGAGCTAGTGCTCACTAAACGCCTGGAAAAGGTGTTTTGTTTAAAAATGAAGTGTCATTAGAAGTGTCATCTATATAGAGAGAACTGAGATTTAAATCCAAAAGCATCTGTGGAAAATCTCTATAGCCACGTTAGTCAACTGTCCATCACTATGAGAAAGTACATGTGAAAATCAAGGGAAGATTTACCTTTATTTATGAATGCAGAAGTTTCTGCCCATAGTCAACTGGCTTCCTTTGCTTCTGAGCCCATGATCTCAAGATGCTATGATTGGGAAGGAAGAGAGAGGAGGGAAGAGAGGGTAGAGGAAGAAGACAAAGAGGATAAGGGGGAGAGGAATATGATCAGGTGACAGGACAGATAACAATGGACACTACCCATCCAAGCCGCGCCCACAGTGGCTTAGCTCCTCTTACTAGGACCCTTCTCCTAACATTTCCACGTGACTCCTCAATAGCACAACCTGCTGAGGACAACGCCTTCAACACACAAGCCTTTGGGGAATGCGTCATATCGAAATAACAATGTCTACCTCCTACTGACCGGTCTTAGAATGCTAGTTAAAATATCTATTGGACACCCATTACATCATTTATCTCTAGATGAGAAATGTGTTTCAAGATATTAAAACAATGAAATTTAATAAAATTTTTATTGTAAAAGATAATCGCAACAATAGTCACTGAAATTTTTATTAAATGAAAAAGCCTAATTTCTCTTATTACATTTAGTAAAGCTGAAACTAGACTTTGGTTCGTGTTACCTGTTACTTATCAAAGCCTACGAGAAGAGACAGAAACTGAATCCTACACCATGCCTTATTCAAAAAGCCAACCAGCTGAGAGGACAGTGGCCTAGGACGGTAAAAGTCTGTCTTCCTTCTCTTCTTTACTCCTCAGATTCCACATGGAGGAGAAACACAGGCAGGCCACCTTTTCAAAGTTTAGCGATTCCCTCTGGTCAGGTGGTAAAGCTAAGATCATGATGTTGAGGCTTTTATCTCTATTACTGCATGAGTCCCCTTTCCTTCTGTAGCAGGGCTTCATATACCCCAAAGCAACTGTGCCTTGTATTTCTCTCTTGAGCTGCTTTTTGGATGACATCTAGATCAAAATGTATCTCAGAAAAAAAAAAGCTTTTATCAGTGTGTGTGTGGGGGGGAGTGTTTACAATATGACAGGGAGAAATTTTTCTATGAAAACCTTTATACATAGTATTTATTACACACACACACACACACACACACATATATATATAATGTATAATATATAGAATATATATTTAATGTAATATATATGTAGTATGTATATATGCTTAAAGTGAGGCAACCAAAGGAGAATCACTTTGGCAAAGATGCTAATATAGGAATTAGTGGGAAAGGAGCACGTGTTCTTGCCCTGCTCTCAGTTACAGATGCAGTTGACATTCTACCACTTTTGATTGTGTCAGAGTGGAGGGAGATCTCATGGGTCCGACTCTGAAGCTCCATGTGGAAAGAGTCAGTGTGGAATTGAATTAGCAGACACCTGGGGTCCACCAGTGGGGAATTTCTGGCACATGGAGACATGCCCCTGTCAGCAGTGACTGTGTTAAGAAAGCAAGACTGACAGCTTGGTTTCTCTTACTTCATTAAAAGAGCACTGGAAATTTACTAAAGAAGATATCTCTACCCTCCAATATCTCCAGTGCTTCAGGACTGAGTTACAAAATCAAGAATAGTGATTACTGCAAAAGGGTCAACGGGTATCAATTATATATGTAAGAATACAGAAATGGACATTAGGAGGGAAGGCTAGACAGCTCTCAACAGACCTTTCTGGAACAGAAAAGCTTGAGTTGATTTTTGAATTTGTTCCAAACCATAAACCAGAGCTAAGACCTAGTGCAGATTATTAAAGTATCTCTATTAACTTTTTGAAAATTTCATACAACATATATTGATCATATCCATGCTCCATTAACCCTCAACTCTTTCAAGATCTCCCTCAAACTTCCTAACTTCTCAACTTCATACTCTTTCTTATTTTTATGTAGTAACTTATCTAGACCAATTAGTAATCCTATGTACCCCTGGGAATGAGACATTCTACAGAAGCATCATAGATTACCACTAACCACACCATCAGGAGAATCTTGCTTTCCCTGTCCCATCAACTACCGACTATGTTTTTGACCAACACTTGGATATTCACACCTCAAACTAGTGAATGTCTGTTTCGAAGTTCACTGTGAGTCTGAAGAAATCCTTATTAATTTAAAACTTGTCTGTTCTTTAACTTGAGATAGCATCTTCTATTCCTGGGGCACCTACAGCCCAGCCAGACTTTACACATGTTATTTGCACAGGCCAGGAAGTCATGGCTTTCTACCATAACACATACTTCCCCTAGTCCATGAAATATAATTCCTCTGCTCCTTTACTTTTTAAAATTAAATTTATTTATTAACCAAAGATTTAGTGGAGTACCTTAGTGAGATTTTCTGTGGCCCTAATACATACAGAATTCTCTCTTCCCTTTACTCAATTTCATACCATCTTTATGCTTTGGTTTATATTTTGCATGATTTCTTTTTTATTTTGCTATCTTTAAGGTCTCTTTATCCCATATAAGTCAATGACTTTCCGGAATATAGTACTATTTAATAAATAGAGAAACTTTTAGAATTGAAAAAATTACCATAGAAATTGATGAAAGCAATCTACACAGCAGCTTAAGCTAGTGTACTACCCACCTTTTTTTTTTTTTTTAAATATTCCTTCCTATTCCTTTTGTTAAAACATCCAAAAAAAAAAAAAAAACTGACCACATAGAGTGATCACTGAGTGTGTCTTCATTCTATGTCAAACTCCTCAGTGGACCACAGAAAGAAGAAAGGGAAAGTGTGAGATGATATTTTCAAGACAAGATGTGTAGAAAATGTCTTGGGCAACCTGATTCTGTAGGACTTCCTGCAATGCTGCAGTCAGAAATAAAGCTGCTGTTAGGATGTAAACACTAGAAATTCTTCTCCTCATTGTACTAAACTACATGAGGAATTATTCTTATTAAATTATGGAATTAATTCACTTGTGAACCCTAATTCTGCAAAGGCATCCAGCCATGCAGAGCCTTCTTATGACTGTTCTGTGAGTTTAGTTTTTCCTGCAAACATCTAAAATTAAATAGACTCTTGAACAAGATAAGTCTCTGTCCAATTGTGTAGGAATGCTTGGGAGAAAAATTAAGTATCATGATTTTGAGGTTCTACTAAGTGGTGGTAGAGATTTTTCATAGGTTATTTGATTGAATTTCATATTTCAAGTACTCTTGGTATGATTTTTCAAAAATGTTAAAACTAGTTGAGACCTCACTGAAGACTTTCTGTTCTCATGGCATGAATCAATCTCATGATAGCACGTCTCCAGAAATACTTTGTTTTGCTGTATGACACAGGGTATCGATATTCAGATTAGGGATTATTAAAGGATATGAGGTCATCTGCTGTAATTGCCTCATAGCTTGGATAACATTAGAAATTTTGTTCTTTACAATATTTTATATTAATCTGATGTCAGGTAGTTATTTGCTTTATTTCCTGTGTATTAGTAGTTTCTTGCATGCATGTCTGTGTATCAAAGCCGACTTGGTACCCTGGGAATCCAGAAGGGGGTTTCAAATCCTTGGGAACTGGAGTCATACATACTTGTTACCCTTATAAACACAAGACCTCTACAAAAGCAGAAAGTGTTCTTAACTTGAATTCATCTCCTCAGTACTAGTCATTGATTCATAAAACAATTTATTTTATACCTAGACCATTGCCCAGTCAATAGTTTGCTCTCCACATACAGACAGCAAGTTCACATTTTGGAAGACAACACCCACATTGAACATGAAGAGGACTAGCTGGTGCCTACATAAATCCTTTGTTCCCATGTTCTAGTGTCTTTGACATGGAAATGTACTCTGTAGGCTACCAAAGGAGAAATATAAACACCAACCCAACCACAAAACCTTTGAACTACAATCTGTCCTGCCTGCAAAATATGCTAGGGCATTGGTGGCACAAACTTTCTGGACGTAACCAACCAAAGTCTGAATTGACTTAAGGCTCACTCCATAAAATGGAACTCATACCTAAAAATGCTTGGGTGACCAAGAACCAGAGACTGGATAATTCAGAGACCTAGGGTAAACCCAAATACTATTGGTCTAAAAAAAAGTAACAATAAAATGACTAAAATTGTTCCTAATGATATTCTGCTATACTTATAGATTGGTGACTTGGGCAGCCATCATCAGAGAAGCTTCCTACTGTAGCATATGGGAAAGAATACAGAGACCCACAGCAAGACACTACACAGAAAGAGAGAGACTTTTAACACACAGCTCTACATGGGATGTCTTCATCAAATCTTTCCTCTCAGAGTTCAGGGAAACCGAGGAAGAGAAGGCACAAGGAATAGGGGAGACAGAGGGGGATGGAGGACACTAGGAGAACAAGAGTCTCTAAAATAATGAGCAAAGCTCATGTGAACTCATAAAGACTGAAGCAGAAGTCATAGGGCCACCTTGGGTCTGTACTAGATCTTCTGCAAAGCTTTCAGTTTAGTACTTTTACAAAACTGTTGAATGTGTAAATGAGTAGGACTCTGATTTTTTTTGTGCCTTCCCTTGGGGCTCTTTTATTTTTTTGTTGGCTTTTCTTGTCCAACTTTAATATGATGGTTTTTGTTTTATCTTATTGTATTTTATTTTGTTATGTTTTGTTGTTATCTCTTAGAAGCCTGTCCTTTCCTAGTGAGCAAAAGAAAGGGGATGGATCTGGATGAGAAAGAAGGTTCAGAGGAATTGGCAGAAGTAGAGGGAGTGGAAAGTGCATTCAGATTATATTGTATGAGAAAATGATCTATTTTTAATAAAAGGGAAATAAATACATTTAAAAATGAATAATAAAGAATATATGACTAAGAAATTGAGTAGAAGCAAGCTGAGCAAACACAGGATGAGTCTGAGGGAGAAAAGGAAGAGGGATAAAATTCTGGAAGTAGTAAACCTATATAAACAAACAAACAAACAAACAAATAAATAAATATTTTTAAATCATCTGATTACCTCTGGAGGGATCTATATTGTTTTTTAAAGTTTGTAAATAGATAGTTGACCTTGTGTGAACTGTTTTCAGACATACCAGATATTTACTAGAATTTTACAATTTAGAGCTAACACATTATAGTTTGAAGGTGGTCTGATCACTGAAGAGCTGTGGTTTATTGTAGGTGAGCAATGATCAGCAGGGGTGACCAAAGCTTTCCCTTGGAGCATATCAAAATAAGAACATTCTGAGCCTTTATGGCGGGGAGCATTGAGACAAGGTCTCTCTGGAGTTCTGGCTTTTCTGGAGATGACTGTGTAGAACAGGCTGACCTTGAATTCACGGAGATTCTCCTGCCTTTGACTTCAGACTGCAGAGACTGAAGGCATATCCCACAATGCCCAGCTACTGGTTTTTAGACTGTACACTCGTCTCTATTTTAACCTTCTATCTCTGTCCTATGTCATGTAAATATAGTTGAATAAGCATGAAGTCGGTACTTTTACTGATGAAAATGTGTTTTGCTTTTAGACAGAAGTTTAGAATCAATGGCTTACAGAACTTTCTCCTGTGGACATTTCATCAAACACTAAACACATCAAACACTAAAGTTTGTTTAAACCACTCTAGACAAAGCATGTTTGGTTCTAGTCTTTACTTGAGCATCCTTTTATGATAAATTCCTGTTTCAAATAAATAACACATAAGGTCAATGTATTTTTTTTGAAAAAGATAAGAAGATACATAATCATTCCATAATTGCTATACTTTAATGCTTGTGGTCTAGCATGGAATGAACTCTCCTAACTGGAAACAGAAAGTATTACAAGGGGAGGAACTGATCAGTGAACTGAGAGCTCTCATTTTGATCTTACCACAAAATGTCAACCCCCAAAACAAAACAAAACATAAAGCAGCATGGGAAAGAGAATTTACACTTGGTCTGTCAAACATAAAACCCTCCAGGAGGCCTATGGCTTTCAAAATTGATTGCTTTTCAATAGGTCTGATTTGTTGTGAATCTGCTGATTAAAAGACTGAGTTGAGTGGAAGAAACTATAACCTCAATTAGCCTAGCTCACCCCTTCAGTTCAACAGGCAATTAAAGAAGGAAAACAAACACTTCAGTATACCCTTTGGTATAAAGGGCAAGACTCTCTGTGAACTTTCTCTTAACTCACCAGACAGCTACTGGGAAATTTAATAAATAGAGAAAGGTAGAGAATAAAGGAGAATTTCATATAGGGTTGCAAAATTATAATCTCAATTTATGTTTTAATGGAAAATTTTTCAAGCACTAACAGAAAATGATTAAAAATATATAACTTGTCACAAGTAGAAGTTATATATAAATATGCAACAACCTAAGAATATAAAGATAAAACTAAGATTTTCAAATGAGCATCATCTATTACCAATCTAAGGATTATCAAGCATTTAGGAACAAAACAAAAAAATTAAATTTATAAGGATGAAAAATATATCCAAGAGAACATTAATTACTTAATATTTCCAAATTCAGACTGCTACAGAGAAGAAAGATCAAAGGATGCATTGAAGGAGGGGGTGAGAAAGCAAAGCTACTACACATGGATTGAAGGAATTTCTAGCTTCTATAAATGGTGTAGATGCATTGAAGATGCCTATGAGGCAGTGGTGCTGGCGTATATAGAGTTCTGCAGGAATGTTATGGTCAAATAAGAAGTGAATTAAAGCCAAGCAGTGGCGGCACATGCCTTTAATCCCAGCACCTAGGAGGCAGAGGCTGTTTGGATCTGTGTGAGTTCTAGACCAGCCTGGTCTGGAGAGTGAGTTTCAGGACAGCAAGAGTTAGAACAAAGAAACCCTGTCTGGAAAAAACAAAACAAAACAAACAAACAAACAAAAACAGAATATGAATTACAATGTCAAAAAGTTAACAAAATGAAACACCTGGTAGAACTAACCCAAGAGGTTATTAACAGATACCTTCATGAAGAGATGTGTTGCCTGGAGGTAAAGGCAATAATGCCAAGACTTTGAAAGAGAAACTGTTCTGACAAAGAATAACATGAATAAAACTTGGGGAGTCTTAAAAATCAGTCATTCATAAAATAGAATGCTTATATGCTGAAGTGAAAAGAGCTTCATTTCTTTATACAGAAAACAGAATGTTACCGACCCAGGCCTGCTGGTCAGGGGAGGGGTGAACTGTAATTTAAACTGTGTGGAATTTCAGTTTTCTTCTTTAAAATATACAGAGCTTTGAAGATAAATGGTGATATAACTCCTGATGTGACCATTTTGCTTCCAGTGAGTTGAATGTAATAGCTGCATGTCTCATCACTGTGAAAAAATACGTAACAAAAAGCAAATTAAGGAAAGAAGAGATTTTTTTTGACTCTCAGAGTAAGGTTACAGCAGGGAAGTCATGGTGACAGGAGAGTATGAGGTAGACTTTAGCCAACTTGTCTCCACAATGAGGAGACAGAAAGAGATGAATGCTTCGTTCGGCTTACTGTCTTTTTTTCTTTGTTTTTTAATTTGGCCAAGGACCCATGAATGGTGCTACCCACATTAAGGGTGGTGCTCCGTCCTCTGTTATCCTAATCAAGATAACCTCTCACAAGCATGCTCAGAGGCACATCTCTTTGGTGACTCTTGATCTGATCAAGTAGACAATCAGATTCAACATCACAGATTGTAAAATTCATGCTATGTGTATTTTACTTAAATTAATTTTTTAGATTTATGTAGTTCATTTTTATGTATATGAGCATTTTATTATATGTATATGTATATGCATATATATATATACATACATATATTCATACATATATACATATTTTTTTTCAGAGAACAGAAGTAGGTCTAGTGATATCTGAGACCAGAAATAGGGATCAGATTCCTTGAGATTAGCGTTATGCATTTTCCCAGCATTCCCTGTGAGTTCTAGGAACCAAATCTAAGTCATCTGAAAGAGGAGTAAATGATCTTCATGACTAAGCCTTGGGTACAGGTCTATATTTTACTGATATTAAATCTATTTAAATGAAAATAACTACGATAGGTAGAATATAGAAACTACGTGTTCCACAAGAAGAATCTATAAATGTAGTCAAAGGATTTAGGTAAAAAATTTTATAGCAAAGAGTTTTAAATCATATATATATATATATATATATATATATATATCAGTTATATAATGGACGCATTGGGTGAATGAGTCTTTTGGGGGTATCCAGTAAAGGACTAGGGAGAAACAAGTTTTGGAACCAGACCAAATATAGTCTATTCAGAAAATAACTCCATTATATCTACAGCATCCACTACTGTTATAAGGAAAGGCTGCTATAGTCAGTAGTAGGAAGTCGTTGTCTGGTTTCTCAGGCTGTGGTCAGGCATGTGTATGGTGCTTACCACACTTGCTTAGAAAACGAGACAGCACAGAAACTCTAATGAAGATTTATGTAATAATTCAGGAATCATGACTACAGATGGCTATGGTACATTTCCTTCCAATATGATCTTCTCCAAGACCTGGGTTTGTCTCTACTGTTGGGATTACACTGTTCAGCTTATTTTTACATTTGGCCTTTCTTACTTTTCTAGCATAACCACCTTTGAACATTGTGCATTTGTACATTTGTACAATGTACATTTGTACATTCCTTTGTACGTTGATGGTTATTGGTCAGTACATAATAACTGTAATTACATCAATGGGATACTTCATTACAGATACAACATTGAATATTATCTCATTAAAAGACACCCAGAAAAATGTTGACTTCTTTTCCGATGGTTACTGGCAGCTTTCAAGACCTACTTCTCTTTATTTACTTTTACTAGACATATGGGATATCCAAAAAGAAAGCCAGGGTCAAGATATGACATCTTTGGGACTGGTGGGGCACAGGAAGGAATAAACTGTTAGTACTACTTCCCAACTACAGTTGATTGTTTGGACAATGATTCCCTTTGCAGCCTAAACTCATAATTCTCCTGCCTCAGCCTCCTCAGTGCTAGGATTACTGGTGTTTTTTTTAATCTTTCTTCCTGTTGTTTTAGTATAAATGTGACCCTGTGGGCATCATCAAAAACACCAGCAAAAACTAAAACCAAAACCAAACCAAAACAAAAAAACAAAAAACAAAAACAACAACAACAAAAAGAACCCAAGAAAAGGATTTGACATAAGATGTATATGGTTAGAAAAACTTGGCATCTTCCCATTATCACTCTACTTCTGTTTCTTGATTGGATTTTTAGTCAGACTTTTGGCTACCCTAGATCTGATAGTTTCAATCCAACTCTGAGATCTTGATTACTCTCTGTTGCCAAGACTCAAGGTCAGACCTAATTGAATGTACTCTTGTCCCTTGCTTTCTCAGACTACCAGTGCTCTTCAGTATATTAGCACACTTACTGTGGTAGCTCAGCAAGGACAACCAGGTGCAAACACTTCCAGAACTCAGAACAGGGAACCACCATCACAGCAAATGCCCTACCGGACAGTAGAACCTCAAGCGTCTGAGCTCAGGGGTTTTTATTGATTCAGAACTCCACAGGTGTGTTCTATCGATAGCATGTGCAGATCATAAGCAATTAAACATCCCCCACATAAATTCAACACCTTCAGGCAATACAAAATGCCAAGACCTAAGCAGACCTCCACTCAACAGTGCACAAAACAATTATTTTATACATAACTGAAAATAAAGTTCTACAACACTTCAGTCCTTTCCTTATGTGTCCCTTATACACATATCTGAGGTTTTATCTCATCCCAGATCAATGTTTCCCTGTTTTCTTGGATACTACCCTCTAGCAGCCACCTGTGATTCTACCTTCTTTGGTCCTTTCTTAGAATGAGATGACTTGTTTATTTCTGGTGTATCATCCTCTGCATTTGACTCACTCTTTCAACACTCTGAGTGTGTGAATTTCTATGACTTGCTCTCCTATTGATTAGGGCTCCAGTTACACAATCAACCCCATGCTCTTAAAAATGTGATGAAAGCACTGTATCACTGAGTTACATCCTCGATTGTTATGTTCATGATTTAGACAGGCAATCTTATTACGTTGCTCAGGGTGGAGTTGTGGTTGGGGTATTTTCTGTGCCTGGCTAGTGGTTCGGAATACAGACATGGGCTATTGCACACAGCTTACTTAGGAGGTTTTAACCAGAGATATTTATTATGCTCTCTTGAGTAACATTTTTTATATGTGTTCTTTTAGTCTCTTGTTAACAGATCAAATATTATTATCAATAACCACCCATCCTTTGCTAACTGATATATAAATTTTGATACCAGAACTGCATGGTCATTAAAATGAAATGTGTTCCTGCCTTTTAGAATCAACAGCCCATTAAGTTGCAGTAATTATGTGTCCATAGAATTAGATTGATCCAAAGTTATTTAGAGGCGCATGATAATAGACTTGAAATCAACACATTAATTTCCCTTGAACAATTCATTCACTAAGAACAGCTATTAAAGCTTGAAAAGAAGTAAAAATTATGTTTGAGGACATAAGAGGAAAAGAAGATTTATTTGACTGTGATTTCCAAGACAGACATAAAGCTATTCAAAATGTTCAGATGTCAGGAAACATGTTTCCTACTTAAGTATTTCCAACTAAGAAAAAAGAAGTAGTTCCTGAGAGACTCAGAAGCTGTTTGGAAATCTTAAACCAAGTTGGAGAAAAAGCCTGTACTTTCATTATACTCCCGAGACAGAATAAAACTCAGAGTTGCATTCTTGATATTTTAAATAGGATTGGCTTTAGTCAAGACTTTCTATTAGAGAAAGTATTAATCCACTTAAATAATCCACCCAAGAAAAAAAGTCGTGGAAATATACCACTACCATTAAAGTCAATGTGAAATTAAATAATAGAAATCAATCCTAACCTGGTTCTTGACAGAAAAATAATCCTAATTAGACTGTATCTATAGAGGCATGAAGAAGCCAGATATAGTTTTTAATCTATGATATACTTCAAACCATAAACAGGAACCTGAAGGATTTTGCAGCAGAAGCTACCCATTAACAACTAGTAAGGTAGGATGAGTTCTAAAGTCCTGCTTTGAACAGAACTGAAGGACTCCAAAAGCCACAAAGTCTAGATGAGTCAGCAGAGAAGAAAAACCTGTTGGAGGGGCATTGGAGGTGGGTGACAGTGCCTGTTGGTCTCCTGACCATCACCGTCCTGAGTGGAGAGGAGTGGGTTTCTCCAAACAGTCCTCTGAGGAGAAAGAAAACTCAGCAATGTGTTTAGTAACATAGGAAGGTGGAAACATGTGCATTCCTATAGCCACAAATTCTGTCATTTTGAACTCAGCTTGTTGGCAACACTGAGAAAGCAGTTACAATGGACTAATAGAAGAATTAGTTATTGTTCATGCCTTTAATCCCAGCATTCAGGATTAAAGAGGCAGGCCGATTGCTAATAGTTTGAGACAAGCCTGGTCTACAGAGTGAGTTCCAGGATAGCTAGAGTTACAACAGAGAGAAACACTATCTTGAAAAAGCAAAATAATAATAATAATAGTAATAATAATAATAATAATAATAATAAATAATTCTCTAATATTGCAGTATGGGAAGGAGGCAAGTGTAGAAACACAGGTGTTCAGACTCAGTCATGATGTCATGAATACAAACTCTTTATAGATATTTTTTTGGAAACTGAACAGTGATTTTGAAGCCTTGGAATGACAGATACCTATTAATATAGGACTAAAAACACTGGATGTATGAAGACTGTGTGATTGTGTGATAACTCAGGCTAAAACTTGATGTGAACAAATTTTCTAAAAATTTAAACAGATACAGGAAGCCAAATAATTCTAATATTAGAAGAAATGAGAACAATATCATCCGGCATATGCAGCAGGTGTGTATTGAAGTTCAGAATGCAATACTCTAAGAGACATGTGAGTTAGTCAAATGTCTCAGTTCACATGCAATTTAAGTTTCACAGGGAAAGGAAAAATAAATAAAAAAAGGCTTAGTAGGAATCTGGATTCTAAAATTAATAGAAGGCATGAAAACAGAGATTCAGAAAGATGAGCAAATGCAGCTGGGGTGCAGACAAAACATCCCCCTGTAATAATACAAGTGTGGAAACCCAAGACAGGGTGAAAACTTGGAAGTATGTAGAGAAGAAATAAACAGCCCACACAGAAAAGGAAGTCCTAGTTAATGTGTACATGGCAACAGTAACGAAGGCCAGAAATAGAACACACAATTTTTAAAATATAAGAAAGTCAGAGAGTAAATTAATGGATAGTGTAAAAATCCTTCTATTAAACTAAATATATCTCTATATTTGTAGAGATTTGCAAAGAAGAGATCAGAAAAATAGAAAATCTGAGTATTTTCATGTTATTCAAACAATAAAAAATTGCATAAAATTTAACAAAATTTAACCACAAAGAAAACCAGATGATGTAACACCAATGATGTCAAATCATTTTAATAGAAATTAGTGTAACACATTCACAAACTGTAAAATAAATCACAGAAATCTTCCAAAAATCTTCTCATGGCATCATGAGAAACTTGACCCCAATACTTGGAGAAGTGGGATTTGGAAATAACTTTTCTTTCAAATATGCATATAAATATATATATTCCTTTATAAAAATTTCAAAAGTGAAGCATACTGGTAAAAGGAATAAACTAATATTATTTTAAATATTTCATTCCAAAAGGAATAGCACAGCTTGTCATTGCATTAAGTAGTGCAATTTAGACTTTGGCTTTAAAGAAACACAATAATTTCAGTTGAATTTTGCAGAGCAAGTGAATGAACAGAACGTCCTTATGATACATTTTCAGCAGCACTGAACCTGAGGGAAACATCCCTCTTCCAAGCACATTCATGCACAAAGATTCCCCCAGATCCGAGTAAAAAAAAGAACGCACACACCTGGCTGAAGTCTCAGAGACTCAGTGGCCTCTTGTAAACTGCACATGGGGGAAGAGGGAACATGAAGGTAAATGCCTTCAGCACCGCTTCTATCCAGAAAACAGGGAAAAACAGAGCAAAAGTGGAAACAACTTTGGAAAATGAAGTTGTGAATGGTGAAGCTGCCTCAAAAACAAAAGCGCTAACAATGTAGCGGGATTGTTTAGAATGAGGGCTCCTTAGAATTACTTTTATTTTGTATGAGCAAAACAATAGCGATGCAAATTATAAAATGCCACAGATTGGTTTGTATATTTTCAGACACCTGAAAAGCTTATAGTGAAAAATAAAGTGGCCGCACTGGAAAGTCAAAAGTGATCGGAAAAAAATACAGAACAGATCAACAAATGGAGGGCAAACCACTTATAGGTTTGAAAATTGAATTTCAAAATCAGATCAATAACCCCCAGTTGGCCGTGACATAATTTACATTCAATCTCAGATAAGGTCCTAAGAGATTAGATTTCATGGTAATTGAAGAGTTGGGTATTTGCATATAAAATCAAAGGGCAACACGTAGATAATTTCTCAAAGCTAAGCAATGTGTTGGCCCTTGAGGAACAGTTATGACGATCACTGTACGTACAGTGTGCCCATGCCTTTGACCCAGTGACATGCCTGCAGAGCAAGGAATTTAAAATATCAGATCCACTATTCTGAGCGTGGGGTAGTTTGCAGTGAAGAAAGGAGTATCTTTTGAAAAACCTGGAAAATTAGCTATTAATTAGTACAAATATTCACTAAATATAATCCAAGAAAAATATATATTGAAAAACATTATATATTGTAATGTCCTATATCGGAAATATTAAAATCCTCATAAGTGATTCTGTAAGGTCAATGTATAAGATAGACTCATCGTAAAAGTGAGATAAATAAATACTGTGACAGCGTCCACGTACTTGAGGAGTGTGCTCACAGTTTAGTAAGCAGGTGGCAGATAGGAATGTACTTAATTGTACGAAGACAGGAGACCATCGATGTGCACTTTTGCAGTGATGGCACCCAGCAGGTTCCAGATCTCCTTACTTTTCCTTCACCCATTTCCGTGGAGTCAGTTACTGTCTTCCTCTCTCCACAACAGCAGAGATATTCTGGTGAAGAGTTTCATCCCAGTTCCACACATCTGCATTTCCTATGTCAATTTCCTGTAAAACTTTAGATCTAAATTGTGTCCCCTTTCATTATGAAGTGTCTGTGAATGTTAATATACCCTGGTTCCAGGGCAATGGTTTTAGTTTTATTATTTTTATGAATTCCTTAATTAGCTGCTTGATCGAGTTTTGAGACAGGATCTTATGTGGCCTAGGTTGGTCTCAAACTAGCTGTGTATCCAAGTGTGACCTAGAACTTTGATCCTCTTGACTCCACATCGCACATGGTTGGGTAATAGCTGTGCACCACTACAGTTGGCCTTTGTGGTTGCATGCTGAGCAAGATAAGTCCTCAGCGCCTTATAAGGTTTGATGGATTAAAATTCTACCTCATTTCCGGCTGAGAGAGGGATAGTCTCAGAAGAAATAACATCTTTCATAGGGAAAGTCATTATGGACTGACTGGTAGAGTAGAAATTTGTGTTTTTCAGAGTGGACTCTGAATAATCTTCTGATACCAGAGCCTTACATCCAAAGGTAGGAGAGAGTGAACTTGTACTTGGGCACTGTTTCTGCTCGCCTCTGTTAGCAGATCTAGCCCTCTCCAGTCTCCAGTGGAGGCTGACAGCCTCTTTAGCTTCTGTCACCTGTGTTGTCAAGGTAACTAACTATTCAGGTCCCAT
Organism: Cricetomys ansorgei; assembly: GCA_026225945.1. NCBI lineage: Eukaryota > Metazoa > Chordata > Mammalia > Rodentia > Nesomyidae > Cricetomys > Cricetomys ansorgei. The sequence goes on from JAMJFZ010003970.1 coordinate 3,407,537, forward strand.
TGTTAAGCGCACTTGGGAAAAGATAACATTTTAACCTTTTCTCATACAAATTGGAGCTCCTGATTGTACTCTCTCAGTAGGAAGTCCAGTAAACCAGTAGGAAATTGTTGCAGGGCAATTAAAAATCTCTGGTTCTTAATTCAAAGCTCCTCACGTAAGATTGTGCCTTCAGGGATGTTGCTGACAGACTTGCAGTGTGTGAAATGTGGGCATCACTGCAGTTCACTAGCACGGTTCTAGTCAATAAGCACTAGCTGTGAATACGGAAAAGGGATACGCTGAACTGTGCAAACCATATCCAAATGAACTGACCTGGGCATTCATTCACCCAAGGGACTTGATTGGCAATGGTGCCAAGAAATGTATGTATCCACACAGCTAAATGGAGTTCAGAGGGCAGTAAGGGTACCATGGGCAGCAAGGGTGAGTTCCCAGTGAAAGTAAAGTCTGAGGTGATCTCTCCCACCGTGTCTACACTGGGATTCTGATGGCTGAAATTGTAGGAGATGGTAGAAACCCCTCTGACTTTCAGAGTAGTGGTGGACACGGTGGGTGAAATAAAAACTGGAAAGTTAGCTAGAACTCACTTAAGCTTATTTTATGTCAGCACTCGATGCTGATGCTGATGCTGCTGCTGCTGCTGCTGCTGATGATGATTAGAGTTAAAGATAAAGCTAAAGAGTTAAAGCTAGTTGGCATAGCTCATATATGCAATACCTGCACTTGAGGACAGGCTGGTCTTCATGGCAAATCGCTATCTCAAACAACAGCATCAATGAATGTGAGTGTGATAGTTTTAAAAGCCAACTTGCCATAACCTACTGAGAAATTATCCAGATCAAATTAACCTGTGGACCTGTCAATGGGGATTATCTTGATTATTAATTGACCGTGATGATTCTTTATGGTACCATTCCATAGACTGAGACCTCAACTCTTTAAAGAGTGAAGGAAAGAACCAAGAGCCAACATGCAGGCGGCATGGGTGCACTGTTTCTCTTTGCTCCCAACTGTGGGTATGATGTGACTAGCTGCTTAAGGTACTGCTTAGGCTTACCTGAAATGATAGACTTGAGCCTAGAATTCTTTTTATCCCTAAAGTTGACCTCGTTCAGTGTTTTCTCACAACAGAAATGAAACTGGAACAATGAGTCAAACCATGCAAATCCACTTCACCTATTTTAAATGAACACTGGTGGGTTTGGAAAATCCATTCCAGTTCTTTCCTCTGTGACCAGCTGTGTAAGAGGAATATATCATATGAAAAGGATTAAGAATCTGCAGTTCCTCTTTAACCCTGGACATTCTTCTTGTGGATGAGTTCTTTACATTAAGGGAGGGGTCTCCTATGAACTTATGTCAATCAACAGTTGTATTTCCAAAGCTGACACAAACCATGGATTGCTGAAATTAAATAATTTCAGAACAAAAGTATGTGAAGAGGTGTAATTTTTGAGTTAAGATTTTTCTTGTGTTTTTGTTCACTCATTTCAGTATTCAAGATTCATTTCAGATGGATATAAAAGAAACTGTTTCTGGTGTGTCACGTACTCATTTTCCCTAGAGCATATTCTAAAGATGAGTTAGTCTTTTGCTATAATTTGGTATTTCTTTAGTAAGTTGTAAAATGATATTTAACAAATATAATAATAAATATGTCCTAACACAAGAAATATATTTTTTTTAACTTTTAGGTTTCTTTGTTAAAGGACTGTTTTAAAATTCCAGCTGACTTCTATTTTAAGGTTATTTTCTGTCTCTTGGCCTGAGAAATCATGGATGAAGCATAACGCTATTAACAGCATTTGACAGTTCATAAGTAGGAGTCTATAGATAATCTATTGATTACTGTAGCACCTATGAAGTTATGCTTCTTGAAAAAATTGTACACATTGAAGTGAGGTATAATTTCTTAGAAATTCTTTCTGAAGCTTGTCTCTTCATTGTTATATAATTGCATATGTTATATATTATATAATCATTCTATTATATTATATAATCACTGGAAAGTTTTTTCTCTAAGTTATGACGACATGGACTTAGGACAGTCAGGACTCCACTGTGGATTGTATGTGGATCTTGAGACGAAACCGAGTGTAAAAACTGGGTAGAGCACTTCTGAGCCCCAGGTTTCACGTACCTAAGCTCTTCAATTCCTATCTCTGACTATAGTTTAATTGAACACCCCAATGAATACCTTGGAAAACTAAATAGTAATTTCACACACTGATGGACTTAAGATGTATGGTTTTAGGGATTTGGTTTGAATTAGATGAGGTCTTAAAGATGGAATTCCATCGTTGGCATCAGTATGTTCACACAGGAGGAAGAAACAATCTAACCTTCATGCCCCATCTCACCCTGATACACCTTCTACACCCAATGATGCAGCGTGGCCCTCACTTCAGGTTGACAGCTACTGACACAATGTGATTACATTCACAGGTCAAATAAGTACGTCTAGCAATTTTTTTGCAAAATGTGATGTAACACAATTTACCCTCTAGTTAAAATAAGTCATAAAATAAAAATAAAATAAGTTCCTCCCACAAGCAAAATGAAGTCAAAAACTGCTAAGGACCTCACAGCACTTTCTCTGAGGATCACACTTGGGGTCAGGAGCTGCAGAAAATATCTGTGTGTGGATGAAACTTGTCCAGGGATGTCTTCAGTTAAGTTAAGGGATTTAAAGAATGAGCCAAGAAAACAGTCATCCTTCCTCCTTTATCTATATTCTCCCTACACACAGTGGCAGGGTCAGGCTGCAATTCTGTAGAATACGCTCTTAAACTAATGGACAATTGGGGGTACCAGAAGACGCTGATGATTTTTTTCAAAATATAGCATTTGGAATTCTTTCATTAAACGTAATTCTTACTGCTGGGGAATATTTGTGAAAGGTCTTGTCTTCATGTTCAGGATTCCATAGTTTGTTTTTTTTTTTTCCTGCACAATTTTCTGGTTTCTATAGTGAAGAAGTTTCTATAAAGGTGAGGCTGCTTCTGCCAATACTAATCTTGGAATCAAAGATCTTTTAGAAATGTACTTGGCCCATATCTGTCTTGTTTGGTAATACACTGCAAATACAATCTTGTAAAAATCTGTGGGTTTCCTAAATCATGTGGTTTTTCTCCACTCAACAAAATGCACACTCACAAATCCTTTGGAATTTTTGACAAGGTAATTCAAGATGTCTTTCTCAAAGTTCTTAGTGCTATCATTTAAGAGAAAATATATGCAAAATACAGTATTTATAAATCTTAGATGGAGTCATTTCTATGGGTGGCATCTGCATAAATCTTTCTAAGGAGATACAGGTCACGCTGTGGTTATTTGCTTTTCATGCACTGCACTGGAACCATTTTTCATGATCAGCTACCCCGCAAACCATTTTAGCTTACAGGTTATTTATCAATTTTGGCATGAACAAGAAGATAAGATTTTTTTTTTGATCACTAAAGAGTCTGACAAGTTTGCAATTATCAGTTATCTTAGTGACTTACTTTCTGCTTTGCTATAGATAATAAAAATTTCATGAGCATTTTCAGTAGGCTGCATATCTTGTCTGTTGTCAATAGTGAGGACAGGTATCATTCTGATATCTTTACTTATGTCTTTTTCTTTTGAATGTTTTCAATACAAGAATTTTTAGGGAAGTGGGACTGGAGGGATCACTCAGTGGTTAAGAGTGCTTGCTTTACCATCACAAGGATCAGAGTTTAGATTCTAGTGCCTGGATAACAAAAAAACAGTAGAACCCCAGTTCTAAGGGACAAGAGCATCTGAGGGTTACTGGCTTTTAGCCTACTTAAAACAAACAAACAAGCAAACAAACAAACAAAAAACATAAGTCCCAGATTCAAGTAGAGACCCTGCTTAGAAGAAGGAAGTGGAGTGTGATGGAGGAAAGCCACGGAAGTTTGCTTCTGACTCGTGCTCGCACACACAAAAGAAACACACGCACATACACCCACACAGTTATACAGAGACACAAATAAATAAATAACCTTTAAAAGAGAACTGCTAAAACAAAACAGAGTGACCATAAATCTTTGAGGATCCTCCCTGTTATTTTATGCCAATGATTTAAAATATTTCTTCTTTCTACATTTTCCAGTCACCCCTCCTGTTCTTCCTTGGTTTTTCACTGAGTTATTGTACTTTCTTTTGATGCTAAGTTTAAAACATGTTTATACATATTCGAATTGATGAGAAAATTTGATCTGGAAGAGAAAATCATTACATTTTCCAATTTGAACTTTTCTTTTTCAGAGGACGTTTTCATGCTTTATTCAAGTTTTAGAATTTTTTTTCCCTCAAAGAAAATTAAATAATTATGTACTAACATATAATATAATATGCATTTCCTTGATTTTCTTGTGGGCCTATGGGTATAATCTAGCAGTTTCATGTTGCTACATTCAAGGTTAAAAACCTCAAAATTTAAATATGAGTTGGGGCTTGGAATTTTATCTTCTCATATGCCTGTTCCTTTATTATGAAGAAGGAAGCATTTCTGTCTTGTAGGTTTTGGGAGGGAGGGTCTGTCTTTATCTTTTCTCCTCAGCTGAGCTGATGTTTGCCTGAGATAGCAAGACGTCAAAAGTTCATTTTGTCCCTCAGTCATGTCTTGATCTGTAGCTCAATCACAGCAGCAAACATATTGATTGCTGTCTTCTTCTTTTCCCATATTGACCTTCCACAAACATCCACAGAATTCTTCCAAGAATCATGATTTCCTTATATGTGTTTGTCGTGAAATGTCAAAAGTTCACTTTCAAATTTCATTCTTTAAGCAATTTATAATACACCCGAGTGTTAGGAAGTATAGCTGTTAAAAGATTTTAAAGGAGACAGATATAAAGGGATGAAGTAGCCCGATATATAATAGACAGCTATGAAAGTCTCAGTCTGGTGATATAAAACCACACTTCAGGAAATCTTAAAATTCCCGAGGTGCATTTGGGTAATTGAACCGAAGAGATGGCGCATTAACCCGGGGGAAGGAACAAGCAGTCTTAATTCTGCAGGTGGCAACTTTCAAGACTTTAACATTTTTACCATTACTGAGATCTCTTGCCTCAAGGGAGCCGCTGGCTCTGCATCTCTCTAGACCAAGGACACGCATGCAAATGACCCACTTAAAGTGATGGAGGGAACTTTCCCCATGGGTTCATGGGAAATTTGAGGAAATTTAAGTAACTGAGTGTGCGCTAATGAGAGCTCTGGCTGTCTGAGCAGCTAAGAGTCCTTCACAGCTCTAACGAGTTTCTAACATGCTTCCTCCTTTGCTATTTGCCTGACTTGCTCTCTATTAGCAGCTCTTTAGCCAAAATTATAAAGGCCTGGAAATGGCAGGGTGAAAACCCATCCATTCTGGTAAGAGTGCTCCTGGGGTGGGTTCAAGGACTCTGTCATCATGCCTCCATGGTGCCTCACCTACCATAATAATTAAAAAGGTCTTAACCCCTGTTTTCAGGAGAGAAATTAGGCTGAAGTGAAACAATGGTGGAATTGAGTTTTATCTTGAATCCGTGGAATAAAAAAGGCTTAGTAATGATTTTCTCTTTAGTAAAGACAATCGTAATCAATGTATAGCTCAAAGAAGGTCATAGGATAATTCATTGGCTATAGATAGCAGGGATTGTGCACAGAGGTAAATGTTGTTAGGATTGGTTAATGAGACAATGCTGTATTTGTTTCATTCTTCTTAGAAACTGTTGCTATTCATCCCTGAAGGCTTACAGATGTGCAATCATCAAGGCAACTGTGTTGAGCATCTGCTAAGTAAATATGTCAGAGGAGAATGTGTGAAAAGCAAGGGGAAAGCCTGACTAAGTCGTAAGGAAGTTGTTTCTAAGAAATGCTGCCCTGGAGAAGGGTGTGGTCATTTGAGTGAGAAGCATCTCCCATAGTATCAGGCAGAAGATCACTTTGGTCCAGCAGGTGGCAATTGTTTTTGGAAGTTCAGGTGGAGAAAGAATGTCAAGTCAACAGCAATGAGCTTTGAGATTAGAAGCCTTGCACCACTTTCAGTTCATTTTCCCTGCTATGTATTTGCAGGCCATGATGGGAGATTTCAGCTTCTTATTCCTACTGCCATGCTGGTAGCACGCTGTCATCCTCACCCCATCCCTTCCTGATTGATTCTCCTTCAGGAACTATAAGCCAAATTGAACTCTTTCTTTGATGACTTGCCTTTGGTATTGGTGTTTTATCACACAAAAGAAAAGTGACTGATACAAAAGGAAAAATCAATCTCTAGGAATGTATCAGCCGACACATTGGCAAGGTCATGATTTAGCCAGTCAGGAAGGAATCAGATGGTAAGGTGTAGGATAAAGGCCAGGCTGGAACTTCTGAAACGAGCGGAAACCCTAAAGGACAGGGAAGAACTATCAGTTGTACCTTCGGCAGAACAGAACCTTAGGCACAGGATACAATTCCTATGTCCTCCTGTCCATCCCAATTTATTAACGTCCACATCTGTTCCCATACTCATAACCATTGCTGTGTTTCCCATCCATTTCTTTTCATTGTTGACTTGTGCCTATCACAGATAGCGTAGGCCCTTCCCAGTATCTGCAGGTTTTCTAGCTCGTGGGTATTTGGAAAACTCTAAGTGCCTGGTTCCATGCTTGCTTTCATAAAGCCTTCAGATTTTCTCTGATGAGTATGCAAAGGATTAAGAGGAGTCTGAATTGGGAATGAGACTTCATTATCGGTAACTGGTTAAAAGACATCAGCCATTGTAGAATATTAGAGACTACATTGATCGTAATCAGTGCCTTTAGTTACGGAAACTTTATACAACTCAGTTACTCTTACAACTCCCCAGTATTTTACATTGAATGAGGCTGGAAGCATATTCTATTCCAGAGACAGCGAAGGGTTTCATCCCAACTACCATTTGGAGGCTTACCTTAGAAATACCCCTAGTATCATGTCTAGAACTTGTGTTAAGCTACTAGGATTGTGACAATTGCACAGTAGCACTGTAAATTAATATTAGGTTGTGCTGCAGACTGAAAACTGTGAAGCTGGTTCTCCATGTGGCCGTGTCACTCTTACTGACAATGTCTGAGACTCCAGGTTGCTGAGTGTCCTCACCAGAGTTTGGTATATGTTTCAGTCAGTATTTTCCTATCTGTCAGTTTGTCTGAAAATACTGGTCTTGTTGTAGGTTCCTTGCGATACAATTACCACACGACATACAACTCATTAATAAAGAAAATTTTAATTGAGTTAAAAATGAAGAAAAAGGGCTGGGAAAGACTGGCTTGCTGAAGCAAGAGCAAGAGCTAGCTGAAGAAAGAGATGCAGCCAGGGACACAGTCCCAGAACTAAGTTCAGTAGTGTGACACTGGGTTGGAATTTTAGGGGGAGGGGGTTAAGCTAAAACTCACAACCACCTGTCTCAACAAAAGCAGAAGATGGTCATATTATTAGTCTGCTATTAACAATGAATGTCCTAAGCCCAGGACTTAAAGATCAATCAGAGTCTATCCAGTCACAGAAAACATCCTGTGTAAAAGTTATAAATATATCATCTTATCAGAAAAGCACACAACAAAAGAGGAATAGGGGTCTCGGTTAGCTTGACCCTGAAAGTCTGAGTTCTTTTCGGTGAGAATCTGGCCCTAGCTTGGCCCTGGATTTTCTTTGCGAACCATTTCAGTCTCTATATGGGGGAGGCAGACAAGATCATATTCTTGATGTTCTTAATGTGTTTTCCTGACAAGATAGTAACCTCCTACCCAATTAATCTTTATATCTTCATATAAATCTATATAATCTTTATCTAAGAGGTGATCAGTGTCCAATATTGTCCAACATTGGGGGAGAGCCAAATTTGGTAACAACACTTGGGATAAACCAATAAAGAGTTAAATGGGATCAGTCTCAGGAAAGACTTGTGCACAAGGCCTTTCATAGGATGTTAGACAGTAAGAGCTGTGTCTAGGGAAGGAGTGGCCAGCAGCCATTGGGACAGCGTGGTAACAGATGGTAGCAGCCTCCTGCACACTCATAAAGAATACAACAGTGACTGTGGGTACAGATTCCCCAGGCTGAAGCAAGATGAAAGGATAAAGTTATGATTATAATGTGGTACATTTACCGAAAGGTGAACTTCAAGTTAGCAAATCCACGTGATCAAAAAATTGACTTGCTCAAGAGTGATTCATCTAAAAGTATAAATCAGGTGCCAACATGAAGGTCTGACACCTATAACATTAAAAAAATACCTTTGGGAAAAAAAATACGCAGAATTATCTTCCTATTTTTGAAAATAAAATAAATGCATTAGAATATTTCTCATTGCCTCTAAATGTATGCTATTGGTACAGAAAGAAATGTTTTGCATCAGATCAATTTGAGCACGTTGTGGAACTCTTAGTCATCCAAGGATCTAGACAAACTGAAAAAAGAGCCTTGTGCTTATGCTTGAATGTTTAAAGCTGGTTCGGCAACAGCGTTGCAATGCCTATGGATTATTATTGTGCTCTGAGATAGTGTTAGGCAGCTCTATGCATCTGATCTGAACAAAATATCCTGAAAGGGGATTCTTGACTATATTATATGACATTGACACATCACACATTTGACTGATTTCCCAGAAGCTGCAGATGTGTGTGTGTGTGTGTGTGTGTGTATACACTTGAGTTTATATGTTTATGTGCATGTGTGTATTCACATGTGTATGTGTGTGTATGTATTTGTTTATGTTTGCATGCATGTGTGTGTATCTATGCGTGTGTGAATGTGTGTGTGTATTAGCAGATACCTGTTGAGGTCAGAAGAGCACACTGTATATCTTGGAGTTGTACTTACAGGTTGTTATGAGATGCCCGATACAGGTTTTAGGACCCTAATTCTATTCTTCTAGGATATCAGCAAATGATCTTAAATGCCGAGCCATCTCTCTAACCCAAAATATTTAAAACTCAAGTGTTCAGTTTGGTGAATTTTGATTCGTGCATATATTCAAACCTACATAAACCACTCATTAATTTATATCCCATATCCACCAACCCAGAGTAACTCCTTCACCTCCTGCCCATCTCCAGACAGCCTGTGTTCTGATATCCACTGCCATGCTCACTCTGCCTGTTTCAAAGCTTCCTTTTGAATATAGAGTGTATGAATGAAAACATGGAAGGTATCTGATAATCTAGGGAAGACGAATAATAATAGTTAACATATTTTTGATAAGAAATTTTAAAGTGTTGAGTTTGTAGAGAGAGCAAAGGCAAAGTATTTGGAAATAAGTTAAATTACAGCATTCCAAATATAGCATCTCACTGTAGAAAAAAGACAGAATTAAGGACAGCTAAGTTAAGTCTTCAGTTATCGACTATTGGATAGATTGTCTAGAGCTACTTCCAACTATTGGCTTATGTATATACTATAGACTAAGCAAACGAGAGCAGTATTAAAGAGAACAAAAATAATGCTCATGTCAGCAGCTGAGAGTGGGAAGAAAGTAGAAGCTGCAGAAATCAAAAGAGAACATTTTTAATAAGAACCCATCACATCTAAGGGCTGAGGAGATGGATCAGTATTTAAGAACGTGCTGATCTTGCAGAGGACCTGAGTTCATGTCCCAGAATACATGTCAAGTAACCACCAACTGCCTGTAACTCCAGCTCTGTGGGATCTTATGACTTCTGACCTTGATGGATACCTATATTATCATATACGTAGTCACATGGAGAAGCACAAATAACTATATGCAAATATATATACCTTTTAAAAGAAGAATGAAAAAGGGAAATAACCTTCATAAATCTGAGAACTGCTAAGGACAGTTTTTAGCTTTCTTCTGTATAAGGTTTATATTTTAAAGCCAATTTCAAGCCCTGTATAAAGGGGTGATGTCTCAGCAGTGTGTGACACACTTCAATTTGCACTTTTCTTTTTGATTTTATTGAATATATAAGTTGAACTTAGCTGTCCGTTCTTGCCCTCCATTTCACAAAAGTCTGCATTCACCTAGATGTCATGAAAGATAACCTCAACAACTGGAGAAAAAGTACACTGAAACTGGAAAGTGCTCTGTCTGGCTTTTTATCCAGTGTCTGCCCTGAAATGCACCCACTAAGGGAATTCTCATCCAATAAGCTGTATTTATAAGGGCAGACAGGTATGTGATAAATTACTAAAAGCCACAGATTGACTAGCTGCTCAGTACAATTGAAATTCTCTTGCGGACACTATTGGATTTGAGGCAACCTGAAACAGTTGTCGGTTTTCATGGCATAATGGCTGCTCCCATCACACACAACTCAAATAAAGTGGATGTATACACTTAAAAAGAACTTAGTAAGGACTCTTTCATGAGTTCATGTATTTTCATAAACTCAGGAGGTATATTTTATGTTAAATCAAGCCATCAAAACGAGATCCTGGGGATTTGACCATCGTACTTTGTTTTCTGCTTCTGTGATAAATCACTGACAAGGAGGAACTTGGGGAGAAAATGATTCATTGCCATTATTGATGGAAGCCAAGGCAGAAGCTTAAGCATGAACCTGGAGGCAGAAGTTGTAGCAGAAGCTGTGGAAAATGGTGCACATTCCCCTGGCTCACTCAACTAGCTTTTGTATACATATCAGGCCCATCTTCCTAAGGATAGCACTCCTCATTGTTAGCAATTAAGAAAATCCTAATGGATTTGTCCACCAGCCAATCTGAATGAGAGAATTCTTAAATTGAGGTTCCATTGTCTCAAGTGAATCTGTGTTTCTGTGAAGGTGAAGCTAAGTTAGATGCATATCTTCAACTCAGGAAAGTCTAGGTAGTAATGTAATATAATTTCTCCTAATAGGCCTACTAGGCAAGAGATAACAAGAATAATGAATGAGCAGGGCGGTGGTGGCACACGCCTTTAATCCCAGCACTCGGGAGGCAGAGGCAGGTGAATCTCTGTATCTGAGGCCAGCCTGGTGTACAGAGTGAGTTCCAGGACAGCCAGTGTTACAATAGAGAAAACCTGTCACGAAAAACAAATCAGATTTTAAACCTATGAAAAAAGGCAAGAGTGATGGATTAAACAGGGAAATATAAAAGGTCTAGACTTGGTTCTTGGGACTAATAACTGAAGCATATAGGAATGGAAATTTGTAGTATCATAGAAGGAGAATGAGCTAAGCCACCATTCCTAAGTATAGTACCAAGAAAGTTTGGTACCCGTGCTAATTGCTGTGGCTGGTCACAGGGAATTTTCATTGTGTACTTACAGCCTCCACACTAGACCTGGTAAGCTTAAAGCAGACCCTTACCTGCTCACGCCTCCTCCTCTCTTTTTTACACCATTAAAATACTTTTTCTCAATAGTCCTCTCTCAGGATGCAGCCAATTAGAAGATTTCTAGTGGTGGAGAGATAATCATGTTGAGTTACAAAATTAAATCGGCAAAAAATTCTTGTTTTATGAACTTTTGATTGAAGAAGGATAAAGTTATATAATCTGTATCACTCAAATTGGGAGAATCTGGGAGGAAATGGATAGATTATTGTGAGATGGAAAGAATCAAAATGCATCTGTTATATATTTATACGTATGAAATTATGAAAGAATAAAACACGTACTTTAAAAAACTTAGTTACTAGTTATTTTAGAGATAGTTTTAAAAGTTGGTTTTCAAAAGAAGTTCGCTAGTTAGTTATTGTATAATATTGCTTTGTAGATTTAACAATTGAATAATTTTATTTATTAATAAAATAGTTTCTAAATCTTCTTTTAAGTTAAAAATTAGGATATCTTTCATTAACTTTTCTTGTTAATTTAAGTAACTACAACCATAGTTATTTTACATAACTGTCATTGTTCTACTTAAAAGTTGTTATACATAAATAAAGCATAAAGGGATTTCGTCCTTGTTTCTGATCTCAGGAAGAAATCATTATATTGATTAATTTTTAAGAATAATATAAAACAACAGTTTTTTTTTAACTTGAACAGGAACCCTTATTAGTTTGCCAAAAATTTAATTAGAAAATGATCATAAATTTTGTCGAAATTGTCTTTGCATGTTGATGTGATTATATAATTGTCCCTTTATGCCTGTCAATATACCAAGTTATATTTTCACTTGTGTTTATGTCTGAGACAGAGTCTCACTGTGTAGCCCTAGCTGGCATGGAATTCACAGAGATCTGCCTACTTCTGTCTCCTGAATCTTGGGATTAAAGCCTCAACTGGTTTATAGGAACCTGGGTACTCTGTTCTCATTGCCCGTGGTCTCCATTCACCTCACTATACCAACCATCATCCTTACTGTCTTAGTTAGGTTTTCTATTGCTGCAATGAAACACTATGACCAAAGAAAATTGGGGAGGAAATGGTTAATTTGATTGACATATTCATATTTCATTTCATCATCAAAAGAAGTCAGGACAGGAAATCAGGACAGGAACCTGGAGGCAGGAGCTGATGCAGAGACCATGAAGGAGAGCTGCTTATTGGTTCACTCCTCTTGTCTTGCTCAGTCTGCTTTATTATAGCACCCAGGACCACCAGCCCAGGAATGGCACCACCCACCATGGGCTGGGCCCTTCCCCTTCAAGCACTAATTATGAAAATGACTATTAAAGGCATTTTACAATTAAGGTTTTTTCTCCTTTTCGGTGATTCTAGCTTGTGTCAAGTTGACATAAAACTATCCAGCACACTTATCTTCTCTCAGAAGGAGGATAGCATAAACTTTATTTTACAGTCTGAGTATGGGTGGCTTTTTATACTTGGAACGTTTGGAACTTGTTAGTAGTTATGTTTGCTTTATATGGACTTGAGAGTCAGTTGAGATGAATATCACTCTTGGCTACTTAATAATCTAGCAATACATCAAATTATCCTACTCAAAGTTCTTCAAAGAATTTTATCTTCACATAGTATGAAGCCATTTAAGAGTAGATGGTCATCATCATCAATGAAAGGGCGACATTTCAGGCAAATGTACCAAATGCTGTCCTAGAAATTATTATATACACACATAGAGAATCACAAATAAAAGATATTGCAGGAAGAGAGTGCTATCATATTAAATTTTCTACAAATATTTAATCAATTTCTTTTGTAAAATACAAAAATTTACCCTATCACAAATTGTTCTGTTCAATGTAGTTTTCTGTCTATTCCTTTTGTTCCTTGATGCTGTTAATATAAGGGAATTTCTTGAGATCTACAATTGGGACGTAAGATAGGCATAAGCCTCTAAAACAGAAATTTAATATATAGTAATGAAACTGTTTCTACCTCAACAGAAGACAAGAGGGCTCATCGTCAAGGTAGATCTGTTCAAGATTTCATTTGTGTATAGATTTCATCAATGATATCCCAAAAAGAGAAATTCTCAAGTGAGAAGAGTTAAATCTTGCAATAAAGTCACACATGCCATGAAATGTGTCTTTAGTATCCTCTTTAGTATGAACTAATGTTGACTGCTTCTGGCAAATCAAAAAATTCAAATGACACATGAAACCTTGAAGTAGCTCTTAAGGGACATCAAGGTCTGACTGGTCTTATCTCTGTCTCAGTTTTGAGATAAGCCATCTGTCATCAGACACATCAAAGATCCGTTGGAAGAGGCAATGCTGTGACCATCTGTTTTCCCCCGCCTATACCTTGGGAAGAGCCATCTCAATATGGTATACAAGACCAAGCCAATTCTTTATAAAATTGCAATCTTGGCCAACATCTTAACTACAAAGAAACAGAGAATTGAGAGCTAGTGTTGAAGCCAAGTTTTAGTTCATATACCAGAACTTCTGTAACATATTATATGAGTTTCTTGTGGGAGGAATGAACAAATATCTATCCAGCAGTCACAGACCAGAGAGACAATTTGTCCCAGTTTACTAAACAATAATACCAATATGCAGTGAACCTGCTATGTAGGTAAAAGATTACTTACTGCAGGTTTGCTGAGTGACCCCCAAAGCAGGTGTGTTCCTGGAAAGCCCAACCAGCATGGGTGACCACTCAGAAAACTACATCCCTGGATGGATCTTACTCCTTTTATAATCTTAGGCAGTGGATTTGAGAATTTTGTAACCTTTTTGAACTTTCTGATCCTTTAAGTATCAATAGCATCTAGAGTTTTATGAGCCTCCTATCACCTTCCATGATGGAATGTGCCAAGTGGGAAGAAATAGCTATACATTATATTCTAGGAGTATTTTCTTATACATTGTTGCCTATAAGAGCAGTGTGCAGAATAGATGATCAATACAAATATTAAAGGGGGTACTATTGGCCAAGTTACAGAAATATCCAAAGAGCAATGATTGTGGAGGTTTGAATAGGACTGTCCCCAAAGAGTTATTTATTATTTGAGAAAAATAAAAACTATTCAAAGTGCTATTCAGATTCTAGTCTCACCTGCAATGCACTCATATATAGGTACACATTTCAAACATAACAAATTATTTCTACATTGTATGAAATTTGTAGTATGCCAAAATTATAACACTGTGGGTTCTGGAAATTGAACCAGGGTCATCTGCAAGAGCAGCAACTGCTCTCAACCACTGAGCCCTTCCTCCAGCCCAAACAGCTTAACATTGTTAAGCCTGTAAATAGCAGGCTTAGTATAAATCTCCAAGGTTTACAATGGTAAAATTTACACCGATACAATCCATTTCTTGTATGGACAGACCTGACTCTTGTCACAAGCAATTAGGTAAGAATTTACTTTTCTTTCTTTTAAGTCAATATAACCCTTCTTTTTCCTAAGGACTATTTGGGTTTGTTGTTGTTTTTTAATTTCCGTGCTTCAGCATTTTCTAGAATGTGCTGCATGTGTTATCACAGTATATAGACCTTGGATTTTTCTTTTGAATTATCCATACTGCTATACATGTATGCACATATGTATAATGTGTTCCTGGCATGTATAGTTTTTTTCACTGAAGCACAAATCCCTAGCATTACAACAAGTGATGACCATTAACTTGTCCATCAGTTTTCTCTAAAATTCAAAGTTAGTTCATTTTGGTGTTTTCACACAACAAAGATGTTAAGAATATTGTATGATGTGTACACACGGGGTCTGTTTTTCACTTGCTTAATTATTCTTAAAAGTGCATTGTCTGTGTCATATGATAGAACACTGGCTTTCATGAACCTCACTAATTATTTCTCAAAGCCTTCAGTTGATTTTACATGTCCTGTGATGCTTCAGGGTTGTCATAGTTCCATGACAAAGTCAGTTACGGTGACACTTATCAGCTTTATCCATTGTAGTGTGTAGAAATATATTGTTGTGGCATTCATTTACAAGAACTTGATGATTGACAGTTTCAGCATCTTTGTAACATACTATTTTTTTGGCCATCTGGGAAAGTTCCTTTATTAAGTGTGTATATAAACCATTCAGTTTGGCGTTACTAATTAGATTGTTTTCTTATTTTAATCATGATGTGTTGCATTTTTGTTTACAAGTTGACGAATTTCCTCTCTACCCAAGAGACCTCTTTAAATCTTTATAATAAATAAAAATGCTGCTTTGAATTAAAAAAAAAAAATAAGTGTGGCTTCACATTATTTCCACAACTGTTTGTTAATTCTACTAGTTTTTGCTTTAGGTTTTGCTATGGTGTCAAAATCTGTTTTTTTTAATCTGCAATAATCTATGATCAGGAACAATTGCCTCACTCTATGTAAGTCTGTAAAACTTCTAGTAAAATACATTAGAATGCAACCAATTACTTTTGCATTGTTTTGTTTTATGCTTTTCATTATTCATTTGGCTCTTGGGAGTCAATTGTCTTTCTAATAATTAAAGCAATAAAAATATATTACACAAATGCTGCTCAAATTACAGTAGAGTTATGTGCTAATTATATATTGAAAATGAAATGCACTCCAAACTGAAAATGCTTTTACTTTCCTTGTTTATCGCGTATCAGAGCTGAGCCTAATCTCTTATATTTGCTAAAGACGCTTATGTCATCCAACAATTGGGACATGTGTAACACAGAAAAATAACTCATTAATAAACAGACACTGGAATTTTGGGACATGTTGGGGTGCTAGAACACAGAACAGAATTTCCAGACAATTCTGGGAAGACATTCTACTGTAGGATACAGGCTGATTATTCCTGTGAATACCTGGCACACTGCAAGCTTGGAGCCACTTCCATGCCTATAATCCAAAAGTAGTCCTGCTGCTCTGCCTCTCCAAATCCAAGAATGCCCCCATTGTCCACCCAGAATCCAATAGTGGCCCTCATGGTCCCAGCTCCAGAGTCTGAGTCTGCCTCTCATTGGCTCCTCGGCATCATGCATTTCTTCCTTGCATAGCACTTGCAATAAGATAATCAAAAATTTAAATCCAAAAGCTGATTTTTACAGAAGGTGACTTGCTTTTAGACTGTAATATTGAAAATAGTTAAAGGACAGTTTTATAAGTCAGGCGTACATGTACACACGTTAAACCAGATCATTCCTGAAGCACTGCATTTATGGGTGTGCATCTAATCATTTCAAGTCATAAGTCTTTTCGCTGGAGGCTTTATTGTATCTTAAGTGCTCCAGGAACCCAGGATCTTTTCTTTTATGTAATTAATCAATAAATTATTTTGAAACAGCATCTGTGTAGGCCAGGTTGGACTCAGAATCATGGGGATGAATCTAGCACTGAACCCCTGATTCTCCTACCTCTCACAAGCGCTGAGAAGACTAGGAAGTACCAGTGTGCCTCACACTTTCACCTCATTTGGTCTTTGTGTAAAGTTCATATTTTTCATTCATCTGGAAACTGTACCTCCTCTTGACATAGTTTGAATTGACATTAATTTTTATTTCATGCTTCGTCGTTTCAACACTTTCTGGTTAGCTAGTTTACGGTGAGAAACTGGCTATAATACACACTTTTATTTTTCTGTTATTTCTCTGTATTTGAGAATGCTATGTATAAACACTGCATCTTAGTCAACCCCATCCCCACTTGTCCCCAACTCTTCTCATGACCCCTTTCTCTCCCTTCCAAAATCATGGCCCCTTCTTTTTTACTGTTACACACACATGAATGTGTGTACTTACACACACACATATACAAGTACACACACATCACATACATTTATGCAGATATATACAACTTTCTGAATCCACTTAGTGTTGTGCCCATGTATATGAGTTTAACTCAGACCACTTGGGATTCGATAATTTTGTGTGGAGCTAGTCCCTGAAGAAAACTGATTTTATCATTCTCGGCAACATTTGACCTCCTGTGTTTCATTCACCATACAGCATTTTGTCTATCTGTTTCTCTATTTCTCTGTCTATCATCTACCATTTACATATCTATCTATCATCTATCATCTATCTATCTATCTATCTATCTATCTATCTATCTATCTATCTACCATCTATTTATATATCCATCATCTATCTATCCATCTATCATCTATCATCTATTTATCTATCATCTATCTATTTATCATCTATCTATCTATCTATCTATCTATCTATCTATCTAGCTATCTATCTATTTATCAATCTATCTATCATCTATGTAACTACCTATGTATCTATCTACTTCTAAGTACTTACAAATGAAGGTTTGTCCTTATTCTGGGTGAGTTTCCACTCACAGCCTTGGAGTTATTTCCCTGGAAATCATTTTCATGTTCAAAGGTTTTACTGAGGTCAACCTCATAGCCTGCTAGTTTCCATCCAGTCAAGCTCTGCTACAGGCTGAGTGCTGGAACCTTCCATAAAACGCTGAAATGTGAGGGATGAGACTTAGATGGAAATGTGTCTTGGCGATCAGGTTTGCACTGTTCTCCCCAAATTTTTTAACTTAGTGTTTTCTGGTAAATCTATTCACTTCTGAAAATCGTGAAAAGTGAAAGTATATGGATGGTAAAACTATCTCTTTCAAAAACAGGGCAGTTCATAGATGGCATATACTCTTATATGGACTTACATTCAGTCAAGGGGCTGCAGGAGATCAGCTAGGTAGTTTTAGAGTGCTGTAGATAAAATATAAAATTGATTCAGAGTAACACGTATTAATCATTGTCTTATTATGTATTTTTACAATTTTCAAATATTCTCTCTCTATCATTCCTTTCTCCTGCTGTTCTCAGTATGATATACAAAGGATTAGACTGAAAGCAGGATGGTAAAGATTGAATACACTGTGTAAAGTACCTTGAAATTTGTTCCCATCATAGCCTCTAAATTACCAGAATCCTTGAGGCTTCATGATAGAAAAAAATTGAGAATGGATGATTATTTTGACTTTGAGTATTATGACACAGAATCTTGGTCTTCATGTTTGAGTTAGCTTTGCTGTTTGTACTTTTGAAGATAGACAGTACAACTACAAAAATACCTCATACTGAGCCATCCTGAACCTGGACATTCGTTTCACCATTCCTGTGAAGATAAGGGTCTCAGTCTTTGAAATCAGAGAACATATAACTCATAGCCTTACCCAGGCATTAAGAACCCATTCTTAGAAGAAGTCTGCATTTAGTTTTAGAAACCAGCAAATAAATCCTTAAACAATGTCATCAATAGAACATCAAGTTCAAATTCCTCATTCTAGAAAAAAATAAAATGGACATTAGATTCATAGATTTCTCAGGGTCATCTAAGTAATTAGTGGTAAAACCAAAAAATCCAATACTCTTAGTAGCAAAATAATTATCAAACACAGTCTTATAACTTGTTTCCTGTATGTGAGATTACACCTTCTAAACTACTCTGTCACCAAGAAGGAACCATTTGCCAGCAAAGCAACACCAGTTTTCATCAAATTTGAAGGGCACAGTTTTAATACTTGGCAGTAAAAGGGTGCTAGGGGTTCATTCATTCTTTGTCCTAAATTTTCTCACAGTGAAGAGCTGTCATAGTTTGACAGATGAGGAATTGCTTTTCTTTCATGACAGACTTTCATAGAGCACAGAACTTCACTGATAATTCTTCAAAAGACACAGGAAATAAAGAACTCTTCAGTGCCTTATTCATAAAACAGTTCTAGAGAGAAACTGTATCTGGCTGCTCATTTAAGTTCGATATGTATGTGTAGGTAAAGTTGCTTCAAGTTTGGTAAGAAGTGATTGATTTCTCTGTCTACTTTCACTTAGTTTGTGGACCCTATATTTGCACGTACTGTTTATTACTCAAAATCTGAACTCACAAAGTGTATAAAAAACACTTTTATATGAATTTATATAGTTTTATAGAACTCTTGGACACTGTTATAAACTTTGTAAACTTTTATACAAAGTTATACAATAATAGGAAAAGAATAAAATAAAATAAATATTAAATAAAATAATAAAATAAAATAAAAAAGTAAAATATAAAAGAAATAAAAATAAAATAAAATGTCAATTTTTTAATTTTCATTATTTTTACAAAGAAAACCCACAGTGCAGCCCAGTAACTTCCTGGCTATATTCTAAGTGAAACCCAAGACTTATAAACACAAAAATGAACAGGCTATGAACACTGTTTTCAAGTCAAGAGCTTGGTGATGAGCACTATGAGAACACAGCGTATGAAATGATACTTAATGTGATCCTTGAAGAATGAAAGGGTAATAAAGTAGGGAATGAGATTATTCTCTTTCTGAACTATTTAGACTAATTGCCACTTCCTATGGAAAGTGCTTCCTGTACACCTACCTACCAAGAATTCTGTACTATTCAGCCATCAATATAGGTGAAAAAAAAATGCTACTGTCTGCAGCCTATTACTTTGTTGTACACTGCAGTGGGTACAGGCAGTTTTTCTCTATTTTAATTATTACTTTTTAATCTTTCTATAGAGCATTTTCATCAGCATTCAAGACCATTCATACATATCTCTTGTTAAGAAGAATTTGAACCCTGTTTTTAATCAGTTTGCTTTCCATAATATATATCTCTTTTATATGTTGTTATCTAAACTTGGAGTTTAACCTCTGTTTTTTCTTTAATTAATTACAGAGCTGTTTAATATTCCTCTTTACCAGTAAAAGCAAACCTCATCCAATTCACTATCAATACTGGTTGCTCTTCCAGAGGACCCAAGTTCAGTGCCTAGTACCCATGTAAGGCAGCTCACAAACATTAGTTCTAGGGAATCCAAAGCCTCAATCTCTCTTCCCTGGGCACCTGCATATGCATGGCATCCATTTGTACAGATAGACATATACATATGAATAAAATAAATTATTTAAAAAGAGAGAGAGTATTTTTAATCATAACAATAAAACCCTGGCAACTGACTTCACAATGGTTTTAATTAAATCCTTGCCATAACTGTAGAGCAGTTCTGCCCTGTATATCCTTCTCTGAAAATTGAATTGTTAGTATTACAGGTGTGCAAAGAGGAGATCTGCGAAATCTACATTTGCCCCTCAGCGGCAATTAGACTTCATGTATAATAAATGACTGCAAAAGCTGTGTATTTTATTACATGTAATATGAGAAGGAAATATCTAATACAAAATAGGAATTCCATAGTAAATTGAACCAAGATTAATTCAGTGCAGAATTCTGAGAGTGGGCGGTCCTTCTTACTAGGTTCGGACAGAAGGGCTGCATCCTAATTACAGGCACACTCCTGTGCTTGGTAACTATCTTCTCAAAGACTAGAAATAATGTTAAGAGACCTGGTTTTGGATGGTTCTACAAACATTGTGTGGCTCTGACAAGCCTCTTTTTAGTGTAACCTTCACTGTAATATTTACCCTCACGTTCATACACACATCATCATCACATCAGTTCTGAGTGATGTTGCTTCATGACTGCCTTAGCTACGGGTATGGGGTAACACTGGACCAAGCAGGCGCTCTTCCAATTGTAACATGAGGTCAGTTCTTAGAGATTGTTGTCCAAGGACATAGCAAGCACTCCCACTGAGCTGAGCATCTTAATTAGTTTCTGAACATTTTCATAATTTTAGTAAAGTTCTATCCCAAAATAAATAGATTGGTTGATCCATTGATGGCCAATTTTTAAATAAACAATCCATAAAGTAGTGAAATTAGATGACAGCTGTAGCAACTTAACTAAAATTAAGCAGCTCACTAGAATCTCACTGTGTTAACGATACTAACTTGAGGTTTGCACAGGTCCCAATGACTAAGATATTGTTATTCATTTAAAAGTACTGTCTAGTAGGGAAAAGAAGATGCATCATTTAAAATTGAAAAAGACAACAATGATGCTGTGGACTTATTATGTTGAAGGTTTGTCTACACTTTGGATCACAAAAAGGGTCTGTAATACAGAGGTCAGACTATGGAATGAGTAGGGAGAAAGGGTTTAATTTCAGTGAGTTTTCAGAGGACACCATTAAGCTTACATCCCAGAGCAAGCAAGATCAAGCTCAGAGTGCACTTTATTCAGATTCTTTATTTTTAGTGTTGATGAAGCTGTGGGACCAAGAAGCTGTGAGCCTTGGCCAAAATCTTATGCGCCGAGTGTGTGAATTGCTACCCAGTAGTGTTTCACAGACTAATGAACTTTGCAATACATAATTTTGCACCACTGAGTGTGAAGGAGGGCTGCTTGAAATGTTTGCAGTTCTCTTTCCTTTTTATTGACTATTCAAAATTTGCATATATTTTCTTTTTGTTCTCCCGTACTCTGTGCGGCAGGGAATTAATCCTGATAAATGAAAACACCTTTAATAACAGTTACCATGGGAAGAAACACATGATGTAAGTCTACCCAGGCAGGTGAGAAGGGACACTTTATGTGGGTGCATTTTGGAAAGGCTTTTATTCATGATAGAAAGAGAACAGTGTACCAGATCAGGTTCCATGAGAGAAAGATGGCAGAAATGTAAAACACACACGTAAAGATTTACTGCAAAGATTTGGATTATACAATTTGAAATATCTAGGAAAGTCAAGTGTCAACAGGGAAGATATCTGGGACAGACAATTGGAACCCTGAAGGTAGGAGTTGACGCCACTGCCCACAGGGAATTTCACTTCTCTTCAGAATAGCCCCTTTCTGTTCTTGAGACCCTCCAGTAATGGGATGCAGCCACCCACACAGATTCTTCTCCATAAAGTTAACTGATTACATACGTGAATTACATCTAGAAAACACCTTCACAGCAACATCAACAATTAATTTTTTTTGTTGTTTAACAGTAAAAATGCATACTACACGTTCACTAATTTGGCATACAAAGTGATTATCACATGTCACAGAAAGCATGCTAATGCAGATCTTTCTGCTATTGTGGGACACCAGCTGTCATGCTACAAACATTGGGTTAGTTAAAATTGACATATAGAAGAATGAATAAATAAATATAGGAAGCATTTGTATCTTTGAAGACAGGGTTAAGTTACTGACAATTAATTCTCGTCTACTTTATGGGTGTGTGTATGTTTCTGTGCCTGTGGGTGTACTGTGAACATGTTTGAGAAGAGGTAGGAGACAAGCCTCAACTGGTGGCCTTCACAAACTATAAAAACAAATAGTATTTGAGTGAGGGTCTCTCAATGGCCTGGAGTTTACTAAATTGGCAAGAATGGACTCCCAAAAAAGCCACTATGACATTCCTGATTCTGTCTACCTGGTGCTGAGAATTAAAATCCTTCACCTCCAGGCCTGGCTTTTCCTCTTTTAATGTAGATTCTGTGTGACAGACCTCAGGGCCTCATACTTACAAGATAAGTTCTTTTCTATCATCCCAGATCCTTTACTCACATTTATAGAACAAAAGAGTAATTTCTAATCAAGAGATCTGGGCACTATTAAAACCTAGTGTTGCATGCAGCTAACAGAACCCAGTGTACCCCACTCTAAGATTCAGCATGAACAATTAAAAAAATTATTAAAATAGAAACACTTGTAAAATCACTATGACTTTTCTTGACATTTATTTTCCTTGTGAACATTACTCACATCTATACAAGGGAAAGAAATTGTCCTATGTAATTGTCAGTAGTCTAGTCATAATTGGCCTGTTCTTAGGGCACCAGCATACTTCCCAGAACGAAACACTGCCCTTGGGAATATCTTAATTAGCTAAGTCCAAAGACCTCTTTACAGCATGTGGGCAAAACTTGAAGTATAAAAGTAAAATTTAGGATGCATGTGTGATAAAAATGACATAGTTGATTGTCCTTCTTAGTCTGAGTTACCTCACCTAGGATGATTGTTTCAAAGTCCAGCCACTTACATTTTAACTTACCCTATAGATTAATAAAATTCTATGGTGTGTATGTATTAAGTTTTTATTACTCATTCATTACAATAACTTTAATTATGCATTACTCAATTTTGTATGAACTTTTAGGCTGCCCCTATTTCTAAGTGTTCTTAATAGAGCAGCAGTCAGCATGATGAGCAGGCATCTCCGTAGTAGAATATCAAGTTGCACAAGCAGTTCACGGATGCTCTAATTTCCTACACCCTTGTCAGCACTTACTGCTATTTGTTTTTTTAATCTTATCCATTTTGATAAGTTTCTTTTGCTAGGATGGTCATTTTCACAATACCAATTCTATCAATCTATTAGCATGGGGGATCCTTTCCATTCCAGTTTTCCTTCTTTTTTTTTTTCCTTTAGAGAATTGATGTTTTCATTGTAGAACTCTTTCTCTTACTTCCTTAAGTTTGTCTTAGTGGTCTTGTTTGTTTAAGACTCTTGTGAACAGGAGTTTTTCTGATTTCTTTTATGCCATGTTTGTTATTGGTATATAGAAGATATATTGACTTTTGTGTGTTTATTTTATATTCAACCACTTAGCAGAAAGCGTAGATCAATCATAGGGGTTTTATGACAGAGTTTTGGAATTCCGTACACACTTTATTTCTTTATATTTAGCATCCTCTAGAACAAAAGAAGCATGATCATATTTCTTACATTTTTTTTTGTTTCTATTCACCCTAGTAAGAAAGGGAAAACAGTAGAACCAAGAATTGTCATGACTCAAATGTGGTGAACCAGTGGGCTCACTGGGCTTTTTGGAGCACTGAGATTAACTCTAGACGCTGCATCAACAAAACCCATCCCCAGCATCAGTGAAGGCCAAGAAAAGATGCATTCTTCTGTTCTTTATTCAACTAGTCTTCTCTTCACCAGTAGCTGTTTACAATTCTTGTTATATGAGAGAGAAGACTCAGGCATTGTTAAAGTTTCTTGTGATATTGATGGGTTTTCTGAGACTCCCCCTTTCCTGGTTGTGAATCTTGGGATTGACATTGTATGAGATAAAACTACAGAGCAAGAGCACTGTTACCATGCTCATTCTGCTGAAAGAACAGCTTTTCTCAAATGAACAAGCTATATCCTCCTCATCATGGAAACTGTTTCAACCAATAAGAAAAGACCAGATGCATCCATTCATTTCTACACATTGATGTGTCCAGATCTACAAATATTTACCATTCATAACATTCCAAGTAACAAAGACTTTATGGGACAAACGGCATGTCTGTAGTAGCTACACAATGCCAAAGAGAGCTACATAATGAGTTATAACTTTTTATTCCTATGAAGTTATGCTTTTTGAATTAATCAGTGTCAGAGCATAAGTTTTGTCTACCTTTCATGATTATTAGATTGTAGTTTTCATTAAATAATTGTTTTAGTATAGCTTTTACTTTGATTTCTCCCAGTAAGTTTTTTGTTATCTTTTTCTTTTTGAGAGAGTACCATTAAACTATAGAGCTCTGGCTGGCCTAGAAATCATTATATAGACCAGACTGGGCTTGAAATCACAAGCCTGTTTCTGTCTCGAGATTGAGAGGATTAAAGATATGTGTGCATCACTATGTTCAACTGGGTTCTAACTGTTTAAGCACTGTTGGTGACAACTGGATCCCAGTGGCGGGAGAGAGGGGCAGGCATCAGCACCTGCTCTAGGCCAGTACCTCAGCCTGCAGCACATTGTATGGCCCTTAAAATGGCGTTTCCAGTACACTAGTTGAACCCCAATTGTGGAGTGCTCTGCTGAGGCCATGCTCCCACTTCCTCTGTCTTTGCAGAAAACTTGCTCTCCAACATTGGCAATAAGGATAGGCAAAGAGCCTTTACATACCAGCCGATAGGTGATTGGGCCTTTCTGACCTTACCCATCCCTCTCCGATTAGCAAGTTTTAAGTAGGCTGGTTAAAGCGTCTAGTAAGCAAAAATATTGGATCTCTCCCTTGGGCACCACCCTACTTTCCCCTTAAAGGCACATTTCTTCCACAACAAAGTATATTTGCACCATGGAGGCATTTCCCCAGAGTCTGAGCTTCTTAGGTTAGAGACTCTGTGTCACTCGTCACTTCGGGTCACCTTGTACTCACAAAAAGACACAAATCACAATGAATATCATACTAATTTGTTTGTCTACTAAGAATTTTAACACTTGAAATACATTAATTTCCTTATTTTTCTTGGCTAGATTTAAAGGAAAACTCTCTAAACAAGTCACTAAGCTCTTTTCTAAGTGGATTCCATTTTTTCTATGTTGTACTTACATTGAAAACACACCTTAAGGTAAAATCCTTGCAAAAACATCTCAGTTGCATTTCAACCATCACTCAATAATTTTAGGAGAAAAAGAAATAGAGCCAATTCTGCTGATTCAATCATTTATTCAGCTGCATTGTCTATCAATTAAGCAGCTACCCGGAACTATTTCTCCTGCTACTAAGAGTAGACATTGTTGAAAGAACTGAAGTCCTGAACTACACACTGTAGAGAATTACCCTGGTCCCTTCACCATGTTGTTTCTTAAATGAATCCTCAGAGATAACATGACCACATATCAACCGACACCATTTATTTTCTAAAGTGCAAGTTTACAGAGAGTCAGATTCTCCGATGCTGCCTCCCGCATGTTATTCTTTTATGTTGTTTGTTGAGATTACATTCAGTTGAGATAAAATATTTCTGCATTTCTGCTGACCAACACGTGTCTCTAACTTGGAGCTACACCCTGGGAAACACTGAAGGAGTCTCCAGCTTTTTCTTTAGAATTTTTCCCTTCTCAGTACTTTTCTCTGAGTGCCAGAGCCTAATCTTGGCAAAAGAAATTGATGTGCTTATTCATTTCTTTATTGTATTTCATTTTACAATGTGAATGACTCAACTAAGTGCCAAAGTAAATAAAACATTTCAAACAGCAAAATATCCAAGGAGTAAAAACTGCATCCCAAAGTAGCATAAGTGATAAGTATGGTAAATGTAATAAACAGTAGGTGCTCTGGGAGCAGAAGGGAAAGCCAGTGGGCTCTGTTCAAGATGACCAGATTCCAGACATCAGAGTACAACTCGTGCTTCTGCTACACTTATAGAGTGACCAACCATCTGACCCAAAGCTAACACTTGTTTCGTATATCCACAATCATGTTCTAAAAATGATTAACTTCCTAGGTACTGTACCAAGCCATAGAATTCTGAGCTCTAATAGATGAAAACAAGCTGTTTGTTCAGAGAAAGCCAAACATGCTGTTTCCAGCATCCTTACTCTAATAAGGAGAGAGAAGAGAGACCCTGCGAGCCTGATATATGCAGATTTTCTACAGCAGGGCACAGAGTAGGAAGCTGCACAGAGAAGGGGCTTTAGAAAACCAAGCATGGCTTCCTTAGCTGCTGAGTGCTAAGTGGCCCACGCAAGTATGAACTGATAGCTTAGAAAGCCCTATTAAGAAAAACAGTGCCTATGACTTGAACTTGCAAAGTGCCAGGCAGTACTTATCTCTCAATCACTATGCTGAAGAATGGGAGCAATAACAGAGATCGCCAAAATGGAGAAAATTAAGCACAGAAACACAGCTTTGGATTTTAGTGGTAATTCCAAGATAGTAAAGGTTCCTTTGGTGATGCCTAACACAGCTCAGCTCAAACTTTTAAGGAAACACAGACATGGAGAAAAAAATGTTGAAAGGACTTGGCAGTCCCTATACCAGTTCAGAAAGAACATGTGATGGAACCAGTCCAGACTGGACTCAATTTATTATATTGGGATTATCTCGACACCAGAACCAGAGAAAGATACTATTTTCACATAAGGCTGCCAACTATTATCCTTCATAAACATAGAGGTGGACACTTTTTCTAAGGGAATACTGTTATATTTAAATTTAATAATCCATCATGACCAGGGCCATATTATTCAGAAAAACAAGGTCGCTTTAACAGCTAAAAGTCAGTCAACATATTTCACCATGAGTGGAAAAAATCTCTGACCCACATGTACACGTTCATCCAGAATCTCAATATTTAGCATAATTTAGGAACAATGTCTGTGACTGTTTAATTAGCAAAGTATCCAAAAACGTAACTTTTCTGTTCAACGACTGGTATTCTAGAGAAGAAAAGGAAAAATAAAAGGGACTTAGACATGGAGAGATATACATGGAACAGCACCAGGTAAAGAAAGAGGCACAGATAGGACAGGTGCTTCTACAAACCTAGTAACACTAGGAGCCGCCACAAGCTAAAAAGAGTCTCCCTGGAACAGCCAGAGGAATGCGTCCCCCTAAATACACTGACTCTAGTCCCCTCAATTTAAGGAGTGTTGCCTGATAAAACATTGCCGTCAGACCCCTGGCTTCCAGAATTATAAGAAAATGAATACTCGTAGTGTTAAGATGCTGATTTGTCCTCAATACTTTATCAACTATAAAAGCAAGAAGAAGAAAAAGCATCGCTGAAATAAATTCAGAAAATTAACAGTGATCATGTATCTATATTTGAGAAATACAACAAGAAATAAGAAAAGAGGGAGAATTTTCTCACTCTATCATTAGTATCTTTAAACAAGAACACTAATAGCTTATATGAAATTTATTGCTGAAAATGGAAAACCTTCCCCCAATTATAGGAAAACTGATACACTTCTACCTAGTGTATTACAATGTATTCACTAATTTGCCAGAATTAAAATGCTTTCCTTACGCAGTTAAGATTGTTTCTGTGAGTAGAAAGCTGAGATAATGTAGACAGCATACAAATCTAAGGAGTTATTTATTTCAGTAAAATTACTTTATCCTAACAAATTCACACACAAAAACCATGAAACAGTTCATTTAAGGAATACATTCCAATACCTGCCCACTCCTGAGCTGTGTACATCTCAGTCAACCTTCCACAGAGTTGGAATGGACATTCTGAAACCATGGCGGTTCACTTAGGGGTTTATATTTTCACTATCAACTAAATCTCGACTTAATCTTTATTTTTATTTATGGTTCTTGCTACTTCGATATCTAGCAAGCCGTATTCCTTATCCAACAACCATAAAAAATAGAACTATAATGGAGTTGAAAGTAGAAAAACAATAGCTTTGTATCGTATTTCATGACTTATGTTTCATTTTTCCAGCATTATTAATGTTGGAGATAAATGAATTTGTCGATGCCACAAAAGCTCTGCATACGTGTTTTAGCATTGTTTTGAGCTGTCTCATTCAACTCATACCAACATTTACATGTAGGTTTTTATACTGTAATCACAGGCTTTTTAGTATTATAGATACCATTATCAGCTCAACACACACAATATAAAATATTTACACAACATTCTTTATGAGTTATCACTATATACTAAGGGAATCAGCAAGAAATATTTAGCCGTGATAACATTAGCAAATGACAGGACTTTGGGAACTATAGAGGCACGCACAGTAATTGCTATTAGAAATAGGAAATGGTTATAGTCCCTTTGGAGAACAATTTTATAACACATAAAAATATCTATAAGAACTTTTATGGCCTAAGGGCTAAGAAACCCAAGCAGGACGATATAGTCTAAAGAAAGTACTCTGTGTATACGTTGCCCTTTAACAGAAAAGGAATCGTTTATATAATTTTACACAGTGTGTTTCACATTAGCAGAAACTAGTAGGGAAATTGCAGGTTTCATACTCTCATTTACTAGTGAATACCATGGTTTTCCAACACTGAAATTTTATATAGCTATAAAATATTAAAACTCTACAGACTCTGTCCGTGACCAGAGAAGAATAAAGAAGTAACTCATGTAGAGATAAATAGTAATAGTATGGATACTTCAACTTTGAGAAGAATGCAGAGGGCTAGGGTATGGAGCAATGTAACAAAATTTGCCTGCCATGTGCAAGGTTAGGGGTTCAATGTCCAGAGAATTGTGTAATATGAAATCGTCCAATTGTTTCGAGCCCTTCTTGAGTCCCGGAACAGTGCCAGATTCATGGGCTGAAGACCATGTAGAGTGTGCTTTAGAATAGTCTCTTTCTTTAAAATTGTGTATAGTTATGTATTATGCATTTGTTGAAGTAACTGGAACAATCACACACTTTTGAGATATAAATCGGTACAAAGGTACCATTATTGATCAAAAATGTGATGTAACAAATTGCTGTGGCCAGGACATCAAGTATGTGCCCATTCACGAAACTACCAATAACACAAATAGAAAATTTCTGAAGTTAGGGAGACAAGTAGGCTGTTGTATCCCAGCAGTGCCTGTGTTCTGATCTCTGAAGCATATAGATAGGGTATTTTAATGAGCGCAGGGACATTAAAGGTGTTGTTGACTAAAATTTGAAAGAATTATGTTGTTGTTGTTGCTGTTGTTGATGTTTTTATTCTTATAGGATTCTAGACTTAAACATGCTGGTTCACAGCAGTGAGAGACTTCTCTGGCTGGAATGAGAGAAGAGTGAATGAGAAGATTGTCTGAGAGTCAAAAGGCTCTGGCTTTGAGATAAAGGAAGGCCTCTGGGAGCCAAGACCCAGGGACACTTGGCATCTGCAAACACAAGGGAATGAGCTGTCTGCCAGAGCATGCAGAAAAGAACAGTGCCCTATGACATGGGGGTTTGAAACCAGAGGGACTCCAGCCAGACTGCCAAAGCTGCCAGGTTGTGAACTTGGGTTGCTTTAAGCCACAATTTAGTGGAAATTTGTTAACAAGGCATTAAGAAAGTAATGCTGTGTGCGTGTGATTAAACTCCTTTCTCACTGAGGATCTGAGATGCATGAAGTTTGAATAACATAAGAAACCTTAAGTTGCTAAACCAGCACCATAAAGACACTCTCCCTGTACTAGAAAAAAGTAAGGGAGAGGCACTGTCAAAGCCCTGAAAGCTGCATTCATTGACTTAAAGGTTCTAATCTTTCCAACCTACATCTTACTCTTCTGATTGACACATACTCTAGGGTAGAATTAACTATGTATTTTCCCTTACTATGAGATTGTTACACCAAGCTATGTTGACCACACAGGATGAAATAAACACTTAAGCCAGTGCACTAAACTAAGAGGAGCAAGAAGGAATTTACTATTCTTTCTTGCTTTAGAAGAGGTACAGCTGTACCTCTGCTTAAAGATGGGATGAAGAAAGGGAGGGAGGCCAGGAGAGGTGGGAGTGCAGAGAAGAGAAGGGGAAAAATACAGAAAGTACTCATAAGAACTATCTCTACCATCAGATTTTATTTGTATGAACCTATGGGATTGGAAAATCCCATTATAGAGATTTTCCCAATATTTTGTTGCTGGTCTCTATTTCTATTTTTATCTTGATTTTTAAAGACAAATGTCAAGCTGCTAAAAAATCAATTTCAATATTTTCCAAATGCCTTCAACCAGAGTTCTGTCTCAGCATTCACTCTGATTGTCACCCAAGACATAATTACCTCATTTCTTTGAATACCTAATTTGTGCGATGCAAAGATTGCTTTCTGGAATAGTTATAGAAACATTAATCCTAAGAAATGAAAATTGTTGCCTTGCAGAACTTTTCAATTAAATTGCAATAATTTATATTATAAATCCATTCATAAATATGATGATGCAAATTCTCACAATAGACCTTAATTGCGATAACTGAACATTTTTCCAGTTCACATTTATCACAATAAATATCCAATATCCCATTCTTCTGCCTTCTGATCAATACATTTAAGTAAAGCTAATTTAATAAAAACTGCTTTAAGATCCAAATGTGTTAGTTACCTGAATGTGTGAAATACTCCTTATGATAATTGGAAGCATGTATCCTTTGTGGTGTGACCAAGCTGTGACTATTGAAAATCATTTGGGACCTTCTGCTGAGCAAACTATTATTGTTTTGCATATCCATGAAGAAATGAGTCAGAAAACTATAACACATAGTGAAATGAAGCCAACTGTCCCTCAGAAATCTTGGGGACTGTGTATTTCCAGAAGAGAGGAGAGGCATTTCTGTAGTCTTTGTAGGTAATTTAATTGCATAAACAGGAACGCTGGCCCCATTCACTTCAAGACATGTGTATTAAGAATCTGTTATTTTCCAGGGTATTACATTAATGGAACATCTGTATTCTTTCAGTTAGTGTCATAGTCCAGCATACAAGAGAGATATTAAAGTTAGTATATGCAAACACTTTAAGGTTGTTCTACTATGTCTGTAAGAAAAAGAATAGATAAAAATTAGGAATTAGAAACCACATTCAACAGAGAGAACGGGAAGATAGATTCCAAAGGAGGAAATAACTTTTAGGAACATGCAAAGACTTAGACAAAATCCAGGACTGAGTAGAGAGGCTGTGATTTCTTAGAGTGTGCCAATGTTTTCCTCCAACAAAATAAATTACCTTATTTAAACACATGGCTGGTTATGACATTAGTGTTTTGATTATAATTATTTTATAAAGAAGGTAATGAAACATGGAATCTGAGAAATTTACTCAAAGGCATGTAGTTAGGAGAGATGGATGAATTTTGACAGGCGCCAAACCCTGGCTTTGGAGCATCTTACCACTATTGTTGATCCGATCAGCAGGGAAGGACATCCCTGGAAGAGGTGATGTGAACAAGGAAAATGCCTGAGATGTGCTGTTGGAAAGCTAGATATCTCACATCTTTGGTCACCAACTATGGGATATGAGTTCTCAAACAAAGGTTTGATGAAAACACCAGGATCCAGGCAACAGGGCTGGCTGGTATGTGCTTTTTATATGGAAGATGAAATAGAGAAATGGGACCACATAGTTTCGGCTAGAAGGAGAGGGCAACCCCAATCAAGGAAAAGTGATGCTGGTATTCAGAGTAAAGTAAAGCAGTAGGAAGACGCGGTGAGCCCTCAGAGCACTCACTGGCTTCGGAGAGTCATTTAATTTGTTAGAGAACTCTAGAATGGAGAGGGATTTGTACCGTTGCTGACATGTGGAAACACTAGCACCACTCACAAAGAAATAGAAAAGTTAACTGATTCTCCAAGTGTTTTTGTCCTCTCTTTGTCTGCCTTAGATAACTTACGGACATTCTATAGGTTTCTCTGTAACCATGATGTCAACTCAAAAATATTCACTATCATCACAAACACATGCAAGAGATTTTAAGACTCTTTCCTTCAACTGTTATGGTTTCAAGCAACAGGAAGTTCCCTTTTGTAGGTAAAGGGTGCCCCTTCATCCAAATCTCCATAAAGTCACAGACCTCTGCTTCCACCACCATCTCTGTGAAGTCACAGACCTCTGCTTCCTTCCTCACCTGTGTGAAGTCACAGATATCGACTTCACCCCTCGTATCTGTGAAGTCACAGATATTTGTTTTCATCCCTCGTCTCTGTTTCCATCTTTTCATTTTCAGCTTTCAGGTCAACATGCAGCAGATTGCTCTTTGGTGAGACGTTCACTCTATTTTGTAGACATTGTCTCACCAATAGATGTTTCTGTGGGTGAAATGGTCCAGGGAACAATTTATTCCTATCTTTAAAGGGTAAGGAGGTTAAATGACTCATCTGTGGAACTGAAAGCAGAGGTGCAGCACCCACAACAGACTCTGTGTATAAGAGCATCTGCCAAATGTCTTCCAGAATGAGAGTGGGCTAAAGGCTATTGAAATTTTGTCAGACATGAGTTTCCAGAGACATCATTTACTGTGAACGGAGAGCCCAGAGATAAAAGGGCACTGAGGATGGTTTATTCAGGGTACACAACAGACGACGAGTTTTGTGGTGAGCTTTCCTATGACAAGAAACCTGAAAATGACTTTCAACTCCATTGAATCATTGGCACAGGGATGTGCAGACATGTCTCCTGTGTTTAGCATGTTTTATAATAAGCGTTATCCATGTTACAGCTGGTCTGTGAGAGTTAGGATACATCATAGGTAATGTGTTACGATTTTATAATGCCCAGAAGAGTCTGCTATCCAAAATTGATTGACTTCTGAGGCCTTGATTTTGGTTCTATAAAATAGTGCACATAAACTGAAATTCCTTTCCAAGTGAAGTAATTCTTTGTGAGAGATCACTCAACATTGTATGTGGATGTGCGTTCATGTCTGGGAGCTAGTAAGATCGCATGTGTGTGGTGGTGGGAGAAAAATTAGGAGAATCAGTTCTCTTCTTCCACCATGTGGGATCTTGGGATTGACAGAATTAGGGTCCCCAGGCTTTGGCAACAAGAGCCTTTGAGTCCTGAGACATCCTAAATACTTTGTCTTTAGAACCCAGCAATCTTATTTTTTTCCTTATATTTTGGTGATTAATAGTTTTTGGTTTTTGTTTGTTTTTTCTTTATTTACTTTAGTTTAGTTTGTTTTTGTTTTGTT
Organism: Cricetomys ansorgei; assembly: GCA_026225945.1. Taxonomy (NCBI): domain Eukaryota; kingdom Metazoa; phylum Chordata; class Mammalia; order Rodentia; family Nesomyidae; genus Cricetomys; species Cricetomys ansorgei. The sequence continues at coordinate 3,441,025 of JAMJFZ010003970.1, forward strand.
TTGTTTGAGACAGGGTTTCCCTGTTGTCATTCTGACTGCCCTGGAACTCACTCTGTAGACTAGGGTGGCCTTAACCTCACAGAGAACTGCCTGCCTCTGCCTGCCAAGTGCTATGATCAAAGCCATATACTACCACCACCCAGCTACAGTGGTTAATTCTTAACCTGTGTTCTTCAGATCACAGAAGCCACTTAAACTTGTCATCAGTCCCCTATGACCACCCAGCCTCCTAGTGGAGCTCATGTACTCTTTCCTGCTCTCTTGGGTACACGCTGTTCTGTCTACACTAGATCCCTTCCCACATTAGACAAAGGTTGTCTTGGCACCCACTTTCTCTTCTGCTTTCCATGCTTTTCAAGAGATGGTCATAGTGATTATTTCCTCAGCACATGCAGATTTTCCTGTCTTTAGAAAGTATCATTTTAATCTCTTTTGCTCATTCCTGCAAACCTACCTATCTCCTTGTCTTTATCTATTTCTCCTGTGATCTTATCATATTTGACATACTATAAATAAATTCAGTTTACCTCATTCATTGTCTGTCTCTCCCATGCATCATGTCCCTTGTCCTGGTAAAGAAACAGCTTTGCACCACTCTGCTCATCAGAGAGAATCTTGAACATGGGTTATGCCTCTGAGGGATCGTTAACTAGGTGAAGTTTAGCATTGTCTTCATGGAAAATGACCCTCTTCTTATAAGCCCATAGAAAGTCCTTCATGTGTTTCATCCATAAAGCAAACTGTGTGAAGGTGTCTATAACAAATTCACTTTGAAGCATGAAAACTCTGGTTTAAAGTGGGTGTAAAAGTAAAGACAGGATTGACAACAATCTAGAAAATATTTCATGGCTAAAAACATCATTTTGTGACTTATTCTGGGCTGAATTTTCCCACATTTGAGTAGCTAAGGTTTCAGAATATGAGTTTCTAATGATGAAATTACAATCAAAAGTGTTTAATTGCTGTCTGCCAGGTAGCCACAACCTCAGTGGCACAGGCACACCCTGCAGATGCAGGCAGGGACCCTTGCTCACTGATTTCTCTGCACACCCACCGTGGACTTAATCTGTGCATTCAGATGATCATGGAAAGAGAACAACTAGCAACAGTTTTTGTTCTGTGGAGAAGAACAAATATAAAAAAATTAAAACTTTTTAAATATTGTGTTGTTTCATCCTTTTTGATTACATCTCCACGCAGACCGTTTAAGTTGTCTTCCAGGAAAATTTAACTCTTTCATATTATTAAAACTAAATCCCACATCTTTTTTTTGTTTGTTTTGTTTTGTTTTAAGAGGAAAGGGAAGAAAAGTAAACAGAAAAATAAACTTCCAGTACTATCCCTGACTGGACAATAGCATAGTTTAAAATGGAGTAGGTTTAAACTGATGTTCCAACCCCCCTGGTAAATGTTTTCTCCACTAATCACTAGTCTGCTTTCTCTTATTAAACTGACCTCTGTCATTCTTTTTGTGACACTCACATGCAGATGAAGCCTAGAGGGCCCAGAATGAGATCACCTACTCGTGTAATAGTTGGTGATGATGTTAAGGCTTGGGTGCTACTTTAAACCCTTCTTCTTACTTTATTTTTAATACCTGGATCACCTCCATCTGCTTGGGATTCCTCCTCCCTGTTCCTAGTCTGTTGTGAGTTCTCACTCCAGCACCTATCCATGGGGATGTTTTTTCAGTGTTTTCTAGAATCTGTGTACTCTGAGGAGTGTATCTCACTGCATGCTATAGGTACCAAAGGAGTTAGTTCCAGTCACCATGATTATCAGCTGGCACCATAGTGCTCCCTGCCCCTGTGGTCTGGCATTCATTCCCCCCCTTTTTTGTCTTTTTCTGAAGACAGTTTTATCCCCAAAACACTGCATCCAATCAGTCTAATGGCTAGTAACTAAATTAATTTATCCTAAGGATACTGCCAATAGTCCTCACAAAAGGAGGAAGCGTGAACTCCCAGCTCATGACCTTAAACCTACTGCTCTGAGGAGGTTTGATAAAGGCCTGAGCTGTGCCCTGGTTGGTTTGTTGTTTCTGCTCCTGGTCAGTGTGGCTTGGCCTCTCTCTTTCTGTCATAGAAGGCTCCTGAGACACAGTGTTCTGGTGACATTTTTCTGACCTCTCCACACACTAGTTTGGTTAATACATTCACCTATGATCCTAAAATTAACTGTTAAAACCATGGAGGAAATTGATCCTACTAAAGCGTAGAGCGTAGAAATAACTATTAATGAGAGCCTACTATGTACAATAAAGTGTGCACACAGGTGTTAATCCATTAATCCTTATAAGAGGAAGGAAGGAAGTCTTTAACCTGTTTTGTAGATGAAGAACTGGGCTTGGAGAAATTTAGAGTAACTAAACTCTAAAGTGATCAGGTGCAGGCACTGCATGCAGAACACCAGATCTCAGCATTGCTTGCTTCCTGGAGGGATTCAAGTATTTTCTTCTCCATTTAAAATGAAATTTATTGGAGCATTTTTTCCCTTTACCTTTTTAATTAGTATATATTGACTACATAAAGCAATGCTTTCATCATGACGTGTGCCTATCTATGTAATGTTCTTTGTTCACACCCCTGGTGACCTCTTGTTCCCCCATGCAATTCCATTGCTCCTCTTGTTCTTCTTCCTCTTCCTATCTACAAAAAGGGCATTTTATACTTCAGTGCCTTTAAAATCCAGATTCAACGTATGAAAGGAAACCTAGAATATTTGTCTTTCACAAAATATGCAATATTTTTAATTGGTGCTTCAGGATTATTTAAAACTATATGAGAAATGAAAATCCCTTCCGTATTAATCCAAATTAAGGGAGATATCTCCCCTAGAGACCAGTGTCACAGGAAAGTTTCTCTAATTTTTGTTCTTTTCCGGAGTCTCCTGGACAGCAAGATAGAGGTGGAAATAAAGGAGTATCATCTACCCGTCATTAGGAACTTTTCCAGGATGTGGCCATGCCTTCAATGTTTTACTGATGGGAAAAGCTATGAGAACCCTCGCAACTTTAATTTCTTGCCTTAGTGATTAGTTTTCTTCACTTTTAATGTGAAATGTATCATTTTCAAACTGTCTATGTCATAATCATTAATGTCTGCTTTTTCATTAAATAAAAATCATACTTTTTCCATAATGTTTTAATTGTTTTTCTGAAAGTCTATAAACTAGGTCATGTTTACAACACATATTTTGTTTTACAACAAGCCTTCGTAAGCCTCTGAGAACATTGCCACCACATAATAGAGGAGATTTTCCTTTGTGGAAGTTATTTTTTTTCTCCTTTAACAAGCTGCATCTCCCATAAGCGGCAGTCCTGATTAACAAGTGCCTCCAACCCTCTCTATAATGAGTTTCAGTTATAATTCCTCATTCTCACCTTTAGCAATCATGCTTAGGTCTCTGGGAGGCTCACAACTGCCTCATTTGAGAAGAGCTGGGTGGTACTTTCTTCCTGACACTCATTTGCATTGCCTAGCAGCAATCAGCCCATAATCAGACTTATTGATGCTGTGGGGTTCCCTCGGTATCAGCAGCAGAGTCACACAATGCAGGATGAGATGTAGCTTCACGATTTCCATCCATGCTTCAGTTTGTGACTTCCAAATGATGTGACAATGAGCATGTCTGCTACGTTATTTTAAATGAGTATAATTTGTTGTAATGGCGAGTACCATTTACCAAGCACACATTGTGTGCTGAATGAGATCTTCATCACATTAACAAACTAACAATCTTCCCCAAGCCATGCAATTAGCACTAATGTCAGGTTCAAGTCACATACAAGGATAAAAGGAAGAATAAGAAATGAAGTGAGCTACTCATTTCCCTCTATATATGTAGTATTCAGCTCCTTAAACCTAGAGTAGCTCTCCAGTAAACTCCAGTGCCAGGCACACGAAACCACCCTCTGAGTTGTTTAGGGTGTTTAGACTATTGCCCAGAACTTGAAGATCCTATTGCTGAAGTCATCACAGACACCAAACACACAACGCAGAGGAATTGAGCTTGAGCTGACACATGTCGGACTTTGATTCATTCATTTAAATGTATTAGGGTTCATTTAAGAAGGCATGCATCAAAAATAAAAAAGTACAGATGATTCCAGACTACATCAGGACAGGTGAATTTATAAATGGTTGTGTTACCCACATGCTGTATTATTTAATAATAAGGGTTCCTTATCTCTGAGATTTACCAACATCTTTCAAATCTGATGCCCTTTTTGTAGAAAGGAGACTAGGGCATATGTTGGCTTACAGTTCCAGAGGGGATAAGATTATTTATGGCAAGGAAGACAGCCACAGGAGTGTGAGGCCTGGCTGGTGGTCAGGAAGCAGAGAGATCACAATTTATTCCATAACATAAAGCAAATGTCACACCCAGCTTTCTCTAGCAAGGTCTTACCTTTTAAAGGTTCCCTTTCCCCCTCCTTTTATTAAAAACAAATTCTTTTCTCATACAATATATTCTGAGTGCAGTTCATCCTCTATTGTCCCCACAATCCCTTCTCACCTCCCCTCCCCTTTGGATCCAATACCTTCCTGTCTCTCAATAGAGAGGAACAGACCTCTAAGTGATAACAACCAAACATAACAAAATATAACAAGATAAAACAAAAACCACCACATCAAAATTGGACAAGGAAAACCAAGAGAAGGAAAAAAGCCCCAATAGAAGGCAGAAGAATCAGAGACCCATTGGTTCACACACTCAGGAGTCCCATAAAAAGAGTAAACTGAAAGCTATAACATATACACAGAGGACCTGGTGCAGACGGGTGTCAGCTCTGTGCTTGCTTCTTCAATCTCTGTGAGCTCATATGAGCCTTGATCAGTTGATTCAGAGGGCCTCGTCTTCTGGTGTCCTCCATCCCCCTCTGGCTCTTATACTTCTCAGAATCCTTTTCTGCAGGGTTGGATGAGTTCTGAGGGGAGGAATTTGATGGAGACATTCCATTTAGAGTTGAATGCTCCATAAAAGTCTGGCTGTGAGTCTCTGTATTTGTCCCCATCTACTGCAGGAAGAAGCTCCTCTGATGATGTCTGGATAAGGCACCTATCTCTGAGTATAGCAGAATATCTTTAGGAGTCATTTTATTCTTTCTTGTAGTTTTTTAGACCATTAGTATTTGATTTTATCCTAGGTCTTTATGATATCCAGTTTCTGGTTCTTGGTCACCCAAATAGTATACAGTATAACTTTCATCTCATGGACTGGACCTTAAGTCGTATCAGACATGATACCAGTTTTGAACAGTCTACTCAGTGGGAAAATGGTCTCTAAGGGCTCAGCATCTCTGTAGAACCCTGTATCCTAACTGAACACTTTGAACACTCACGGACACTGTTGACTCACCCCTAATCTGTATCACTTGTATTCCTGCAGAGAGGTTCTGGTACCAGCTGTATTGAGACTAGAACATGGTTACACAATTCCTATGTACTTCTATGTGCTGTGCAGAGATTCAGACTTATTTGTGTCTACTGTCAGTATAAAACACAGAGAGGGAAAGATAGAATTACTGAAGGAGTTACCTAAGATTTCCATTCCACACAAATTGAGCTCCCTGGAGGAACTGTCAGATTAACTAGCTGCTGCCCCTTCCTGGCTTCTCTCCAGGCTGGTTTAATCATGTCCTCCAAACACAGGCGAGGCAGTAAGCAAGTCAGAGTCGAATCCTCTTTGTCAAATCTTCCCACCTTGGAAAGTAATCCAAATCTGCTTCTCTGTTGAGATCATTTTCATTTGCCTCTAAGGTTAACTGTGATGATCATTTGCTAGAACCAGACCCACTCACCATTTTAATAGTCCATCAGTGTCCCCGTGAGCTGTGAGGATCAATGGGGTGGCATTTCTGAGCCATTGTAAGCTTGTAAAATGAAAAGATTTGTCGAAATGAAAGCCAATAATTCCATTACTACAGAGATTCCTTTGGGGATTTCCACCTGCAGACCTTTCAGAACTTTTTTTTTTTTTCCTTACATTGAAAGAGTCATTTCCCAACAATGAGCACAATAATGGTTTCGGAAGCACATAGCATCTCAGGAAAACTATATCAATACAGATCTGCTCATCAGATACTTGCCACGGAGGTTCATTATTAACTTCTACAGTGTTAAATAAGCCATGGATGCTTTTGCTGTCAGTGAAATGTGTTTATGAGCAGGAGCATGAAATTAGGAAAAGGGGGAACACAGCAGCCATTTGTTGTGAAGGCTAATGTTGCTTTTCAACTTGATTGGGTTGATAGATACTTGGGAAACTGGTAGGCTACACTGGGTCTTCCTGGAAGGACTTTCCCTAGATGCTAAGTTCAGATGCACTTTAATGTGGTCAGCGCCATCAACAGCTTGGTATCAAATGCACCAAAAGGAAAGGAGGGAGGAGTCCACTAGCTCACATACCACCCCCTGCTGCTGCCAGGAGGAGAGACATTCTCTTCACCACAGGCCTAAGGACAACAGATCCAGGCAGCCATGGGCCAAAACCTCTGACACTGAACCAAAGTAAATCTTTCTCCACTTTAATTGTCAAAGCAACAAAATTATGATTTGTACAGAAACCATGAGGGACACTTGAAAGCCACATTCCTCCCTACGCCAAGTCCTACTGAAAATCTTTGTCAATTTCGAACGAAAAGTGTCCTATTTTATATGGACTAAAGTAAGCTGTAAAAGCTCACTTTTCTTATCATGAAAAATATAATATGTTATAATATAATTATCATTCTATATTATAATTATAAAAAAATAAACAATACACTATATAATTGACTCTCATTTTGTTTGGATTTTTAGTTCCAGAAACCACTACAAATACCAAAATTTGACATTGAATATGGTGTAGAATATGCATATGTTTTATACATATCATCCTGTATGCTTCCATTCATGTCTGTTGTTATTGATACCCACTACAATGTAACGTTTTGCAAATACTGTATTGTTTAGGGCATAAGGACAAAAAATATTATCTGCAAATGTCTAATACAGTTTCTCTTTCAATCCATAATTGGCATGACTCGTGGATATAGAACACATGGGCTCTTAGGGCTGAATGTATTTCCAGATAATCTTAAAAACACTTTAAATGAGTTTTCATGGTTTTCCCCTACAGAGAGAGAAATGAGTTTCCATGGATTGAAGTGTTTCTTCTCCAAATCCATGAAGCTCTGATTCCAGTAAAATGGAATTGGTGAGAAGGTTTTTAGGAGCTAATCAGGGTGAAAGGAGGTCAGAAGGGTGGAGCCTTGTTCTGAATAGGCTGATACCAAGAGTTTTCTCTGTCTCCATTACCTAAAGGGAAAATTTACAAGTAAGTAATTGCATTGCAGTCAGGAAAAGCTCCGCCAGAGTCATATCTTGCATTTTCCAGTCTTTTTTTTTTTAATCAAAACTAATTAACTCTGTCAGGCAGAGCAGTGTGAAGCCTCTCTGGAGAGGACAAGGCAGCAGATAATTTAAGCACAGGGGCTCAAGACTAGCTTAAGGAACAGTGTGAGACAGGCTTGACAAATCCAACTGTTGTAAATTCAGATTATTGGAACTGTGATCTGTGATGTGTCGTCTTCATGAACTGTGATTCCTCAAGTGTATGTAAAACAATTTCATGTACCATCATAGCTACAGATGAAAAATATCACAGAAAGAACACAGACATGAGGCCTTAAGTAAGGCATATATTTTAGAAAATATCTAACACAGTTGGAGGTTGGCAAACAGTGCGTGTGCTGGCTAGTCTTATGTCAACTTAGAAGACAAGTTGCATGTGCTATAGAGGGTGGAGCCAGAGAAGTAACCCGAGCCCTTTGGAGGAGTCCAGAAGATCATGAATGGATTCCAGATACCGGACTCTTGGAGTGTGGTTTTACTTTGATTTGACTGTGACTGTGCCTATTTTTTTCCTCTTGAAGTAAGAAAGTATTTGATTTATTTTTGATTTTGTTTTACAGGAGTCCACAGTTGAAAGATTTTGAAATTTTAAAACAGGTCTTGGATTTTTAGAGAAATTGGTTATTTTAAAGAGAATGAAATCTTAATGTGTTTGAATTTGTAAAGACTGTGGGACTTTTAAAATGATTTTAATGTGCGACCTTCCGGTTGAATAAGAAATGAAAGCTGTGGCTTGATAGCGGTGTGTTTGTGTGTCAAATTGACAAGGGCTCAGTGTGACTGCGTGTGTCAACTTGACACACAAACTGGATTAATCTGAAAGGAGAGAACCTTAATTAAGAAACTGTCTCCATAAAATCCAACTCTAAGGCATTTTCTTAGTAATTGGTGGTGGGGGAGGGCCCAGCCCATTGTGTGTGGTGCTACCCCTGGGCTGACAGTCCTGGTTTCTTTAAGAGCCCAGGCTGCACAAGCCATGGGAAGCAAATCAGCAAGCAGCACTCCTCCGTGGCCTCTGTATCAGCTGCTGCCTCCACGTTACAACTATATTTGACTTCCTCTCCTGCTTCCTTCAATGATGGACTATGATGTGGAAATGTAAGTCAAATAAATCCTTTCCTCCCCAATGTGTTTTTGGTTCTGGCAGTTTGTCACAATAGTAGGAACCATTAAGGCAATGGATTAAAGTGCTAGATGTTGTCCTGTGTTTCCAGTTAGTATTTATCAACAGAATCCAATGCAGAGAATGAAAGCTTTGGATATTGTCTGGCTGTGGTCTCTGTATCTGTTCCCTGCTGCAGGATAGAGCTTCTCTGATGATGTCTGAGCAAAGCACTGGTCTATGAGTATACCAGAATGTCATTAGGAATCATGTTATTGCTCCGTTCTTTTAGCAGAACAGTAGTATTTGGTTTTACCTTAGGTCTCTGGGTATCTATTCTCAGGTTCTTGGTTAACCAAGCAGTTTTGGGTATGGGTTTCATCTCATGAACTTGTCCTTCGATCAAATAAGATACTGGTCGGTTACTTCCTAAAGCTTTGTGCCGCCATTGCATTAACATATTGTGCAGGCAGGACACCATTGTGGATGAAACTGGTTGTTACTAGTTTGGTATTTACGTTTCCCCTTTGGTAGCATTCAGAGTACTTTCCTGTACCAAATATGCCAGCATGGAAGGGTGATGGCTCTGTGTAGGCACCAGCTTAATTTCTCAGTTCAATGAACTGTGTAGGTGCTGTCTTCAGCAACAGGGCCGTACTGTCAGTTTGTGGAGAGCAACCACAAACAGGCTGTCTTGGCAACAGCCTGGATTGTTGGGATTCCCTTGGGACACCGTTGGCCAACAACTTAATCACCCATATATGCATATATTTCAGGAAGCTTTTCCTGTGGTGAGTTTGTATACTAGTCCCGAAATGGTGCTTAATTTTAGTTGTCTCTCCCAGCATTCCCTCCATCTTCCCCTTTTCTCCTCCCCTTCTCCACCTGATGCTGCCAATCCATTTCCCAAATTCATCCGTAACTCTCTATTCTATTTTTCTCTATTCTATTTTCTTCGTATATATTTTAATATCAGTCCTCTATCAGATGTGTGGTTGGTAAGAATCTTTGCTCTTGCTTGGCACTGCGTTCAAATGACAGAATCCTTTGCTGTGCAGAAACTTTTCAATTTCACAAGGTCCCATTTCTTAACTGTTTATCTTAGTGACTGTACGAATGGTGCTGCGTTCAGAAAGTCTTCTCCTGTAAGGATTTCCAAGGAAGTCCTGGGTGAATCATCATTGGATCAGACTGTCTCTGGGAAAAGGGACCTAACCATAGGAAATGTATTTGAGGATCTGGGCTTACGTTCCTCAGTAAACTCAGTAAACAGAGTTGCTTGTCCTGTCCGATGAGAGGTTTAATGACTTAAATCCAAATAATTAGGAAATAAGCTATTTTTGTCCTTTACTCTCCTCCACAAATATCTGACGAAAGCAATTGATGAGAGGAAGGACTTATTTGGCCTCCTAGCTTGAAAAGTATAGTCCATCATGGTGGAGACAGTGTGTATGACGTCACGGTAATAGGAAGACTTGGCTGAGGTGAGGAAATAGATGGAGAAGGAGATAGCAGTCTTGATTTTCTCCTGTTTTCATTCAGTCTGAGACCCCAGCACATGGGATAATGCCACTCACATCCAAGGTGGGCCTTCTATCCTCATGCAATGAGCTGATTTATATAACTCTCTTCGAAAAGATCCTCACAGCTAGAAGCAGAGGGATTCCTCATAGGTGATTCTAAATCTAGCCAAGTTCACTATGAAAGGCAAATATCACAGTATGTATATGAATGCATTTAAATTTTCTCAGGAAGTAGATGCCCTTTAAAACTGAGCCTTAGGTGCTAGCCTTTCAAGATCAATTACAGTGTGCGATGTAAGAAGCATTTCTATGAAGTTTAAGCAAATATTATCGAAATTACAGTATTAGATAATATTTGATGGGTTTAAGATAATAGGTATAAACACTGCGCATAGAAAAGGCTACTGTGTATCTGACTTTGGCACAGAAATTGTGCTTATTACAGACTTTTCTTCCTATTATATTAAAGCATTTCAAGATCCACAACCTGTGATAGGGAAGATCCCCCTCCTTTATCTCCCTATGACTTGACCTTTGTTATCTGAAGGAGCCCCATATCTCTCTGGGACTTGCTACCAAGGTAGCTTCTAGAAGCTTTCTTGAATTCCAGGTGATATCACTCTAGATATTCTTGTAGTGTACTGTTCTAAATTCTGAACTTCCCTTGTAAGAATGGATGATTCATTCATTTGTATAAAACAATACCAGCAACAATACAAAGAATGAAGCAGGAGTTCAGACAATGAATTGATTTATATAGAAACACTGACTCCCATGATCCATGCTATCAGAGCGAGCTAAGTAATCTCTCTAAACTTATAATGTTCTCATTTGAAGACAAATATAGCAAAGATTATCTTTTACTTCTGACATGAAATTCTTTGTAAGTGCATATGTTGCATTTGTTATTTTATCTCATTAACCATTGATAAGTCAGGTTAGTGTGAAAACATGTAGACAGAAATAAGTCCTTTATAAAAAGATGGGGGCTAATTTGTCACGATTGTGGGACAAAGAAACAAGGGCAGCATTTTTGTGAGAAAAGCAGGAAAAGTGAGAGTTTTAATGATAAGAAAGATTGCTGATTAGAAAGAGGAGACCAAGAAACTGCAGAGATAAGATGGGGAGGGGTGACCTGTCAAATGGATGAGGGCAGGAGCCAAGTGGGAAATGTGAGCCACAGGGAGCTGAAGTCAAGAAGAAAGGCTGATGCCTTTCAAAAACAAATAGTCCTATAAGCCTTTGAACTTTTCCTTGAATTCTTAACAATGATGTTTCTTGGCTAACTGTGATTTTCAGTAGCTGTTTTATTTTGTTGGCTATTGGGTCCCACAGGAAAGTGAGAGATTTGCTCCTTTCCAGGTCGATGTGGGATTCAGATTAGAGAAGGGAACACAGAAATATCACAGCGAAGAACAATCAAACTCAAAAACACTGCAAGAAATGTTAACAAGAGTTTCTCAGGAGAGGATTCTAGAGAAATCTTAATTATGTTGATTCAGGCTCACTACTTTCTGTCTCAGTATGGTATGAAGTTGTAACTTTGGAAAGGGCTATCGTCAGCATGGTGCCATTTTAACAAAATATCTGTGCTAAATAAATAGCCTGCCCTACAGTATTCTGGAGAGAGGTTGTCAAGCTTGACTCAGCACAGAGCTCCAGGAAGTTTTCTCCTTTGCTCCGGTCTTGCCCTTAGCTCTGTGCCTGCATAGTACTACCAATGCCCTGCCTATAAACATAAACTTCGATCGACTTCATTTTTAACCATACTTAGATATCTCTAACTGGGAATAGTTGGCAAACTCTGTTTTATATTTTCAAAATATCTGCGTTATTTTCTACCGGAAATGTAAAATTGATCAGAGAATTTTTCATAATCCTGTTTGTCCTATCGTATTTGGTTGAAATCATGCATCATGCTTACGAACTAGTGGATTCACATGTTCACTAAATACATCAATAGCTGTGATTGAAGATGTTAACCATCTTTCACACAGAGAGCAGTAGTCGTGCTGCAGCTACTTGTAAGCCAAGTGTTTATTTGCAATGCTCTAGCTGTGGCTGCTCACTCCAGACTCCTACTTGTCTTCAAAGGTCACCAGTTCACTTAGTACCTTAATCGTCACCAAGGCTGTGCTTTCCAATGATCTCCAACAAGTAAAATATTTTTATACTTACACGTGTGTGTAGGTTTTTGTGCACACTGATGCACGTGTGCACAGTGGCTACAGGTGTCAGACGCCTGGAGTCTGTATTACAGGTCATTATGAGCAGTCTGACATGGATGCTGGGAACAGAACCCAGGTCCTCTGCAAGAGCAGTAAGTGCTCTCAGTCACAGAGACATCTTTCTAGTGCCCCAGTGTTGCTTTTTATCAGTTGTAATGATTACTTTGAGATGATGAACAGTACTTTCAAAATTCTTTAGCCTCATATCTTAAAAAACAGACAAACAAACAAACACTGAAATACATTCTAGAGTCCATACGTCTTATGAACGCCCATATTAATTTTGGAATCGGAATTTTAAAACTACTTTGACAAACACATCAAACGGTAGCTCCAAAGAGACACATTTGGAGATCCATTAGTGTTGATAAAGTGACTGAAATTGCTTCTTGCTCCCTTGGTCTTTGGCTTGGGTTTTCTGTTTTCATTTGTTGTATCTTATGAGACACCCGGTTCCACAGATTCAGACAGAAATGCACACTTTAGAACAGACACACGATTTTGGAATTATCATTGACTCCTCCTCTAAACTTAGGAAAACATACAGAACCTAGTGCTTCTTACATGAATGTTCAGAATAATTTGTGAGGACGGCAGCTGAGATAGGGCTACACTGTGGGGCCAAGAGTTGCACCTGTGGGCTTTCTTAAACACAAACCTCATCCCTCATCAAAGAATCTTCTTCTGCAGAACAAGAGAGTCGTTAAGGTTCAGGAATGCATGACCGTAGACCAGCGGGATATCTGTAACACAACACGCACCAAAGGTACTGAGAACCAACGTACATATTGAACTCAGTGGAAATTATCTTATATCATTATAAAGGTAGAGGAAATTAATTCAAACATAGAGTGTTTTGAGAAGGGGACAGTGTGGGGGGGACATCGGAGAATTTGCAGGAAAGAGACAATAAAATTCATTGATCTCATGTATAAAATTCTCAAAAAATAGAAAAATTAGTATAAAACTCACAGCATTTGGTGTGCGCTAATGCTTGGCTAGCAATCTCATTTAAAGTTCAATGTCAGCCCAGTGACATACCTGAGCAGGTAAAGGCTCTTGACATATAAGCCTCATGATATTTGCTGATCCTCAAAACACAAGATGGAAGAAAAGATCTGATCCACCAAGTTGCCTTCCAATCTCCACACATACACACTTCCACATGCATATCCAGCACACAGCACAATAATAAATATAATGTGTTTTAAATTTGTTATTTTCCCAATCATACCTTCTAAATTTTGCATCATAATTGGCAGTGACAGTGGTTACCAGTGACCACAAATGATCATTTCTGATGTTTCTTCTTTATCAAATGACACCGAAATTTCTTATAATTTTTTGTGTGTGAGCATACTCATTAAATAAAAAAATCAGCAAATGGAAATTCTCTTAGTTTAATTGAAGATGATTTCTAGTCTTAATCTTAGGTGGTTTTATTCAATTTTTCCTTTTATGAGGAAAAACATGTTGCTTCTCATATATTGGAATGATATTTTACTACCTTTGATTCTAAGTAAGAAGTATGTGCTTTGCAAATAAAAAGAAAATAATGTTACCATCCAAAATATAGCCTGTAAAATCCCCTGAAGCCTGCATCATATGCATCGTTACTTTAACTTCATTGCTTCCTCTCCTCCTCCTCTTCTTTTTGTGCTTTCTAATTAACAGACTTCTGATATAAATAGGTCATGCTTCATTTTTATGGCCAAGGCCCACAGACAGCATTAAGCAGTCAAATAATCAAGACAAATTTCGGCGACCCGTTACATAACACTTTGAGCTCTACCTGATAACTTTGAGTAAGATGGATACATTCCGAAAAGCTCTACAACATCAGACAAAGATACCGCTCTCCTGTAAATTTCCCTATTATAAGAATACTTTTTATCCCAAGGATCGCCCCCCTTGCAAAGTCTGTTCAAAAAAGAGTTAAGCTAAATAATAAAACCACAGAAGGCAACAGAGTTATCTCTATGGCTATAGATCATTAAATATTATTGAAATAATGTAATATCCTAAACTTTTGGGGATTAGTGATTAAGGTGAAGGATCAAGGTTTTGGAATATTTTTAGTTTTTTGTTGTTCTTTTTTCTTTTTCCTTATAGGCAAGAAAGAAAGAATGAGATGTGAAGAGAGTCAAAGAGTTTCAAATAACCAACTTGGTAAAAAATAGACTGAAAGAAAAAAAGAACAGAAACTGAGTATCATAGACAATTATTGACTGTTTATTTTAGAGAAAAATCAGTGGAAATGTGGGAGAGGGCAAGGCATAAGCAACGAAGGGTGTCACCAAGTAGATCTATAATGTAGCCTATTGTTCTCTGTGTGGAGCAGCAATTCTGGCAGTAATGTGAGTCCTGTTGGCAAAACATGGATTGTTCAGTGTTACTTAGGAAGCTGGAAAATATTCATGCAAGTGACATGAAGCTGAGATGTCTTTCCTTAGATGTACTGAAAGGCATTAATTGCTTCACTCACAGATGGAAGTGGGCATCTCTAAAATACAGTGTGTGCCTGAGGAAAGCCAATGTGACAGACCTAAGATAGAAATAGAAAACAGTTAGCCAGTCTCTCCCTAACAGATGCAACAGAACACTTCACGTGGTGCTTCCAGAAGAATCCTGCTCAAAAGGCTTACAGTCGGGTCTGACAGAGCGAAGGCAGGGTCCACTCCAGTTTCATGACTTGTGTGTCTGGGTCCCACTGAGCATCAGCAATGGTCAGTGATCTTTAAGTCAAAGCTGGGAAACAGACATAAAGGAAAAGCAGAGGGGCAGGCGAAGAAGAGCGAAGAGATAATTGTGCCTTGTGCGTATGCAGCATGGTGAAGAGGACTTGAAGCCCTATGTCTGAGAAGAACCAAGCCTCATTAAACCCACATTCTAAACCTTCCCAGCCTTCCATGCAGTTGCTCTGAGCTTGCTTAGGAGGATGCAAAGATGTCAGTTACTTAAAAAAAAAAATCTTTTTTTTTTGTTTTTTTTTAAACAATCACCCCAGGGCCTCCCTTTGATCAAGCAAGATGTAAAGCACTTGACTGGTGCCTCCTGAACCTAACTTACCTCCATTCCAACACAGTCTCTTCAGAGCCCAATTCACTTCACAAAAGAAGGAAGAAAGCAGCAATGCACAACAGTGTCTGAAGCTGATGGGGATGCTAATGGTAGACGCAGTTTTCAGTTCATTGCTACTCTGCCTGTAGCATCCCTGGGGTTAGAGTCTCCAACAGTGGTTTGGGTTTATTAACCAAAAAGTCCTCTTTCAAGAGCACTGATTAGGAGCATCTGCTTAAAAAGTGAGAATCACTTGGGGCTACAAAACCCACACAAACACATTCACAACGCATATATATATGCTCTTCTGCAATAAAACTAGAAATCAGAGCTAGGAGACTATTGGTGTCAACTCAGTCCACCTGACTGAAGCTCATGTGCTTCCCACAAACATCCCAGTGTTGAGAAGTAAAACATGAGCCTTGTAAATGAGACCTCACTTCTTCGCTGTTCCAAGCACCTGTAACTGCATTGCTATTTAAAAATAATATAATCATAAGCCTTTGAGTGCACTCATTAATAAAGGAAATTATTTTATTTATTTTTTAAATGTGAAAGAAGATGGCTGTGGGTCTGAATTCTGAAAAAAAAAAAAAGACATTGTTAGTATGCCCTCCACAAAACTTCAAGATGACCATGTGCCACAAAAGGCTGCCAGATATGTTAAGTTCCAGCCTCACACACAAAGACCAGTCACCCAGAAATCCCTCCACAGCTCCCTGCCTCTCTCCCAAAAAGTCCACATCTCCACTGGCTCTCATCCGAGCCAATCAGAGGCAGCCACCCCCATTTTTATCTAACTGCACCTCCCTTTCTTCCCTTTCTGCTTAGGACCCTTTAATATTATCCACCATTTGCCTGAGGGCCATGCCGGTCTCACCTCTACCCAGAGCAGTCCTATGTCCTTCCAGGACAAATGCTCCTTGTCCCCTAGTACCCCTTTCTCCTGCCTCCTGCCCCTGTCCCTTGTCAGTTGTTCTTTGTCTTTCCAGGGCAAATCTCTTTTGTGCTGAGACTCTGGTGTCTGCTGACTCAGGTCCTTTCAGACATGATTATTTTTTCTTTACGTTTACTAGAAGGTAAGGCAATTCTGACTCATATTCTGTCTGAATTATCCATTTCTTTAGCCTTTCTGTATTTACATGTTCATAAATGGTAGTGCAAGCCCAAATATACACAAACTGTTGGATTGACAAGCTACAGTGATCGGCTGCCATTACATCATTCAGATACATTGGTGGAACTGTGGGGTTACAACAAAGGGCATTTTATTTTTTCTGTCAGCCTTAGAAATTATCTGATTGCACTCTCAGCCTTTGGGTTGGAGGAAGATAGCAGACAGTTTGTATACTCCAAAAGGCTTTGTTTCAAAAGCACAAGGATTTTAGGTCATACACAGAATTGGCAACAAATGGCTGTTTATGGGGACTAAGGTAGCACCAGATAACTTGGCTGGGGAC
Source organism: Cricetomys ansorgei (assembly GCA_026225945.1). Classification (NCBI taxonomy): domain Eukaryota; kingdom Metazoa; phylum Chordata; class Mammalia; order Rodentia; family Nesomyidae; genus Cricetomys; species Cricetomys ansorgei. Next base: position 3,457,795 of record JAMJFZ010003970.1, read on the forward strand.
TTGTAATAGTCCAAGTCTTCCATCACTGAGTTGAGTCCCTTTATGGAAAGTTTAGTCTACTTGTAGCTTGTTGTTCTTGTTGTTTTACTGAAAATTCCAGTTCATATCTGGCATCACAATTTTGTGTAAATCATCATCATTTTCTTATACAGCAAAGTGAGACATTAATTTAAGCAATGTCTTTTAAGAGAATTTTGCAAGCTTCTCTTTGCAAAGGCTTCAAAACACACAAAAGTTTGGAATCGCTGCATGAAGAACTTGCAAAACTGTGTCATTTTTCTAAAATAACGTATATTATGTCTCCTTGTGGAAGCACTGTTGAGAAATGTAAGCATAGAATCCTCTAGGTCTGTGGACCAAGTCTGGTCATCTGCCACAGAGTGTAATATTCACAGTGCTTCAACAAGGAAGAAACTGAGTTGTAACCTCAAGCCTGCTCTACTGACAAGGACATGGCACAGCAACAGGGCAGATAGTTTCCTGCCTGCAACTGTGCAGCTCATCTATACTGGGATACATCCCACTCTAGCATCTGCTGCAGATGGTGGAAGGCAACCCACAGATCAAAGAGAAGATCATGTCAAAACCGCAGCAGGTGTTACAGCGTCTCAATGAAGTTTCACCAAACTTTACACGTCAGCGTTTAGAAGATCGCTCTCCTAATTGACAGTCACTTGCCAATGAGGTCGAATCATTCAAGCAGAAAGTTTCTTACATTTAATTTCAGCACTGTTCCAGACTGCTGAAGGATTAAAGTGACAAAGAATGTTGTATTTTTAGCATTTCCCAGTATCAATTTCTTCCTGACATGCCATTCAAAAAACCTAAAAAGACTGAGTTTCAATTCTTAATTTTTATAATATAATATATATTATAATATATGTTATATATTATAATATATATAATATAATTATAATATAATAATAGGTTCATTATTAAAGTGTGGGTTGTCATAGACACCAGTAAGTTCCATCTTATGAGGATTTAATTGAAGATGGAAATATATAGTATATTTTTAAATGATGCGAGTGTTACCTAAGATAAATAATTTCTCATTTGTCAGCATATAGAAGGATATTGAACATTCTACTATAACACTAAGGAATATAGAAAGCACTAGAACCATATTTAAATCTCTGATGGACAATCTACAGATTTTTCTTAGACATATGAATTCCAATTGAGATATCTACTTAAAAGATACAATTTTTTTTCCGATCAGAAAATCATAAATAATGTTTATTCTCTTGAAAAGTGATGTTAAACATTCCCTGAAGGTTCTAGATGTTTATATAGAGAGAGTGAAAAACACTGCCTGAAATTCCTAATTTGCTAAGTGAATGAATCTTGGAAAATTGAAGTTATAATGAGAATTATTTCAGTTAAAATTAGAAAGTCAGAAGAAAATGCTAATAAGTGATCGCCAGTACATAAGACTGTTCCACATCAGGGACTCTGTAGTTAGAGTCCTGTGTAAATATCAGGAGATACGTGGTTGCATAAAAATATAACATATTCAGTGACATATACATTCAGTTTTCTTTACTAGAATGCATATAGCAAATGAAATGACTGACTTACATCCTTGGGACTTAGTCCTCAATATAAATCAGAGAAATTTTCACCTAAAATGTGATGTTTTAGCATATTCCTCTAAAGATCTTTTACATATTAGCAACTTGAAATAGCAATAGTTAATATATCTGTTTTACATCTTAGTTAAATTGTTTAATGATGACTTCATATTACAAGTTTTCATTTTGTATCTTATGTTACCTTCTTCTCTGAGAAGAATCCATAGGCTTCCTCAAACAGAGAAGAGTGATCACAGTACATCTGTGAGAGTCTGACTCTGCTCCAAAGTGTCCGTTTTCCATATGCCGCTCATCACCCTGGCTTGCCCTGTCTCCTCTGGTCCAGGGTGTGGCTCGATAAAATCTTCTTTTAAGCGCCTCCTCCACTGCTTCTTGCATCAAGCCACAGTCTTACTGATGTTGCGGCTCTCCCACAAATCAGAATACTGTTTCAACCTGTGCAAGGTTAATGTCAGAGCTGGTGTCAGTCTGTTTCAGCTGGAGGGACCTGATTTATTGGGAGCCTTCAGCACTGAGCTATTTTGTACATTGTCTTGCTAAGAGCTGTAATAAAGTATGTTTATATGCATAAAGAAAATTATGCTAGTTATAAATGTTATCTCATATGAGTTTAATCTTTTAGTCAATAGTACATTGCTCTATTCTACAAGATGAAATTTTACAATTTTTTTTTCAAATAATCATATGATCTTCTTAAAATTGAATTTTACTGACAAAAACATGAAGACACACTCCTGTTTCTTTTGACAATCTGTTATGAGAATGCTACATAAACAGTAGGCTGGAGAGGTAGCTCTGCCTTTAAAAACACATTCTTGTGGAGGATCCTGAGTTCAATTCCCACCATCCATGTGTGTCTGCACCTAACTACTTGTAACTCCAGCTCCCAGGAGATTCTATTCCTCTGATGCACCTGAATATTTCTCTCTCACACACACACACATACACACATGGAGGGGGTTAAAATTTTTTAAATCATTAAAAAATTGTAAATAAAGTGTAATCTGAATATATATATGTAAAGAAGAGACATCCATATTTAGAAGGATTGGGCTAGCATTGCTGCATAAATAAGGAAGTCATTACTAAAAGCCAGAGGGTAAAATGTAGTATAAAGATGAAACTAAGGGCTTTTATATTGAGCTGGTCAGTGGTTAACGACATTTGTTACATTTCCAGAGGACCCAAACTTGGAAATCAGAATGCACACATGTTGTTGGATGATTTATAACCTGCTGTAACTCCAGGTCCAAGTGATTTGATTCCCTCTCTTGGCCTCAAAGGCACATGCAGATGTGTACAAGTACACACATATACATGGAGAGAGAGAGAGAAAGAGAGAGAGAGAGAGAGAGAGAGAGATATGAAAGCTTAAAAGAAAAGAAACCAAGAATGCATGTTCTTTAACCTTTCTAATAATATATTTATAAAGTATGTGCTCTGAAAAAAAAATCTATTTCTAGGTTGAAAACACCTAGCAGAATGTTAGGTATAAAGGGCCTTATGCTTTGGTAAGGAGATGGGCCATATGACCAAAGAAGCATTTTAAATCTGGAGAGGTAAGGTTGATTGGTTGTGGGGAAGGTCTTTTTCCAAAAGAAATCTAAATGATTTGCACATTTAAATTCTTTGATGAAATGTTTTGTAGATCTGAATTTACATTGAATATGTTGAGTTTGGCTATTATCTCTTTGTAGAATGGAAGTACCTAAATAAATGCTGAATATACCATTAAGGAACTACTGAAAAGTCTTAGACAGTCTTTCTGTGGAAAGGAAGCAATGTCAGAAGAGGCTGAACTCACATCAAACCCATCAAATGGCACTCAGAGTGAAATAGAGTATTGATAGCATTGGTTAATTCAATAGATGACAACCCCAAAAGAAGTAAATGTGAATTCATTAGATTTTGAAATTGCTGACATTCCAATTTCATTTGTAATGAAACAGAAACTGGTTTGATGACGCTTTTTTAAAAATGGAAGCTGATTGTCCTGTGAGAAGACGGTAAAACAAATTTTCGTAATGAGACAAGAATTACTTATTCTCCATAACAAAGAAAATACACTATCGAGGTGTCCATTGTTTATGAGGTAATCATACCAACCTACATGGTTGGCTATCCTCCACAAGCTAAGTACAGTTAATACTGCAAACTGACACCTTGCAGGGGATTTGGAATGCAAGGAGAGAACTCAAACACTTTGATGTTCTTTGACAACCTGATCCTTGGCAGTTTGGAGAAGATTGGTTAAAGATGAATGATACAGTTTGAGATGTTTGACATCATAGTCTGGGGCACAGATAAATGCTTCTCGGTATATTTGAAGGATACTTGAGCCAGAAACAACACTTGTTGAGTAGCTGCTCACAAACTCTCTTTAAATGGAAAAGACTTTATGTCAATAAAATGAGCAGATGATATATCAACGCTGAAGCATGGTGACATTTTACCAGTTTTAGACTTTTGACCCACGCTACCTGAAGATTGAAGTCTTGGAATAATGTCTCACTGTTCTTGGTGGAGGCGGTCCTGGCTGCTACTACATCTGTCACCCAGACTAGCTCTGAGATTACTATATTTTTAGGACTTCAGACAGGCTTGAAAAAAGAAAGAGCCCTGAGGAGAATCATCAGTCAGCTTTTCCTCGGAGGTTCTGATGCAGATGCTGCTGTCATTGCACTCTGTAGAGCAACTGCCTGACAGCCTGGGAGATGCCTCCTCCTAGAAGACTGCACCGCTCTCCCTGCACACTGACATTCACAGCCCTCCTTGAAGTGTGTTTTCCAGTCCATGCATTTCAGCATGCTCTGTCAACAAAACACGGCAGTTTTGAACACATGACATGTATATTCATAACAGTTTCAAGACATCCAAGAAGTCAGAACTACAAATGGGAAAACTGCCTTAGAGAAGAAGACAAATACCTTGACTGTCATTTAGAAGAATGATACAAAATCATCCAGTCACCAGAGTACAGACCTGCAAATTCCTCACATTCCTTGTGTCCTCAATTCTGACATCCTGAAAATATTCTAATTATTCACATTATTAACTAATCAAATTAATAAATTACACAGGGAGAAAATTAAATAATAGTTATTTCTTGCTTACTATGAAAGTTTCATTTAAAGTAAGGAAATACGCACTTAGCACTGACCAACAGAAGACATTGTCTTGGCTATTGTTCTGGTTTTATTATTTATCTTGAACATGTATTCTTTCTCAATAGCATTTTGTAGATCTCAACATCATTGTTTTAGAGATGCTGAGAAAGCCATCTGACCCGCTTAAAGTGAAAAGCAACTATTGGTAGAAAAGGTATTTCAATTGCTAAGTCTGCTTTGCTGTTGAGTTGTGTACTGTATCGTGAGAAGGCTCTCTCAACCTCTATCAACCCAATGTTGTCTCTGCAGGTGAGAGCCTGAAGTTTAATGCAACTTATGTTTTACCACACACTTCTAAGTACACATGATAAATAAACATCCAAGATAAAATATTAGATTTCCTGCGACTGTAAATCAATACGAGTTTTCTCTTCAATAAAAGACTCATGTTCTGTATTACAGTGCCTTCTCTTCTCTTTTCTACTTGTTGCATTAAATCCTACAATCTATGAAGCTTGTTTCCATTTAATTTGGTTCTTGATTACCTATTTCTCCTTGGATTGGCACTAAATAATTCTGGTTAATAACTGATTTTCAGGGTTTTTATTTGTTGTTTTCTTCAATGCTCTTTCTTTGTGGAATGATAGAGATCAGGTTCTTTGGAATTTTCTATTAAGCATACACTCAGTTATTACTATCTTGTCAGGAAAAAAATAAGCACATTTATTGTATTTTATTTTTTTCTTAAATTCATCAGTGGTTAGGAGCAAGTACTGCTGTTTCAGAGGACTCGGGTTTAGTTTCTAGTCCTGGTCAGATGATTCACAACTGGCTGTAACTCCAAATCTAGGGAATCTGATATCTTTTTTCTTGCCTCTGCATGTGTGCAATTTGTACATGTACACAAAATACTCACTTCTCCATATACACATAAAGTAAAAAATTTAAGTTAAATTAAAAAGCTGTGCCTTGCTACTTATAAATAAGAGTTATATGATCCCAGCACTGAAAGAGAATCAGCATTGGGCACCATAATGTATCATAATTTAAAACCTTCTGGCTATATATGTCAAATTGAGAATGTATTTAAATATACATGGTACTTATATTTTGTCATCTGTAAAAAGTGACTTTTCATCATGAAGTTGAGCTAAGGATAAGTGAGTTGCTATATGAGATACTGCTACTGTTATCTCTTGCCAAAATTAGAGGTTATGAATGTCCCCAGGAACTTAAAACTAAACAAGTCCAAGCATTTCCAATCAAAGGAAAAGAAGTCTCCAAAACAAACGAAGGAAATTTGGTGCAGATCTACTATGAGCTAAAGATTCAGAGGAAGTCAGTCTTGTCTCTGGTCCCGAGGTTTGTTCATTCTTCCCTATCCAAAGTCCCCGCTGCTTGGGTCTAATTCTGCTTACATAAATGTGTCATGTTTCCACCCTGTCAATGTAACACCAGCTATTAAGAAACCTCCAGGCTCTGTGGAATATAATGATGTGTATTTCCAGCATATATGTACCTACTTGTTTACCAGTTTCAAAGTGGAAAAAAAAGAGAATATGTTTTCAAGGTGAAAGGGAGCAAGCCACAGTGGGTTAGGTGTAAAGTACACGAAAGACAACAGCCCTATCAGGTCACCCTGCACTTTGCCTCAGCTTTGCATTAAAGAGGCAAAAAAATGTAAAAATTCTACTGAATAATTTAGAGCTAATTAACTCATTTACATAAAAGACTTTTTGCGTGTAATTCATTGTATAATTCTAAAAGTTTAATGGACAGGATCTCGGCAATGCATTTCTTCAAAATGCAAACTGCATTCTTTAAAACATGGCCACCGAAAACAGGGCACTGACCATGGAGACAGAGGAGAGCAGCAGTCACTCAGGAGAGATTTAACTGCTTCTGGGGCTGTGTTCAAGTGTTTCCACACATGCTGACATCCAAAACAAATAGAAGCAATCTTTTCAATAAATGTCATTTGCAAAGTCCTCAGTAATTTGCATTTCTGTTTTTAGTATCCTGCATTAAAAATACTGTCATTATTGTCCACATGACTTACGTGTGGGTACTCATGCCACAACGTACATGTATATGTCAGAGGGCAGTTAAGAGAAGGCTGTTTTCTTCCAACCTTTAAGTGGATTCCAGAATTTGAACTCAGATTCTCAGGCATGTATGTTGAATGAGTTTACCCAATGAGACATAGCACCTGGCTCCAGTAATTTTTATTTTAACAACTTGACAGTCTTTGCTTTAAAGTAGCATTACTGAAAATTTGTAATATGTCTAAGTTGTTCATTCTGAATTCCATCAGTGCGAAAATTTGTCATATTCTCATGCGCTTCCTGAGATATAATTAAGTACTCATTATGTACAAAGTTCTAGACTCGTGTACAAAAATAAAGTTGAATACAGATTGAATGTGTGTTCATGTAAATTTTCACTTCCTATCTTAACTCTTCAATCTTTACCAAACCAGGGCTTACACATTAAATTCATGTATTTTGGTCTTTTGACTTGTGAATAATACAATGGATCAGTAATTCTGCAAAGCAAAACTGCAGAGTGACTAAAAGCATCAACAACCACACTGAAATGTCACAACCAAGTCTTCTTTCTCCCTTATTAATTGTGTCACTTGCAGCAACTTCTTCCTAAATTTGAACATCAGCTCTGATATACATCTTAGTCTGTTTGTACTGTATGGTGAAATACCTTACGCAGGGCACACATATAATATAAATTTATTTCTGTTGCTTATAGTATCTGGTAAAACCAAGATTAATTCAGCATCCAGGAAGAGCCTAATCTGTGCTCCAAGCTGGCACTTTGAGAGCTAAGTGCCTCTGCCAGAGGAGGAGGGGCTGTGATTTCACGTGGTGGGAGATAAGGAGCTGGTGATGGGTAGGTGCTGTGTATGGCTCTTTTATAACGTATTCATCGTGCCCCAAAAGCTTCACTTCCTAACATGATCACGTCCTTAAATTTTGGCACATGGATTTGGAAACGGATACAAGCATTCAAATATTTTCAATACATAAATTTTGTAAAATAAGAAGCCTGTTGTTTATGCTCTTGGGATCAATGAAGTAGGTTTGGTATTCAGGAATGTAGAAAAAAACACAATGGTGTCTTATCACTGAGCTCTCATGTGAAATTAATAAATTATAATTTTAAAAGGATCTCATACCCTTCCTCTATACTAAAAGTAAAACTAAGCATAAATAAAATAAAATAAAAATATAGTACGTTTTTCTTCTTGCAGTAGTAAAAACTAGACACAAGGAGTCTAATTGGCTCATGGTTTTAATATGTCCAATCTTGCAGCTTTGTGGCCTTTTGACTTATCAGGCAGTATATCCCTGGAGAAGTGGGTGCCAAAGAGAAATATCACCTCTATTAATCCAGGAAGCAAAGAGGACGAGGAAATAATCAATGTCACAGTGTGCTATTTACAGTCTAAGTGACCTGCCGCTTGAATCGCAGCCCTACCTTGAAAATTCTCTGCTACCACCTAACAGCTCACTGGTGAGATCCAATCGACCTCCCAAACTCTGTTTCTTCATAAAGCTACAGTCAGGACTAAGCCTTCAACATGAGCTTTAGGAGAATATCTCAGACCCAAACTATAATACTTCTAAACAAGGAGATGAGGCCTTTTACAGACCAAGGTGATACATGGATTTATCATTAGGTATTCCTGATGCCTTTGATGTGGAAGGCTGAATTAAACACTGTAACAGAAGCATCACAAGCTGATTGACAAGCTTTATTTGTAGAGCCACAGATCGCTCAGAATTTTCTGGATGTCACAAGAATGAGAAGGCTAAAAACTGTGAATATCAAAACTTGGCCACTAATTAATTTCTATTGCCCACTGTGATCAAGTTAACTGCCTGAGGCAGATTTGAAGCATACGGCTTTGGAGTTCATAACAAGTACCTCCTGTTTCTTTTCACTGGGGTCAGAGCATTTGTCTTTAACTGACTTCATGAAAGAGAAGCAGTGGAGGTTGAATGGTAACCAGTTCTGTTAGGTGTGAGTTGTTGAAGCTTCACATTTCTTGTGTGAAACTATTTGGAGTAACGATAAGACTGTGCACATTCCTGTGATGCTTTCTGGAGCCGATGTCAGGAAACTGGAGGAATACTTGGAAGATGTTAACATCAAGGTATAAATAGGTTGGTACCAGGGTACTGAAATCAGCCAAGATAAGAGAAACGAAGCCAATCAGATTTCAGAGAATGTGAGCAGATTGATAGCAGTTTAACAAGATGGCAGTATACTTAAAGTCTCATAACTGCAGATTTAAGTAAACAGGAAGCAGCATAAACAACTAGAACATGCTGACATTCACAGTTCAAGAACCCATGATAGGCTGGGAGAAGACAAATTAAGCATCAGTAGCCCTGGGTAGTGGTGGCACATGTCTTTAATTCCAGCACTTAGGAAGTAGAGGCAGTCAGATCTCTGTGAGTTCCAGGCCAGGTCTACAGAGTGAGTTCCACGACAGCCAGAGTTACAACAGAGAAACCCTATCTTGAAAGATTAAAAAAAAAAAAAAAAAAAAAACTCAGTAACAAGATATACAACTCAAATAACTCAAATGCTAAGTCAAATTCATAGCTAGGTTTACAACCAAAAATTTGTTAAGATTTATTTATTTATCTAAGTTATGAATATGGGTATTTTGTTTACTTGAATATCAGCCCACCAGAAGAACATGTTCAATCCCATGAGACTATAGTTATATATGGTTGTGAGATACCATGTGGGTGCTGGGAATTGAATTCAGAAACTTCTCTGGAAGAGATGATAATGCTCTCAACCACTGAGACTTCTCTTTAGCCCCCTACAAGAAAACTTTAAAATCTCTGAGTTTCAGGTTATTTGTGGGCTAATAATGTCAAACTCAGATTACTATCCTACTAAATACTACACAGGATAATATAGATCATATTTCAAAATGAAAGGCAGCTAGTTCATTCTTTCCATCCACTGCCAAAGTACAGATATATTTTTGTTGAAAGTTAGGATTCAGTTTTAAAAGAGCCATAGTAAAGACATAATATTCTCAATCTTACTTGCCGAAGATAAAATTGGGAGCTGTCATTTCAGTACCAGAGCAATCACCTCTGGAATAAAACACTGGCTTAAGAACAGCAGCAAACAGATAACATTGTCTGTCCACCATCGAGTCTTATAACAGATTCAAGTTACAGTGATTGAAATCTATACTTTACCCCTCAAATGTTTCATCTATAGCTCCTGGGAGACATTTATCAACAAGTAGCTCTTTGTTACCCAGCTGTCAAAGTAGTTAAGGGAGCGCCGATTGATGCAATTTCTAGGTATTGTGAATAGCATGGCCAATCTCATAACTCATAGCTTTATCCCCTTCACTCTGTTATTTGTAAATATACAACAATAGTGGAAAGTCTCTAACAACATGACAACAATGGCCAGGGGACATAACCAGGATGATAAAAATGGCCTTTACTTTCTCCAAACGGTGAATGGATTAGAAGTCATGATGCTGAATGTCTGCTTTATTTTGTTATGGATGATGAGGAGAAAATCCTGAGTCAAAGTATATTTGGAATATCAAAAGACCATAGGAAATATGAAAATACCATTTCACGGACTATAGGAACTTTGTTACAAGATGTAATTTTTGTTCGAGCAAGAGGAATTTTATTTTGCATATCTGTCTTGAGATTCATAATCTTCAGTCAATTAATATTTTAAGAACACTTTGCACACTGTTTTGTAGATGGAAGTTTATTTTCCCTCAAAGTCTAATAATCACTGTTTAGAAGAAAATCCATCGTGTACATTTTAGTTTAGATGGAGCTGGTTAATTTTGCTATATCATGCGGTGCTAAAATTTCCCCAAACCATCTGTTCTCTGTGAATCCCAAATGCATAGACTCTCATAGATCTAAATTAAATAGGCAGTAGGGGACTATGGGATGTTTCCCTTGTTAAGTATGTATACAAGGAGGAATACAAGTATAGAAGTAAGTCACATTGGTAGATGAAAAAAGAATCACAAAGTAAGTCACCATATTTCAGGGCTCATTATGCATTTTGTATACTCAGATACTAAGGACTTGTTCCCGAATGCAGGATATGTGGAAATATTATTATCAACTTATTTTAAATAATATTTAACGTTTTAAAATAGACAGAATAAGGAAAGCAGTAATCATGCTGGCAAGATACAGCCATGAAACATTCCCTGGAGAATGGAAGTGTCCTTGAGATTAAGAAATATTTTAAGACAGACATAATACCATTTTTCCAGGCAGATTTACACTTTTTTTTAAAAAATAAAACACTCCCAAAGGTAAACATCTTTTTTTTTTGGCATCAGTGGACAGCTTAATGGCAGTGTCCACATTTTCTCTTAACACGATTAAATCAAGCTGTTTCAAAGGTAGATTTTGTAATATCTTGTGCCCTAGTCTTCTCTGTTGAGGGGGGCACAGAACCATACCCCTAGACACTACTAAATTACTAGTTAGCATTAACACTATATGTCTCCAGATACTGTCCAAATCATATTTGGTTTAAAGCACTAAAATAATTATAGTAAATAATCTAGCTCACTGTGGGCTATGTTGACTTTAAGATTGGCTAGTCTAGTTGTTTTTCAGTTGGTTGTAGAGGAACTACATTAAGTTTGCATACCGTGTTGGGCAAACTTCAGTTGAGTAATTTTTATTGGCACTCAGAAGCACGTTCATCCTTAAAAGTCACATGGAGCCACATGGTGCTGCCTCTGTTCCTCCATGGTGGAGGAACATGTTACTGAAGACAAATAGATCATGTGCTTCACAAGTCTGTGTCTCAACAGAGCAAATGGAATGAAAGTGACAACAAAAAGCAAACCTTTTCAGACTCAAGTCACCAGAGTATATTCTTCTTGTATAAACACTAGCTTTCTTACGATTAAGTCATACAGAAATCTAAGAACAATTTAGCTTCTGTGTAATTTTTAAATACCTCTTTGCATATTTACATGCATGTTTTCTGACTTACATTTGGATTATATTTGTTCTCTTTTGGGTTTTTTTAAACAAAGTAAATTACAATAAAGTAAAACAATAACTGTCATATTGAGACTCGACAAGGCAATACAACAGAAGGAGAAGATCCCCAAGAGCAGGCACAAGAATCACAGACCCAGCACACACTCAGGAGTCCCATAAAAACACTAAGCTGAAAGGTATACTATATATACAGAGGACTTGGTGCAGACCCAAATCAGCCCAGAGCTTACTGCTTCAGCCTCTGTGAATTTATATGAGTCTTACTCGATTTATTTAGACACCCATGTAGTCCTGGTGTCCTCCATCCCCTCTGACTCCCACACTCCTCCCTCCTTTTCTGTAGGATTCCTTGAGCTCTTGAAGGGAGAGATTTGATGGAGACATCTCATTTAAAGATGCGACTTCCAAGGTCTCTCTCTCTCTCTGCATAATGTCTGACATCTACTTCTGTTTGTTCAGGTGAAAGTGTCTATGATGATGGACTGAATAAGGTACTGATCTATGAATCTATATTCATACCAAGAATACCATTAGGAATCATTTTGCTGATATGTTATTCTTATACCAGTGATGTTTGGTTTTACCATATGTCTCTGGGCTATCTAGTCTCTGGTTTTTGCTCATCCAAATAGTGTCATGTATGGGTTGCATCTTGTGAGTGAGTCTTAAGTCAAATCAGGAATCAGTTGGCTATTCCCACAAGTTCTGGGCCACTATTACCCGAGGATATCTTGCAGGCTGGCAGATTGTAGGTCGTATGTTTTGTGGCTGGCTTGGTGTCCATGTTTCTCCTTATGTAGCCTCATAGTACCTCCCCACATAGAGCATAGGGGTGAAGGCCCAATGGAGGCACCAACTAGACATTTCCATGTTCAGTGACTTGTTTGGGTGGTGCTCATGGCAATGGGGCATCACTGTCAGCATCCGACAGTCTAGATGCTGATTCCTAGATTTGTCTTTGTTGGATGGGTGTTCTGTTCCTTGATTTGTATTTTCTTCTTGAATGTTCAGAAAGTGTGATGGCTCTGTATTGCCTGGTAGAAAACTCAGGTGCTGTTCCAGGAATGGGGGTCCAGGACAGCCTTACAGGTTTTGGAGGGAGCTCAGTAACACGATCACTCCAGAATGCTACAGAAAATGTCAGCACCTAGCAACCATCACAGATGTGATGTCACACACCAGCTATAGAAACCAAGTCTTAATTCTTGAAGCAAGCTGGCTAGCCAGCCTAACCAAAGAAAACCATGGAGATCCAGATTCAATGAGAGACCCTGCCTCTGTAAATAGAGTGGAAAGCTCATGAGGAATATACGTGACATCAGTCTCTGGTCTCTGCATGTCCCATGCATGCATATATTCATATTCATGAGAACACACATACACACAGGCATGTACACCAAACATATAGGAGGACAAGCATAAGCGTGCTTGAACATGTGTGAAAGTGTGCATGTGGGCACACACACACACATGCACACACACACATGCACACACACACATATGCATGCACACACATATGCATGCACACACATACTAGTTCATAAAATTAATTACTTAAATTCACAAACTGGAATTAAATGCAAACTCATAGTGATGGTGTCACCAGGCAGACTGCCATCCAACCAACTGGCTGACAAATCCAGCTGTTGTCTCTGTACATAGTTTATATCTCTGCAGCACTTTCACATTATCAGAAGGAATCCTCACATTGACATGATGTGGGAGAATGAAAGGGAGCTCAGTAACTTACATGCAATTTTCAGCTGAGGTCTTCTGCCTGCTGTGTCACCAGGAGCAAAGGGGACAGTGATTATTTTACCATCGCATAAATGAGGATCTGGAGACCTGCGAGGTAAAACGTATTCTGACAGGCAAAATGAAAAGTTCAGAGAACTATATATGGACGTAAGAATTTAAAGTGAAGGACGTGTTCATAAATACTCTCGTTTCCTTCTTAATAATTAAGGACTGTCAGGAAATTTCCTCCCCACAGAGTCTCTAAGGCTCGTGAATTTAAAACCTGCTTCTCACCTCCAAAGCTTATTTTTCAATATGCCATTTTTAACACAGATTTAAAGAGCCTTAGAATTATGTGTGGGACTAAATCACTAAAGTCTGTTGATAGTGAAATTTTGAACCCAGAACTCACACAAGACTTTTAAGAAGAGAGAAGACAGGGGAAGGATCAAAACTGAGGCCAGCAAACAAATGCAGCTGAAATAAAGCAGCGTTTTGCTAAGGTTTTAAAGAAAGATCCACACAGTCCTTGAAAAGTGGCCACTTCCATTGAGTACATTAAAGAATTTTGTAGAAGACCACAGATACAGACATGGCCTTGTACCCTAAAGTAACCACTCTTGTGTGCTACATACATACACATAAGAGAACACTGGAAAATATCACTGCTGAAGTTAGAGAAAAATGCATTTGAAAATAAAAAAAAAATCCTGAAAATATTGCGCACTTGCTTTCTAATGAGGCATTTTTGGGAAATATCTTTGACAACTTTGTAACTTCGTACCTGTATACATTATTACAGAATATATATATATATATATATATATATATATATATATATATATATATATATATATATATATGCTCAATTTTTGTATCCAGTGTAAAACTTGTAAAAACCCTCAAATCATACCAAGGAAATCTAAACTAATAAACAATAGCATTTATAAGTAATAAGATATCCCTTGTTAAATTGCTTCTTTATCTGGATTATTCCAAAACAGGGTTAAATAGTTTATGAAACCTCCAGTTTCTCCTTCTGCTTGATTTTGTGGGAGCTGTGCTCTGGTTTCTTGTAAACCACCGGGTGCCATGGACTCTTCTTCTCATCACTAAAATAAGCTTATTGTCTCCTCTAAAATGAAAGGTTTGTTTCTGGTGTGTAAGGACATTGGCTTTTCTCAACATCAACAAATTAGGTTCAACACCTTGTCTCCATGGAGCAAAGGAAAATAGACTCAGTAGAAGTGTGCACATCAATGAGGAATGGATCTTCTTTTGTGATGTTCTGGAATTATTTTCAATGTGAGGCAATGGAGGAGCTAATCCAGTTGGATACTGGAGGGAAAATGCTGCTGTTTTGATTTATATAAAGTCTGATTTTTTGCCAAAAAAAAAGCCGAGCCAGTAACAGAGATCACGTAGGTTTCACTAGATGTGTGCTTTTGACAATGAAGGCAACCTATCTTCTGTCTCATTATCATTTTCTGTTTTGTTTTTACTATTAAATTTCTCAAACATGCTGGTATTTAAGGACTATTAAAGTCATACTATCTCTATGTCAGAGCTCTTGGTAGTTTTCCTATAACAGGAGAACAAACTCTGGTGAGCTGCTTTATTTTAAAACAGCAGTCATCTTCGTAGGACAGAGTTGAAAGACCATTTTCATTACTCAAAAATGAAGAGCACACCTTGTTCCTACTGTGTATCGCTGATATATAACCTCAGAGGGGTCTGCAAATACTTCTCCCATAAGTCCCCCTCTCTTCCTCCCTCCATCCCTCCTCTCTTCACACACACAAACACACACACACACACACATTCACTTTTTACTCAAGATAGTTGATTCTCATCATTCACCAGGTAATAAATAAAACATTTTCTATGACATTTTTCCTTAAGTTTTCTCTGTTGACATACAGAATGATACTCATACAAAACTGCTGTCACACTGTTGTGGGTAAACAGACTGTGCTCTGATAGGTACTCAGTAGAACAAGGCCAGCCATCATGTGTGTTTGAGTAAGAGCCCTACATAGCCAATGTCAGCTGATGCACCTTTAAGGCTTAAGATACATCATACCAAAGCTGACTGCATTCATCAACACACAGTTTTTGAAGGTATTTTGTTCCTCTCTCTTAAACGAGCAATTTTGATACAGCACACTGCTCATAGTTGTGATCTTAAATGCATGACTTAAAATATAATCCAAAAAATCTCAACTGTAGAAATGTCTGACAAGTACTACCAGGTAAATGAACAGTGAGTCTGTTAAAATTTAATGCTGCATGTTTCATGGAATTATGCATTGTCAGCATATACTGCTATCAAACAGTGTAACTTAATCCCTAATCTCCTAGAATCCTTGAGGAAAAATGCTGCTTGTTGATGGTAGATGAACACACAGTGAGTCCTGGTCTGTTGATGGTAGATGAACACACAGTGAGTCCTGGTCTTGCCATTATGGCCTGGTGCATTCCCCAAGAGCTCATTGCTAATCTGTCAAGCACCCACCAGGGATATTGCAGGACAGTAACTATTTTCTAGAACAAACCTTAATGAATCCTGGCAGATGTTTCCTTTAATCAAAGGCTATCACACTCTGGGTAGCAGATGCCCAGGTATCTTTAGGGACTACATCGAACGTGAATGCATTTTAGAGTCATTTTGTTAATTTTGTTACAAGTGATATTTGCTTTTCTCAGAGCACAGCCTGCTCTGTGGATGTTACTACATCTGACCTCTGTATCATCAGCAGCTCTCATCAATTTTTATCCTGTTTTAAAGACAGGAAAACAGATTCTGAGGACCTTTCTTGATTCGATTAAGATCAAAAATGATCTTGAACCACAGCTGTCCCTGAGCTGTTGTATTTCTTAATAACTAAATGAAAGAAATAAGTTTATCAGAGGGCGGAGAAAATACCTTTGTATTTTTAGTGACTATTGGATTGAATTTTTTTTGCAATATCATCTAATCTCAACACCCTTGCAGATGAGATGAGGGCTCAGTGAGCCCCCGTCATCCATGTTCTTGACAAGCTAAAGGCAGAGCCACAATGAACCAAGTTGATCCCACAAATCCTTCCTGTTTCATTTTGAAGGCTCTAGAAATTATGTGTGGCTTTATTGACAGAGATACTCTACAGATAAATTAAAAGTCAGATACCTGTGTTTACAATACAAGTAAAGTGGGAGGTAATTGGAACTACCAACACCCGTTTTCTTTCTTATACTCTTTATTTTTTAAAGGCAGCTTGCTTTTGGAATTCTAAGGACATCTGTGATACCTTTCTCACAGTTCATCTCAGCCTCTATCCTGAGACTAGAAAAGGGTCCTATTTCCCTATCAGATATTCAGATCAGAATCCCTAAACCTGTTTTTCCATAAGACAAGTGATTAGACAGACACATAGCACCTTGAGTCTATAAAATTAGGATTGAGGCATAGGGTATCTTAGTTTTATTTCAAAAGTGGTTTGGGGGAGGACTGTGTTTATCTGGCTGACATGTCCTGATCTCAGTCTATAGTTGAGGCAAATCATAGCCAGAACTCCAGCAGGAACAGAGGCAGGTGCCATGATGGTATACTGCTTCCTGGCTTGTTCTCAAAGGCTTTCTCAGCTTGCTGATGTACATTGCATGGGACCATCTATCAAGGGGTGGCTTCACCTAAAGTGGGATGATACCTCCCACACCAATCATTAATCGAGAATATGTCAAGCATACATGCGCACAGGACAACCTAATGGAAGCAACTCGTTAGCTGATATTCTCTTTTGTCCGGTGTATCTAGATTCATGTCACGTTGAAAAAAACTAACCAACACATATCTTTTAAGACAGTTTTAAGTATTTTTTAAAGAACTTCATAAAAATTTCGCCTATAAACTCTGGAGAAGCCCTGCAATCAAAGGTATAGAACCATAAGCATTGCTATTCTTCATGCCTGTACTGAGAGTTCTTTCTGGTTAAGTCAGAGACATGGTGGCATACAACCAGTCTTGGCAATGTTCTCTCCTCACCAGTCAAAAAATAAAGTCTAAGGTTGAGATTTGGACAATTTTGCACATCTCTTTCAACCCACCTATCATTGAAGAGATAGATTGTCCTTAAATTTCTATTGAATAAATTGCTGGAAAAAATGATGGGGAAACATGAAAACTTACGTAGACTACTTTGCTTTGCAACAAGTAAAAACCTGATCTATAAATTAGTAATCTTTCACAAGTCAGAAAACAGACATTTTTCCTAGAACTAAATTATGTACATCATTTTTCAAATGCAATATCAAATATAACACCAACAGAATATGAGACGTTATACCATTTCCAACATTTTATTGGAAAGCATTAATTAGCTGTATTTTCCTCTGCTCTTATCAATTTATAAGAAATGTCATAAAATGTTAAGCTTTGGTAAAGTTGTTGTAAATCTACAACAAAGAGAAAATAAACTGATAAAGATGGAAAATTAATTTTGGTTCTAATTTCTACCTTTGAAAATTCCAAAGCTACAATTTTGTAATAAAATGCCAGGTTTGTGTTTCAGTCAATCTAAGTTCAGCTTATTGACAGTGCATTTCTTCCATCTGCCCTCTTATTGAAACGTCCACTGGAAAAGTGAAATGAGAAAAACCACTGAAAACCGGGCAGACTGCCAGCCCCAATCACATTTTCATAAACCTTCAGGAAATATATTTTCACACCCTAAAATATGTGAGACACGGTTTGTTATAATTTAGCAAGAATCTTGATGAATTTTACATATCCTATAGGTGTTAGAGACACCTGATATATTTCCATCACAGTAAAGCACTGAGAAATGTAAAATTCTACTTTTAACTCCATAGAAATCACCTGCTCACAGTCCTCAGCAGTGTAAGTGTGAGGTAGGGCTGTTTTTCTTCCCTGACCTAGAGTGCAGTGTGGGAGGTTACCTCACAGCTCTGAAAGTTTATCAACATAGCAGGGGAAGTAAGTCCCAATTTTATGATACTGGTTCAAGGGAGTTCTTAGAGAGGAATATGAAGGTTATCTATCTATCTATCTATCTATCTATCTATCTATCTATCTATCCCTATATATAGACATATATATATACATACATACACACATACATATATATTCACATATATGTATATACTATATGCACAATAAATGAATATATTACATATAATTCATGTGCAAATATATTTATATAGTAATATATAGCAGGTAGCCAATGCCACTAACACTCTCTTTTGAGTCCTTTCAGTAGTCCATTCTTTACGGTATAAGATGACTAGAAACATCAAAACAAATCCTAATTTCACCTGACCAATAAAATTAATAGATAATTTTTTTTTCCTGTCGCCCCTGGAAAAAAGAAAAATCAAATCAAGGCTTTGTACAACCAGCAGTTTCTGTCACAAGAATTTGTCTGCTCCAGGCGGCTCAAGAGTGAAGAACACTAAAATAGCCCGAAGTGTTGACATGCATTTAAATTGGGTTTTGTGTGATCATTTGACATATGATGTCCAAGTGCAAACCTAAGCTGAGGTTTTCCATTTACATCTCTTACCTTTTTATGTAGAGCAGTGGCAGAGTTTAAAAATTTACCAATGCATTATTCTAAAGCAAGAACTATAAGATACGTTGAAGAAAAGAATTCATCTGTTCTTATTTGCAAGGCACAGTTACTTACTAAATACATTTTTCTAATATAAGTCATTCTGGAAACATAACTTGTAATAAAATAGTGTGCAATTATGAAAGTGAAATCAGACGGGTCATATAAAGCTGCTTGTCATTTCCAAGGAGGTACAGTAGCTGAATAATTCATTATTTATTTAGCATATCCACACTCCCTGAGAACCATGCAAACTGTATATATTAATGAAATTTAGTTCAAATTTGAAAGAGAATTATATATTTATTTTTTATCTCTAGGACTTAAAAACTCTAGATTTGAAATAATTAACATTGAGCTCTCTCTAATTCAATTAACAGAGGAGATCCAGCTGACGCTCTGCTATGTACTCATATTAAGAGATGGCCTCACTGAATTAAATAGAATGCATCTGTCCCAGATACATTCTCAGACAATTTGCTTGATACAACATTTCGTGTGGAAAGAAATGAATCTCAGACAGGCGCCAACACAGCGCTGTGGTCAGGTCTTGCTTTCACTCTCTGATCTAGACGTGCATAAGCACCAACTGTGAGCTGTGCCAGACTGCGACAAAACCTGATGGATGTCTCCTTTCGTTGAGCTGGCTACCCTTGCACAGCTGGGTAGAAGGATTTTAAGATTTACACTTCCACACATAAGAAATTTTCAAACATAAACATCAGCAGACATACATTAAATCATACAAATAGAATAGGATTAAGAGGAATAAGGCTATCTCGTGATCCCTTTAATAATAAGGGTGTATCTGCTCAAGGTGACTTCGATGGGCATCTGAAAATATTTATACTTCATTAGTTCACCCGTAATTACTAAGTTACTGTCAAATACCCTGGGAGACAAAGGCCTCTTGCTTTAGGTCATTTCTGAGAACCTTGGTCTGAGCAGAGTGAACGTAAACTTGTAAGTATGATTTAGAATCAGTGTCTGTTAAGATACAAAATTGCTGACTAACAGAGAAATTCTGGGAGCTGGAGAGAGGGCATGGCAGCTAGGAGTTCTTGCTGCTCTTTCAGAGAATTGAATGCCGTGTCTGACACCCACGCAGCACAGCTCACAATCATCTGTAACTGAGGCTGAAGCAAATCCCATGGCCTCTTCTTTCCTCCATGGGTACTGCTCTCCGCCTCCCCCCCCTGCTCTCTCTCTCTCTCTCACACACACACACACACACACACACACACTAATAAATAATAAATAAATATTTTTTTTAAATCAAAATTGTGCCAGGCAATGCTGGCACATGCCTTTAATCCCAGCACTCAGGAGGCAGAGGCAGGTGGATCTCTGTGAGTTCAAGGCCAGCCTGGTCTCCAGAGTGAGTTCCAGGACAGCCAGGGTTACCACAGAAAAAATACTGTCTCAAAAATTTAAAAAAAAATGAAAACAAAAATCAAAATTGCACTTTACGTTTGGAGCCGGGTAAAGGCAACGATAGGGGTGTGAACTTTGACCCATGCTGGAGACGCCTATCCTTGTCTAAGGGCAACTTCGTACAATGAAACATGACTAAGTGCTTTCTTCATTTTTTTTTAGGAAATCACCTTACCTTGATCTTCTAAACCGCCATACACCTAAGCAACAAGCAGTTTCAGTTGGGATAGAATTAACTAAATTAAATACAGGTGGTTTCTACTTGATATTTATCGTATTTCCTAATATGTCATGAATTTCATATTAAAAAGGCTAGAGAGAACCAACGCACATCATTATACATTATTCACTAACGGGTGATTATTAAGAAAAGTGATCAAATAGCAAACCTAGAAGTATTTGGAAAATTTGTTTAATTTATACAATTAAAACTTTTGTCGGGTAATTATATAAAAAAATCTGCTTCTGTGCTCCTAAATTACAAGGCAGGAAGGAATAAGTCAGCTTGGCGGTCTTAGATGTCATTCCGGACCCAAAAATACATATACTGTCATGCTGGCGTTGTGCACTTCGCCTGTTTTTGACAGTCCACGATGTTCTCTGACAGTTATACTGCAGTTCAGTCAAGTAGAGTAAGCGAGCATGTCAAATCAGATCATTTGTCAAGTTGCCATTAAGAAAGTACACTAAAGCACAGGGGATCTCCGTCGGTCCTTTCCAACTGACCAATGGATGTAGTTTCTGTACAGCCACGCTGTCTATTGATAAATATGCTTGACATCCATCATGCTCACAGAAGGCTGCTCACCCCATTCTGCCCTGTGGGCTCTGTGGGATCTGTGGGCTCCCTGAGCTATTCATGTGACTAAGGCTAGAAAAACAGCAACGTTTACTGATTTACTGTTTAGAAACTTTGGCTTAAATCCAAACTCTTGTCTTCTTTATGTATATTGTATTTCAGGGATAATTTCAGAGGCCTTAAAATATATTCTCCCATTTGTATTACTATGGACTTGATTTGTCTATGCTCATGAACTGGTCAAAAAACGTATTTATAAGCTTCTATTTGTGTCCAATCCTGCTTATGTTATAAATTCCTAGCAACGGATGCTCTACTATAAGTATAGGGAAGGGCTCGGGAATATGTTTTGCTATAGGGAAGAAACTCAGGAGGCAAGGAAGTACTGGGTCCTAGCTTTTTCTTCTATTCTGCAAAGACAAGGGAACTTTGAAGCTATAATTCACGATGCACACACCTACTATTAAGGAATGCTTATGGATCACCTCTCAATAGACTCATAGAAACATCAAAGTCCCAAATCCTTGCTTCAATAGGGCACCCCTCTAAGAACCACAAATTCTTGCTTCCAAATTTTACTTCGTAAGTTAAAAATAGAATCACTATCTTAATTATGCTTTATTCTTTTAAATGAACACAACTACTAATTAATAATAACATCCTAACTTACCCCAGTGGATATAGTAATGACTTACATCAGTATGTGATCTCAAAGTTGAGAAAAACAATCTCCATCCACAGAATGTGTCTGTCAATAATTACTTCAGTAATCGGGGAAATCAAGTAAGAACAGGAGATGGAGAACTCAGATCAGTGTCTCCAGGGATTTTGAGAACAATGGACCAAACCATTACTGTTGTGCCACTTCGAAGACCTTGGGTTCTAATCTGTTCTTTTTACCTGTGCCCACCAGGAAGTGAAGTTATACCTGATAAATAAACAAGCAAATGAATATCATCATGTTAAGGAAAGTCAAATCACAAAAGTTCACATCATAGATTTTGCCTTTGGCCTATTTCATGATTATTCTAAACAAACATCAATTTCCTGAACCTATTGCAGAATTAGTACAGCTACTTTCTGGGGCACAGATGAGCATGCACGTAAGGCACACTAC
Source organism: Cricetomys ansorgei (assembly GCA_026225945.1). Taxonomy (NCBI): domain Eukaryota; kingdom Metazoa; phylum Chordata; class Mammalia; order Rodentia; family Nesomyidae; genus Cricetomys; species Cricetomys ansorgei. The sequence continues at coordinate 3,480,248 of JAMJFZ010003970.1, forward strand.
TTCTAAAGTCTGTTTTACCAAAACCTGTACTGCATTTTAGCACTTGAGATGTCCCATGAGTGAGCACACCTGCTTAGCTTGGATTGCTAGAAATGTTGCTTTAAAATGAAAAAAGGGTCTTCTTTCTATGCAGGCAAAATAAACCAGTGATTACAAAAATAATGTAGATTAGGTTTATAGCTGGGATTAATTACCTTCGAGTGGATGTTTGGCCTTAGTGTAAGCTCCACAGAATTCTATGAGGAACACAGCTGTGTTCACCATAACATCTGGCATAGCCTTCATGAATGTAAGATACTTCCTGATATCTGTCCAAATGTGCCACAGAAACTAGGTTGGAATCACTAACTTCCTCGAAACCTTGTTAAATTAAATAGTAACTGAAGTAGTTCATTTGCTGTGGTGGCTCAGCAAGGACACAAGGAGGGGTTTTCGTACGTGCAAACTCTGCCAGACCTAAGCAGAGGGAACAACCATCACGGCCGGTGCCATACTGAATAGGCTGTGGAACCCCAAACATCTCAGCTCAGGTGTTTTTATTCTTTCAGAATGCCTCAGGTATTCTACTGATAGCACATGCAGACTATTAGCAATTAAACAACCCCCACAGAAATCCAACACCTGCAAACAATACAAAACACCCTAAACAGCCCCTCACCCAACAATGCATAAAATAATTATTTTTGTATATAACTAAAAGTAAACTTCCTCAACAAGGAACACAGAATAAGTCAGAGTACATGAACTCAAATTTTCACTATAAATCACAAATTACGAACTCTAATAGAACAAACTAAATCATAGTTGCAAGATAAGGAGTGTGTATTTAAAGGGTCCAGGAGGGCAAACTGAATTACTCCTGCCAAAGAAAGATAAGCAAAGTCGGAAAAACTAAGAATGTGCAGGATGGAGAACTCAGTCTCTTTTCTCTTGCTCTTAACCAGTCCCTCATGAGACTCTGCCCTTTGTCGGAATCCAGGTTCTGGTTTAGTCTATGCTGGGTAAATGGAGAAACACTGGAGTGAAAAACTTATGGAAGAGAATTATTTGCACTCCTCCCATTTCAGAGGCTTCAGTTCTTGCTGACCTGGATCCATGTACTTCAGTAGGAGATCAGAGTGACCATAGAGTGTGGTGAAGGTGGTTCTGGATGCCTGGAAGGACATATGTTACTATTATTTTTCTCACAAAGGGGTTCTACATCAGACAAACACGATGGGCTACAGAGACTAGTACATTCTTCATTCTTGCTTTTATACCCAACTTAGGTGTCTTGTTTAACCATTGAGTCTCCAGGTTCAAAGTGAATTCCCTGTACTAATATCTTAAAATTGTACTCCCAGATGTACACTAGGTGTTGAACAATTGTTTGGACTGAATCATTTCACCTGAGGGTGAAGTATAGGAGTTGGAAGAGTTTTAAGGAGCATGTAAGAAATGCCCTGGCTTGCTTAACTCCAAGGAACTGTTCGCAAAAATGTAAATATTTGGGTGATTCTTGGAGGACAGAAGCAGAAAAATCAAAGAAGCTATATCTTCAAACATTAGCTGACTGCAAAGGTAACTCTTATTATTAGGGAAATGGAAGCCATATTTATACTGAATTGCGGTTTGATATTTTATGGAAGATAGAATTTGTGAAGAATGATTTCACATGGGATGTTTAGCTGAGGAGGTTTCTAGGTCACTGTTGACAGTATTTCCTCTTAAACTAAAGGTAACACCTGAGAGGAGAGAAAAACATTTCCTGTCTGACAGACATTCACCTGGGTTCTCTGCTCTCTCCTGTCCATCAGTTGACAGTGAAAAGTTATCTTCTGAGAGTCATCTGACATAGATTACAACCTCAGCTCTCCTCTGATTCTCTGGCCTTAGCACTCAAATTGTGGCCAACTCAGAGCTCCTGTGTCTACACAGGTGAAGGCACTTTGTAGAATTTGAACCTCTCTACCTCCATAGTAATTAAGTTAATTACTTACAATCAAACTCTTCTTGTATATATATATATATATATATATATATATATATATATATATATATATATACAAGAAGATATATACATATATCTTATATATATATGTAAGACTGTATGTATGTATGCATCTGTTTATAAGCATTATATATATATATATATATAAAAATAATATGTCTTAGATCATTCAGCATATGATAAATCACCATAGTCAATAACACTAAAAGGCAAAATGTAATTGTTTCTCACAATTCTGGACAGCAGGTTATCCATCAAGGTGCTGACAGATTTGGTGTTTTGTGAGAAGTGGTGTCCTGTGTCATAGCAGACTGTCCTCATGTCAAAATGGAGAGGGAGAGTTCTGTGTTCTCCTTTATAGACTCTGCTGAAGCCTAATATGATAAAAAAAGTAACAATCCCTAATATCCAAACATAATCAATATACACTGTCTTTAAAACCTGGGGAGAACTGTAGAAAGAAGAGTTTAACAGCCACCTGTCGACCTTGTCCCCAGTGTGTTCCCTGTGATGTCAGTGGCTTCCCTGTATGGAAAGTCAGACCTCACCACTATCCAGATTCCTTTACAAGCACAGTAGAAAGCAGAATATGCCACCCTAAACCATGACTGCAAGAGATTCCGTGATATGGTGTGCCACCTAAAGTATGCCGCCAATTGTCCATAGTGATTATTTGAGGTGCAAGGCATTGAAAATAGAAGATAAATTCAAAGGGATATGTTCTCTGACCTACCTTTAGAATCTCGATTCCATATCCTCCAGGAAGAGCACAATTCTCAGGACCTGGCCCAGTAGCTTCATCTTTCAGGAAAGAGTAACTTATCAAAGGTTCAGAGAAGAGGGTCCATTCATCCTACCACCTGCCTTCTCTCCTGTAATGTCCACACCTCTGCTCTGTGATTACAATGGTATACAGCTCTCAAGTCTTCAGCCTTTGTGGGCATCCAGACCTCTTTCCGTGGTCCATTTGTTCTTGTTATATTGAATTTAACTAGTGTGCATGCATTTATTCCTCTCAACACATTACTAGCTTATTCCTTTGACTAACCTACAAAACTCAGCAGGGAAAAGCAAAATTGGCTTTCCCCGACAATTTCCCTTTTGCATGCAAGATGGCCTAGAATATGCAACGCCTTTTATTACCTAGCCCTTGCTTACATTGTCACATATCCAACTACTATTTGGGTATGATAAAATGATCTTAGAAAAACCCACAGTAGGCAGGGCTTGAATTTACACTGTGTCATAGCAAGGTCATTGTCTGCAGACAGCATTGTCTACCGTGAGTTCATGCTCTCCCATTTCCTGACTTTCTCTCAGATCTCAACACAAAGCGTTTGCATTTCTGGGGAGTATTTTTATTTTACAGTTTCCAACCATAACACAGAAGGTTAAGTGAAATTTGAATTTCAAATGAATAATGAAGTCTATTCAAGTGTATATTATACCATGCAATGGCAACAATGTGTACTATACACAAACCCAAATGGAAGTGGCAGTTATATATTTTCTTTTGTTAAACTTGCCATCTCATCCCTTTGTATGATACCATTCATGGGGTCTGCCATTTCTGTGAGGAATGTGTCTGCCTTCAGTGTGCCAGCTTTCTTTCTGCACACAGTGTTCTGGTCTGCCTTCCTTGTTAGACGTCTGTCATGACAGTAGGGTATGTGCTGTGCTCTTCAGCACACAGTGGTCAACACACCATAGAGGCTCAAAACGAATCCTAACCCTTAAATCGCAGGCGAGCCCCTGTTGATGTGCTGTACTCAGCCGCCGCCCTTATCTATCACATTCTGACTAACTCAGATTGTTCTCTATGTTCATAGGAGAAATGTGAAATTTCTTCATGTCTTTTTCCCAATAGAAAAGCCTGGACCCACTGTACCCTCACTGGATTCTTATTTGATCCTATTCTACTCTGTGAGGATTTCAGAGCAGCTGGGTGTTAGGAGGCTTTCATCACAGGCTGCTCATTCGCCATGTAAAGGATGCTTGTTTATTTTGCAGAAAATCTTCTGTTGTAGTGACTGTTAGAAAAGTTATCCTCACAGATTAAAGCAAAGGAAAAGACAAGATTGCGTCCCTACCTTCAAACACCTTCACTGATCTCTCTCTCTCCCTTCCTCCCCCCTCTCTCTCCTCTGTGTGTGTGTGTGTGTGTGTGTGTGTGTGTGTGTGTGTGTGTGTGTGTGTGTGTGTGTGTATTTTTTGGGACAGTGGGCTTTTCTCAAGTTAGCCAAATCATGTTTTGCATGTGATAGAAAATTACTCCCCTATTTTTATCTTACCATGCAAGTCTCCTAGAAAATTATTCTCTGGCACAGATAGCAAATAAGTATACTTAGAATTAATTGCTTATCAGTTTCTTCTCCAGAAATTGTTTCCAATAGACAACATGGTTATTGTACAGTATCAGAGAACTCTTCAATTTTCTATTTAATTTGAGGTCAAACACATCACTCAAATGCATTCTTTCTGCTATAATTACTCCTAGGCAGTTTTTTTTTGTCAATTTTTCTTCTAAAACTTTGAGAACTTTGTACACTGTGTTTTGATTATATTCATCGCTCACCCAAATTCTTGTAGAATCACTTCCCACTACTGATCACCCAACTTTGTGAACTCTTTTTTCCCCCACTTAACAAGTTCAATTTGTGTTGGCTACATATTCCTCTATGTGTAGCCTTCTACGGGTGTGTGGTCAATTTACCAAAGGCAGGCACAAAGTTCAGATATATCAGAAATGATTTCAGCACCATGCTGATATGTTATATTTGTCTGAGTTCTACAGAGAAATGCAACATTAAACTACGTAGAGAAAGAGCCGTGCGAAAAACACTCAGGGGAAGAAGCAGCTCACGTATTTATGGAAGCCAAAAATAACACAGAGTGCTGACAACTGGTTTGAAAACCAGAGAAACTGTGAGTGGGGGTCTTTTGAGAGGGGGGGGGGAGAGGAATATGGCCAAAGTATATAAATCCACAAGGGAGAAACTTGGGAATTGAACTACAGTATAACCCTTCTTGGTCTTTCTAAAGACCCATATTTGAGGCAGTGGCTATAGCTAAGTCCTTTGAGTGTTTTCTTAGCATGTAGAATCCCTGGATTCCATCCCAAATGCAATATAAACCTACTATGGTAGCAATGCCTGTAATATCAGAACCTCCAAGGTAGAAGCAAGAAGATCAAGAGTTGAAAGTCATCCACAGGTACATAAACCAAAGCTGTCCTCGAATACAGAAGACCATGTCGATGTCCTGGGATACAGGAGACCATGTCGATGTCCTGGGATACAGGAGACCATGTCGATGTCTGGGGATACAGGAGACCATGTCGATGTCTGGGGATACAGGAGACCATGTTTCCAAATAATTAAGTAAGAATGTAAAGGCTTCCAGCTTCCAGGCTCCAACAGGTCCTAAATCTAACTCACAGGAAAAAGTGTGTGGCAAATCATCACAGAGCCCACACGAGACGCTTGCCTCCCTCCTGCTCATCTCTTCCGTTCCATTTCACCGTCTCTTTAGACATATCCTTCCCATGCCGGCATCCTCGCTATAGTGAAGCTGCCCATTGAATTTGCTGAGTAACCCCTTTTATATCTTCTCTATAATTGTGTGATTCTGTTAAGTTTTTATTCCTTGATAGCATATCTTCAACACATATCCCTGAGCAGGTTACATTCTAAACTTAACATTCCACTCCTATTTGACTAGTATCTTTGGACTGATGCATGCTGGACCATTACACCAACTGGGCTACAAACCAACTCTCAAGCCGAGGATTTCAGCAAGAGTGGACAGGATTTTACTGTAGCTCACTGCGCAGACACATGCCTTTTTACTGATACAGTTCAGTGTAGTCAGTCAGCTTCTATCTCTATCTCTACCTCTGTCTCTTTCTGTCTCTCTCTCTTTCTCTCTCTCCTAGACACTTGTCACAGAACTAAATAGCATAATCACTTCATTAGGAACAAAGGAAGTACTCAGAAACAGATGCTGTTGTTGATAATGAAACCAGTCTATCACACAGGCAGTCCTATTCACCAAGACTGTAGTACTCTTCATGGTAGAGAGGCTTAGAACACGCACATGGTCATTATTATTATTACTTTTACTTGTCTTCATTCATTTACTTTTGCATTCATTGTTTATAGCTGGCTCCTTTGCCGTATCAGCTAATCTAACATTGAGACTGTCATTTAGAGCACTTTTTACTTTTTTTAATGGAAAGAGCACTGCTCACCATTCATTAAAAAGACTGAAGGAAACAATAGCTTGAAGCTGGCTTGAATGGAAGAACTGGCTCAAAGAAAAGTAATTATATCTATTTTAAAAGAACATTTCTTCCTCATAAAATGCTGTTTCCTTGATCTTAAATGTGTTTCTTTAATCTAACACTTTGTCTTAATGTGAGAATTTAACAAATTTCAGGGCTATGAAAACTTATTATACTTTAAGAAACAATGCATATTAATTGTACTTGTTGATGAGGTTCAGTGTGTTCTTCCAATCCATATACAGTGTGTGCTGACCAGAATAAGCTTCTGTTAATAAAACAATGCCTTCATGAAACGAATTCCCCTCTCTCTAACTCCTTCTTTCCCCCTCTCTCCTGCTCTCTTTATCTACTTCTTGTCTCTATCCCTTTATCTCTCATCTTTCTCTATCCCTCAATGTTTATTAGTTAGTACCAAAAGGCATGCATTTATTTTCTCTATATTCTATAGAATTCCTAACTATTGCTCTGATTACCCATGCATCACTCTGGTCCCACTCTGATAGAATATTTGCTTCGCTGCAGCAGAGAATGGACCAGGCCACAGGCAGCTACATTTCCTGTATAGAAAGGCAATCTCATTCATGTATGGGCACTATGGCAGTTACACTGAAAAGAACTAAGCACTTTGCATTTGTGACCTCATTTTCCCATAACTCCCCATAGCTATGAGTTCTTCTGTCTCAGCTTCGAGCAAGAACATGAGTGAAGCTAAAATTGCTGATGGTTTATGCTCAGGAACACGCATACAGCTATAAAAAGGTGAAAGTATAGTGACTTTCCAATAGGATGACTTCAGAATCCAAACTCCCAGTGCATGCTGCAATCTCTGGGTCATCAGCTCTGCAGGATGAGGAACAAGAGTCTTCCTTCAGGAGTCTTGGAGTCCCACTTGGTCCACAACTACATGTTGCCTGCACAGTATCCTAAAGAGCAGAGTGTTTTGAAAACCTCAAGAAGTCTTTAAATTGAATTAGATTTTCACTCCACTCACACAATGATGGGCTCTTTGGTACTTTTCTAGCACTAAATCATGCAAATAGAGTTTACTTACAAAATTGGAGAAATGGGAACAAATGATACTATATAGGGAAATATTGAGCACCTATAATCAACCTCACACCCATGCTCTGTAAGCAAGCCAGTAAATTCATTAGTTCACCCAGACAGATTCTCATTTTAGCACTTATTCTTAAAGGTATGTATTATAAAATAATTTTTAGAGAGATGAGAGGAGAAAGCAAGATAAATTGCTATTGTATCATGGAATCAAAAGAAAAACAAGCAAGACAGCAAGAGGTCATGTTAAAAGTCATGAAACTGTCATACAGGATGTTGACATTCAGGAGGTGTCTGATTGTGACAGACTGGATTGAAACTGCCAGGCTCAAGTACAGTCATGTCATTTCATTTACACGGTAGAAATAAAACCAAACAAACTTGAGTTATAATTGTTCTGTTGTCTATGGGGTGGCTCTTTTTTAATTTTTGTTTCATTTCCTGGAGATCAGATTTTGCTTTTTCATGATGGGACACTGTAATTCTTAATTAAAAATCCAGTGAGAAACAATAGAGAAATGTACATACACACATACACACACACACACATACATACACACACACTACACATACATACACACCCCCCCCACACACATACACACACACACTACACAAACATACATGCACACACACACTACACAAACACACACACATACCACATACACACACACACACACACACACACACACACACCACAAACACACACCACACCATTCACTACACATACAAAACACACAAAAGAAAAAGGAAAGTAAGTTTGTGTGAATTGTCAGCAAGTGTCTGAATTCCTAATATGTTATAACCTACACAGGTAGAACATGAGTACTGATGTGGAATCAAAGATGAACAAGGACAGAGGCTGTATACACCATAAATTTAAAACAGAGAGGGTCAGAGGCACATGGACAATATCCAGAAAGAAATTTTCATAAGTTCATGTAAAGAGCCAGTTTCGGGGCAGTTAATTTTACATTCTGGTGGAATCATAGTGGAAGCATTCAAATAACTTGAAAGTTTTGCATCTTGGATTGTAGCACAGTGCAGAGAGAGAAGCCTGAAGTGGAGACAGAGAGAAGGCATGACTTGAAATGTTCTCATTTATTGCTGGATACTTTGCCAAGCTCCAGCAGATGTTGGGAAGCTTGGCAAGAGCCCAGAGTTTTTATTGAATTGAGAACAAAGAATAAGGAGTTTCTGTGAAACTGGAGGAGAGAAGAGGTTGCAATGACAATACTACAAGCACAGGAACAGCATAGGGAGAGTTTCGGAGACCAATGAGGCTCTCCTGAATCACAGAGCTAAGGAATGATGTGGGCATTAGTGGAGAAAACTGTCCAAGGGTGGGAAAGGAGATCCTGGTGCAACCTATCATCATTTAAATAAACATATCAGGACGTAAATGGTGACTTCTGGCCACCTGCTAAGAAAGATTCACAATCCATGGAGTCTTACACAGAGGTTTCCAGAGACCACTAGATAAGGAGGGTGGCAAAATTAATCTTAAAGTAATGGTTGCCTTTGTCATAGTTAAATGTTAAACTCCAAAAGATTAAACTATCCAAGGAAACATAACTGTTTTCTCATCAAACTTTAAAGAATGTTTACAGGGAGAAAAACATTGCATCAAAGAAAGTAAACTTTACACTTAATGGTGACCTTCAGCAAACGATTCCTGTCTGCTTGCAAAGAAACAAGGAAAGGTTTAATAAATAGAAACAAGCTGAAAAATGGCACAAACAGATGTTAGACTTAATTAGCAACATCGTATGATTGTTGTTACCAAAGCTGGGGATACATGTGTTTGATATTTAAGAAGGTAGTTTAAGAAGGTAGAGGAAAACCTGGGGTGTTGATTAGAGAATGCAGAAATTATCCCAAATAATACAAATGAACCTTCTAGCGATGAAAATAAATTAGCATTGTCTGAAAGAACAAGCACAACGGATGAGATGAAGCAAGTATCAGCTTCTCTCAAGCAGAGGGAATCATGGGAGTTCTTCTAAGAACTAACATGGAAATGCACGGATTATGCTGGAAGACTCACAAAGGTCTCCAGGCTCACCGAGTCCTCAGCTTATGTACACAGCAGCATTATTATGCTCGGACTAGTTCGTTTCAAGATCTATTTTTGTTTTCAAATTGTATGTCTATATGTGGGAATAGGTTTCTGTGTGCAGGTGACCATGGAGGTCAGAAGAGGGTATCTGGACCCCTGGAGCTGGAGATACAGGGGTTGTAACACAGCAGACATAGGTGCTGAGAAACCAAACCAAATCCTCTGAAAGAGCAGTTCATGCTCTTAATCACTGAGCCATTGCTCCACACCCTTTTCTTAAAGTGATAGAATGAATTAACTTTAATTATTATTTAACATTTTTCATCAGTTAAAATGTTTATTCATTTACACATTCTCTGTTGTAAACATAAACGATTGTTTTCTACTAAGGCATACAATTTGTGGTTATTATATATAGGCGGTATTGCATTTAATGATATGCATAAAGTAATTCGACTGAATATTAAGTGATTTGAATAATGATTTTAAATCAATTATGGCACCTTTAATTAATTTTAAGTTTAGTGCATCGACATAGTAAAATTTTATTATTCAGTGTATTACAATAAAATATTATATCCTACTGAATATAAACCACACTTCCTTTAAGGAAGGCCTCCCAATAAAATATTATTTCTTTTTGTTTTTAACTATCAAGTCCAACTTCAGCTGCCCATATACTCTTGGTTCTGTGACCTTCCACTGGATCATATTCAACCCAGCAGAGGCAGCATTCACAAATAAAACTGACTCTTCTCCAAGTGCCTGTCAATTGCCAGTTGTTTTTCAGCCAGAGATGGGACAGACTGTAAGAGCCAAAGGCTTTGTATGACTACAGGGAAACAGTGTTTTCTGGACAGAACAGGGAAGTTCACGCATGTACTCACAGTGATTGTGACAGCATGCACAAGACTTATATAAACCCAAGTCAAATAAAATTCCAGCATAGAAGGGGTAGGTAGGCCTAAAATAATATGTCTTAATATTGTCATTACAGAATTATTTTTGTGACAAATCATTTTTTTGTGACTTGTCTTATTCAGTCATAAAGACTGACAGAATTGCATATTTAAATAGAACTAGAAATAATTTTTATCTTTAATTCCTTCCCTATGAAATTACTAAAATACATCTCAAGTTAAGATGATCATGTGTATCAAAAAAAGGTTGTTTCATAGGACCATTGGGCCTCCATTTTCCTTTGTATGTTTGAGTGAAAGCATGTGTTAGAATATGTTAATATGTTCAAAAAATAGTATTTTCAATACTATAAAAACAGAAATGGGGTGGAAAGATGGTTTAGCAATTAATAGCACTTAAAGTTCTCCAAATTGACCTTAGATTATGATGGTCAAAACACAAATTCACAAGATCAGAACCACTTGTAATTCCAGGCTCAGGGACTCTGACATCCTCTTATGCCCTCAACAGGTACCTGTATACACATGGCATATACACAAGATTGTATTTGTTAATTGTTGAACAAACATTTTAACAAATGATAGCAGTGATTTTCATTCATAGAAGTTTTATGTCCTTTTGGCCTATTAATACCACTTTGCCCTTTGATCTCTCTTCTTTGCCAAGATCATTCAGATTTCAATCATCTCCCAAACTCACCAAACTTGGGAGCTGTGTGTATTCGCTATCATGAGTTACTCCGACAATACACCACCCAATAAGCTTTTAATTTTCCTCATGATTGCTGTAGTGATTTAAATGAGAACGTCCTCCATAGGCTTGGGTATTTGAATACTTGATCACCCATTGATGGCACTGTTTGGCGTGGTTAGGAGGGGTGACATTGCTGGAGGAAGTGCTTCACTGGAGGCAAACTTTGAAGTTGCAACAGCCATGCACCTTTTACAGTTTGCTTTCTCTGCTTCCTGCTTGAAATATAAGCTCTTAACTTTCAGCTCTAGCCACCATTCCTTTCTGCTGCCATCTTGGCCATTTTCCCTCTGGAACCAGATGCCCAAATAAATTCTTTTTTCTATAAGTTGTCTTTGTCATGGTGTTTTATCACAGTGACAGAAAAGTAGCTGATATAACTCTATGTGCATAGCCACTGAAAGCATACCTATATGCTTCATGTTCAGGTTCAAGGGATAGTCTTCGACTTCCACATGAAGGCAACTGATTTGATAAACCCCTCAAAATGTGAATCCCTGGCATAAACTCAACAAAACCAATCTTCAGTCTTGAGAGCAGACAACACTAGTCAGAGTTCTTGGCAAAGTCTGAAGCAACTTTTATTGTTGAGTTTTCTCAACTAATGGAAACACACTGTCTCAATGCTGCAGTACTAAGACCTCCTGAGATTTAACTGAGGATGTATAGAAAGATATGCACTTAAAAACTGTTCTGTGGAAAAGAAAGAAGCTTTGTGCTTTCTGCAGAAGACGGAATGGGAACTAGTGTCACTACGGGAAAGTCATTTCAACATGCTCGTTTGTAATTCTACAGAAGCTTCAAAAGAATTTGGTGGACGTCAACCCGCTAATGAAAATGGCAATCAAAACAGAGAAGACTCAGTAATGACTAGAAGGACTGGGAACACGATTTGGCACCTAAATAGTTATGGTGTAATTTACTAGCATTTGTGAAATTTTATTGACGCAGCAAAAATAATCTTTATCTGACATCAGTATTGATAAAAATATGTATATGCTTGCATGCATATGTATACGTGTATATTTATGTGTCTGCAGGTAACATTTGTGTTCCTTGTGTGTGGGGGGGTGGCTTTCTTATGGTTTCCATTGCTGCAATGAAACAACGTGACCACACACAGCTACTCTTAAAAAGGAAACCATTTAATTGAGGCTGACTTACAGTTCAGAAGTTTAGGGCTTGATTGTCATGGCAGGAAGCATGGCGGCATGCAGACAGACACGGTGCTGGAGAAGTAGCCGAGCGTTCTACATCCGTATCCTCAGGAAGCAGGAAGGCAGAGTGGCACTGAGCCTGGCTTGAGTGTCTGAAACCTCAAAGCCTGTGGGTCCCAGGGACATACTTCTTTCAACCAGGCTACGCCTACTCCCAAAAATTCGTACTTCCCAATAATGCCACTGGCTGGGTGCCTTTGGAGGCCATTTTCATTCAAAATCACCACAAGAGGGCAGAGTGAGACCTTGACTATGCTCTTCAGGAGTCGTCCATACTGTTTTTCTTATTTGAGCTAGGGTCTCTCATTGGCCCAGAGTACTTAAGTAGGCTAGGCTGGCTGCCACCATGCCTCAGGGATCTGTGTATCTCCGCCTCCTAAGAACTGGGTTTATAAGCATCTACCACCACACAAAGACTTTTTTCTTTTATATGGGCTCTGGGGTTCAAATTTAGGTCTTTATTCTTTCTATTTCACCTGTTCCAAATATGAATGGATTATTTAGCTGTATATAGTGAGTCTGTTTAAAAATAAAGTAACATGTAAATCCCAACTTATTATTTAGTGGATCATCCTAAAACGATTTCTATTTATGCCTTTAGAATTGTGTGTGGGCCCTATTTTTAAATATTTTCTCCAGAGTTACTTTCATAAAATTATTCACAGACACGATTCTGTAAATGAGCCACTGCAACAAAATTGATACAGCTCTCTTCCAATCGATGTTGATTCATGCGTCTTCCTGAACTCCACATCGCTGGAAAGATTTTTGTGTAATGGTTTGAACACAATAAAGAAAATTTTCAGTTTTAGAAGCTGAACACTCACAATTGGTTTCATCTCATTCTCCAGCTAGCCCTGCTTCTTTCTAACCCTCATCTTATTCATTAATGGTTGGGTGGACTTCCAGTTATTTCAACTGAAATTGTCTCTGAAATCCTATTTTTGGTCTTATTTGATGCCAATGTCTTTAATATGAGATAGAAGAGTTACACAGAAACACTGAAACTTCTGTTGTGACTTCGCCTACATCTAACTTCTAAATGAGTGGCGGTAAATTTTTGTTCCATTTTATAGAACGTGAGAGCGAAGAGATAGCAACAAAACTATACTGTAATAACTGTTCTCAAGGAAACATGGGCCACTTGGGTGTATATTTCTTTCACCTAATTAGATTCTAATGTATTTTCGAAGATAAGAAGAGTCAGTAAAATAGGAATATAGAGCATAAATTAAAGACAAATTGTTACACTCGGGTGGCAGAAATGTCCATTAGTGCAACCTGATGGAAGGTTCCACTTTCTTCCTGATGGAAGGAACCAGCAGGAAGATTCCATAGAAACGGAAAACAGAACTACAGGATGAGCCCAGCTTACCACCCCACCCTCCAGGGCATATGCACCAAGGCTGCTATTTCAACATCCTACACAGATCCCTGGGCACCCATGTTCTCTAATCACAGTAGCTGAGTTATGGAATCAGCCTAAGGGTCCATCAGCATATGAGTGGATGAAGTTAACCGAATTTTTAAATAAAACACATACAAAAATGTATGGTATGGTAAAGGGTAGAGGGAAAGGTACAGAAATCAGAGGAAAAATGTGTTCAGTATATTTTGCATCTCATGCAATCCTAATTGGTATCTGTATTAAATCAGCTTTCTGGCATGGCTGGTAAGACAGCTGAATGAATGTACCACCATTCATTGTACACCATGACTGTACCACCATTATTAGCAAGAAAATAAATGACTCAAATGGTATAGCTTCAAATTAAGAGTTAAAACGGGTCCTCTGGGTTCAGCAAGATGGCTTTTTGAGTAACAGCAGTTGATGCCAATGCTGACGACATGAATTTGATCACCAAGACCCACACGATGGAAGGAGAGAAACAATTCCTACAAGTTGTTCTCCAATTTCCACTTACACATGGTGCCACATATTCATATACATATGCACACACTTAAGCACACATGTGCGTATACACACACACATACACACACACACACACACACACACACACACACACACACACACACCACGTAATAATTTAAACAAAATAGGCCTTGTGCTGTTCCCAAACACAGAAAAATGGTCATTAAATGAAATCCATGGTGCTGTCCAGCTCGAGATACATTGAAATGAGATACATCAGTGATCTAGACAGCTTTCTGGATGAGGACAGACAAGACATTATAGAAGAGATGCGTAGCAGTTTACGTCTTGAAAGTTTATTTATTAAAAATGAAGCTAGAATTAAAACAGTAGGTAAATAGCATTTCCATTCACACACAGTGACACACAACGAAGGGAACCTGGAACAGAAGCAGGCTCACAAAAATGAAGGACAGAACATGAAATTAAGTGTATAGTCACATTTTCATGTGTGGATAATTCCTCAGGACTTCGTGATAGATTTCTGAAGATCATGAGTTCTTAATGTCACTGAGGAAACAACGTCATCACTTAACTAGCTGCTGACCACCACAAAAAAAAAAAAAAACAAGATTAATATGGATTAATTATTATGTCCAGGTGTTGTTGAACACAATGACATAGCTATTCAGGCCAAAGGACTCTAGTAATTCCTGGCATGATACAACAGAATTGATTGTCAACAACCATGCTACATACCTGCTTGAAAATAAAAGTGAAATTTTCACATTTTTTTCCCCAGAGACATCAGTTTTAATTAACCATAGCCTTTTGTTCTATTTCACACTCTGGGGAAATATAAAAACTTGGGAGATGGTTCTTTGTGAAAGTTAAAAGACTGTAAGCCAGGCACGATGGATGACAGATGCCTGTAACAGCAGCACACATGTGACTAAAGCAGGAGGACTGGTGTGAGTTTAGGCCATCTTGGGCAACGTAGTAAATGGAAACCAGCCATGGTTAACTAAAGAGATCATGGCTGACAGAGGGACGCAGAGAGTCAGAGAGAGGGAGAAGAGGAGACAGAGACATAGAGATAGAGAGAGAAAAACCGGAGGACAACGTGTGGTAATTGGTTCTTTCCCACCTCATGGGTCCTGAGGATCAAACTAAGGTCATCAAACATGGCAACAGAGATTGCCAACAGACGTTACCTGTTGCTGCATCATTGAGTTTTTATATTAAAATAATTCAACATATATTTGGAAGCTGTGGAAATGTGTTCCATGAAGGTGCTTCTAAATTTTATGAAGCAGCAGAAAGCATAATTTTTTTTTTTAATTTCACTTAGTGCTCTCAAGATCATCAAAGTTAACTTTGTATGTGACACTAGCAAGTCTTTTTAAAACCAATATATGGAGTACCTATTAACGTATCTACATCATTTTTGTTCATTCAATACAAATGTCATTTGTCCCCAAAATAACATCTATATAAATTTAAGGACAAATTAAAGCAGGAAGAAAAAAAAATCCTTGAATTCCTCTATGGAGAATGAGCATGGCTTGAACAATGGAGAACAGCGAGGTGTCCTTGTGGTGACTCCCGTCTGTCCTCATCTCTGTGAGCTCACCAGTCTTTATTCCCTCAGACCTGACACTGATTTATGGTAATGCAGGAAATGACATCATCTTAATTGTTCTGTGGAACCAGAGGGACTTAGACTGGCAGGACTTTTGGACACTTTCCCTACAGCAGAGATCAGTGTTCACCAGAAGCATCATATAACAAATTTGGAATGTGAAAGATGGATTCTTCCTGTTTGGCAAAGAAATTGAAGAGATTTATTTTTTCCCAAGGGTATCTTACTTAATCCTGTGCTAAGACATAATTGAACTGAGGGTCGGAATGCTTATACTAAGTGATTTTCTGATCACAAAAATGGTAACTCATAAAAAGGTACAATGTGGGCTTTTTGGTTCTGAAAGCTAACATAAGAATATTTATATTTTGTAATATTTGAGGTGAAGGCTCTCATATTATTCTCTTGGGTCTTGCCTGTGTCTGAGAACTGACTTTCCGTGGTTCACAGGCAAGCACTTTTGCTGACTTGTTGTTGTACCTGTGATGTGAGATGCTGATTCTTTCCTGGAGGCTGTGGTGATGAATACAGAGCATAAGGAATTAAAGTACGAGGGATACATCATTCTGATTTCATACAGTTAGTCTCAGGAAATAGTTTTCACAAGATGTGTAGTTACTTTGTGCTTATATATAAATTAAACCCCTGAATCAGAAAAGAAACACTGAACCAGTAAAAACAAGTATCAATAGATGAGGGTCTGGACTCTTTCTATAAAGCTAATTTTGCTGCTAGGATACTCACCCCTTCCTGCTGTGAACCTGGTGAAATCAACCACTTCCACTGTATCAAATACTCAGAGTATGGACAGGCTCTGTTGGCTTGAATTGCAATGTACAGCCTGTGGATTTAATATATAATAAAATATAATGCATTCCCCTTCCTAAGGAACTATAACATTGGAATCACTAATCATTTGGTAGAAAATTACAAAACTTCCCAAATTTACTACTGAATTATTTCTAGGGCCCACTAGTTCATTACTAGAGTCTTTTCCATGTAAGCATCTGTCCAGCACTCTCTTCCAAGGCGAACAAAATTCTGACTCACTCCAATTAAGACGCAACCATCACAAAAACTGGTTCAACATTTTTTCTTCTTATAGCTACCTCAACTTGGGTCATTTTGAGAGACTTATGTGAAAAGGATAAACTAAGAAATCACTGATTGATGAAAAGATGAAACAGAACAGCAACACGTGCTGCTCTCACAGAGGAACCAAGCTCAATTCTCAGCACATATACACCCGAATGGCTTACAGCCTCAAGTCTGGTTCTAGGGGATGTAATGCTGTCTTTGGGCTCTTCAGACACCTGCATACAGGTTCACACACATGCACATAAACACATAAACACACACAAATAAAAATAAAATTAAATCTGAAACAAAATATTGTCTTATCTTATATCGAAGAAAACACAACTTGAAAAGCCTGTGTGGACAGGGCAAATCTCACAAGGACCCCTGCCTATATTAAGAGGAACAGGTTCTGGGCAGTGGTGGTACAAGCCTGCTTTTAATCCCAAAGGGAGGTAGATCTCTGTGAGTTTGAGGCCAGCCTGTTCTACAAAGTAAGTTCCAGGACAGCCAGAGTTACAACAGAGAAACTCTGTCTCAAAATACCAAAAAGAAGAAGGAGGAGGATGGGGAGGGGAAGGGGAAGGGTTAAGGTTGGGAGACAGGGAGAGGGAGAAAGAGAGGGAAAGGGAGAGGAAGAAGAGGACAGGTGGGTAACCCTAAACACAAGTATATACAAACAATACTGAATTAACTCAGTAGACTAAGTGTGTGTGTGTGTGTGCGCGTGTGCGCGTGTGTGCGTGTGTGTGTGTGTGTGTGTGTGTGTGTGTGTGTGTGTGTGTACAACTAAAATAGAGGTCATTAATTTGAGAGGCTGTGAAGGAGGGAAGAGTTTGAGGGATAGAAGCAATGTAAATACAATACTCACATAAAAATCCCACAACAAATAGAAATAAATTTTAAAATAATCATTCAATATTGAAGTTTTATTTTTAATTGTCTTTTCCTCTACTGCATATGTAAAAAAAAAAAAAAAGAAGAAGTATTTTATAAGATCAGAATATATATACTACAAAACTTACACTGCAAATACAGACTAGAATCTGTGTCAACTAAAAGCTACCTGCTAAGGGAGATTTGGTAAACCCTCGTGTAAGTCAACGAAATGGTAGTGTTTTTTGATTTTCAGATTCACTGATTCGTATTATGCAAGTAGTGGGCCGATCACATACAGGTTAAATAACATTAACAAAGATGATATTTTAGTGGATTGTTAAATGTGAACTTTCAAATCAAAGGAAAAGAAATGTTTTTCAAATTGAGCTGAACTTGAAGCCGGTTTTAGATCAAAGAACTGCAACTCACTGCTCAGGAGTGTATTGACATATCGATCTGAGCACTAATCTTTAAGCACTTACCCCGTACGATCTCATTATTGTGAGAGGAGACGATAAAGCGGCAGCAGTATTAAGTGCTGAGTATAAATAGGTTTTGCTTTAAGTGATTGTGTTGCTATCTTCAAAAGAGTTTAAAATGGATGAGAGCAGGAGGTGTGTGTGTGTGTCATTTCATTCTGGAGAGGTTTTTTATTTTTTTTTAAAGAGAAATGTGAAATCCTAGTGTTCTACATTAAGTTAAGGTAAAAGTATATAGTTCATAGGAACATCTGCAGATATCACCTGTGTTGTTCAATTTAAAGTTCGGATGGAGTAAAACATACAAAGTAACACACATGTAGATATGTAAGGTTTTCTGTTAATGATGCTGACCGAACCTGGGTCAGACAAGACTCTTTGGGAACAGTGGTCTGGATTTTTAAACAGGAGTAAGAACTGAAGACAGAAACACAAACAGAAGGCATTCCTCAGTGTGGATGAGAGAAACATTGTGGGAAGTAAAAGCTTACACCTGCCTACAGGTGAGGCATGAATGATAAAGAATGCCTCGATAATATCTGGCTGAACGGCGTTTTCTTATTTAGTGATCAATGGAGGGAGGGCCCCAGCCCATTGTGAGTGGTGCCATGTCTGGGCTGGTGGTCCAAGGTTCTATAAGAGAGCAGACTGAGCAAGCCATGATGAGAGAGCCAGTAAGTAGCACCCTTTCATGGCCTCTGCATCAGTTCCTGCCTCAGAGTTCCTTCTCTTTCCTCATTGATTTTGATGATGAACTGTTAAATGGAACTGTGACTACAATAAACCCTTTCCTCCTCAATTTACTTTTGGTCATGGTGTTTCATTATAGTAATAATAACCCTATGACAGTATTAATAGCTCTGGAAAATCATTCCCACTGGACATTATTAGTGTTGGATTTTCCTCTCGGGGAAGCCATGCCTAGTCTGCAAGCTGTTGCTTATTCCAAACACATAGAACTTGATTATAAACACACAGTGTTTTCTGGGAAAATGCAAACATCACTGGGTGATGTGAAGCTGATGTCTTCTCCACTTTCTTTGAGATTTCAGAGAGTACAAGATGGGTCTAAAGCTTTCTCCATCACACACTAGATTTGAAGAAAACTTGCTCCATGTATTTAAACTGTTGTGTTCATCTATTACAGAGTAAAATGCAAAACAAAATAATCACACCAAGTATCAGATACCTTAGGTGAAATTTAAATTGCTTCTGTTACATTTTTTTAAAATGAAAAATAAACAATATTTTATTATTTCAACTGATTGAAAGGACAGATATGAAGCAAAGGAAAACTACATTCCTTTTATCCTTTTATCAAAAAAAGACATTAAGGGACATGTTTGTGTCTGCTGCATATAGGAATAAGTCTTTATAGCAACACTGGGGACACTGAAGAATTGGTGGGGAGTGACCACTATCCATACAAACATGTAAAGCCATGTGCAGAAGTGTAGCTGTTAGACTGCTGTGTCCCTCATCATTGAATACAAGGAGGCATATTCATAGGTGCAAAACCCAGCCAGACCTCAGGTAAGGGAACCACCTGCCATGGCAGACACCATACTAGACAGTGAAACCCTGATAGTCTCATCTCAGGGGCTTTTTATTGATACCTAAGCTCCACAGGTGTTCTATTAATACCACGTGAAGATCGTGAGCAATCAAACATCTTTTACATAAAGCCAACATCTGTGGACCATACAGCAGCCCTTCACCCAACAATGCACAAAGAACCCACTTTAAATATAACTGAAAATAAAGTTCTGCAATACAGCATTCTTGTTGTGCAATTACATCTGGGGAAAGGAACTCAAATTCCCCTGGGGCTATTTCAAAGGAGTTAATTTAAGATCTGATTAATTTCCTTAAGGTTTAATGAAGATTAATATACAAAAGAGAACAGGGCACTGGCCACAAACAAATGCAGCATTTCCCGGTGACACAAAAGAAGCCCACGGTGTGGCTGCTTACTATCAAGTGTCCCAGGACAGGCCTCAGAAGCCAGTTCCAAAAGACAGCTCCAGGTGCCAGCTAGAGCCAAAATTCCCCGAAGTTGGTAGGAGTCCATTATTTTCCTAGCTCACTAAATATTCCACAAATATCAGGAAGAGTGGGAACCCGGCCTAAAGAAGGCAGTAATGCACAACGCGTTCTCAGGTTCACAGCATCATCTCATTCAGACACAATACAAACCTCCAGGCTGCTTTCCAGTGAGCATCCTGACTCATCCTGACTCATTGTGAGCGAAGTCCCAGCTGCCAGGAGTGACAGCTGGGGAAGTGTAGGGTTCTATGCTGCATGTATGAAGCAGGCTCCTGTCTATTTCCTTTGACCACAGATACCTGTGCTTGTGTTGAGAGCGTCTGTCTTAGTGACATGACTTGTGATGTCAAATCACACATTTTACTGATTTTATATATTCTTTTCTCAGAGGACTTACCATGAGTCTGCTTTAAATAGCTGGCTTTCTCTCCGATAGGTATGTCAAATTTGAAAATCAAAGGCATGTTGTGGGTTTTTCAAACTGACTTTCCAGAAGAGACTACTGAACAGATACTGATTGAATTTCTAATGCCCGCCCACCCTGTGAAACTCTGTGGACCAGTATAGGCTGCATGGGTGATAAAGGAGGGGTAGGAACAAGAACAGAAACAGAATTACAGAACCGTGTCATCCCAAGGCTCTGACCCTGCAGTTACAACGTAGCAAGCAATGACTATTTCGGTAACCACAGTCGACAGTTGTCATTAAGAAAGTGCCGATTCCAGCCTACCTAGAAAAAGAAGCAACATATTGAAAGAGATACTGTTTAAACTAAAAACCTCAACTCCATATGACCTTTAAAACGAAAAGAATTCAGCATTGGATGAGCATAGAAACTGTTGCAAAATTTTGCATGGAAAAAAGTCTAGCTTGCAGCAAACTGCCTGTAGTTGGTGTGGGTGCCAAAGAAAATTAATTTGCTGTGGTATCTCCCACTGTTCTTTTAAACATGCCCTGTGCATATTAAATATGTGGACTGTTAGCTGGACATGAAGGGTGCATGCCTGAAATATCAGCACGTGAGAACCTGACGCAAGAGGATTGACATGAGTTAGATACCAGCATAGACTTTACAGCAAGACTACATCTCAAAGCCCCCAAAGGGAAGTGTTCTGTAAGGAAAATGATGCTAGGTAGTGCAGACTTTATTACTGAGGTTGCGTGCACTGACTTATTGAGACTCTCAAGGGCCCCTTTCCATGTTTGTATTTTAGCATGTCAAGTGTTGGTGAACACATCTGCATTTAAATGGTATTATTTAAAATAAAACCATTGCTCTTACATTGGTATCATCTGTACTCAATTCTTACTCCTTGTAAGGAAGCGAGCTTCCCATAAGCAGGTATTTGCAGCCTTACCGAATCCTAAGCCATTCATTGAAGAGTGAAAAGTATTTAAAAACAAATACACCTCCATGAAAAAACAAAATAATTTGAAAAGGTTTTGGTTAAAATTTAATACGAAAATAATAGACTTTAAGCGTGGTCCTCGTTACTCTGACACTCTCAAGGTGCACACAACATGGAAATGAGTCATGCCTACTCATGGAAATAGAACAGAAGAGAAAGCGATCTCCAGTCGTCACCCCGAATGACCATCAGCGAGCTGGAACCGTGACACAGAATGGAGGAATCCAATTACTGGTACACAATACAATCTTCTACAACAATTCTTTTTAATAAATACTCCCATGTGCTATTCATTGCAATAGCCATGGTGACTAGGAAGATTCAGTCAACTAAAGGAAGTTTACAATTCCATTATTCTCTAATGGGACTACCGTGATATATGACTGAAAATTTTCTTCTCCCTCCTTCCTCCTTCCTTCTTCCTTTCCCTTTCCTTTCCCCTTTTTCTATGTGTCTATACTTCACTCATATGAAATAAATCTAAATCGCAGTACTACATTTCTCAGATATTTATATGGACCGTTCTCCATTACGTCACTAAAAATGAACTGATTATTTTAAGAGCTATCAATTAAGTCACTGGGATACAATTTCCTTCTTGCTCTATTTCTGTTTGACAATTGTCACATTCCTCAAAACATTGTACATGGTGCACATATCTCTTTTATAAAGGAACAGACATTTTATAGGAGGAAAATCC
Source organism: Cricetomys ansorgei (assembly GCA_026225945.1). NCBI lineage: Eukaryota > Metazoa > Chordata > Mammalia > Rodentia > Nesomyidae > Cricetomys > Cricetomys ansorgei. The sequence goes on from JAMJFZ010003970.1 coordinate 3,502,628, forward strand.
AGGGTGCGCTTGGGTTTAAGGTCATAATCCTAGAAAGTTCAGTATTTAAATATTCTGCTGATGGATAGAAAGTAAGTTTGTGCTCAGTTGAGTCATTACCCTTCAGTATTTATTTACGCACTCACCCCACTACAAATGCGGTCTGATAACGCACCTGTCATGACCTAAGGTACATTATGACCTATAAGTAACTCTATATCATCTATTGACTATCACTTATAACTTCTAGTAAGAATTATAAGGTGATATAAAACTACCGCCTGTTTAACTATGTTTTCAAGGCTGTAGAACACCTCTCCCTCTAGAGCTACATTTTTTTCCTTTACTCCAGTCCATAGCAGCAGTGTCTGTGAGCACTAAAAGTTTATTTCACATGATTGGATATTGTGTAGCTGTGTATATCAAAACCTACATTGAGAACTGCTGGAAAAGAGCAGAGATTTTTAAACAATATGTACTAGTCACAGGCATAAAGACATACATGGCACTGTGTATTTCTGTACATCCACACACTTCTTCTCTCTCTCTAGGAACTGTATTATATCTGAGTTAGTGTGATTGTGCTACCAAAGAAAATTATTTGTAAGACATGATTCACTTGGTGGCACAGGTGTCTATCTGAAAACCATCAATCTTGAGATTCTGCTGGTCCAATTCTGGTCTGGACTGAATGTTAGTGACTTAGGAAAACCAGTGGCATACATTGTAATTTAAAGGGAAGAGGAGGAAGATGTCCTAGTTAAAGAAGGAAGCCATGAAGAAGCAGATGGCACCATCCTCGCTCCTCTACTTGTTCTCATCTAGGCCCTCAACCAATGGGATAGTATTTACCCACAATGCAGAGAGAATGCTCTGTCACCAGGACCACTGAAGAGAGTTCTAATCCTATTCAGAAACACTGCCAGAGACAGACCCATTTTGATCCAAGAATTCTTGAGTCCAGTCTGTGTGACATGTAGAATTAACTATCATAACAGGATTACTTCAACAGTGGATATTGTAGGTCTATGCATCTATATGGCCAACATGAAAATATACAAATAGGATGAATACAGAGTAAATGTTTTTATGAATTTATAAGCCTTGTAGCTATCTATGAATGGACCTGATTGTTTTATGTAGATGAGACACATGTTATCTAAACAAATTCTTCAGTCATTTATCACATTCCAATTACAGAAAAGGAATTTGTTCTCCTCCTACACATGTTTACATTAGCACAGAATATAATGTCTATTCCATGGCTGCTCTTGGTCTGTATTCGGTGTCTACAGTTCCCAGCAGCATCATTCACTAGCACTCATTAGATGCCAAGTGCTACTTACAGCCCTATAAAATGCTTACATAATCCCCATACTTCTCAGAATAACATGGTGAAATTATTATCTCCGTCTCATCAAACAAAACTGAAGCCTTAGTCAGTTAGGTAGACCGTGGGTTGATTTTGCAGATGTTCTCTGCAGTGTCTCAGCTCCAACAGAACTGTCTATAATTATATGGCTATATGTTCCCATTCACTCAATTGAATTAATTATGGAAACAGTGTGATTTAGATTTATTTTATATGAATGACGTACACATACATAGAGAGGAAAGGAAGAAGGAAGGAGAAACGAAGAGAAGAAACATTTGAGTCATATATTATGGTAGTCCCTTTTTTTTTCCATCTATCTTGGCCTTAGTTTTCAAGTTTCAGAATTTCTTCTGGAAGATTGTTTATATTATTCTACCAACACAAGACATGTGCATGTTAATTGGATAATATGAGACAAGCTTTGCATTTAATTACAACAAATAGAGAATAATGGAATTAAAAACTTCCTGTACTTGACTGAAGTATTTGTGGTAATGATGGAGAACGATGTATTAACGTATGCTTGTGGACATGTTTGGGATTTTTGCAAATCAGCTGTGGTTCACACTTCATAAGCCATGGTTGGGTACAATACACAGTTCTTGAGAATAATGATGAGCAACAATGTTGCTAATGTGCCCTTGTATTATATGTTACATTCTTAGCTTATAGTACTTCTTTACTTACAAAGTTTACTGTAACAATTATATAGAAATGTGAGGTCCTGTGAGTACCATGGATCTTATGTTGATCTTGTCTATATATTGCAGAATTTTCACTTGTGTTTGATTTAATTCCATTGCATTTTATTAACTCTAGCTGGAGAAGCAATTGGTAACTGACTGTATATCATATATTCATATAAATATATATTCAGTATTTGGCATGTTTATCATACAGGACTAAATAGATATACTCTATGATGCTTCCACAATAATAACCTCACATTTAATTTCCTAGGTAGTACTCATGATTAGGTGGTTACCACTTGTATATAGAATGTGAGTGTGTAAACATTGTGTGAAGAATTGAGGGAACAAAAGAGAAAGAGAAAGAAACTTCTAAATCACAAGTGAACCAAAAGTTAGCATTTTTACGATCAGAAATGTTTCTCTAAGCATCATTGAACTAAATGAGAAGAAATATATTGTAAAAGAAATTGTTTTAATTAACATAGTTACAATTTTTAAAAGTTATTCTTGTTATATCCAAGATATTTAAAAACTGAAATGGATATTTTTCTGTGATACACCATTCAGGAGTTCTATTTGACTGCAGGGCTGAGAGTGTCTGGATGGTGGCAGGTCAATCTTACCAGAAGACTAACAATACTAATTTTGCATGGTATTCCAAATGATTTAAAATTATTGTTTTAAAATTACAGTTCTTACTCTATCATTATTTTGCAATCTACCTTAGTCTTAGTTTTCATGTTTCAGCATTTATTCTAGAAGATTGTTTATATTCTACCCATACAAGACATGTTTATGCTAACTGGATAATATTGAGACAAGTAAGTTTTGCATCTGATTAAAATGACTAATCCATTATGCTGAATTGGGTTTTTTTGTTTTTGTTTTTTTTTTTTTTGGTGTTTCACAGAAACATTTGTACCTCACTACTGCAAATCCTTAGGGGAGAATCCCAATCTTTATAACAGTATCACGAGGAAGGTTTGTTGTGGTGCTTATTGCTTTGCACTATCTTCAGACAAATGAGAAGCAGATACCACTAACACAAAAAATGACTTATTTCATGCACTGTAATTTAAATCTGTCCTGTGAAAATGTATATGCAAGGTGTGGCAGGAGAGGTTTTTATATCTGAGCTATCATGATTCAAACGCCTTATTATGTGCGTAACATGCATCAAATTGAGGAAGAATGCAAAGGAAAGATGACATTTCTCTGCATGATAGTGATGCTGTGTGTTGTTTAGTTGAGTCTGGGAGGTAACTGGCGGCAAACACTAAGATTTTGCTGCTAGATGCTTTCAAAGGTGACAGATATGTTAATGCAGTCTGTAAATTAACCAGATTATACACAAACATAAAGTTTAAAATTGAAGAAATTTGTTATTTGCATGAAGTTAACATGGCATGTATATATAATGAACCTTAAAATGTGAGAAATGATAAATAATCTGATGTTCCTTATTTGGACACAGAGAAGAAATATAAACATTATTGCTAATTTCCTAAATTGTTCAACAAGTCGTGTGTGCTTAATTCCCCCCCCCAAAAAAAAATACATTAGTATAAGACACTAAAATCATGAGTCTACAATCAGTTTCAAAATAATTATGTTCCTGGAAGGTTGAATCCTGATGTAACCGAGGCAAATTCTTGTTCTCAAAGATAAAAGTGACTCATAGAAAATTCAGAGGTGATTTTATTGGGGTTCAGAGCGTAAAATGACCTACCGTAGCACATCTGTCTCCCCCTTTGTTTGTCAGACTACTGAGATGACTGTCCCCCCCCCCAAATCCTGGAATTTCTCCAGCCATCTACTGGAATTGGAGAGTTATTGCTGGACCTCTTTGTCCTTCTTCCCTATGGGCTTCATTGGATTAGTCTCATTTTACCTGTCTTTTACTGCTAAGTTTGCCTCCTCCGTTGTCCTGTTGAAGAAGGGTGGGTGAGCCCGGCTCATCAGATGGATCAGGGCCTGGGTTCTGACCTGAACATCTCTGGTAGCAGCTGCAGGGAGGAAGCAGATGGGAGAGGGAGTGAGGAGACAGTCCATTTTACAAAATGACCTCAGTTTAATTAAGTAAAGAGTTACTCTTTACATGACAAGGGTACCTGGAATATGGGGAGGTGGGTCTGGTGGCAAGGGCTTTCCTTCCTCTTAGCTTTTTACTGAAAAGGCAAAAAAGACCATCCTTTCTGGATGGCCTGAGGCTTGAGTGTACACGCTGAACTCTGCACTTTCAGGAGAACCAAGGAAGAATATTTAGCCTCAGTACTGCATGCTTTCACTTTGCAGTTGGAATATATTGCTCTGGGTGGTGTGGAACCCAGGATACATCTAAGATATTTACTATCCTCAATTTATCCTCTAGCCTTATGACCAGGAAGGAGCAGATGACAGTATTTACTGAATTTTGACTACTTTTGTGTTTCAGGCTTTGGATCAGGAAGGCACAGTTCATATGTTTGCTGCCGTCACTTCACCCTTCCCCTTTGTGGCCTGTACAAAACTGGTTGCCAGCGTAATTTTAGCCTTGTGTTCTCATTGATAATTAAATTCAAATCCAGGTTTCATTTTAATCTGCCCATGCAGGCCATCCTGAAAATAAGTTATGAACAGATTAGAGGCTTCCCATTGCATTGCTTAGAAATCGTACCCCTTTTAATATTATTATGTTTTATTTGCACGTGTGCCAAGTTATTACAGACCGCTGGTCATGTCATTTTTCTCAGGAAGTAAATGCGTGGATATTTCTGTCTCAAACAGTGTCCGAGATGCAGGTGGCTACAGAGTGCCACAAGATCTTTCTTTTACTTCCTTCCTGATAGGAATCCCCTGAAAGAGTAGGAATGACCACAATAGTTTAATATAAGGCGCTCAGGTCAGTTTAAAGGTGGTTAACACCAAAGTGGAAGTAGTCACTGGGGCACGTCCACAGTGGGTGATTCCTGGCCGGGACAACTATCTGAGGGATATGTATTTTGAATGCTCTGGTGTTCAGAAATGCAATCAAGCTTTGGCTCTGGTGACAAGTAGACAAAGGCCTGGACTCCTTGGACAAGGATGAGAATTTTGATTTCTATTCATTAAAAAAGGAGAGATCCAGTGATTTGAAAACTACTGGATTCTCTGTGAATCTGAATGTAGGCAGATGACAGATACCACCAGAGTAGTCTTCATTCCACCTCAGAATATAGAAGTGGCCTGAATGATTATTTTCTTGAACAGTTGATGCTTAATTAGTACAATTTGAGACTCATAGAGAAGCTATTATTTACACAAAGTAACAGACCCTGGTCACTAGGGCACAGTTTTTCTCCTGCTTGGAAAGATGAGATATGAATCTTGTTGTGATGTTCAAATATCTATTTCCAATCCCTCAAATATTCCCACTGCCAGAGTGCTCTATAGATGGGGAATCTGTGGAACAGAAGTTGTTATAACATCCTCAGTGCTATGATGGCCAGCACCGAATCGTTTGAATCTAGGTGCAAATTCTACACCAATTTACTTCACTTTTAAACACTGTATTTTATATTGTTGCTCAAAATCCTTTCACGCGATGCTTGGTCAGCTCACCTGCAAAATTTGAGATGCTCTAGAGGCTGAGAAAATGAAGCTGACCATGCTCATGGTCTCCGGAGAGAAAAGGGACACAGACACATGCAAGCCCTCTTAAGGAAGAGGATGCCAAGTGGTTGTATTAATTGTTAATCAAACAGACCAAATACCTGGGCAAAGTTCCTTAAGTGGGGGAGGGGGAGAGAGGAATTAATCTAACATGAAGTAGAAAACATGGTGGTGTAGGTTAGTACCACACTAACTAAAGGTAGGAACTCATGACTATATCTTATTACATGTTGGTGGGTCAGGAAGCAGGCACTCAACAAAACTGTGACTGTATCACACTGTATCGACTTCCAGGTTGAGCCCTAGACCCCACGCTCCAAAGGTTCCCCAAGTTTCCGAAAACAGTGGCACAATCTGGGTGTTAAATGTTCAAGCACTAGAGTCTGTGGTCTTCATTTTATAGTCAATTCATAACTGTGGCTGCAACTGGATAACAACCTCAAAAGACCACTTTAGAGCAAAGTGTTTTGAGATTTTGACTAGGAAGGGAAATGTGAGCAGAGTGAAGAGTTTAGGAATCGATGTCTTAAATAACTGTGCATGGCTCTGCTACGCTCCATGGATTATCCTTAGCTTGAATGAACCTGGCCATGGGAGAGTAAAGCCACGGAAAGCACCTTCAGGTGAGTTATCTGCCTGTCAGTGATGTATTCCTGCTGAGCTCTTGACAGTCTCTCCGGACAAGAGGCGCACAGTTCCAGATAGAAGCATGCTTTTCCGTGAGCTTGTGCCCTTTTAATAGCCGAAGTATCATTATATATAAGAAGCTAGACTCAGTTCTCTATGATTCGACATTGATCAACTGTGTATAGGTAGTGCAACTGCTTCTTGGCCTTTCGTCATCTTCAACGTGAAAATAAGTTTCCTTCTATTTTAATTCTTTGCTCCCTGTCAGTTTCAATGTATATTAAACCACTGGCCTTTTAACTTAATTCCCAATGTGGATCCATGGTTACCCCCTTTGAATAATGTTTCAGAATCTAATCCCACTGATACAAAATGGGGAAGGTAGGGTTTTTCCACTCTCTTAAGCAGAACACACGAACACACACACACACACACACACACACACACACACACACACACACACTTCTCCTTGCCAATCTTGGTACATATTTTCTTCCTCAACTGTGTCTGAGATTTCTTTCAGGAGAGACGCTGTTACCTATAGAGAACATTTGCAGAGATTATAGACACACAGCAAGGGAGTTCTGCACAGACATAATTGTTAGCTAAGATATTTCTGCAGGTTTTACTTTGGGGAGGGAAAAGGCAACAGATGAACCCGTGGAGTGAAAGGGTCAGCAGTTTCCCGAGAGGCTGGGCAGAGCGATAGCATTTCCCTCGCAGCCATGAGCATCCCTGCTGGAGTGGAGGCTCAAAGCCCCACCGCGCCTCCAGGAGTTCATCACAGCTGCTGTTGAGGGCAGTCTGCACCTGTTCCCACACGTTGTACATTTTCATGGCCTCTATTAACTTCAGTAAGCCACAGTAGGCCCACAGACACTGACGGCTAAGCACCGGGGTCATGAGTCATGTGTGTTCAGCAGCTCTTTATCACACAGCTTCTGAATTAAAGAACAAGTGATTTTATAGTAGTTATGACGTCATATGATTGCTGAGTTTGGGCCGAGTAGGTAATACAATGTTTTTGTTATTTTGTTTGAGAAATTCAGTTTCAGATTAATCTGTTGGGTCTCTTACCACTAGGGCTTTGGATATGGTTGACTTTTGCAAATAACTTGCTTGTCAAGTGGCTTAACATAGGAATAGAGTATCTGACACTAACTACCTTTTAAGACCTCTGTGTGAAGTCTTACTGCCTTGTTTACTTGAAGTGGATATAAGTGGATCCATTTACTTTAAACTCAAGACTTTAAACTTAACTTTAAACTTTTAACTTACTTTAAACTCACACACAGGTGCAGTGTGGAAGGAGATGGCAAGAGAGAAATCTACTGTGTATAGTATACACAGTATAAGTATAAATTTTGATGAAGTTGCTGTATTTTCCATCAATCAGACACTGAAATTTTGCAACGTAATTTATTTACATATCATGAAGTACTTAAAACACATTGCTCATATGAGTAGCAAGTGGTTTATAGATAATTGTCTCTGACTCTGTCTCATTTCACTCTGTCTCTCTTCTTCACAGTTTTTGTTTAGCATGATATTCCATATATATGATATATATGATATATGAAATATGACCAACAATCAAGTCTGCTTCAATTTCTCAGGTGTAATCTGGAAGTCTTTTGAAGTTTGAGTTCCTAGGTTACCTTGGAAGCAGAGTTTTGGGAGACTACGGAGAGGCAAGATACAGTTTCATTCAGCCATTCCTCCATAGTCCTCTGCACTATATCTCCCTTGGGTGCACAGAAGTAGATAGATAGATAGGTAGATAGATAGATGGATGGATAATATACCAAAGTCGCTTTTTATTTTTCAAGTTAAGAAAAAACTGGGAACGAATGAAATGTGCCTCAACTTACTGAAAATCACCCACAAATTTGAAGTAGATCATCTCCATCTACTCATATCATTGTCAACATTAAAAAGGTGAAAATTTTGATTCTGAGAGCAGGAACATGCACGGAAGCTCCCTCTTAGAACTTCCATTTGACAAAGTTGTAGGAGTCCTAGTCAGAACAATAGGCCACAGGAAGAAGTAACAAGCATAAATTAGAAAAGAGCACAGTAATCATCCATGTTCATATGTCATATATATGCACAGAAGGAGATAGATAGGTAGGTAGATAGATAGATACATAGATAGATAGATAGATAGATAGAGCACCAAAGTCTCCTTTTATTTTATTTTTATTTTTTGGTTAGTAATTAATTAATTAATTTATTTATTTATTGGAGACAGGGTATCTCTGTTGTAACTCTGGCTGTCCTGGAACTCACTCTGTAAAACAGGCTGGCCTTGAATACACAGAGATCCTCCTGCCTCTGCCTCTGCCTCCAGAGTGCTGGGATTAAAGGTGTGCATCACCACCACCTAGCTACCAAAGTCTCTTATGCCTAATAAGTAAAGGCAAGAAAGTTGCAGGTTATAAAATCAACATATGCAAATCAATACCTAATACTACATTAAAAGAAGCCACTGCCCACTATATATACTCACATTCAAATTTCCATTTTCAAAATTTTAGAAAAACCTTAGGAATAAATTCAAACAAAAGTGTGAAAGATACATGCACAGGATGCTATGAAACATAGGTCTAAGTAACCCAAGACAGCATCTGCAGAATAATTCCTCTTTGTGGATCAGCATAGTTAATATCTTAATTATGTCTTCCAGGAAATCTTCAATGGTCTCCTGATTCACTTAAAATTCCAATGTCATTTTTCACACTAAGACCAGGAAGAAATCGAGTCTATATGGAATTATAAAATACCCCAACCGCCATTGCAATCATTAGAAAGAACAAACCTGGGTGAATACGTGTGCACTTGCCCGTGGTCCCAGCACTCAGGATGCAGAACCAGAAGAGTTACAAGTTGGAAGACAGTCTGAACTACCAGTTCAAAGTGGCTCCACGAGACGGGGAGTGAGAAAGATGGATGGAGAAGATCAGTAATTTAGTAACAAAAAGTAAAGGCAAAAAAGTAACAACCAAACAAGCAAGCAAGCAAACAAACAAACAAACAAACAAAAAACAATCAGGAGACACCACAATCCCTAACATCAAACTAAACTTCCAAACAAAATATAATAAAACAGAATAAGGAAAGGGAGCATGACGGAAGCAGAAAAACAGGCAGGCAGGCTCAAGGAATAGAACGGAAGTCCAGGAGATAAATCCACAGCTTGATCTTTGAGAAAACTGCCAAATGCACATGGTGCTGAAAAGAGTTTATTCGGTAATTGATTCTGGGATAGCAGGCTTTCCACACAGAAAAGATAAAATTTAACCTTGATTTTGTACTACACATAAAATTCAACTGAAAGGGATAAAGGGCTTAAACCTAACAACCGAGGCCATTAAACTTAAGGTGACAGGGTCTAGCCTCAGGTTTTATCTGCTTCTTTTTGATGTAACCTCAAAAGCGCAGAAAACAAACAAATCTAAATCAGATGAACGGGGCTGCATTAAACTAAAAAGGTCCTGCCCGGAGGAAGATGCACTCCACAGAGCAAAAGACAACCTGGAGATATCTCCCACAATGCACTCCTGATTAAAATTCCTTTTAAGGCATGGTTTTATTTATTGCTTGAGAACTTCATACAATAAATTTTCATCATATGTATCCAATTCTCCCAACTCCTCCCAAATCGTCCTTTACTCACACAACTTCAGTCATATTTTCTCACTTAAAAAATAAACCATGGAGTCTAGTCTGTGCTGGTCGACTACTACTCCGGTGGGCGGAGTCTTCCCTGCAGTGGGGTTGATCTACTTTGACATTCTATTGAAGAAAACTGACTTTTTTGTCTCCCAGCAGCTAGTAAATGACTATAGCTCCTTGACTAGCCCTGGGAATTCATACTCACCATCCACAGCACAGGGTGGGATTTTGTCTTGATTGATCTTGAGCAGGTCTTGGGCATGATGTCACAGTCCCTGTGAGTTCACATGAACATCCATACTGTGTCAGGAAGAAACAGTTTCCTTGGAACCACTTACCACCTCTGTCTCTTACCATCTTTCTGTCTCCTCTTCCATGCAGATGCATGGGACTCGAGAATAGGGGTGTGAAGTAGACATCCCAATTTGTGCTAAGTACTCCGAGGTCTCTTATTCTCTGCACAACAACTAGTTGTGTGTTTCTGTGTCAGTTAAGTTCTGCTGAAAAAAGTTTCTCTGATGAGAGTTGAACAATGTAGTGAACTAAGGGTTGTATGTCATCAGGAATTATTTCATTGCTAACTCAATTTATCAGAAGAATAGGAATGTATTTCCTTAAGGCACATGACATACATAGCCTCAGATTCTTGGCATCACTGACAGTGTCAGGTATGAGGTCCATCTCATGGAGCAGACCTAAAGAGAAGCTTGGTTACTAGCAGACCATTTGTCCCTCTACTGTGTCAGGGATGTGTCATGATCTTGCCAGGCATGTTGTTATTGAAGTCTTTGTGGTTGCTGGGTGAGAATGACACTTACCTTCATGCTCCAGTACCATAGCACATTGCAGAACTATGAATGCCAGCCAGAGGTGATGAAGCTTCCAGTTTAGTAATGGCTCAATTTCTCTTATATTCTATGGTGTAAGTTAGTGTTATCTTCAGCAAAAGGGTCTTCCCATTAAGTTCTGTGGGGTAACCAAGAACATTCACAATAACCTGTAATGTTCGGGGGTTCTGCAGAACCCCATTGGCCAACAACACAAAAGAAGGTAACCCATTCCTGGTCCTGGGAATTTTATTTAATAGCACATAATAAAATATTGTCTCCTTGTTATAAGTTAACTCTTTAAATTCCTTTTACATACGTAGATGCCTTAGAATCTCCTACAGTAGTACGTTTCCATATGTCATTTTCAAAATTCCTATAGTATTAGCTATCTCTCCCCACATTCTTTCCTCTACTTTTCCCTCTCATCCCCCAACCCAGTTAGTCTTTTCTGTTCTATCTCCCCCATTATCCTCACAATGTCATTCTAAGTGCACAGTTTTGACTAGCCATGTTGGAGCAGATGGCAGACAGAATTGCCTATACAGATAGGAATGTCCTACACAGAGAACATCTTTTATATTACATTTAGCTGTATTTACAAAACCCAAACTTCTCCTAAGGCAGACACTCACATGATCACCAGCACTCCCCATGTCATTTAGTGGGTCTCTGTGCTTATATTCTGAGTTCTCCTCATGAACAGTCTTAACTGCCAAGTGTTCAGAAATTCATATCATAGACACTAAGTTGGGCATATAGGGTATGATTCTGGGCTGTGAGAAGCTGCTGTCTAAATATTCTCCTCTACTGTACAGTCATCCAGATAGGGACAAGCTGCACACCATGCTGACAGTTGTACCTGCCTGTATGTGGCATGTTCTCCTCTACAGACTATTTTTGCTATTGAAAACATAAGTTTAAATAAGCAAGATGTTAGATCTGGGGAAGTGCTGAATGAAGATATCTTAGCCGATTACAGCTAAGTTTTCAGAACATCTAATAACTGAGACTGACCTATATAGTTTCTCTATCATTCCCCAAATGTGTGCATGAAAGAAATCATGGCTCTAATTAAGTACAACCTTTGCTTGTCTAAGAACTTCAAAGGCCCTGACTGCCCAAGAGTATGGGAAACTGTGATGAGCAAAGCATATTTTTATGTTCATGCTCACAAAGCAAGCAAGCTCTGAAGACTCCTGAAAATTGATTTACCTGCTGTAGGTTGTTCACTAAAGTTGCTGGCTTGCTTTGTATTTTAGGAGGAAAGAAAAAAAAAAAAGCAGTAATTCAGTGACTGGCATTCTGCTTAGAGACCCTTAATCAAAATTACCAGGTGGGACTTTCCACAATCCATATTCCTTTGGTGATCATCCTCTGAATGCTTGAGTTGCAGAAATCTGTCTATATCTCTCATGGTAATGACCAAGTGGGAATGTGCTATTAGTGTTAGAGACTGCAGCTTTAGGGTTGGAGAGAAAGGACAATGGCCACCATATCTATTTACAGTGGTGCTCTTCTAAGATGGATACTGTCATTTTGGATAAAAGGTTTGAGTATGTAGCTCTGGATACTTTTGATTCTGAAACAGCAGGTGCTAGGATACATCAGACACATTATGAAACACTTAAAAACAGTGATAACAGCCTTCTTGAAATTTTGTGCTGTCTTAGGGTTTCTACTGCTGTGGTAACACACCATGATAAAAGCGAGTTGGGAAAGAAAGGGTTTATTCGACTGATGCGTCCTCATACCTGTTCATCATTGAAGGACTTCAGCACAGGAGTTCAAACGTCTCAGGATCCTGGAGGCAGGTGCTGATGCAGAGGTGGTTGAGGGGTGCTGATAACAGGCTTGCTTTCCATGGCTTGCTCAGCCTGCTCTCTTACAGAATCCCGGGCCACCAGCCTAGGAATGACTCCAGTCTCAATGGGCTGGACCCTCCCCTACCAATTACTAATTAAGAAAATGCCCTACAGGCTACCATTGCAGCCTAATCCCCGATAGCAACTCAGGCAGACAGCACCTGCTTCATTGCTGGCCTCTCCAGACAACCAGAAGACCAGGTAGGAAATCTACTTGCTGACCCCTCCCACCAGAAAATTTGGCCCCAAAAGCCCCAGACCACTTCCATCTTCCCACTGCCATATGTTCCCACCACTACAAAGTCCTCTATACCATTAAGGGCAGACACCTGACCCAGTATAGGCCACACTAATCAGCCAGAAGAACAGCACAGGCCAGGAGAGCCAGCCAGAAGAGGAGCACAGGCCAGGACATCCAGCCAGAAGAACAGCACAGGCCAGGATAGCCAGCTAGAAGAACAGGACAGGCCAGCCAGCCAACCAGAAAAACAGTTGCCAAGTCCCAGCTCCCACCCTGTGGGACTATCATGGAGCTAAAGAATGGATTGAACCAGCTAGGAACCACCGCAGCATCCCAGAAGGTGAGAGTGAGAGGCGTTCAGCTGCTCCTCACCTTTGGCCCTGGCCAGATCCCAGCTAAATATTAAATATTGCCTGCTTCACAGAAGCAAAAGGAATGTGACTTGGTAGGTGCTTATCTGCCCTGTGGCTGAAAACCTAGGTTTGGACCCATTTGCTGATAGGATGCCTTCCTCCTTGTCTCTGTGAGACCATGCCTTGCTTTCGCAGGGCCCTGGTGCCTGAGCCCCGCATGCAAATAAGTCTACCCCAATGCCCTTGTCTGGGCCAATGGATCCCCCCATCCTGGGTACCAAACACCCTCCCCTGCTTTTGGCCCCAGATTTATGTAACAGATACCCCACATTAAAGTGATCTCTGCTTCCACCAGAAGAGGGTCCCAAGGCCTGATTCATTGCATCTCGTTCATTGTTCTCAGCGCAGGGAATCAGGGTCCATGCTGGACGCAGAACCCTGTCTCCCTGCTCAGCGCTCCCCTGCCGCTCTCCAGCACGGGTCCCTTGCACCTGGCCAGTGCAGAGAACCAGGCTGAAACTCAGCTGGCTGCGGGCTGGGATGGAACAGAGACAGAACTCGTGGGAGCCCATACTAACACCACCTCAGGCAGAGACTCACTACCTGACTAGGTACCCCTGACTAGGGGCCAAATCAGCCCCCAGAGCTTCAGCCCACAATTTGGGCAGAGACCCTCTGCCAAACAAGAGGCCACAAAGAACAGAAGACCAGAGTAGAAAAAGAAACCGAGGGGAAAAAGCACTCATCTAATAAAGACAAACTGGGGAATCCAACATCTAAACCTATAATCACCCCTAAACCCAGATGCCTGAATGCTGGCTTAAGAACAAAATCCACAACAGCCAGGTCAATATGCCACCACCAGAGCCCAACTTCCGACCACAGCAAGCCCTGAACATCCTTGACACAGCCAAAGCACAAGAAAAATATCTTAAAACCAACTTTATGAAGATAAAAGAGGCCCTAAAAGAGAGAATTAATAAAATCCTCAAAGAAATCGATGGAAAGACAGACAATGGGGGGGAACTGAGTAAATTCATTAAAGAAACCAAGGAAAACACAATTGGAAGAAATAGATAAAGTCCTTTAAAGAAAGCCAAGAAAAAAACATTCAGACAATTGAAGAACTGCTTAAGACCTGCAAATGTAAATAGAAGCCATAAAGGAAACACAAACAGAGGGCATTTTGGAAGTGAAGAATCTAGAAAAGCAAACAAACTACCGAGGCAAGCTACAGCAACAGAATACAAGAGGTGGAAGGAAGAATCTCAGTGGCTGAGGATACTATAGAAGAAAGAGATACAGCAGTAAAAGAAAATGCCAAATCCAAAAAGTTTCCGGCATCAAACACCCAGGAAATCAGGGATACTAAGAGAAGACTAAGCCTAAGAAATATAGGAAGTATAGAGGAAGAAGAAGAAACCCAGCTCAAAGGCCCAGAAAATATTTTCAACAAAATCATAGAAGAAAAATTTCCAAACCTAAAGAAGGAGATGCGTATAAAGGTACAAGAAGCATTCAGAACACCAAATAGACTGGACAGAAAATAAAGTCCCCTCAATACGTAATAATCAAATCATTAAACATACAGAAGAAAGAAAGAATACTAAAAGCTACAAGAGATAAAGGACAAGTAACAGATAAAGGCAAATGTATTAGTAATTCACCCAGCTTCTCCACAGAGACACTAAACACCAGAAGGGCCTGGAAAGATGAACTGCAGACTCTAAGAAACCAGAGATATCAGCCCAGACTACTGCACCCAGCAAAACTTGCTAAGATTAATAACACAAGTGACAGCTCATGCTGGCAAGGATCTGGAGCAAGGGGAACACTCCTTCATTGCTAGTAGGAATGCAAACTTGCATAGCCACTATGGAAATCAATATGGAGATTCCTCAGGAAATTGAAAATCCACCTACCAAGCTATACCACTCTTGGGCATATACCCAAAGGATATTACAGCCTGCCACCAGGACACGTGCTCAACTATGTTCATACTGGTTTTATTCATAATAGACAGAAAATGAAAACAAGTTAGATGCCCCTTAAGTGACGAAAGGCTAAAGAAATCGTGGTACATTTACACAATGGAGTATTACTCAGGTATTTAAAATAATGAAATCATGACTTTTGCAGGTAAATGGATGGAACTTGAAAAAAATCATCCTGAGTGAGGTAACTCAATCCAACAAAGATAAACATGGTATGTACTCACTTGTATGTAGATATGAGCTGCTAAACGAAGGACAAGGGTACTACAATTTACAGTCCCAGAGAGAATATACAATAAGGAAGGCCTAAATTGGAACATATGGATCTCCCTAGTAAATTGGAAATAGAAGAGACGTTGAAGGAGGGCTGGGGGAAGATGAGAATGGGAACAGAAGGGACCAAAGTGGGTGAGAAGGATGGAGATAGAGATTATAAATAGAGATGATGGGAATTGGAGACATTCAAGAGGTGATCTGGAGACCTGGCACAGTGGAAACTCACTGGAATATATGAGAGAGACCCTACCAAGGACCTCTAGTAATGTGGACTAAGGAATCTGAACAGGCCATCTCCTATAACCAGGCAAGGCTTCCTTTGGTACCACTGGGACTCTACTCCAACCGCAATACCTCGGATATATGGCCTATCCTCCCTGCAGGATCTGCTGGGACAATGGAGGGGTAGAACCCCACACCAAAGGAGAGAACCCATGCCTGACACTGCAGGAGGGCAGGCCAGAAACTAGAAACAGGATAGTCTGGAAATGATTTAGATTGATATCCTGCTCTCCTCATAGATTGGTGCCTAGCCCAGTCTTTATCAGAGAGGCTTCCTCCAGCAGCTGATGGGAGCAGATACTAGGTCCAGGGCCAAACATTGTATGGAAACTCAGGAAGCTGCAGAGGAGCAGAAGGGGAAATTGCAGGAACCAGAGGTGTTGAGGACACCTGGAGAACAAGCCCCAGGGAATCAACTGACCAGCACATTTTTGGCTCACAGACAGTGAAGTCACAGACAAGGAGCCTGTGGGGTCCCCTAATTATATCTTATGGCTGTCTGCCTTGGTGTTCTTGTAGAACTCCTACAAGTTTTAGTGAGGGTTCTCTGACCCCATTACCTGCCCTTGAGACCTCTTTCCTCCTGCTGGGTTGCTTCCTCCACCATTGATGTAGGGATTAGTGCCTGGCCTTGTTCCATCTTGTTATGCCCTGTTCAAGTAGGAACCCTGGGAGGACTCTTTTCTGAAGGGAAGCAGAAGGGGAAAGGTCTGGGGAGATGAGAGATGGTGGGGGAGCTTGGAAGAATGGAGGAAGGGGAGGATGGGATCAGGATATACTATATGATAGAAGAAAATAAATACATGAAAAGAAAATGCCCTGCAGCTAGGTCTTATGAAGGCATCTTCTCAATTAATATTCCTTCTTTCCAGATAACTCTAGTTTGACTATAAGTTGACATAAGACCAGTCTGTAGAAGGCTATACTATTTCAGAAAATGTTTCTGGTGTGTGTGTATGTGTGTGTGTGTGTCTGTGTGTGTGTGCGCGCACATGCGTGCGCTATAGGCACAGTGTTTGGGGGGGCATGTACTCCATAACACATGATTGGAGGTCATAAAACAACTTCTTCCTCTTTGCCATCTGTCCTGGGCTTGATCTTGGGTTCCTGAATCTTTACTCCCTGTCCATTTTTCTGTCCCTGGAGTATTTTTAAACTTCCTATTATCAAGCATAGATATTTCGAGTCTATTATTAATGGCTGTATGTGTCTCTCATGAATTTTAGCATCTAAAGTGTGAATGTGCCCTGTTTTTCCCCATGTCACATATTAAGAATTGCAGCATGAGATAACTTCCAATACCTCACCTTTACAACACATGGAGAGCAGAGGAGACATACTTGCCCTGCCGTCTTTTATCAAAAATCCAGAATTTACCGCACCTTTACAACACATGGAGAGCAGAGGAGACAGACTTGCCCTGCCGTCTTTTATCAAAAATCCAGAATTTACGTAAAGCAGAAAAAGCTTTTCATCAGAAAGAAAGAGGGTAGGAGAAAGAGGAAGAATGAAGGAAGGAAGGAAGGAAGGAAGGAGGGCACTGAATAAATAAAATTATTGAACACACCACAGCTTAGAAGTGACCATCTAGGTTGTAGTACCAGTAGAAAAGGCAAACACTAAATCAGCTGATACTCTTTGGGTGATCAAAAAGTGAATACTGCCCAGGCAAGAAGCAGTGGCCATCTCACTACATCCACAAAGGTACTTGTGGCCCCAGAGGAATGACCCGATACCTGACAGTCCCAGGAGGCCAAAGTTGCAGCTACAAAACACGAGGGTAAACTCTTCTCTTCACCGAGCAGAGTCCCAGAGTGACTTTCATCTGTGGGACTATTTCAGAACGCTTGTAGTGAAAGTTCCTGGGGAATTCAGTTTGATGTTGTTCATTGTTTTGCCTGTTTTGTTTTGTTTTGTTTTGGAGGAGTTATGATGATTCCAAACAATTCTGACCAGGTAAATATTGATTTAGAAAATTCCACAGAGAGTGGGTATCAGTTCTCAAACTGAATTCTATTTCACAGAAACAATGTCCAGACAGGGTGGTAAGCATGCAGGACATCTGAGTTTGCTAACTTCCTTGATGTTAAGGAAAATTTAATTTTTATATTTTTATGATTGTACAATTTCTCAACGTGGGATAATATACCATGGTTAGGTTCTTTCATAAACAGTCCTCAAAGAGTCCGGCTTAGGGCACTGTTTTCCCTAATGCTTATATTACACAGAATTTACTAGGTTCTTAGGAAAGATATCATCTGCTTGTATTTCTTCCAAGTTTAAAAAAAGTAAATTTCTCCTTGAGATGGATAGAAGGCTCTGTGGATAAGATTACTTACTGCTCTTGCGTAGAACCCAGGTTCAGCTTCCAGCACACACATGTTTTTTCACAACCATCGGTAACTCCATATCCAGGGGATCTAAGATCAATATTCTACATAGATGTTGTATGGTTTCCAAAACAACAGGTTTTGCATCCTGTGGAAACATGCAAATCTTGTTGTGTTCTGTTCCTGTAGATGACCATTCAGGAAAGCAGGATTTAAATTATTTTGTTACTCATAACGTGCTGTGTTTTTTGTTTTTATAATTTATACCTAGAGTTACTATCTTTCAGGTAAACAACCATAGGAAAATGACTTAGAAATGAAATATTTAAATAACCCAAAAATTACTCAGTGAACTGCTTATGGCTTGATGGTAATGCTATTCTCACTTCTCTCTTGAATATTTTTTTTTCCCTTGGATTTGATTTTGGCAGGACACATAGCATGAAGATTGACAATATGTCAAGTATTAAATGTAGAACTGAAAACATTCTCTTTCATTTATTCAATGGTAAAAATGTAATCCTCCTTTTAATGTCAACATGGGACCTGAATCTATTTGTTCATCTCTAGACATTTCTAAGCACAGAGGCAGGCACACCCACATCATCATGGCATTATTCTCAGAGGTAGGCAGAACCTAAAGAGACACGCCTATGTGTAAACTACTTGTCTTTAGCATGAGCAGACCGTATGACTTCCTTACAGCCAGGAAATGGAATACTCACGTGAGTGTGTCAGTGTTTGTTAATGGAGACGCAAAGGTCAAGATATATTTGCAAACAGCAAGCTTCCCTCCAAATTCTAGTTCTTTCTACATCTGCACTATTTCTTCATTCACAAAGTCTGAAGAAAAGTCAAAATAAGCATGCTTACCTCCGTGTTTCTGCATTCTGTATAGTGCTATTTTTGATCAGGTCACTGTCACATGTGGCAGATGGGAAGAGCTCTGAATTAGCTTTGTACCTCAGCAGTCACTGATGTTTTGTGTTGTCGATAGTGATTAGCCTCACCACCTGTAGACGCTAAATGATTGATAGAAGGATTGAATTAGTTTTTTTATCAATATATAGATGCTTTTTAAAATCCGGAGTACAATTTGTAGAATTCCGTTATATACTTACAGTCATCTAAAAGCATCTAACACTTTCAAACTGATCACTGCATTCCTTAAAAAGTTCACTAGAAGAATTGAAATTTGGGGCTGGAGAGATGGCTTAGCAGTTAAGAGCAGGTATTGTTACTCTTGCAGAGGAACTGTGTTTGTTTCCCAGCACTGTGCTGGATGGCCCATGCCTTCCTGTAACTCAAGCTCCAGGGAATCTGACTACAAGCCCTCCCTTGAGTACTGCACTCATGTGCATATACACCCCTAAACACACACACACACACACACACACACACACACACACACACATAATTTAAAATGAACTGAAACCATAAGGGGCAATTTAAAAGAAAATGATCAAAGTATGGCAATTCTATAAAATGTTCTTCTAGCATCCTGGTTGTCACTCTGAAACACGTCAAACCTCTCCTAATAGCTAACCATGATGAACAGGACCATACAGAGTCAGCCGACTTAACTATTTCAAATGTCTCCACTGAGCTTGAGAAAAGCAAGCCTAGGGTTGGCTCTGGGCAAAAGGTCAATTTCAAAATCCTCAGCCAGCCAGTAACAGCCTTGAGTATTCATTCCCAACTTCCTTCCTGGTCTCAACTCTACTTTCACCCCTAGGTCTGGGGTTATCTTAATGTATTAGACTTTCAGGTTGGTCTCCAAAGCCTTGTTCCCTGTCTTTGCCTCTAGTTTTTCATGCAAATGTCATTTCTGCTAGAATGTTTCTTTGTCTCCATATAATGTAAGTATTTTCCATCTCTATGTCTACTCTTATGCATACTATATACCCTCTCTCATATGCCTCTCCAGATATTACTAGAACTTTCATAATTTACATATTTAGCAATTACAATATTTATTATACATGCAGTAAATGAATGATTTAATATATAATAGCATCCCTGCTTTGCAATCTTGAACCTCCATTCTCATTATTATTATTATTATTAATTATTTTTATTATAATCTTGTTATCTCACATTATAATATAAACAGTGCATTTTAAGCCTTACTTTTTTGCATCATATTAGAAGTATCAAGCTATCTGCATTTGAAAGTCGGAAACCAAAAAAAGCTTTTCCCTTATTTTATCCAGGGCCAGTCAATGTCAAGTCTGTTGTCTTCATCGACAGGATGCAAAGAAACCCTTTGCACAAAGAATATAATTCAGAAGGCACCAGTGTTCTATAAAGAGTAATAGAACAATCAATTATTAAATTTAACTTATTTTACATTTCCGAGTGCTTTATTCCTCTCCTTTTGCTCATCTGGGAAAAATTCTAACCCTCACCTTCCACCTTACCTCTATTTACTGTTCAGATAACATTTGCTCTCACTGTGTCTCAGTATGGTAATGCAACCTTTACTCAGAAATCGGAGTCTACTTCTCTCATTTAAGCGCCGTGCTTAACATTTAGAAGTCTCACATGGATCTGCTTCTGTGAAACAAAAGGAGATGGGGAATGTCACTGGCAATAAAAAGTCTAATAGGCACTGCTGGAGTAGTTAGGGGGTGTGAATGGAGATCAGGGGAAGTCTGTCCTAATAGCTACTGAAGATCAGACTCATAATTATACTGTGGAGGAGATTCTCCATTTTAGGAAAAGGGAATAAAAGTCACTATGGAATTTGTATTTTACTTTTATCTTCAAACTTTTTCCTTACTTTTCTACATTTTTACGTGTAGCATTTATGACACTAAGGTCTCAAGAGAGCCTGAAGAGATTAAATTCCACTCTCAGAGCTCTCTGGCTTATATGTGTATTTTTCTAGTGACCTGAATCTGTACTCAAATTATATTAAAGGAATAATTTCACATAAAAATAGGTATGCATAAAGGATAAGACCAAACGGTTTAGCGTCGGGTGTCAGAATGATATTATTTGCTTAATCACTGCGATGCTTACTCTCCACACAGTCTGATTTGTTATTGAGTTTATTGATCTTCTGGTACAAAGCCAGCTAGGAAAATGATTCGGAATCAAGGAGCACGTGAACCATTTTATACCTTGAATCAGTCATTCTCTGAACCGTGCTTCACGCTACAATAACATTCAACCAAACAGCAGGTAAAGTTGGAATAGTATTTCACTAAATTATTGATTATTCAGATATTATTCTTTTCTTTCAAATTACAATTATTTTTTTCTATTTCATTGTACAGTGTCTGCAGTGAATATAGCAGCAAAATAAATTAAGAAAATACAGTCCAATTCTCTGAAAACTTACTGTACAATTTAGCAAAGATGATACAGAGAAAAATAAAATTTGAAAACTCAACTATTTTTGCTTTTTCAACAATTTATATTGTGCTTTTTCCCCAATAGTGACATTTATTTTGATTAGAAAGATAAATTTTAAAATGTTACTATTGAAAATTAGCTACAGGCTCTTACCATCTGTGTGTTTCAGATTAAAACTGCTCAGATACCAAAGAAAGATAAAAAGCATTTCTGGAAAGCATATTCCATGACAATTGCATGCGACTACTTTTGTTAAAAGCTGAGTTCTAGCAATGAAGCTTCTCTAATCTCTTACATTTTCTCTTAATGCTTTTCTCTTCAAATTGTCATTAAGAAATTTCAAAAAAGTTCTATTTGTTTAGATCAGCGTGTAAAATGAAAATGCTGTCACTTTACTTATGGTTTCCCCCTATGCCCCTCTTTTGTACATGAACCCAAAGGTCCATTCTCAAAACCTGCTGAACAAGATGCCATGCTCCCTCTAATTACTGATAAATAACATTATAGAAGACGGGTACTTTACCACAAATGAAGAATTCACAGAACTGGAATACACACACACACACATATATATGCATATATATATATATATATATATGGCCGTCACCAATGCTGGTGGCCCAATCTTTCTGTCAGAGACCTTGACCACA
Source organism: Cricetomys ansorgei (assembly GCA_026225945.1). Classification (NCBI taxonomy): domain Eukaryota; kingdom Metazoa; phylum Chordata; class Mammalia; order Rodentia; family Nesomyidae; genus Cricetomys; species Cricetomys ansorgei. The sequence continues at coordinate 3,524,784 of JAMJFZ010003970.1, forward strand.
TCTTTTCAGGTGAAGCTGGGAAGTAGTATCAGCGTTATTAAGAGTTTAGACGTAGGTTATCTACAATTTAACTGCATATCCATAGAATTCCGTACTCTTACTTAATTTAACTTATGAGTAAGCCTTCTCCATTTTTCCATCTCTTCAATCTTCTGAAAGTTTAATCCATTTTATCCAGTCTCTATAAAAGCATTTGTTTCTCTAGATTTTAAAAAAAAAGTGACTTCTTTATAGGAATATATTGACTGTTAGAGAGATGGCTCCGTGTTTACGTTCACTGGCTGAATTTACAGAGGACAGTTTACAATTTCAAACAACATGGTGGCTCACAACTGTCATTAACACCAGATCCAAGAGATCTGATGGCCTCTTTGGACTAGCAGAGATAGCAGGTATGCACAAGCATAGATGTAGGCAAAACACACATACACATAACTTAAAAAAAAACTAAAAAATAGACACATAAATTCTCAGTAGTTAAGCTCAATGTGGTGATGCATGCCTGTAATCTCAGCACACAAGCAAGTAAGGCAGCAGAAGAGTAAGTGTGTGGCCAGCCTGGAATACAAAGGGAAATGCAGGTCAGCACAAACCGAAACAGCAAACAGCCACAAAGCAACTAGGACAACCACTGAAAACCAACCTGTAGCAGTTTAGCAGTACTTGGTATCCTTCAGCTTCCTGAAGTGGACAGATAGATGGCTTTGCTTGAGGTTGTGACACACCCTTTCATGGTGTGTATTACCTACTTTGTGGTCACATAATACCACACAGCTCACAGCTGATATTTTCACAGAATTCACAGTTCCATCTCACTGGAAAACTTAATGGAGTCTTGGAAGTGCTAAGCCCTCTTTGTTAATGGAAGACTAAGCTCACGCCTATCCTTTTTTACATTTAAAATGCCATTTTGTACTTTTTTCTTTCTAGAAGGTTTATATTACTTTTACTAATCACAATGATTTTCCAATCTTTCTTAGAGCTTTCATTCTGAAAACTCTTTTTTTCTCTTTTTCCTCTCTTTTTTTTACATTGAAAAATAGATTCTTCTCTCATACAATACACCCTGAGCACAGTTTCTCCTCTTCCTCCTCCTCACAGCTCCCCCTACCTCTCCTCTCCCTCAGATCCACTCCTCCTCCAGTTCCCTTCAGAAGAGAGCAGGGCTCCATGAGATATAAGCCAACTACAATCCAACAAGATACAATACGACAAAACATAAACTTTCATATCTAGGCTGGATGAGGCAACCCAGTAGTCCCAAGAGCAGCCAAGACTCAGAGACAGCAAATAAGTTACCATTTCTTTCTTTATTCATGTTTTTTTATCAACTGATATCTCTAGGCTCATGAGATGCAATGAGCAGAACTTTAGGTTGGTCTCATCTCCCTTATTCCAGTTCTTGGAATACTTTGGAATATAGTATGTATTGATCACATGACCTGACTTACTTATCTGTGTAGAGAGACTTAACATTTATCGCAGTATTTTTGCCAGTGTTCCATCTCTCTGGTGTATCTGGCTGTTGACTGTCTTCAGCATCTTAGTTTTCTTTGGAGTAGAGACCTGGTTTCCTTCTGAAGGCCCTGTGCTGTACATACTTACCCCTACCCCTGTCCTTTCCCTCCTGATCTTGTCTCACCTTTCAGCACTCCCAGTGTCTGGCCTGTTAGGATACCTACTCCAGGCTCACAGTCCAAAACCTCTTCATCTTTGTCTTTTTCTGTTATTTAAGAAACAAGCAAACAAACAAAATGCCTATTTCTACAGAAGTTTATGTCCTGTCACTTCTCAAACCATTCTCCCCTTCTTCCGACTACACAAGCCTCTACCATGCATAGTAAACACCAGCAGTACGATGTGTCAATACAACCAGGGACAAAGTGTGTCAGTTTCACATGCTTCAGAAACTATACAGATTTTATGTATTTCCTCTACTGTAATATTTTCTTCTTACACCCTGTACCAATGGACATTGTGGATACTCTAGATTTTCTCAGTACATTAACTACTACAGTATAGCAAAGCGAAGTCAATATTTTTATTGTTATTTCCAATAAAGAAGCCTTAGGATTTGGTTTCTGTTTTGTTTTGTTTTATGGTTGTTCTGACAAAACACAGGTAAAGCCCTGCCTTTTGGAATAAACCACTGACTGCCTTGAACTTGAATCTCCACAATAGCTTGTATTAAATCAAACCAGCACTTAGTGCATATATTCCTCAAAATACGTTGATATAAAGCTTCTCATTCTTATTCTTACAACAATTCTTGCTAAGTGGATAGAAGCCCTGCTATTGAGACACTGTGGAGTAGTTTTGACTTAAGTGCACATGACCTAGCTGGATTCCAGAGAGAAGTTGAAAAAAGCAAGATTTTATTCAACCTATGAGAAGTTCCATAGCAGTTATTAATAACACCGTGCAGGTTATGGAAGTTTTACAGAAGGGAAAATAAATAATCAAGATACAAAGAGCTTCTATGGAAAACAGGATGTTCTCATCAGAAACAAAATATATAGCTATGGTAGGAACACTATATGATCCAGGTTTGTGATCTTCAAGCAGCAAATTATTCTGTGTCTCTACATATGACATTTTGTAATTGATTGCTTATTAATAAGAGACAAAGAGGTGACTCAGAGTTAAAGAGCATGCACAGCTCTTCAGAGGACCTGAGTTCAAATCCCAGCACCCACATCAGGACTCTCCCAACCACCTGTAACTCTAGCTCCAGAGGATTCTATGTCCTGTTCTAGCTACAGGCACTGTATTCACGAGCACATGTTAAGAGATGAACAGATGTACACATAATTAGGGAAAAAATAAATCTAAAAGAAATAAGAGTATCCCAGATCATGATCCATTACATTTATTGTTATGGCCATTAGAGTACAAAAGCCATGCATTATATTATTTTTTATTTTAATAATATGTATTAATAATTAATATTAGTTAATATATAATAGATTATATAATATATCAATATATTTTTATTAATAAAATATATAATAAAATATATTATATTATATTATATTTATTATATTATATGTGAATTATTTTCATCCATATGTCCCACTAACTCTCCTATAATCCATCATTAATGGGTATATGCTATTTTTAAGAAACTCAGACAGCACACAAAATTGTTCTTATTGTCAACTATGGAATAGTATGTAACTCTTTCTAAGACCACACACAATTTTTTCAGAGGTAAGCCCACCTGAATTTTCAATTAAAAATGTTGTGGTTGGAGAAGGAAATGGAATTCACTCTCAGATATTCAAATGTGTTACCTCTTATAAAGAATAAAGTCAACATTCACATTTTGATTCAGGAAAGGAAATTAATGATATTAAAAAAAACATTTTAATATATTTCTTATTCTCCTAAAAGTCATCCAAATATTTACCCTCATCTTTCATAGCAAAATATTGAATGTGTGCCAATTTTTGGACATCATCTTCTGTGAGTGACAGGGTGTTATTATTATTACTGTTGTTGTTGCTGTTTTATTACTTTTATGATTACTATTATTTCTTAAATTTTATACTATAGTTTTGGTAAATTCAACTTCTTTGCTTGTTTATTTCTGCATAACAACATATAATTATTTCATATCTACAGTAGTTTATTTAAATCAGAAGTAATACATTTCCTACTTTCAAAAATAGATGCTGTGTGTTTTGAAAAAGAAAAATTTACACAAGGACATAGTTAAAAAGCAAATACACAGCTTTAGTGTTTCACCCACTATTTGCCATTTCATATAAAATCTTTTTCTCAATACCCATCTTGACTCTTATTTCAGCTTTTCACCTTCTGTTCTGCCCTTTTACATTCTCAAGTGATGTTTGAAAATAAGCTTAGACTCTTCATGGCGAATGTCTGAAAATAAGTCTTCTTAGTCTGGTTCTTTATTTCAAATGTTAACATTTTAAAGTCATGTTTATCAAAAGAAAAATGAGGGGATTTTCCACCATTTTCTGATTATGTTGGCTTTTCTTCTTGATGGGAATTCTAAGTCAAATCTCTTGCTTTAATATGCTACACACCTTTTACTGGAGCAGTGGCAGGAAAAGCACACTGAACGCCTCTGTGCTTTCCCTTTGAATCCTAACTCTGTGCAGTAGGTTGCTTCTTTATGCCCACTTACAAGTAGACCAAACAAAGTGCTGTTGGTGAGAATCAATTACACAGAACAAATGCAACAAGTTGATAACTTTTCTTCTTTCAGTGAGATATATTCTTATCAATTCTTTTAAACAGTCTGAAGATAGCCCAGGTAATTTCAAGAATGGCAAGGAAATTGCATGAAATAAAAATCTTCTCCAGAGCAAAGGAAACGATAAAGTGATGGACGAGTCAGCCTAATTGGAATCTTAGCCAGCTATACCTCTGACAATTGGCAAATACTTAGACTCTATAAAGAACGTGAAACACACAAAAACACAAAACAGTCAAGACACAAATGTGCAAACAAATTGAAAAGGTGGTTTTTAAAAGATTAAATGCAAGGTTTCAAAAATGTGTGGAAATTGTTCAAAATCTTCAGTCATAAGGAAAAGCAAATCAAACCCCACTGAGAGTCATCTCACTCCACCAGGAAGCTCTCACTGGGAGTCAAACATCGATATGCTAGCGTCACAGACAGAATGTGAAGAGTCGCACAGAACCTCATGGTCTCCAGCTGGTGATGCAGTTTCAGGAGATTGTGACTGAAACCATGGTTTGTCCTGTGGAAGTACATCACTGTAGATAGACCATTAAGTGATGCTTGATTTGAGTCTAAGCTTTAAGTCCAACACTGAACAGGCTTTATTATTGTCAGAGGCTCAGACTTCCTTATTCAATCAAATCAGTTTCTACCAGGCTATCATCTATCTGTCTGTCTGTCTGTCTGTCTGTCTGTCTGTCTGTCTATCTACCTACCTACCTAATTTAATCTATTTATCATCTATCTATCTATCTATCTATCTATCTATCTATCTATCTATCTATCTGTCTGTCTGTCTGTCTACCTACCTACCTAATTTAATCTATTTATCATCTATCTATCTATCTATCTATCTATCTATCTATCTATCTATCTATCTATCTGTCTGTCTGTCTACCTACCTACCTAATTTAATCTATTTATCATCTATCTATCTATCTATCTATCTATCTATCTATCTATCTATCTATCTATCTATCTATCTATCTGTCTGTCTGTCTGTCTACCTACCTACCTAATTTAATCTATTTATCATCTATCTATCTATCTATCTATCTATCTATCTATCTATCTATCTATCCATCTATCTATCTGTCTACCTATCTATCTACCTATCTAATTTAATCTATTTTTTATCTAATTCTTATTCTTACCGTTATACTACAGTTGTTGATCCCAAGAGCATTCTTTAATTTGTATTGTTATCATAATTGTTTTTCTTCAGCTAGCCTATAATCCTAGGTGCTTATAGTGATGATGTTACTTTTACATGTTTCACGAGCTGTATTGCTTAAATATTCACTGAAGTATATTCCTGCCTGTCTACCCTCCAAAGAGACTTGATAAGAAGTTAATTGGCAAAAAGTTCAAAAGATATTAATTACTGAATAATTTAAACGTTGATCAAACTCTTCCCAGACACTTAATTAAATAATACATTGCTGCCTTTTTCTTAAAGGGTGAGAAGCCCTTTTCTTAAAGATCTGTGTAAAGTGAAATATTACATTAAAATGTTGACTTTATCATGTTAGATTTTGACAAGGTTCTACGTAAGGGCACCACGGATTCCTCCTTTTCTTTCTCCTCCTCCTTGTCCTCATCCTCATTCTTCTTCTGCATAGGACTGCTAAATAAATGATAAATTTCAGTCTCTTAATATTTTCTTGAATATTCATGTATTCATAAGACTGCAGTTTTATAGTAAATTCTGGGGTTACAGATGAGTGTTACCAAATGTCACTCTTTACACAATACATATCAGAGTAGATTTATGAACATAATTAATATATGAGATCAGAAGATCACATTCATCTCAATCAGTTCATAATAGACAAGTTTTCTGTTTATTAAACTATAAACTAAGAATTGTTTTAATATGTTAAATGCTTTCCAAGTGTTCTAGATACATAGAGTCCAAGGTATACATAGTAGACATAGTATACATATGCATACAAGGTATACTGTAGATGTCCATAGATGATCATTTTTCTGCTGTATCTTCACATATTGACACACGAACACACTTTGATTGAATAGGTTCACTCCTGTGTTATCTGCTTTTATTGTTGCGATGAGAAAATACATGCCAACTGTAACTTAAGAGAAAGATATATTTTGACTCATGGTTTAAGACAAATATAGTCATTGTGGAATGAATGCTAATGGGAGGGGGAGTCATTAAGTCATATTTGCATCTGCCTGGTTGCATGGTGTCTGCAGTCAAGGACACAGAGACAGTGATCACCACTGCTCAATTGTACTGCTCCTTTTCAAGTTTCGATTCACTTTAGGATCCCAATTCATGAGATGATGTGACCATATTGAAGGTGAAGTTCTGTCCTCAGGTCAATCTTTCTTCAAAACCTTAAGACACAAGCCTGCCTACAGGTGTGTCTCCTAGGTGATTCTAAATCCAGTCAGTTTGTCCGTGATGTTCAGCGAGCCATAGATATAGCATAGCCATAGATCTTCTAAATCTGTTCGTCTCCAAGCTGCCCAACTCCCACCTTATCCAGCATAAAATTTGAAATTATTGTCATCAAAAGTGCCAAATCCAAGTGCTATCAAACAAAATATAAGCTTCCATCTAGGATCTGGGACCACTATATTCAGGGCAGAAAAGACACCAGCCTGTGCCATTGAAAATCCACTTCTCTACAATGTCATCTTAAAATGTGACACTCAAAATATGAAGAAGTTTGTTTGTACTGAGAATATTATTGGAGCAGTCAATCATCCGTCTCAAAATTTTACTGGAATTTGGGAGCAGATGAAGTAACTAGAGCGATAATAAAACCACAGCTGGAAATTGCTGCTGAGAGTTATAATTCTAGAACTTTCTCTAGAGCATTTATGAAAAGATTTATGCAAATGCTGGAGTTCTTATTTTATTAGGCTCTCATTTTTTTTTTTTCATCTTCATATACGCTTACTTCTGAAAACTTTGTTTACTATGAAAGAGCTCTGCATTAATATTAGAAAGGAAAACTGCCAGGAGATATTAATATATTAATTAGAAAGAATAAGCTGTAGTGTAAGAAAGTCTCTCTGCATATGTTTTCCAGTTGGTGGTGAGATCTAGACAGAGACTTCATCTACACAAGTGGGCAGTTTGGAAGAGTACTGCACGGGTCATCAGGCTGGTACCAGTCTTTATTTTCATCTCTTGATGAAGGTCAATGATCAATAAGCAGGTTATAATTTTACTCTGATGGGTTACATATTTTCCCACTCCATCAGCTCCCTGGGTGATAAGAATTGCGTAGGTTAATGGTGTCTTTCCTAAGTGCCGTGTATTATCTCATACTCAGAAATAATGCGAACAAAGTTCAATCTCCAAGGAAGTAGCTTAGATTCACAGTGATGAAAGTAAATTGCTTTTATTTCTAAAGGGAGAAGCGATTCGGCATCTAGGAAGCATGCAGCTTCCTCGGCTAAATGTGCCACTCACACGGTTAGGAAGATGGGAGAAATCTATTCAAATGTGACATTGCCAGATGTTTTACTAACCTTTGGGAAGTAAGAATCCTGCTATATGAAATACTGTGGACATGCATACTCGTGCCTGTACATACCAAATTTCAACAAGATAAACCCTAACATATTATCTTACTTTATTTGTGTCATTCCCACGAACTATTCTGTAATTCCACTCCCGACTAAATAGTCACAGTAGGTGAAGTCAGCCTGCTGAACCGATGCCAGGCATTATTCACAATAAGCATAAAAATGGGGGGAAAAGGAAGTATATCTGGACCCAGGAACACATTGGTTTGACACCCAAGCCTTCCACTGAGAATTGGTCAGGAACCTTCATAATCTAATAATTGTTGCATTCCCTGTGTCTGCAACCCATCACAGAGGATGATGTCAGTTCTGATGCCAGGTCTCCACATGGACTTCATCCACATCAGCCTTGGTGTTTTGGGGTTGTTCTGCACACAGAGAAAAGACCTAAGGTGCCCTCTTATAGGCTGCCCTTTTCTTAGCAGAGTACCTTAAATGTGCCATTTTCTCTAGGGAAAATCCTTCAGAAAAGTTTAGTTTTTGTTTTGTTTTGTTTTGCTTTTTAAAAGCCTTTAGCCTTTGATAGGTGGGATTTAGTCAGTTCTTACTACACCCTTCAGGCAACTTGCCTATCATCTCAAGGCAAAGGAGTTGATTACTTACTTTGACCCAATAGCAGGTCTTTCAAGCATTTCATCTGTGTCCTTTGCTCCTGGTTCTCACTCTAAACCTGTCAAAAAGCAGCTAGCAGTCACAGTATCTGAGTAACAGAGTGCCTCTGGATTTCCCCCTTTAGATTAGTCAGTCATCTTTTATCTCAAACTCATTCAAAAGCTCAGTGCATGGACAAAACACAGAGAAATTTGTTTGCAGAACAAAATGTAGAAGACCTTTAGCTTGATTTCTGGGAGTGTCTCCAGCCTTCACTCTTTATACTGCTCTTGGAATATTGGAATATTTGTTGGGTTTATTTTTAAGCTCTCACTAGATCATCCATTAATCTGTGCTTTTAGCATCGTAGGCCTTTTCAGTGCACACACACCTCCAAACATTTCCAAATGCTCCCACAATTCATTTCTCAAGACTTTAAAAAAAAAATCCATGGTCAAGTTTAGTCACAACAACAACCTGTGTCCCTAGTTCCAATTTTCTACGTTAGGTGTAATTTTCTGCATACAGGCTCAGCTCTCCTCATCTGCTTCCCAAGGCCTAAAGTAATCCTATAGATCCATTGGTTTCATTCCTTCAGTCAGAAGGTTGGGGAAGCTGGGTTCCAATGGCAGGACAGAGGTGCGGAATTCTCAGGAGTTTGTCTCTTGACTGGTTCTAGATCCAATCAAGTTGAAAATCAAAATGATCTCTCAGAGGATGTAAGGTTTTAGTTAGACAATGTACACTCTTGTGTTATATAGCAGTTGATAGTAACTGTAGTAATAATGGCACAATATATCGCTTATTTTAAATTAATTAAAAGAGATTTTAAATGATTTCACACAAAGCAATGTCAAATAGTTGAGGCAAGAGGTGAGCTAACAAAGCTGCTGTGTTCTTTCCATGGTGTGTACATTTATTAAAACATCATACTATATCTCATTGATATTCAGTGTTGTTAGTTTTCACCTAAATGAAAATAAAACATAAAGAAGAAAGTGAGGATACACATTCAAGAGGGAGCACTGAGAAATCTAAGTCATGTGACTTCTCTTTGAAAGCAGTTCTCTTACCTTCAGGGCAGGGATTGCTGCTATTGATCGTAGTGCCCAGGAATCATTGCCTAGACTGCTCTCTTATCAAACCAAAGATAAAGAAAGGCATAGAACCATCAGCCAATGAGGAGTGTTTAATAAGCTGTGATGATTAATACAATGTCAATAGACTGGATTTAGCTTCACCTGGGAAATTAGGGAGGCATACTCTTGAGTGTATCTGTGGGAGACTTTCCAGAATGGATTAACAGATGGAAAGGTTCACTCTGAGTGTGGGAAGTAGGTATTGCTTGACCTGGGAGCTGGGATTGAATAAACAGTAGTGAAGGAGACAGTCATGAGAGAAGAGAGAAGTACGTCCACTCTTCTACGCAGCCTGGCTGCAAGCCCAATGTCTACTCCACCAGAACTAGCAGCCGTGTCAACCGAACCCCTCTGCAACCATGAGCATAAGTAAACCTGCCTAGTAAAGTATCACCACAGGCTTTCCATTATATTGTCACACAAATAACAAATATACAATGTTATCCATAAAATATGTAGAAATTAATGTACAGGATAATACATTTTATAGTCTTGTTCGTAATTTCTTTTAACATATTAGAAATGTAGTTCCTCAGCAGAAATCACTTTGCTTTATGTTTCTGGGTTTTCATTTTTGTTGTTTATTGTTGTTTTCTGGGACATGGTCTCACTCTGTCACTCAGATTGGTCTAGAACTCATTATTCGGCCAGTGTTACCTTGAATTCACATTCTCCTAGATGCTGAGATTACAGGCATGATCCACCATATAAGATTTGGAAATTCTTTTTTTAAAACCTGAATACTCTAAGCAAATGCTACCTTCTTATAGACCTTTCTTTGATTATAATAATCAGGTAAGCTACTTCCTTCATAGAAGAAAAATTCAGATTTAGTTTCAGTGCTAGGAAGAATTTCCTATTACATGATGAAGATTTTAGGCATAATTTGGAAGGTAGCAAATCTCATCTATATACTGATAGTTCCCCTCATAGGAGTATGGCCACTGGAAGAGCTGGCAGAGAGACAGTAAACTCATTCCAGAGCTATCCCTATCTTGACCTTCTGCAAAGCCAGGTGGGAAACTGATCCATGAGCAGTTCTGACCCAAGACTCATATCCAGCCCACCTTCTCCTCTAGATATTTGCATCTTGAACACAGCATGCCATTTTAGATACTAGTATGTCTCTCAACTTCCAAGCCTCCTTGTGACAAGTTAATGAAGCAGGTAGAAACGACACTAGATTTAAAGGTTGATGGCCTTGAACTCGTGTTCTTCATACACTGGCCTATTCGGAACAAGTAAATTAATCTTTATCTACAGAACCACAATGTTTACCTGGAAAATACTAACGCGGTTGATGAAACATTGTGATAGAGTTTTAAGCATCTTCTTAAAGAGGCTTCATAGCACCATTTCGATTATGCACATATTCATGAAGTAAATGAATGCGCTGAGTCATTGCGTAACTTCACTGTGTTGGTGGACACAGTGTTAAATAAGTGGTTTTGCTTTTTTTTTCTCTTTTGATTTATTGCTAACCTTGGAGCTCAATAAATGAAAGTGCCATGGCACACCGAAATCTAGTCAGATTTGAAGACCAAGGTGCTAATTAGTGACAAGTCAAGAACTGGGAAGCAGTCCTGAGCCAAGGCTGCTGAGCTGAATTGAAACTTGCCCTGTTAAATGAATCAGTCATGTAGGGAAGTCTTTTTCAAAATAAAATGCAATCTAATTAAAATATTTTGTTTTTTCAAATAACTTTAGTTACCGTGTAGTTTGCCTTTCTTTCTTTTTTTTCTTTTATTCTTAATGGGTTAGTAGAATTTTGCGAAGCTTTTATCCTTTCTCCTTTGGTAAATGTTTACTTTATTGCTAGTTGTTTATTGAATAGTTCTACATTTTAACACATATAATGAATGAATGAAACTTTGGAATGTCTAAATGATCTGATGTAAGAGACGGACATTGTCATTATTTAACCATTTAACTGTTCAATCATCCTCACAGATAAATCAGACTTTCAGCTATTGGACAGAACAACCGGCACAAATAAATTAAATCAGGAAAGAGTCTTTTAGCTCACAGTGTCAGAGGTGTTATGTAGCTGTTAGCTGCTGTGGTGGCTCGCCAAGGACGACAAGGAGGCATTCCATAAAACCCTGCCAGACCTCAGTAGAGGGAGCCAATGTCATGATCAGCACCATTCTGGACAGTGGTACCCCAAGCGTCTGAGCTCAGGTGTTTTTATTGAAGCAGAACTCCTCAGGTGCAGATCACAAGCAATCAAACATCCCCCAGAGAAATCCAACACCTGCCCACAATACAAAATGCCAGGATCTAGGCAGACCCTCTCCCACGAGTGCACAAAACAATATTTTAGACACAACTAAAAATAAACCTCTACAACAGTGTTATCCATCCTGAGAAGATAGAGGTAGTGTGGCAGAACATTTTACAACACAGTAGCAAGAGAACAGAGTGAGAAGTAAGCCTGTGTGCCCACAAGCTCTCCCTCTTCCCCGTTTGGTATGGTGTCACTAGATTTAGCATAGTTCTTTGCCCCTCGTAAGTGTTTCACTAACTCATAGACTCTTCTCCATTCAACCAGGTAGAAAATCAGTGGCATACAATATGCTCACCAATAGTTTGTGGCTATGCCTATGTAAAGCCAAATTTGATCTTCGATGAATTGCAGAATAATAGTGAGAAACCACATGCACACAGGTACAAGGATCCACTTGCAACACAGGTAAATACAATGATCTCTATGACCATATGCTTCTGCCATCTATCATTCATCCATCTATCATCTATCTACTTACTTATCTATCACCCATCTATCACTTATGTACCCATCTACATCATCTATCATGAACTACAATCTATTTGTACTTAGTTACCATCTATCCATTAATTTCTAACTTTTATATGTCATCTGTTGAGCTAATGTATGTATGTATCTTTTTTCTATCTGTCATATATCTCTCACCTGCCCATCTTTCTCTCCATATACACATATTTGTGTGTATGTATGGATCTATCATCAATCAATCTACCTAATCTATGTATGTGTCTATTCATCTAGCCAGAGAAAATATGCCCATGTTTTCTAATTTCTTATTATTTCTTATTTGAAGGGAAAAAGTTACCTAGATACATAAACAAAACCACAAATCTTTGTTTTGATTGATAAGTTTAAATTATAGTTTGTGAAGTAAACACTTTTACCTAAGATTGCCACAGGTTGTTCCCACTTAGTGCTCACAATGTTGGCATGTATCTTATGTTACCCATCTAACACAGAGGGCCAAAAAATCTAAAGAAATTCACCATAGTCCTGATAAATATTTAAACTTGATGGAATCACTAGTTTTCCCTCCTCTGGCTCTCTTCTCTCATTATTCATTCTCCCCTCCCATGGATGATTTGCATATTCAGGCATCAATTTTAATGCAGAATATATAAATATTTCAAACTTAACTTTAAAAAAATCATGATGTCAGGAGCTATAAACACACGCTTTGCTTTACTTCTGATGTAATTTCAAAACTGGAATTGATCTAATTTTCCTTCTTAATGGCTGTTTCCAAAATAAGTGTTTAGATCACTGGGTCCTGGAGGTTAGGTCAAAATTGTTCAGTGTGTAACTGTGTCAAGGGAGAAAGTTTGAATTTTACAATCAGTGGGAGTTCTTGAAGCATGAATAATAAACATATAAATGAAATTCTATCAGACTCTAATTCGTTTTGCAATTCAAAATAAAACTCTCCAATGGCAAAGCTCTGGATGATACAATCTGTCACCGGAAACTTCTCTGTCAATGATCTCAGTTACTTTGTATAATTTCCATGCATTTTAAATTTATAAACTAAAATAGAAATACAAATGAAATACGTTCTTAGGAGATATGCTGAATCCCCAGATGTTCCTATCTTCTGAGTACTAGGAACGGCATGGGTAGAAAAAGGAGTACTGGGGCAATCACTGTGTAGTGTCTAAGATCATGAGACAGAGCAAAATATCTCTCATATTTAAGCAAACTCCATTAGAGTTCAGAGGGCGGAGTGACTAAAGCTCATTTCTCTTTTCCTCAACTGTAAAGTTAATGCAATACTGACCTCACAGTTGTTATAAAGATTAATAATATGAACGGTGTAGAGACTTTTAAAGATATTTAAGTAGATATAAGATTAATATGGAGTGCTGTTTGATCTGTAAAACCTAGAATATGGAGCCCTGGGCATGAACCCTCTGCAATTCACAGAGTACAGCACTTAACTGTAACTCTTTTAGCTGTTAATCCCGCCAGGAATAAAACCCTGGGCATGGGAGGAATACCTATTCTGGATTCTCCTTACTTTCCTGGTGTGGGATGATCATCAATGCCACATTAGTAACAGGGTCATATATTGCTTGGAAAGTATTCTGATTTGCATATTAAATTATAGGGTTTGATTTGGTCAAGTATTTCCTTTGGATGGAATTTGCTACTATTTAACTCTTGAACCTTAACAAAAAGATTTCGGTTCTATCCAGCTCTTCGAATCTATAACACCAGACACAAAGAAACCTGTACAGCCTATTCACCAATACAGATTGGCTTTCATGATCAAGAAAACCAACGTGAATGCTATAGGAATGGCTCAGCAATTAAAAACAATCATTGCTCTTGCAGAGAACCAAGATTTTTTTTGATGAGTACTCACATGGCAGCTTATCACCACCTGCAACTTCAATTACAGGAGCCGGAACAGCCTTATCTGACTTCCTCTGCCATGGAAATAGTGCATAGGTACTCTCATGTACATTTGCTTTTTTGATTAAATGAATCTTTTTAAAGAAAGCCATTCGAGTTTATGGGGGGACGAGGGTAATCTTAACACTTTTTTTATTTCCTTGACTTTCTTTCCCTCGTTAATTTATATTAACGAGGCTAGTCATGCCGGACCATGTTGACATGATGTCTTCATATTATTTTCTTCATTAAAATAGATATTCATTTGAGTTTCACCTCTTTGGGGCTTTGTCAACTGAAAACCCTACTTCACCAATTTTAGGGAAACTAGAGAGAGCAACCAATATCCCATGATAAGCAGTGATTTTCCATATCCAGGTCTATAGATGAAGACATACTTAAATAAAATTTTGGCCAAAACAGAGGGGACTTGGAGAGCATATAAGTTTGATCAAAATAAATTAATACATTTTTTTTTATGTTTCATAGGGTGATGTTTTAAAGAGAAAACTTCAGTATATTTATAAACATATATCAGTGACTTTACCACATTGTATCTGTTACTGCTTTATATATATCTAATATATAAAACTTGATGAGTTTGAACATACATAAATAACAATAAAACCACAGCAAGAATCAATGGTCACGAATAGATCCATCTGCTGCTAAGAGTGCTGGTCACTTGAATCCATGGGGCTTGTTCTCTTGGTGTCCTCAACCCCTTGGGTCCCCATTATCCCTCATCTCAGTCTTCCATGAGGTTCTGTGTGTTCAGCATGATGCTTGGCCCTGGATCTCTGTATCTGCTCCCGTCAACTGCTGGAGGAAGACGCTCTGATGAAGACTGGACAAGGAACCACACCAATCTATGAGCAGAGCAGGATGTCGTTAGAAATTATCTCCGAGCTATCCAGTCTCTAGTTCCTGGTCTGCCCTGAAATATCAGGCATGGGCTCCCTCTTTCCATTGTGCCAGTGGATCCTGAAGCAAGGATACATTATTGGCAGAAGGTATTTTGGGGATGGTGTTTCAGTCCCACCTTTGGAAGCATTGCCTAGTTACAGAAGATAGACTGTTCAAGCTCTCTATTCTCCATGACTAGAGGTCCTCACTAGGGTCCCCTTCATTGATTCCAGTGAGTTTCATTCCACTGCACTAGGTCCCCCCATCACCCCTTAAATGTCCACCAATTCCAATCATCTCTTCATTTCCTCCTCCCTCCATCCCTCACCTGTATCTGGTCCCCTCTGTTTCCATTCCTGTCCTCCCCCAGCCCACTTACACTGTCTGTTCTATTTTCCCTTCACCAGGGAGATCCCTGTGTCCCCACTGGGAACCTCCTTGTTGTATATTCTGTGGATAATAGCAGAGCTGGTAAATCTCTGCCTTAGGTGTCAGACTCCATCTGAGAACATTCTTAGCTTTTGGTTTAGTGGAGACTAGGAGTCTGTTATAACTTCTAAAGGATTTGCCTAATAGTCACAAGGAGTTAGGTCACACACACAAAGGATTGAGGAAAAGATAATTTGGCTTTGGACGTGCAACATTCCAGGTTTTAAATCCTTGAAGTTATGAACAGCTGACCAGCCTTCCAGAAGGTTTAATGACATCTTTTGGTATATGCCCCAGACTGGTAGGGCTGGGTCTTGAGGTAGGTCTATTCTCAATTTCTGAAGGAATTGCCATACTGATTTTCATAGTGGCTTTACAAGTTTTCAGTCCCACCAGCAATGAAGGAAATACTCCACATACTCACCAGCATGAGCTCTCCTTTGTGTTATTGATCTTAGCCATTCTGACAGGTATACAATGGAATCTCAGGGTAGTTTTGATTTTCATTTCCTGGATGGCTAATTATGTTAAACTTTTCTCTAAGTGTTTCTCAGCCATTTGAGATTATTTTCTTGAGAATTCTGTTTAGATCTGTACCGCATTTTAAAATTGGATTATCTGTTTTGTTGTGTCTAATTTCTTGAGTTCTTTATATATACTGAATATTATTCCTCTATCAGAAGTGAAGTTGGTAAAACCTTTTCCTATTCTGTGGGCTGCCATTTTATCTTGTTGATAGCATCTTGTGCTTTACAGAAATTTTCAATTTCATGAGGTCCCATTTATTAATCATTGACCTTTAGTGCCTGAGCTATTGATGTTGTTCAGAAAGCTGTCTCCTGTGCCAATGCATTCAAGGCACAGTTGGTAAAACTCAACTGGTTGTTTTGATTGTGCTCTTATTTTGGCGTTTAGACAGCTAGGATTGGGTTGATTGTAGCTCATTGCTTGGGTTCACGGGTGGGAGAGGTGGAGTTGAAAGAGTGGGTTGTCGAGGCAGAACTAAGTGGGCCGCAGGTAGCGAACTTACCTGCTGAGTCTGCAATGGTTCTTGGCTCCTTGCTTGGGTTCTTTGGTGGGGGAGGTTGGGTTGGAGGAGTATGGGGAGGGCTTTCAAAGGAGTGGGTTGTCAGGGCAGAACACACTGGGCTACATATAGTGATCTCACCTGGACAGACACAGTGGTGGTGGTGGTGATGGTAAGGTAAGGTATGACGGTGAGAAGAAGGAGGTGGTGTTGAGCTTTGTAAGCAGGGCTGTTCTGGTAGAAGGGGTCAGCGAGCAGATTTCCTACTTGCTTTTCTGGCTGATTAGAGAGGCCAGGGCTAGTGAAAGAGCTTTCTTCCCAAGTTGGTATCAGAGAGTCAGCTTGCCCAGTATAGTTTAAAAAGACAGTTTCAGCCTGTGCTGTGGTTCCATGGGTGTATCAGTTTAAATTAGTTAATATTAGAAGTTTTCTGGTTTTTCTCAAAGTTGACTTATCTAATGGACCTTTGGTGTCATTTTAGTGTTATTTATTGAGCATATTTAAGACCCTGAAATGTTGAGTATCCTGTAAAGTAACAAATACATAATACTTAAATGTATACATTGTGATTATGCCAAGAATTTCCCCAGGGCTCTCTGCAAATAGAATGCTAAGTGACAGATATGTGACCACGGCTCATACATTAACATTGAAGATCTTAAATTATTTATCTAGGTTTTTTCTCCAAGACAGGTTTTCTCTGTTGTAACTCTGTTTGTCTTGGAACTCACGCTGTAGACCAGACTCTGGCCTCAAACTCACAGAGATGCACCTGCCTTTACTTCCCTAATGCTGAGATTAAAGGCATGTGACACCACCACCAGGCTCTTAAAGTATTTTTTTTTTTAAAGTATTGCCCTCCATCCACATAAAAATGTTTTTTCTAGATATTGGATTTTTTAATTCAATCCTTATTTGAACATGCATAGATATTTATGAATAGGGCCCAGGCTTATCTGTGACAGATTGATGAAGAGAAAACACTGACACATAACGGTTGAAAGCTCTTTTTTTTTTTTTTTTTGTATACATTGGAGAATGAAGTCTCAACTTGCTACCTCCAAGATGAGATTCCATCAGAGTAATCTTTCAGAGTTTGGACAGAAAGCTGCACTCTGTCCAAAGCTGCTCTGGAGTTCCTCCATGTGTTCATTCAGAAAGAGGGTGCTTCAGTGTGACCAAGACATAGCTCATAAATGGAACCTTCTTGTTCATTCAGAAATGTAAGTTGCTAAGTAGTGTCTGGCCATGTGTAAGCAGAGATAGAAGGCAGTAGCACATTTTGACCTTCCTCTCAGAAGACACTGTTGTATCTCATTTCCCCTGGTTTCAATTTTATTATTTTCAATTAATGATCTTTCTCCTTCCTCCCACTTACTGACTCTTAACTAAATTCTCTTCCCTTCAGTCTTTATCCACAGACTAGACCGCAGAACTAGCAACAATGTATCTTCAGTGATTCTTTACTTTTTCCAATCCTTTGCAAATGGAAACAGGTTAAGTAGGTACAGATTCATAGAATTCTCACAATCATTGCTGAAGAGGATGCAGACACTGCTGTAGGAGAGGCAGACACTACCCATAGTTCCTTCCACTGTTAAAGAGAAGTTCCAAGCCATTATCACCATCCTTCAGTAACTGAAAAATTTGTATTTAGAGATATTCATTGGATTTTATCTTTAGTAATCCAGCCAATCCCCCTTCTAATTCACTGTATGTGGGAAAGAAGTCTTTGTGTAAAAATCGTATCAGTGTTCCTGTGTAACCCCAGCCTGCTCATTTCACATTCTGTACCATATTTGAGGCAATGCACTGACTCACAAGAGCTATCCTTGAAGTCTCTGATCACTATATAATCTAATATATTTCAATGTTTAACATTCTTATGTTAATTGTTGATTCACATGCTGCTTTGTTCATTGTGACTTTTAATCCATTTTTGATTTGTTCTAGGTAAATGGGTTTACTGATCATATGACAAGGAAGCAGGAGGGCCAAAATAAAAAGCTTTGTTGCCTGCCTTGGTTGATAAGCACAGGACTTCAAATTAAGGCTACGAATTGCCTGTAGTTAAAGCTTATTGGTAGTTTTCTGGGAGTGTAGATGAGAGGCCAGTATAATCCACTTATCATATATGAACTAATTCATGACTTCTCACTGTATATTTAATGTATACTTTTATTCTCTGAGATTTATATTCACAAATAGAACCATTAGTAATGTTTTATATTTAGAGAGAAAGACTAGTGGAATATATTTCTTTTTTCCTGCATACTTTTGCTACTTTTACATACCATGTCTTGCCCTAGCTGCTTATGTCCTAAACCCAACAGATCACTTCTAATACGAAAGTCAGAATCTGCTTTCTGTTTCCGTATTCTGTCCAAACTTGAAAGTGGGTTTTTGATAGGAGTTGACATATCCCTCCCTACTTGAGGTCTTTCCCAATGAACATCAGTGTTCTCTAAGCATTGACTGCTCTGGGGCCCCTTGTCATTAAACTGATCTAAGGCCAGTCCGTATTATTATCTTAGAAATGATGAAAACTTCACAGCAAAAATGAATATTGTCTCTTTCTACTGGCACCTGAAAACCACAGAAAAAAATACAATGTGACCACTGAATGAAATATATTCTTCCCTTAAATCAGAGGATGGCCATCTGCAATGATCACTGGGACTCTATCCACCCTTGAGCAGACATCCTTCAACTACGTGGTGTGTTAGGAGGGTCTCTGCAGCTGTGGGAAAGTTACTTATTCAGGGGAACAGACTCTGGAGACAAGAGCAAGCTTCACACAGCTGCAGATACTCTTGAAAATCTCACGATCCTAGAGGCCTTCATTGTGAGCAGGCCTCAGGGTCTGTTTCATGATTCCCTGTGAATCTGATAAAATACTGGCAGAGTGACTAAAGCAAGACTATATTTCTAGAATGAAAATCAAACCTGTCTATACCCTGCTCGCCCTTGATTCTGAATCAGAAGCAAAGCTGATGAATACCTCTAGACAGATGGGCTCTAGTGCAGCTCATAATTCTAATATTGATGCTGGGCCTATACACTGGTTGAAATGAACAATTATCTTCAGTCTGTCATAAGATTAAAGAGCATTGTAAAAACGCTACGCTGCTTTTATATTGCAATGGTAACATTAGTTCATTAAACACAGAAAAACAATACTTTTCAGTTCAGCCACAGTTGTTTCCTTGTTTAATAAGTGGGGTAATTTGCATATCTCTAAGGAAACATAGTGACTATGTGTTGGAAATTATCAAAATGAATGCAAATCAACTTTAACTTTC
This sequence comes from Cricetomys ansorgei, assembly GCA_026225945.1. Classification (NCBI taxonomy): domain Eukaryota; kingdom Metazoa; phylum Chordata; class Mammalia; order Rodentia; family Nesomyidae; genus Cricetomys; species Cricetomys ansorgei. The sequence continues at coordinate 3,544,636 of JAMJFZ010003970.1, forward strand.
CTGAAAAGGGAATTGAGAAGAAAATATTTTCTAAAATCAATTACACAATAACAGCCTCTTCTAGCTTGTTTCTCAGCCTAATAATGCCACATCTTCAGTAGACAGTTTTATTGCCATTGTTCAGCCTTCTATTGTATATTATAAAAGCTACTATCAATTAAAGGAAATGCAAAACCAGTAAGGAAAGGATAAGCATTTTCTTGCAAGCAGTGTTGGGATGACTGGACAAGCATTTTAAACAAGAAAGAAAGAAAAAGAAAAGAAAAGCAATACACCTCTTCTCTAAGCAAGACAAAAGGCTAAGCCATGGAGAAAATATCCCAAGAGCAGTGAACAAAAAAAGTGAGTCTGAGAATGTTACTCTTATGTATGTTTTGGGGAGGCTGACCATTTGATAGTGGATAGTCAGTCAGTGTGCTCTTCCCTAAAGAATTCTATTTCACCCTCTCTAAAGATTTCTTAGTTGCCTTAGTTCTTCAAATAGGATCGAGGCCTCTTGGGCTTTCCTCTGTCAACTTTGGCAGATCCAGTGTTCTTGTCCTTGTTCATATCATGTTGAGGGAGTCCTGTTAGTGAGACTACATGTGTGTAGCTTCTGACATTAGTAGGAGACATACTCTCATAACAAATTCCACAATGAGAGCGTTTCTAAGACTGGGCTTAGACCGGGCTTGAAACTCTGAAGTTTGATTCATTGCTTTCTATAGAGACTGGACAGGTTATGTTTAGGAATATATATGTATATTCATATATATATGTAAGAATGATGAATGAAAAATATGTCCATGAGTTTGAAAGAGAAAAAGTAGTTCTATGGGAGGGTTTGGAGGGAGGAAAAAAAAGAGGGTGGGGAGATCATGTGATTATATTATAATCTTAAAAATAAAAGAAATAGTAAAAAAAACACAATGAGTCTATCTGGTCCAAATAAAGAAGAAACAATGCTAAATTGTATTACACTGCAGTTTTGTTATGGCAGCACAAAAGATGTTATTGACTATTGAAAATTCTGTAAATATTCTGCAGAAAGAAACAAATATCCATCTCAAAGAAATAATTTTAAGGTAAAAATATAGAAAATGGACTAAAGATTTAGCATATTGTAACAAAGACATGCATGCATGCATTTCATAAGCATAATAAGGATTCAACATTTTCATTATTTTGAATATATATGTTTAAAAATTATTATTTTATGATCCTATGTGTATGAGCATTTTGTCAGCATATGCATTCCTGGTCCCGAAGAGATCAGAAAAAGCAAACGAATCCCCTGGCACTGGAATTACAGAGGATTGCGAACTGCTATGTGGGTGCTGGGAATTGAATCCTGGCCCTCTGATAGAACTGATAGTATGGGGCTCTTGAGAGATGAGACCTCTCTCCAACCCTATTTTTATAGTTCATAAATATAGTTCAGTAAATCTATGAAAGCACAAATTAAAGGACTGGCATTATCTGTGTAAGTGGTGTTATTTTTCCTTTTCCAGAGCACAATGCTCACAGACAGGATGTTCAATGGATTCTGTACAACATATGAAGTGAAGACTCAATCAGTGTGGCCACTTCTGTCACTGTTCTGTACTTAAGATTTTATATTGAAAGGTGGTGCCAGGAATAATAAACAATAATTTAATAAGAATTACTTTCACGTAATAATAGTGAGTAGCATATAAGATCACAAAATGTAAAATCTGTTTCTTTTAGAGGTTGTGGTGATTTCACCTAGGCACCCCCTTCCCCTCGCCCCCGCCCCGGAAATCTATGGCGGTTTCTCTCTCCTCACAAAGGAGCTGGCACCTTCGAAGAAACAAATTCAAAGAAAGGCTGCTTTCAAGATTACCTTTTAAGATCTTTCTCCCTGCTTTCCTTCAACTAGTCTCCTCTTCATTTCCATTTCTGAGAGATTGGTCTAATCTTTTTCCTTCTGTGTCTTCTGGGAGAAGCAGCTCAGGAAGTCAGTTACCAACATGATTGCAGCGACTAATTTACAGACCGGCTGAGCAGAGGTGGGCACCTTTAATCAGTGACTTTGTTATGACTTGGTGGCAAACAGTGGAAGCTACCTCAGAAGGATGGTGGCAGTGTGATTCCTATTTGTTGAAGATGAAAATCCCTCTCTAAGTGTCTTTATTCCAATGTTCTGTGCACCAGAAGAGAGAAAGGCAGGGACTCTTCACCTGGAAAAAGCTCACAGGGGTCTCCTCTGTGTCTTTCTCAGGAAGTAGTCGCTTTGCAAACCAAGAGCCATCTGGGAGCTGCTCGTCTTCAAAATAAACCAACAAATGCTTCCTGATGTCATCTGACAGATTCTGGCCTTCGGTATAAAAAGCTAAAACACATGCTAAAGTGCTAAAGTCTTTAAACCCGAGTGGTAGTGATCCTATCTAAATTCTACTTCCCGGGTGCATACCACTTCTCTCACCCATTACCAATTTAATTTGCTTCCTCACGGGAATGAACTTCTCGACACTGGATCTGCCCTCATTTTACTTATTATTAGGGAACTGTATAACTCACTCAAAACTGGCATTATCAAATACACGGCTGTCTCTGTGACTGTGGTGCATGATGTTTTATTGGCTTAGAGTGAAGATTTCTATTCAGCAGATGAATAAAGGAACGTTCTAAAGAGTGACACTTTTAGTGGAGAGGAATCAATCACCAACTAATGCATAAAAGCAGATGAAATGGGTTCGTGGATACCAGAGATTTGATCGAATGTCAGTTTTACATTGATCAAAATTTTCTTTCTTCCTGGCTGAAAATATCAAGTGTTTTTGGAACTATGTGACACAGAAATTTCTGTGAAGAAAGAATAACGTATATTGTTAGGCATCGCCACTCTAAAGCAAAGATTTTTTTTTAATTTATGATGTTTGTAGAACATCATTTCAAATTAAAAGTAGTCATTATTTTGAACTTACGAGAGGTCATTTTTATGCCTTTAAATACTTTTTTTTTTTTTAAAATTTCAATCTCTTTGGTCTAATCTTTAAAGATAGCTATTAAAGTTTTGTAGACTACCTTGGCAGAATTTGAAACATCCAATTCTAATAAGCAGTCTGTGCTCTGCAGTGGTTCTAGAAGTATGTTTCCTAGCATGGTAGATGTGAAGTTAGATACTCAAAATCTTGAACTCTACTCAGATCTGGATTAGAACATGAAAATATGGGAGAGAGAAACATTAAAGCTATGTGTTTTCCAGTACTCCAGACGGTTCTTAAGAAGACTCATCTTAAGAGTCACTAAGTCATGCAGACACACTCCAAAGGTTAATTTGTCTGTAACCTTGATCCAATTGAGAACTGACAAAGAGGCAAGAAGCCCCACCTTTGGGTGTGTCTGTCACATCTTCAATGGGGGTGGTTAAATGCAGGCTGTGATATAGTGAACCCTTTGATGATTTACAACATGGTAGCCTTAAGAGGACATGGGAGAGAGGAGATCTCTTTGGAGGAAATAGGTCACTCAGTTTTATCCTGGCTAGTTTTCTTGTTAACCAACAGGAGGGAAACACAATTGAGAAAACACATCTATAAGATTCAGCTGTTGCCATTTTCTTAGTTAGTGATCGATGGAGAAGAGCCCAGCCCATTGTGGATGGTGCTATTCCTGGGCTGGTGCTCCTTGGTTCCATAAGAAAGCAAGCTATGCAAGCCATAGGGCATAAGGCAGTAAGCAGCACTGTTCCATGGTCTCTGCAGCACTTCCTGACTCCAGGTTCCTGCCCTGCTTGAGTTCCTGTCCTGACTTCCTCTGGGGTGGAAGCATAAGCTGAAGACACAGAAGTAAGGAATTCCTTACCTCTGTTGGTCATGGTATTCATCACACCACTTGTAACCCTGACTAGGACAGGGCATGTCCTTGGCCTATGTCTTCCCCTAACTCTTCTCTCAGTTTTCTGTCTGCTCTGCCATACCCTGGCTCCCAAGAGAGACGTAAACTTCTGAGGTCATGAGTCACAGTAAATGTTTCTATCAGGTATTTGGCCACAGTAATACAAAAGTACCTAAAGGAAACACTAAAAGTATTTTAAGGTAAAATATGAGAAAATTCATAAAAGCAGAATCCTAATTTCACATAATACATTGGGATTAATTAGCAAAAAGAAAAATATGGTGTAGATATTTATTTCCATCGAGAGATCTTTCGCTTATGAACATTAGAGAAGATCTTAAAATAATTGCTTTCAATAAACAAAATAAGCAAGTGTCCAGAAGATTCTCAGTGCTAATAAAAAGAAAAAAACAAAGCAACAACAACAACAACAAAAAAAAAAAAAACACTAAAGAAAACTGAGAAATCTTTAGATTTGTGTAGATCTAAATAAAATGAAGGTATAAGTTCAGCTACCACTTCACCCTGGGTCAGCAGGCAACCCAGGTGATGTGCAGGATGAGACCAGCATCGGGAGAAGGAGTGAGAATAAAGGTCATTTTATGACTTGGTTGACTTTTCTCTGCTTTCTCAAATCCTATATCCCAAAGGGTTAGCAATGAGGCCTAAAATCTTTAAAACAAGCTAAAAAGATCATTAGATTTTTCTTTTCTTTCTTTCTTTTCTTTTTCTTTTCTTTTTTTTTTTTGAGACAGGGTTTCTCTGTTGTAACTCTGGCTGTCCTGAAACTCACTCTGTAGAGCAGGGTGGCCTTGAACTCACAGAGATCTGCCTGCCTCTGTCTCCCGAGTGCTGGGATTAAAGGTGTGAGCCACCACCACTGAGCTAATTAGTATTTCTTGACCATCTTGCCCCACTTTACAAAAATAAGCCATCTATGGGAAACCAACAACAACAAAAAGCTTGGCCAGTCCTTTACTATTTAACAAAATTAAGGAAATTTTATTGAAAACACACACACACACACACACACACACACACACACACACACACACACACAAGCAAACCATGAAGAGCTCAAATATGAATAATAAACACAAAATGAAACTAAGCAAAAAGGTGGATTTGGGATTTAGGGGTAAATGTGATATATGAGAAAGATAAATGAGAGAAAGAGAAGGGAGAGAAGAAAGGTGGAGACAAGGGGAGGGAGGGAGAGAAACTCAACAGAACAACAAAAAAAAATAGAGAGAGAGTCAGAGAAAAAATGACAAAGGTAGAATCACTCATACAGGAAGCTTCAGGCTGGTCCACAGTCCAGAAAGTGAGGCAAAGACTACAGAGGAGGGAATCACAAATGCAGCCTAGAGGAACGTTAACTAAGTACTGAACATTTAAATAAGAGCACATGAGCATCAAACATTTGATTACATTTTAAAATGCATAGCACACAAGTTATGTGACACTTAAAGAAACATCACTCACTTTCACATATACTTCAATTTGTCATTTTCTTTTTATCCAAACCAAAACACTCATTTTACTCTTACCAGTAAAAAAGCAGTTTAGACAGTCTATAGAACCCATACTAAGAGCAAAAAGTGAGCAATTTGAAGAAAAATCTCTGTGTATATTAATATTGATAATTTGAACTCCAGTTTTTCTTCTTCTTCATCTGTCATTTGGTGTGAGCACCACGTGAATAAGTTGAAGGTGATTGGCAGTTTTATTAGAGCCTGAGGAAGGGATGTCAATATTCTCATGTTGATTATATATCCCCATTTATTTATCTGCCCAACAGAAATTTTATGTAGCACCCAGTGTTCAGTCCAAATACTGCCTACTGAGCCTTATCTTCACCTGTAACACATGAAGATCACAGAAGCCTGTGTTCTAAAGCTGAAGTACTCCATAGATAAGAACATATGAGGACATTTGGACCATTCATGAGGTATCAGGGAATTGTTGAGTCAGAAGACAAACATTACAAGCCAAGCCTTCCTTGCTTCCTATAACATCCCTTGCAGGTACAAAGAAAAGAATATTCAAAAGTATATTAGGAAGTATTATGGTAGCTAGTGTTTGCAGAGTGTGTGCCATGCACTGGTTTCTTTGATAACTGATATAATTAAGTCATTTACTCCCTAGGAAGTATGGCTTGGCTGCTGTTCTCTTCATAGGCTATGTGATGATTCTACCTGTTTGTAGCCCAGCCTAAGCCTGAGTGTCAGATAAAGGAGACTTTTTAGACTTGGCTTTCACTAACTTTCATACTGTCATGCTTCTCTTTGGATATTTGTGTGTGTGTGTGTGCATAGGTGTACAACTGAAGCTTTAGTTTATCAAGTTTATCAAGGATTTTACAGTTGTTCTTAGAGAAGGACTGACTCTCTTAGACAGCTAGTGACTGGCCACTTCACTGTTCAAGGCGTAAACAAGTTTGGCTCTCCAGGTTGCTCCTAATTGCATGGAGTTCACCGTTAAGATTCCTGCGTCCTGAAATCCTCAGAACCTAGTGCTCTCATTTCTGAACTTCATTGCAGAAATATTCCTCTTAAACCAACAAAGTGGTGCTCTCAACTCAAGTGCATTCCCTCTGTGTCTGTGCTAATCTAACCGACATTTCAATGATTAGTTCCTCTCTTGTTTTCCCCTGTAGAAGAACATGATGGAAGTGCTTCAGAAGTGTGCTCAGAGACACCAAAGACCATGTTTTTGTCTTAGTTTTAATCAAGTATATTCAATTATGTAAGTTTAAGTTTTAACTATTTGCATCACTTAAAACAAAAACTACAGTTTCTGACCCATTATTGTTCACAATTCTACAAGTATTTGTTCATACAACATTAATTAATATAGTTATAAAAGAAAGTCAAATTCCTTGCAAAGAATTACTAATTACTAATTATTAATTGCCTTCATACCATGAACACATCAAGCAAAATATAAATAACTGAATAAAAATAAGAAGAGTGTATAATTTAAAAAGACACGAGGGTAAAATATCTTGCTCTATTATCTTTCAATCAAAAGTTGTCCAAATGGCTATTCTATATTGCTGATAATCATTCTAGCATAGATACTGTACAGACAGGGAAGTCAGAGTTCCTGTTATTGGTATTTTAGTTGGGAAGCAAGCAAACAAATAAATAATGCACAAATTTTCAGCATTTCCTGTTGAAAAATAAAGAGAGTATCTAAATGTTGTTAACATAATTTGCGTGTAAGAGCAGATGGCAATAATAGACTTGGTCTTTGCTTTGCCTTAGTCAATTAGATACAGTTTCATCTGAATGAAAAGACAAGCTAGAATGTTCTGGCTAGAAAACAGCAGGAATACAGATCAAATATGCAAACATTAAAAAAATACTATTTCTTCATACTTTGCTACACACACATTCCCTCTCTCTCTCTCTCTCTCTCTCTCTCTCTCACACACACACACACACACACACACACACCACAATAACTCAACAACAACAAAATCATGTTTAAATCCTTACCTCCTTACCTCTCCCTCTCTATCTTCCTGTAGCTGACTAATCTTAACAAATTTTTCTTTTAACCCCCAGGTGCAAAGGGACCCCAATGCTCTAATATATTTACAATATCAGTGAGGAAAAATCCTGAAAAAATAAAAGTTATAAAGACATAAAAATGCCACTTTTGTATCAGATATGTTGAAATGTCTGAATGTTTAGATGCAAGACTTTATGTTTTTATACCTGTGACAGTAAATTATTTAAGTTACAAACCATACAAGTAGAGGGAAGAAATATTCAATGCTTTATAATATTATTGATGAAATGTTTATTTAGTAAATGTTAAGTTAAAGAAAATAATTGCTTACAGTTACAGAAAGAAAGTTATAGTACTCTAGTATTCTAATGATCACAGCTTTTTAAGGTTCTGCTTCATTGTAGTATGCAATTTTCATGGTCAATAAGTAATAGCAAATAAAAGGTAAGGTAATTTCATTTATTGTATATGTAGAGTTAAAAATAAATAATTCTTAAATCAATTTACAAACTATAAATATATTTTACAATCTACTTTCAGTAAGAAAAAAAACAGTCTAACAAAAATGCATCGTGTGGCCTGGGTAGTGGAGGTATTCATGGCTCCTAGCCCAGGACACATGAGCAACATTCTGTGTTCAAGACCTGCATCTAGGATACTGAAGACATCTTCTAACTGATTGTGTGCTGGCTGCAACACTAGTGAGATCTTAGGCTTTGAACAGGTGACAGCACAAGTTCAGACCTTACAGTAGGACTTCAGTGGGCTAGAGTCTCTGCCTCTCTATTCAGCTCATACACACTCACAGGCTTTATGAGATTTGTAAGGTGCATTTTAAGGGAAGCGCAGAAAATATACTACTGTGTAGGTAATAAGTAGAATTCTTTCTTTCCCTGGGTGCGATTTAAGTCATCTTCTCCAGTATGTCTGCAAATTGATTCTTATTCTTTTCAAATTTTTAATATATCCGTGTTCTAGGAATGAGGCTCCGGAAGAAATTGGCATTCCTTATCTTCTTAAATGAAAAAACAGTTATAAAATATTTAATTAAGGTTTCAGCTTCAAGTAATGAAATGACAACCTACTGATTTTCGTTAGGGACTCTTGATAATAATGCTGCCAGAGTTTTTGAGACTTAATTGACTCTGAGTTACATACTAAGACATACAATACATGTAAAACATTGTTTAAAAATCAAAAGCTACATTTATCTTAAGCATTAGTTTTTTATTAGAATTCATAGTAAACTGTTGATGGTTGGAGAGATGGCTCAGGAGTTAAGAGCACTTGATGTCCTAGCAGAGGACAGTCGTTCTGATTCCCACACTCAATTGGGTTGCTCTCAACACCTGCCATTCCAGCTCTAGGGGAACCAATCCTTCTCTTCTGGCCTCTGTGGGCAATGCACACTTGCAGGGGGATCTTTACAGTATTGAAAATAATAGCACTGGTTATAACTATGTGTTGTTTATAGTTTCACATAAGCTCTTCTAAGGCTTGCTACATTTGAATTATGCTAGAATATTTTCAACAGAATTTTCATTCCTTCCAGGTAACGATATCACTTTTGATTTAAAAAATTCAAAAGAGAACAAAATGTATGAATTACATTAACAATAAGTAAGTATTTTGACATTTACTTTAAAGACAACATTGTTGCTTATTTTCCAGTATTTCTGGTTCCCCATATGTATAATGAAGATATGCTGTTGTACTCCCTAGATATTTAAGTTGAGATGGAGTCTACATCATACAACAACATGCTTTTTTCTAACGTAGCTTCATGCTTCAGGAAAATACTTAAATTATCTCCACTATCCCTTCTTGGCATTGAAAGAATGCTCTGACCCATCACCTATTGCCGGCTACTACTTAGGCTGCTTAATTGAGAGCCACTTAATTCATATCATCAGGGTTGTTTGCAGGATGCTGGGAAGATCCAAGTCTTCAAAGCTTATCAAAGGTAACCCGGAGTTCCCAAGTCATAAAATCATCTCTTAGACTGTCCAGGTACTCAGGGATGCGTCAGGTTGGCACAGAGCTGAGTGGGTCCCCACTAACCGTTGTTCTGATGCTGATTCACTGCATGCCATCTTGTAGGATTTAAAAACCATTTCCATTCTTCTAGTGACAAATCCCATTTTTTTTCAGTACTAGACAGTACTAAAGAGAATTTATGCAGGAATTTACAAAAACAAAATTGGATAAAGGAAATGGAGACAAACTCTTTTGAATTAAATTATGATCTGAACCTATGCTTCCCTTCGCCCCAGCCTGATCTTTGGAGGGAGAATTGGCAATGAGTTTAGAGAGAACATCAGTGGAAAGAAACCAGTGAAAAGTCATTATTTTAATCTTTACTGAAGTATTTTCTTCTAAGGAAGGAGTGTTACAAGTTACTAGGACTCACAAGGAATTTATACGAATCAGGAACTGCCCCTGGAGGTTATATTAGTATTACACAGTTGCTGTATAAGAGGAGACTATTGAGAGTGTCTTTGTGGAGATGACAAAATTCACAAAGTAAAAGGAAGATTGACAGGGACAACATATAATCACAGGTATACATTGGAAGGTGCAGTGAATTAATCAAGAACAACATGTGATTTGTGGCATGATAGATTATCAATCCCATATTGGCTCATTTACCCCTGACCTCACTGCCCCAACCAAACTGAAGCATCTCATTTCAATCACAGCACATGAGTTAACATCTCCCCTGTAGAAGCATAAGTTTACAGTTTGTATTTACCTCTCCTTTGCTCTTGTTTTCCTTTTATACACACTCATTCTTTCTCTCTCTCAAAAAATCACACATTCTATAAATAATATTTTTTAAATCTTAAAGTATAATAATATTAAATATCATTTAATTACATTTAATTACATTTCTTAGTATTTCTTTTCTTTTTTCTTTTCTAGACAGGGTTTCTCTTTTGTAACTCTGACTGTCTTGCAACTCACTCTGTGGATCAGGCTGGCCTTGAACTCGTGGAGATCCACCTGCCTCTGCCTCCCAGATGATGAGATTAAAGGGTGTGCCACCACTGCCCGGTTTACGTTTCTTAGTATTGTGCTTATAACTTCAACGTGCACTTCTGCTATGTTATTGCATTGTGAGTGATAATAACATTCCCTAATGCTCTTGGATACATCAACAATTTTGGTAGCACATTTTTCATCTTGTTTGACATATTTATTTTTCCATGTAATTTCTTGTCTTATGTCATATTTTTTTTCAAAATACTGTTGATAGATCTTTCACTTCTATTTGGCGTATAGTTTACATATCACTGTTTAGTGTTTCTGTGTAGCTACACTTCCCCTACTGAAGTATTCCCTCCTAAAGGAGGAGTGTTTTAAGTTGCTAAGACTCAGGAGCTTGCCCCATGAGGGGCAGTAAACAGTTGCTCAGGAAGAGGAGACTTTTCAGTGAGGCTGCCTGCAAATTGTTCAGAGGTTCCCAGAATACAGCTTCCTTTCATTTCTTCCATGTGGGCTATTCTGTTACTTGCTTCTCATTCATGCTCATGTAAGTAAACCCAATAGCTTCTAGTTCACCGATCCGGGCTTTACTGAATTTATTACTTTGACATCAGCACCATAGTTAGGATGAGAAGATCCTTGTATACTCCCCAGAGATGTCACACAGTACAAAGTTAACCTAGAGTCTACTCCAGAAATATTTATAATAATACAACCAAATTTTCTCTATGAGCTTCTTGTAAAACCTTCGACCTGTAACAGGGATTCAAATTTACACATGTGCTTCTGACATTCAACTTAATGTCAAGATGGGATTCCAAGATTTTCCCAAACAGAAAAAGATTAAAACATGCAGTACTAAACTCCAGTTCCTAAGCATTTGTCCCCAAAATGACAGGTTGTCTCTGTTACTTCAGAACACCAGGTGACTCCTAAATCTCCAGCTGTAAAGGGGTCAATAACAGTCACACGCTGCATCCAACTCCACATCTTAAGAACTGGGGAATGGTGGCTGCTACTGCTGCCTCGTAAGATGGTGGTGTTAACGTGCAATGTGGCTGAGTGTGGTTTACCAAATGCATTAGCTTTTCTCTGATCTGAAATAAAGGACTTAAGCCAGGAAACTGTTATTTCTTTTTCCTTTTTGTTTGTAGTAGACCATGAGAAGCTCATGGGAACTTTCAGACGTGTAGACATTAGAACGGTAAGAAGGCTTGATGTTCATGATGGCTGCAAATCTAGTGACCGAGAGAACCAGTGAAAGAAACAGCTAAAAATCACCTACCTAGATTCAGAAAAGGGGAAAAAGAAAACATAAAACATAAGCTGGGAAATGACAAAAACGGTATGTGGAGACGAAGCAATACAGACAAACAAATAAGCACAGAAGTGAAAACTGTTGCCCCAAATTTACACAATGGAATAGCTTGCATGAAATCAGACCAGATGTAGAAGTATGATAACAGCACCTTCCCATGAGTGGCATTTTCATCAGGGAATAATATGACAGATACAGGTACCTTTACTGAGCCCAGAGGCCATAATGAGAACCTTGCTCCAACACCATCACCACAAGGGAATGGAGACAGCACCTGCCTCAAGGAAGCACTTCCTTCAGCAACATCCGAGGCTGTGTCATGTCTGTGGCACTACAGCTGTGGTGAATAGATGCCAGCAAAATACTCCAGTGAGGTAATTTTTGTAAAATAGTAAGCAGATTACAACCAAAGGAGCCACAAAGAATGGTTACACTTGTCCGGAGTTGCCACAACATGCTTTGAAAAACACCCAATATAACTGATTTACAGGGCAGCAGGAAGGAAAAAAAAAAGCATCATGACAAATATCAGAAGTGAATCATGTTGTGAGGCAGGACAAGTGCCAGCTGGGCACCTTCAGCTTCTCAGACACATCACTGAGGGCACTGGGTCTGAAGAGTCACTGGGCTTTGAATCCTTGAAATCCTCAGCAGTTTTGCTATGCTGTTTTAATATATGACAACACCAATTATAACTATATATATAACAAGAACAAAAGATAGTTTAGAAACATTATATGAGTAACAGAATCAATTATAACAACCATATAGCCATGATGGATACCTGCTTTCTTCACTCACTCACGCTTTTATCCAGTGTGATTGAGGACACAAATTTATCATATTTAACATATATGTTATATGTATGTATATATATATTTATATATCATATACATGATATATCCTATGTATTTATATATGTATGTATATATGTGTATATATCATATATGTGTATATATGTATGCATCATACATGCTATATATAAAGAGTTTAAATTTATACATAATATATAAATAGGTTATTTGTATAAATGTTTGATAGAATTTAAGTCTCATTCCCACTCACTGTCTGTGGAGATTTTTTTGGGTTTTTTTTTTTTTTTTTTTTTTTTTAGTATATTAATGTTTTCTGTCATTTGGGTCTGGGCTCCCTGCCTTCTTTGTTTGGAGGGTCAAAAGGTAAATGTTTCCTTAAAAGGTAACTGTTTTCTTAAAGGTTTGAACCCATTCTAAATGCTGTATCTAAGCTTTGAAGCCTTTTGTAACTGTTACTTTTTCACTGGTAACAAGACCCTCCTCCTCACCCCATTCCTTTCCCAGCTGTTGGCTCCTATTGAGAAAGATTCCTAATGGAACTACCTGGTCTTTTATCTGAGCTTTGTTTCTGCCTGCTTTCCCTAGCATCAGCTTCTGGAGCTTGCTCTCTCCCCTGACACCAACTCTGTGCTCACCCTTCCCCTGACACCACCCAACTTGGTGCTCACTCTTCCCCCTGGCACCATCCAAATGTCTTTTCTGAAGGACACACTCTCTTAAATAGCTCCCTCCAAGCTGTTCCCAGAAGTCCAAGCGGCATGTAACCATAAGGAAGGATGCACGGTAGGATTAGCCTTTTGGTAAAATGTCCCCTTGCAACTCTCATTAGATTTAGAACTGTATTTTTTTTTTTTTTTTACCTCATTAAGGTTCTGTGTCTGAATGACATTTTCCAAAGTATACGTATGTAGCTTTTTAGTTCATAAGCTCATTTTTCATTTACAACACCACCACATTGTCCATTATGTAATTTGATATTTACTTGTGGCTGTTGGATTTTCTTAATGTATGTTATTGTCATCACTATTTGATTAATTTCTTCACTCACTCACACTTTTATCCAGCAGTCATGATTGAGGACACGCTGTCTGTGTAGGTGCTAAGGGTAAACTTACAGCAATATAGTAACCAATTTTATTGAGCTGTTTCCTAGTGTTGACATAATCTAACCCTAGCCATCATAGCTTGCAAGGTCAGAGTACAGTTTTGTCTTGAAAGTGGAGTTTGGAGAGGTTAGAAACCTGATAGAATTCAAAGACAATAACAGCAGAAGTAAAACTCAAACTCATGTATGAAACTGAATCCATGCCAGTTTTGTGCATACAGGGGAGATCCACAAGGTAACAGAGAGCCCTCCAGAGGCAAGGCTGTTCTGTGTGAGGACAGCAGTTGGACACTTGAATTCTGTTTATTCTGGGAGTCACAGACACTGCTCTTGTCTTAGCATGACATTTGGGTGATGAAGGAGACTCAAGTTAGTATAACAAGCTCCACTTCAGATTTTTTTCTTTTAAATTAACTTATATGAAATGTTATAAAATTATACTTTATAACAGGTTATATGAAAGGAAAGGTTATAAAATGAGTTTCTTCTGCAGAAATGCATTAGCAATCCAATAATTCTTAGACAATAAAAAAAAACTGAATAATATCACTGCTGAAAAAAAACAACTTGTAGTTGTAGTGTCAACTTAGGTTATTTCTATCTTGATATGTCTATTATCTATCAATAATATATCTATCAGTCATCTATCTTTCTACCATTCTGTTTTTCTATTATGCATCTACTTACAAATCTACTTTCTAATTATCTATCATTTATCTTCATCATGTGTGTCATTTATCTATCTGTCTATATTAATCTATCATTTATCTCTATCGATATGTTATCTACCTTTCATCTATCATCTTTCTAGGCATTCTCTATTTATACACCATCTATATCACCATGTCACTATATATATATACATATATATATATATATATATGATGATATATATATCATCTATCAACCTGTCATCTACCTATCATCAATCTGTCACCTACCTATCTATATATTTTATTTTTATCTATCTATTTATTAGTCTATTATCTATATATCTATACATTCACATACCCCACATGCTGGGTTATAATTCAGGTTTCCTGGTGAGGGAAAAGACACAGCAAAGAGGGTTGTGCCTTGCTACAGAATCACACATAGCCCTAAACATCACATTCTGTGGATTTATGACCAAACAAATGGATCAAGAATTTAGAAGAGTGAAAACCAATCTTATATATTCATATATCACTCAGAGGGCCAGTTTATAACACATCAATCCCATAGTTCTGTCCCAAGTTTTAAGTATCTCATAGAAGAAGACCAAGATTTACATGGCTTGCGGCTGAGGTGACAACAGATTTTTTTTTTAAAGCTGAGTCGGCCATTTTCTTCTCAGAAGACAGACAAGGAGGGTGACATCCAGGAGATGGAATGTTTTAGCTTAGTGGCTTCTACAGGAATACAAACTCCTCATTCTACTCTTTACCAAAATACTCAAGAGGTATAAAACATTATTCAACTGATGTGATTCTAACACTCTACCCCAAGACACTATTAGAAATTATGAGTTCTAGTATAGAAGATTGGAAACTGAGTTTACTACTTTCAACTATCTTATCAATAACAATTTAATAAAGGATGGGAAATAAATATCTAAATGTTATGTTTTAGTCAAACACTAAGACACAGAAAAAGGTATTGTCATAATGTTCTCATCAAAAATTACTGATTTCTATTAACATTAAGTGCAAGTTAAATTACACCAAAGTATAAGTAAATGTAATGGATAGCCAACTGAAAACAAGCCAGATCTATCTAGTTCAAAATTTTGCATAAAATTAGATCAAATTCAAGGTGAAATTTCTTTTCTTTTCTCTTCATTGGATGCTTGTCATGGGGCAGAAAGGCCCTTTGAAGTCATTGAGTAGCAGCCAGGCACTGTGACTTTGATTGATCAGATAAACCATTTAGGCAATCTGTTACTCAACTTCACACAAATGTGATCTGATTAGAAAAACAAGTGAAGTTTTGTCAAGAATAAGGACAAAGGAATGTGTTTGTTTGTGGTAGAATAATTAAGAAGAAAGCCTGATTTTTCTTCTGTTGTTTCTTATGCTTTCTCAACTATAGAAAACAAATGGAATCAACCTAGTCCTGACAAACAGATAACTATGAAACATGTGTATACAGATAATCAGATGCACATGTGAGTACAATATAACATGAAAAAAGACAACAGGAAAAGGTAAATGTCAGGGGATGAGGAAGGACTGAATGCATGAGGTATAAAAGAGAATATAGAGCTAATTACTTTTCTAGTTCTAACTATTTTTTATTTTTGTTATGGGTGGTGGATTAGTGTGTAAATATATTCAACACTGAAGGGAAAAGCTGAATGTCATGCTTCACAGGTTCCATTTTGAATGGCAAGTCTCACTGTCCACTAAGTTGTATAGAATTTGGGTCTGGTTAATTTTAGTGTGTGATGTTTTTATTTTTTAAAGTTTTGCATAATGAAGTTTAATTTAAAAAAGGAAACTTCACTTGTAGAGATCCAGGAAGAGCTCAAAATCATGGCGTGGAGCTCTACAGTGCTAACCACATAACTGATAATAGACAAGGCAGTGCCAGGTAAGGACAGTTCTTACAGACATGAGCAGCAGGATGTTGGGGAAGTTTATTTTTAGTATGTTTGAGATCATTTTATGCACTGTTGGGTAAGGGGCTATCTAGGGTGTTCTGTATTGTTTGCAGGTGTTGGATTTCTGTGGGGGATGTTTAACTGCTTATGATCTGCACGTGGTATCAGTAGAACACCTATGGAGTTCTGAATCAATAAAACACCTGAACTGAGATGCTGAGGGTTCCACTTTGAGTATAGCACTGGCCATGATGGTGGGTCCCTCTGCTGAGGTCTGGCAGGATTTGTAGTTATGAAATATGCCTCCATGTCTCTCTTGATGAACTGCCACAGCAACGTTCAACCACAGCAGGATGCTCTAAATCAAATGCCTCTCAGAGCTGGCCACTCTTACCTTCAAAGGAGGAGTGAGGTTTCCATGGAGGTTGCTATAGATCTGTGAACAGCTGAGAAAGAGCATCTAAGACTTAAGAGGACTATGAAAAAAAGTCTACTTGTATCAAATATAAACAAAGTCATAAAGTAACAGTAATGGAGAGAGAAGAAAGAAGCCGCAGAGCCAGGGTCCTCAGACATGATCTGTCAGAGTCAAGATGAAGACATGATTGAAGCAGGCTGCTTGTGATGTGGAGAATGGGATTCCTGTAGTTCTGAAAGCGGTACCAAGGGAGATGCCTAGTACAGAAGAGGAGAAAGATCATCAAACCTGAAGATGAAAGAGATGAAGATGAGTGTTAAGAACTTGATTTAAATTTTAATTTTTAGGAGAAAGTCATTAGGGCTTGCGATGGATTTTATGTTGAGGAGTCAAATCTGAGGGGCACTTGAATCTGACATTGAATAAATATGAGACTTCCTGAGCTTTACAAGCGTTGCAGCTTGTCTGTTGGCTGGAAGCACAGTGACTATTATAACCTATTAAAGGTGAAACATGTTTCTAGAAAATAAACTGAGATCAATTCCTTTCAGGAGAACTTCATTAGGGGAATTATAGGACCATGTTCACAGCCAGTTGGGACCCTGAGGAGGGAGACAATCCATCAGTTCCTTTCAGTCCCTTGGAAACAGAGGGAGTTGTTCTCATAGGTTACAGGGAACAGTAAGGTGGTTTCCTTGCTGGAGACCTAGCACTAGAAGCTGGGAAGACTGATAAGGACTATCTGTAATTAAAGGCCAAGTAGGATCTGAACAGGGGGAAGATGAGCAGGCCTGTATCCACAAGGGGTTCAACTGTTTTTAAAGCCCTTAAAGGTTGTGGTGTGTTGATTATCTCTCTGGAGAGAGCTGCAGGGAGTCATCTCTGATTTCTGGGAAAGAAACAGGCAGCAAGAGGATTGTTATGTTAACAGAATGGAGTGTGGGTATTCCAGGAGAATGTACATGTGAACTAGAAGATTCAAGGAAAGAAGGCAAAAGGATAGGTTTGAAATGTGAGCAAGCTATGTCAATCTGAAATGTCTCAGGAGGTACAAAATTGTTCTGTTATGACAGTATCTGTGTCTAGGAAGCTGTCACAAGACTCTTTAACCATCAAACAAACATAGTCACTTGTCTTCATGGTTAAGATATCTATTCATAAACACTAACATTAGAATAAACAATTGTTTGTTTGTTTGAACAAGGACCCCCCTATAGTCCAGAGTGACAGAAACAGTACAGGATGATGCGGGAATTCTGTGCCTCTTGCCTCCACATCTGCAAGCTGAGATTATAAGCATGTTATCACCAAGCTGGAGATATACAGTGCTGAGTATGGAGCCCAGGTCTTTGTGCATCTTACATAAAAATAATCTACAAACTGAACTACAGTACTGATACTCCTTACTGCACTTAATAGGAGCAAAATGTTCCTCAGTGTTTGAAAGTGTGTATCATAGCAGAACTGAGAAAATTAGAACACTATAGACACAAAGTTATATTGGGTTTTCTAGTAAAGACCTGTGGTCATGAATAAGAAAAAAGAAAGAAAGAAGGAGATGAAGACACCAAGAAGGAAAGCGTGGGGTGGAATTTTATCTCAGAGAATAAAATAAATTCACACACAAGCTAGGTCTGGGATTATGCATGGTAATGTATTATCTAATACAGTCAAGCACAGTGTGACATTACACACTTTTCAATCTCTCATAATAAAATCATGACCCCAAATAGAGTTTCCTTAACCTCCCAGGTCCTATAATGTCAGGGAAGGTGATATCCGATCTCTAAACTGAAGTGAGAAATTGTGATGAATGCAGCATACTGATTGCCTTAGGCTGAGGGTTTCTGTGAACACATTCTCAGATACCATAATGTGGCCTCAGAGATGAAAAGAATCATTTTCTTTATCAATGAAAAATAAATGCATTACCAAGAGCCTTTGGAGTTTCAGCTTGAGCAACTCTTCAATGACCTGACGATTCTCTTCATACTTTGAGCTATTTTCCTGAGTTCTGTAATATGGTAAAAGGTCAGAGGCTGAAGCACTGGACCAGACAGCTTTGCCCTGCAACAGAAAGAAAGGAGTTGTATCTGAGACAGGTCAGCTTCCTAGGTAATCATTAAGGCTGTGCTTATGGAATGTCAAGAACCAGTGACTTGGTTGCCAAGAAATCTGCTACTCCTTATACTTGCAAACTCAACTCTATCTTTAGAACTTAATAGACATCTAGAGTATGAAACCAATCCACATACAAAACAAACAGAAGTATAGACTTTCTCTGTAGATCTGCCTATGTGCTAATGAAAAACAGTAACAAGTTAGACCGATTTGTTTTTCATAATTCATTCCTTGTTATTAGAGGGAGTGTTCTAGTAGTTAGGCAATCTGATTTCTGGTGCTAGTGAAACCTACCATGACTTGGGTTAACACTGATTTTGGATATATATGAAATCAGGTGTGGTCGGACCTAACTTTTACTTTTATCCTGTCGCTCAAAGGCTGAAGCAAGTGGATCGCCACAAATTTAAGACTGTCCTGGCTGGATAGTGAGACTGTGTTTCAAAAGAAATGATAGCAAAACCAAACAAAGAGATTAAAAGGAGAAAGCCTCATGTTAAAGGTATATATCTCTTGATGGAATTTAATGATTTAAATGCTGGGCTCAGATGCTGCATTCCTTTACAAGTAAACCGCTGTGTATTTATGGAAGTATGTTATGATAAAACAGGGATATTAAATGCCTTTCCCAACTGTTCTGTGTTGTGGTATATTTGGTTGTGGATAATATCTTAGTTAAGATTTGTCTCTTACTTGTTTACACCTCTGTGCCATCCCCAGCTTCCACCCCGACAGGAGGTTCCTGTTTTTGTTGATTGAGGGTCTGTGTGAAAACAGGAAGAAAACACCTGGGGATTGAGGGGTGGAGCAAGGAGGGAGAAGGGAGTAGGAGGTGAAGGAGGAGTAGGAGCTGAAGGACAGGGGAGAAGGAGGAGGAATGCATGGGGTGAAGAAGCCTTGGAGTGAGCTCTCGGCCTAGCTGCCAGGGTATAGAATTCCCTGAGATTTGACATGGTTTGTGATTAATAAAAAGCATTGGAAAATTCAACGCTGGACTCTCCATTAAGCGCCCGAACTTTAATTTAACAGTTCTGAGTTAGAACCTATTGGCTTTCATCATCTTCAGACACTTTTGCATCTTTAAGCTTTAACCGCATGTACAGCCATGACTGGCTGTTTCTCTCTCACTAATTTTGCTATTTCTTACTTTGTTCTCTCAGTATTATCTGACTGTCACCATACGTTTAAAAATATGACTTTTTGAAAGCCTTCTATCCTATTTCAGTTCCTTCCACCATCACCCATTAGACTTTGGACCATCACCGGTCTGGAATTTAGCCTGGGATCCCAGTAGAAAGGTGCATCCCTCAACACCCCTTCATAAATCAAGCCAAACAGTACTCTGGTGGGTCCAGCTGCCCTTTCTAATCACAGATACACACGAGAACTTCATTGCATGTTAACATTTCCATGATCAGAAGCATGTGTCACTTCTTACAACATTACCCCCAAGTTCAAAATCAGCCTGCGGCTACGTGCTTTCCAGAAGAAGTCTGTTCTGCACAGCTGCTCTGAAGATTAATCTGTCTGTGGCAAGCCTGCCTTGCTCAGGGCAATCGTTTTCTTTTCTCCTAAGTTGAATGAAAGAACAGAGGGTTTGAGTGACAGATTCTTCAACACAAGTAATTATACACACACTTTAAGAGCCAAGTGCATTGCATTTTCATTTTTCCCATTTTTAAAGAAACAATGGAGTCATTAATCAAATTTCTGCTATATTGCCTAAGTATGTTAGGTGATTCATTGCTGGTTAATGATGGACAGAGTTACTTTTCCCATTGCTTTGAGAAAGTACATGACAAAAGCAACTGAAGGAAGGAAAGCTGGTTTGTTTGCTCATAGTTTGAGTGTATAATCCAGCACAGAGGGGAGAGAAGTCACCATAGCAGAAGCTTAAAGCAGCTCGCGACCTTGCACCCACAGTCAGGAAGCAGACAGAGATGAATTCTGGAGCTCAGCTTTCTTTCACCTTTTTAGTTAGTCTGGGACCTCTACCCATGAAACGAGGTCATCCACATTTTTGGCTAAATCTTCTCACCTCAATTCAAGTAGTCTAGAATCTCCCTTATAAACTTGTCCAACAGTTTGTCTCCCAGATGTTTCTAGGTCATTTCAAGTTGACAGTCAATATTCATCATCAGAAAGGTGACCAGACTAAAACATTCAGAGTAATGAATTAGAAAAGTGAAATTATTTTATGGTTCATTTCAAAGTAAACCTAAGAATGCAAGATTTTTTAAGTTCAGTTGTCTTTATACAGCCAAAACTATAAACTTGGGTGCTCAGAAAAAAAAAAAAAAAAGATTTATTGAAGGATGTAATTCTGCCTTCTGTGCAGACATTCTGGTGACAACCACATAATTTTAGTTCTGTGAGCAAGACTAGGAGATATTGATAATGGGCAGGCTATTTTTTCATGTATCGACATAAATGAAGACAAAAATTCTCTTAATGAACCATTACAACTCCTTTTGCATTTGTACAGAATGTATCCACTACCTAATATGCAATCCCTCATTTTGTTCTGGCACTTTCCATTTTGGCAATGGATTTTAAGGGCTCCATGTGATTCATTAAAATGTAATATGAACTCTGACACACAAAACTAATCTCCTTTGCACACTGGAGCACAGATCTGGGGTCACAAGGCTCTGAAAAGGCACAGAAAAGAGAAGACTGTGAGGGTGTGAACTCCATATACCTGAAAGGGATATTCCAGAGAAGAAGCAGCTGGAGGACTTACCTCAGTGCTGCAAGCAGAAGACAGAGCCTTCTGCTCATGCTGTTTATTCAAGAGTAGAAAATGCTCCTTTATAGGCAATTTAGCATTTGTGATAAAAATTGTAATGGCATTTCTAAAATACAGTGACGTAATTTCTTACCTCAAGGGAAGACAATAGGTTGTCACTTATTTTAATGATTTTTTAAATTTTATTTTTTTTAATTTTAATTTAATACATTTTAATGATAAAATATTTATAATATAGATATTCTGTCTAATACTGTTTTTATTCAGTTTGGATGGAGATGGAAAGGTACCCTGGAAGTTGGGAGCCTGGGAACCACATAGCTCTGAAGTGGGGAAGGCATCCCCAACTGAACTAGAGTGTTAACAATGTTAAAGCTCCACTCAACTTTGCTCTGCTCTGAGGGGAGAAGTTTCCCCAGTGTTGCAGCTCTGAGGGGAAATATCCCTGGCTGAGCTGAGGTGTTCTTTGCTTCTTCTCTTCTTCACTTCTTCTCTCCTTTGCTTCTTTGCTCCATGACTGTCTCTGCTTACCTGTCTGAGCAAACAGCAGAATGCAGCTCTTTATATAGTGCTGTTTGGTGTGTGTGGGGGGGGGGGCTTTCCAGGGTGACCTGTGATTGGTGGGATATTTTTCACCCTATTTGGATAGTTTAGGTGATGGTTGAGAGGCCTAGATCAGGACCATGTGTATTAGTTGGGGCCACTTCTTCACTGCTCTGCCAGGGGACACTGGCAGATGGCCAAGACTGGGGTCCTTGGTAGTGCCAGTGCTGAGATTTCCCAGGCGGAGCCGCAGGCTCTAGAGGTCCCCAAACACACAGAACCAGACTCCTGCAATGGGGAAATGTGCTGACAACCCCAGTGATCCTCAGCATCATTTAGGGATCATGGTGGGCATAGGGGGTGGTGCCCTCTAACTGTAACTAAACCAAACATAGCAGAGAAGAAATACAAAAAGCCTGTTCCCAGGTGCCCGTGTCTCCATAGGGAAGCATTATAATATTGAAAAGTGGGCTCCGTTTTCTAAAATGTAATCAGTGTCCTCAAGTTCTTTCAACATCTCTCCATTTAAAATTTGTTTCTTTGTGGTCACTGAGGAGTCTAGGATGACCTCTACACCCCCTCCCCTTCCTCAAGCCTCCCCTGATGTCTTTGAACATATTAATAAGACACTTTGGGTGCTGTGCTCTATGCCATCACTTCAATGTAGCCTCTTGAAATATATTTTTGTTTGCCCCAAAAGAATACTCATTACTAACTTTTTTATATAAAGTTAATGAAAAATCAGTATCATGGTATCTTCTATTTTTTAAAATATTTCTATCCAATAAAATGATTTATGCATTATATTTTATATATATATATTAATTACATATGTAATATATCTATACATATATAAATTATAAGTATACTATAGCCTTAAGCAGAAAACATCTATTTCAAAAAATGTTTCACATAATACTGGCTGAGCCACTATTTTGTTATGATCAGATACTCATAAAACCATTCAAAAGACAAGAAAAACAACTAAGATTTATATCCACTTTTATAACCCAGGCTCATTATTTGAATTCAGTCTCTAAAATGTAGACTAGACTTTCATGTTCTCTGTCTGCATGTTATACTTACCCACATGTACACTTGTTCCCATAAATGCACACATTATTGGCCAGGTTCTGCATATGAGGGAGACCATGTGGTATTTTCTTCTTTCTGAAGTATGTGATCTAACTTAATTTTATATATTCTAAGTCTGTCCACTTTGCTGCAAATTTTTAATTATATTTGTCTTCAGAGTTACATAGTATTTCAATATACACAGGCATTTTTATGTTAGAGTAGAGAAAAGTGGATGTATTGTATTGTATTGTACTGTACTGTATTTTTTCTGTTTTCCCCTTTACTGTATTGATAATATTACTCTTTGTGTGTGAACTTTGCCACCTTCAATTATGTGTATATTTATGGACCGCATGAGCATCCTGTACAGTGGAAATGATCATGGATGCAGCTGGCTAGTTAAAGTCTGCATCTCAGTGCTCGCAATGTGAGCACAAAAGTGGGTCTCAGATTGGATGGTAACTATTCATGGTTTGATTTTGTGTGGAACTTGCAGAAAATTTTGGGTCACAGTTTTTCCAGTTTCCATTTACAAGCAAAGCAGAGACTTCCTTTACATCCCTACCAAAAATGGTTAGTTTTTTATTTCAGTAACATCCATGCCGGCGGCTGTGAGGAGATATCTGATACAGTTTGGATTTGGATCTCCTTGACAAGTCGAGATGTTGGATATGTTTTATAATGCTCGATGAGTAGCACCTTTGGGAAGATGCTACTCAGACCCTTTTACTTCTCTGTTTTTTAGACCTTGGTTAATTGCTGTGTTGACTAAGGAGCATAAAGATCTCCTCATTCTGTGGATATCCACCCTTTTCTGATATATGGTTTGCATATTCTTTCTCCTATTGGATTCCTCAAAATACTTCAGATGTTACAATTTATAGGTAAGAAATATAGGTCAATACAGTTTTCTGTATTTCAGAATCCCGGATCTTTAAAAAAGCTAGCTTCCTGGGAAATGGGCATACTTTCTAGTGTTGTGTTTGTATAGTGAAATTACTGTATTTAAAAATCTAAAACAGAGTCAAATTTGAGACGAGTCCTTTTATTAGCATAAGAAATAGAATCATTATTTTTATACTTATAATGTTTCCTTTCCATTCATTACATTGTATGACAAATAGGTAGATAATTAGATGGATGGATAGATGAATAGATAGATGTAAAGAATTGCTTTAGTCTGGCTTTTTATCTATGTCATTCATATGTAAAAATACTGGAATTATTAGATAAATAAATCTGGTAAATTATTCCTAAAATATCTCAGAGTCTAGAGTCTTGTTATTATGAACTATAATTCTTTACATAGACATGAATATCATTACCAACTCACACAATACAACTCTTTGAGCTTTTGAGAACATTGATACCACAGCATTTTCAAATATTCAAGTTTAAAAATGGAACTGCAATATTAAATTGCCTTTGAAATTATGTGAAGCACATCTATTTCTGACCCTGCTTCTAGGAATATTAATAACACATGCATATTGTGGTCCTGAACACGTTTTAATGAAATCTATAACCAGTTAGTCAGGCTCCTCAGAGAGTGTTTCAAAGAATATTGATCAAGTATCAAGAATTAAGTCAAGTCAAAAAGCTGCTATACTAGTCCACATCATTTAGTGTTATTCATTGAATATTATCTGTTATAAACTCTTCAAGTTCTCAGATTTAAAAATCTATTATTAATTACCATTTCCCAAATGTAGTTGTTTAACCCACCTTTTGTTGGTGTCTTTGTGTGAAATTCCACGTGCAGGAATTGTATTTGAGTGTTTGTGGACATCCGAATAAAGTCAGGGCCAGAGAAAGCCAGGAAATGCTTTTGGCTAGGACTATTATATCTGCCCCCTTTGGAAACACAAGCTCTGAAAATTTTTGTTTCCATCTATGAATGTAAACTGTCTTACTAAGAGGATTTTGATAATTCCTTTTATTTCCTTGAGGATATACTTTGATGAGAATTTAGCATAATCTATGCATAACAGAAGAGAAAGTATTAACCATTATTTCTACAGATATTCTCTCCATCCAGTGGAACTCCTAAGTCAGAACATTAAAAACAAATGAGATGAGGGTAGGAGTCAGAGGCTCAAAAACAATGACAATAAGATTATTGGCTTATTTGTTTCATTGGAAATATTTTTTTTGTGTGTTTAATGATAATCACTAATTAAGGTTACTAAAGTTTAAGACTCTCAAACACAATGAAATGAACAAAGGGAGCATCATAGAAAGTAAGAATTTTTATAAAACATTCTGAAGCGGCCTTTCATCTGTGCTTCAGAAACTAAGATAATGATCCTTCCACCCTCTAACCCTCTGTCCTTCACCCTCTCTTCCTTCTTTCTCTTCTCTTTTCTGCTTCTTCTGGGTATTACCTTGATGAATTGTCTTCTCATCAGCATGACTCCATTTGGCCTCAATCATTCTGTTCCAGATAGGTCTTGTTAAGATAGGTCTTCTGGATTAAATCTTCAACAAACAGATTAGGTAAAGACAATACCAAGGTAAACAGCACCACCACCCCTTAGCTTTTTGGACTTTTAATCTTTTATTTTAGTTTGGCATTTAAATTCATTCAGAATGACAATCTTCTACTGATATTATGATACATGATATTAAGCATGACTTTGAGCTGGTGTACTAACAACATTTCCACAATTAAGAATTTGCTGAACAGAATGTCTTATCAATTCTGGCTAGTGCCTCCAAGGTTAGTTTTCTGGTATGTGACCTCTAGCTCATATGTTTTTGTTTACATCAGTAGTACGGAAGGTTGGGACACTGAGCAGTTCTAGGTCGGGCATTTCTGGTAGCTGCAATCATTCTGTAAACAGACTTCATCATTTATCTTCACCATCAGAATCCTTAGTGTTGCTCTTGATTTTAGTTAAGGAAATTGCAACCAGTTATATAAACAAACGAATTAATGATAATCATTAAACTGAAATCACCCCAAACTGCCCATACACATACACACACAATCATAAAATTAAGATTTTAGCTAAACTTAAAAAAAAATCCCCAGTACTATGTATAGAATAAAAAAAATGAATTAATTATGAATTAATTGAACCATGGATAGTGTTATGTTACCTTGGGAGACTTCTTTTCTGATATGTTGGTGTATACCTGTAATCCCAATACTTGGACTAAGGAGGCATGGAGATCAGAATTTCATGGTCAATCTTATCTTCATAGGGAAATGGAGGCCAGACTAGAGTATATGAGATCCTATTTCCAAAAATTAGCTGAAAGACACAACCACCACTTGTGTGGTTTAAATGAAAATGGCCCCCATAGGTCTATAATGGATGTCACTATTGGAAGGCATGGCCATGTTTGAGTAGGTAGTAGGTGTGGTCTTGTTGGAGGAAGAGTCACTGGGGAAGTGCTTTGAGGTTTCAGATGCTCAAGCCAGGCCTAGTGTGACACTTTCTTTTTGCTGCCTGCCAATCCAGATGTAATACTCTGATTACAAGGTAATACACCACTCCAGAACCAGGTCTGACTACGTGCTGCCATGATGTGCTTCCCTCCATG
Source organism: Cricetomys ansorgei (assembly GCA_026225945.1). NCBI lineage: Eukaryota > Metazoa > Chordata > Mammalia > Rodentia > Nesomyidae > Cricetomys > Cricetomys ansorgei. The sequence continues at coordinate 3,571,256 of JAMJFZ010003970.1, forward strand.
ACAATATTTAACTAAATCTCTGATCTGTAAGGCAGCCCAAATGAAATGTTTTCCTTTATAAGAGTTGCCATGGTCATGGCATCTCTTCACAGCAATAGAAACCCAAATTAAGACAACCACCAGCAAGAAAAACAAGGAAACCAAATGAGATTGTTCTTAAGACAAAGTTTATCAAAAACAAGCCCAAAGAACACATTATACAGTGGCATTTTCCAAGCAGAAGGCTGGTATGTTGGCATTCAGGAATTTTCCTATGTGATGCCATTTTTAATTCAGAACTAACTTTATTGATGTAAAATAATAAGGGCTATAAATTCCTTCTTAGAAGTTTTGCTGTAAGGGCCATAAAATCAATTTCTCAAGAGGACACAGGTACCCAACCTTTAATGCCAATATCAGAAAAGGTATGACATTTGGAAATGAATGTGAGGAGAAAATGGGTCACACATTTGAAGATGTCATTGGTCACTTGTTTTAGAGTGTTTGTTTTCTAGGCAACTTAAAGTTATCTAAAACTTTCATATATGACGTTCTATAAGATTATCCTTCTAGGCAATATGTTAATATTAAAACAAATTATAGCTCATGTTCCCATTTCCAACTTTTAAAGTAAGAATAATGTTTCTAAATTTCAATGCTTGACTGCTAACTTTTCTTATATGTTTATAAACTATTTTATTACAAGATAAATATTTAAAAGGTAGAAACATTAAGACTTTTGGTAATCTATGATTCAATTTTTCTTTTCTGTTTCTTTTTTATTAAATTCTGTTTCCTTTTTTATTAAATTTAAATACAATTGAATCTTTTCCTCTCTTCATTTTCCTCCCTCCACCCCTTTCATGTATATACCCCCCATTTCCTCTCAAATTCATGGCTTCTTCTTTAATGTGTTATTCTTACATATATGCATAGATTCATAGATACATAAATACAACTCACTGAGTGTTTTTAGTGTCCCTCGTATGTTTATAATTTCAGACATGACCACTTGAATTTGGATAACCAATTAGGGAATTCATCTCTTAGGACAACTAATTATCCCCCTCTTAGCAATCTTTACTGGAGGTGAGGCCACATGAGATTTCTCCATTCCATAAAAGTGTATCTATTGGTATTGTCATGAACAGTATCATAATTGGTAATCTATAATTCTTAAAAAATATAATATGAAAAATATATTACCTACTGCACTTAGAGTAACATACTATACATTTAAGATAACTTTATCTATGGACAGAGTAAGTATGTAGGCTAAATATGTCTGCCACCTTCATCTATGTTCTGAGTTTAATCACCTCAATTGGAAGCTGTAAGCTCTAGCTTAAGGGCCAGTGTTCATCTCAATAACTCAGAATAGTTCTTGGAACTATCATCTTGAAGGTTCTTCACCATTATTAGCCTCTGCCACTGACTGGCTGATTGTAATCAGAGATCACAAAGAGATCCCAATGGTTAATATTGTGAACTTGGAGGATATGGAATCACACAGAGACGTGCCTAGGAGTGATTATCTAGGTTAGGATACCCTGAAACGAAAATACATTTCACCCCAAATGGGTGCCACCATCCCATGGGACCAGGGTCAAGAACTGATGAAAAGGAGAGAGATGAGCACATTCCTCTCTCTATTCTCACTGGCTTTGGGTGCAACGTGAACAGCTGCCTCAAGTACATAGTGTCAGCCATCTTGTGCCATGATGGATCATAGTACCCAGCAACAGTGAGCCAAAATAAGCCCCTTCTCCATGAAACTGTTTGTGTCAGTGTATTTTATCACAGTAACTGGAAAATAACTAATTCAGAGGCTGAAGAGAAAAAGTGTAGGGAAATGCAGGCTGTCCTGCTAGCTGCAGTGTCAAACTGAAGACTAGTTATTTTTATTCATTTAACCTCGTGAAAAGGAGGTTGGTATAACATATCTTTAAGGTATCTGTTCATTCCTGAAAATACTGAAAAGCATCACTCCCTTCTGTTTTCTATGATTCAATTTGGAAGACTCCAAAACAGACAGTGACCTACTTCATTAAATTTCTCAATAAGATGAAAATTCTTTTACATACTGAGCCAAGAGTTCATCTCTTCTTACCAGGTTGGTTATTTAATGCTCAGAAACACATGAATGTGTTTAGAGATATATATCTCAATTTCGTATTAACCTCATTAAAAACTCTCAGACAGTCAGATCATGGGCACTAGGGACTAAATATTTCAGTTATATGGCCAGTTTTATCCCCTACCTATAGAAATTTGGTACTCAGATAAAACGTTTAATACAAATTCAACATTAATTACAGACTTTTAAATATATCAACATCTTTAGAACAAATAGAATTTCTTCAATTTGCCATTTTCAAAACTACCCAATAAGCACATATTATAAAAGGAGATTATAGTGACCTCCAAACCAAATTTGCTGAAGGAGTGCCCACTCTAAATGCTTATACTTAATATTATTGCAATTAGGCCTGTACGTATGAGCAAACCTATAGAAAAATCATTAGAGAATCTCTCCAGAATCATTAATAAGTAAGGATTTCACATAGAGAAAACAGAAGCTCTGAGATAATTTGTTTTATGAAATGATAAATTATGAGTTGGAGGGAGGAAAGGGAAGAGGGAAATGATGTAAATAAATTGTAATTCTAAAAGATTATTAAAAGATGAATGCATTTTTTTCCTGGTCTAGCACAAAAGAAATCAATAGATAAGAGAGACATAAGAAAAAATCTCCATATACGCACTCAGAAAAGTATTTATTTACTTCTGTCTAATAAACAATAATAATGAATAAAAACACAATAAGAATTGAAAACAAGCCTGAACTGAATTTGGAATCTATGTGAATGACCAGCAACCACAATGATTTCATAGTCAATGCTATCAGTTGTCAGAGCAAAATCAAGCATCTATTCATATGGCTAAATGAAGAAAGGCAGAGATGACCTCATAGGTTAGAGGTGATGTAGGGACGGTGTGACTCAACAAAACATGCTGGCTAAGTTTGCTTGCTGTCTGTTTTCCTTATGAAGCATTTTATTGTGACAGAGAAACTCGTGTGCATTTATGGATTATACAAAGATGTTTGCACAGCCCAGCAGGAGAATGATGTCATTTCCAGAGAGTCTGTAAAGTACTCACTGGACAGTTGTCTGTGCTGTAACTAAGCCACACTCCCAGTGATGTATTCAAGGAAGATGGAACCATGTAGTCACAGTAAATCTTAGACATAGATATTAATACATCATTCATAATAGCTCCCCATAACCCAGGAATCCCTCAAAAGGATATTGATTAAATAAAAGTAATAAATTTTCTTTAACGGTTGGCAAATACTCATCAAAGAAAATGATGAATGAATGTATTTCATGAACTTCAAAAGCTCAATGCCACATGATTGAATGGAACTAAAAGATTATGATTGTTTGTATTAACCATAGAAAAATCTAATGAAGTTACAGTGATAGAATTACCTTGCCAGAGACACAGAATTACGCTGTAGAAGAGGGACAACTCCATCCTGTTAGGGATACAGACATCATGGACCCAAATTATTGGGAAAAACAAATCACACACATGAATCATAGTCTTTTCTTTATATTTTTGTGTGAAAAAAATACACTATACCTATGTCATTCTAGCCAGATGGGGAATGAAGTTTTCATATGGACATATGAATGTGTATCTTAGAGTCCATTCTAAGCAAAGAATTGTTTTACTGGATTAATGGAACAGTTTTGACTATTTATTCAAAGGAATCAGAGGCTGTTAAGTGAGGAATACGTAGAAATTTTAAGTCATTGATGAGAAGACAATTCTTGGTTTAAAGAATATGTTTATAGAGTTTGATAGACTATAAATAAGAAATGAAATATTACAAAGTGGCAAGGATTAAGAGGAAACAAATATCATCACATAATGAAATTTTAAAATCAATCCAGTTTTTGAACATCAATAAAACAAAAAGATGGAAAATTCATTTTCATTCTTAACAGATGAGAGGTGCCACTGCCTGGTTAGAAGAGCTATGGAGAAGCAGGTGTGCCCTGACAGTTTTCAGAAGGACATAGCCATGGACTCCACAGGGACAGAACGGACCAAGACAGAACCTGTGAGCAGGGACATAAGCTATAAATCTCTCCTGTTATTTTTCTCTCCTGCTTCTCTCTACTTGTAAACTTGTGGCTCGTTCTCATAACAACTTACCAATCTAGTTTCAGTTCTTATTCTGGGTAATTAAAACAAGGGTCTTGGGCCACAGTTCAACAAACCAATAAAGCATATTAGCAGTAGTGGCTTGAGGAACAATGTCTGCCCAACAACATTAGGAGGCAACTCACCAGACAGAGACAGTATGTGGAGAGAGGACAGAGGTCATTAAAATCGGGGACATCTTGCTTAGGGCTAGTGCATATGGACAGAGGCAGCAGTCATCAAAACACTGGCACGTGTGAAGGTAGGACAATGTTCCATGGAACAGAGGGTGCCAACCCAGAGACAATGTGTGTAGAGAGTTGGCAGTGCTATCAAAACAGCAGACAACTCACTTCAGAGCCAGGATATGTTGATGTTGGAAAAAAAAAAAAAAGAACAAAATGAGACTCCCTCATTTGGAGAAAAGAGCTGACTGATTTTATATAAAAGGTGCAAAGATTGCCTTTCATTTTGATGGAGTTTAGGATATTCAGGATCAAGTTATTAACATGGTAATTCATTTTAGAACTCGTTTTGAAATCATCATTCAACTGTAAAAATGAAGGTTAGTAAATCAAACAGACAAAAGTGTGGAAAACATCGTTGCAAATTCCTTTCGTCTTTTGTGAGATGGGAAATGAATAAATGAACCTATCGCTTGTTATAAAAGAGCAGCAGTTCTCATGAGGAAGAGGTGCATCAGGCTGCACATTAGTCTATTTGTATACTGTGTTCGACTTGAGGACTCAACGCCAGAAAAGATGCCACACATGACTTCCAGAAGAGCGATGGACCCCTGCGGGTGACGAGATATTCAATTGAAAGTGTACAGGTCTAGGTCAGCAAGGAGGAAGTGTATTCTCCTGGCTGTGTGTTAATAATTGCAGTTGCCTGGCATTAATGCCTTGATTCTAAGATAGTAATGATTCTCAACCTGTGGGGGTCAAGTAAGTCTTTCAAAGTGGCCCCCTAAGACCATCTGCATATCAGATATTTCCACAATTCATAAAAGTAGCAAAATTATAGTTATGAAGTAGCAACAAAAATAATTTTACAGTTGGGAGTCATCACAACCTGAGCAACTGTAGTAAGGTCTAGGCATTAGGAAGGTTGAGAAACACTTATCTTTGGGCTTCATAAATTGAAAATAAACTCAAATAACTTTATCTACAGAACACCCATTATGAATATTGCCCTTTGGTTTTTATTGTTTCTCATTTAGTGGATAATTTAACACAATAGAGAACTGGTCCATTTTTATGTTTTCAGAAGCAGGGTAGAATTTTATCTTCTTTGATTGAGCCAATATAGCAAATAAATGATTGGCTAGCCTCCCGATGCTCTTAAACTCAGGGCAGAAGTCTCTACTATAGACAAATTCCCCCATCCTTCTGAATTAATGCCTCTGAGTGCTAGTTATTCACTATTTACCCATGTGATTGCAGAGAAAGGTGGAAATTTCTATGTTATTGCAGGATATAACTTGTAACATGGCTGGGAATATGTTATAGATTGTGATTTATTAATTTATTTATTTTTAAATAAAATTCCTTACATTTTCTGGAAATCGAAATATACGAATCAATCAAATGTACTGATCTAAATGTGCAGATATCATACATAAACACCTGTGACTTGTGGGGTTTTTTTTCCTTATTTTTTGTGTGTGTAGGGGGGCAAAGCTTTTGAGACAGAGTTTCTCTACTGGAACACTGGGTGTCCTAGAACTAACTCTGTAGACCAGGCTGGCCTCCAACTCACAGAGATCTTCCTGCCTCTGTCTCCTGAATGATGGGATTAAAGTCCTTCACCACCACCACCACCACCACCACCACCACCACCTGCCACTTGTATTTTTCTCATGCTAGGAATGTGTTGTCTATGACACTGTGTCTGCGCATGTACACACATCACTCTGAACATACACAAATATTTGTATCAGAATTACAATTTCAAAGCTCTTTTTATCTAGAGTTACATCTGTGCGCTTTGGATTTGATCATGTACGTCTCTGGATTCGTTTGTTGGATGCCTATTCCTTACTACGGCGCTGTTCATTGGGGGCATGGAACTTTTAAGAAAAATGTTATAGAAGGAAGTATTTAGGTCACGGAAGGACTCTATCTCAGATACCGGGAAGTGTGGCTATAGCAGTCTACGCTACGACCACGAGGCAGCTCCCCTGTTGTTGATGGTAAAGGGATCATCATAGCTCTCACAGACTTGACTTTATAAATACATTCGCCTCAAAATGCTGAGGAAGCAAATCAATAAACAGGAGAGGATGGCTCTCAGTGCAGCCTGTGCATTCATACCCTGATTGACATCCTTTCTCCAATGACCTCAGCCTGGAAGCTTGCATCATCTCTTAATATTCCCACAGACTGATCAGCAAGCTTTCAGCTGAGGTCCTACAGGGAACATTTCAGATCTTAACCACGAGGCAGTTGTGAAAGAGTAAGCCTGATCTCCCCTCACCCTCTAGTTTCCCCTCTTTCATATTCCACCACACCATAAGGATTTCATAGACCTGAGTGGAGCTGGTCTATGCCTTACACCTTCTGGACTATGATCCATACAAATGTCCTTGTAAATGGCACAACCCCAATATACATTAACTTTTTATTCACTCACTGTGTTGGGCTGTTCATGTGCACTTTCCTCAGAAGCCGCATTCTGCTCCCTTGACTTTTCTAGTATTCTTTCTAGTGCTTCCTGTTTTCATTCATTCAGGTATCTTATTGTCTGTCCTTCCTAAGAAAATAGGCCTTTCATGAGTAAATATTTCAATTTGTCTTTTGCTTCTATATGCCCAGCACCCAGGTTCATCTTTCAAGAGATGCAATAATCACTGAACATTTGTTATCTGAAACTATTGTATGCAGCTTGGCTGTTGTCATCTTGATTGCTGTAAATTCGGTCTTGTTGGGACTTGACATTCTTTTCAGAAGCAGCTTAGTCGTGATCACAATTTTCTGGAAAGGTTCCAGACAAGGGATAAACAAGCTGCTTCTGAGGGCACGAGGAGAAAACACCAGAGTTTCTGAGGCAGAAGAAGGAGGGAGAGATTTCAAGAAAAATCCAAATGGTAAGGGTGTGACAGGAAGCATGAGATGCAAGAGAGAAGACAGATGTACCCTGCAGTTAGTCAACTGCAGATTTTAACCCTAAACTTTCCTATTGGAGCTTGCAGATACATAAGCTTAAAGAAAACATGTGCAAATGTTATTTGTCTGATTTTGACAATATCTTGCTCAGAAACTCTAGAATGTGTCTAAGTTTATACTTCTGGCATGAGCAACAAGCACGCTATATAGTGACAGAAAATATTCACCAGGGTGAAGCTGATATAAGTGACAGCTTCAAATAACTTTATCAGGAACAGAAACAGATGCTGAGAGGCCAGCAACATTAGGCAAAATTAGGATAGTGACAAATCTCTATGGTGTTAGTGGTAAAGTGAATTCATAGTTGATTGGCTTGAGGTAGTTAGTAGGGATAGAATACAGTATGTTTATGATGGCTACATCTGTTTCTCCACCTCTCATGTACAATGATGCTTTAAACTTATGAGTTATTTTCATTCATAAAAACAGGGGCGTCTGTCATGAACCAAGCCAGAGAATCCAAAACAATCTGATATTTTCAGACATAATGTCAAGTAGCTCAGGAAATTCCAGTGTTATTTTCTGGAAAGACATTGTCACCAGGTGATTTTCTAGAATATGACTTAGTAGATACATATAGAGTCCGTATATCTATCACCTTTTAAATTTATTTGGTATCAGATGGCCCTGTTGCCTTCTGACTCACTAAAATGTTTCAGAACATATAGAGCACATCCTTGGAATAATTTACTTTTTGACACTGTCACGATTTTTAGAGATTTAACTACAAGTGTAGGCTAATTCGGAATTTCTTAGATAATATCTAAAAAGTAGTCCTCAGGGAGACTGAACAGGTTTTGAAACTTAAGGGATACAGACATGAGCTAGATAAAGACCTCCACAAGTAAAATAGGATGGATCAAATCACAGATCGTGTCTCAGCAGGAATAAAAATAATCAATGAAAGACTCTTGAAATATGAATTGATAGAAGTACGCATGATGCATTTTTGCTGTGGTACACAATAATAATTGTTGCTGTCGATTCAGACTTTGAAGACAGCCTTTTGTCTAGCTCACGAGCTTGGAGTGAAAGAGACAGATGGTCAGAAAGTCAAACACAAGGAAGCCATCAAAATTTCAGCACAGGCTAAAATTAGAGGAAAACACTGCTCCAGGTTCCAATATTAGAAACCTCATTGAGTTTCCCCTATTTAAGAGCTGAACCTTAAGCATAATTACATGAAACGTAAAGAACTGGTGAGTGACAGGCTCCCAGGCACTGACTACACAGAGGCTGACTCTTTGCACTCATCTCATTCCACTGGATTACTGGGGTTCACTGTCTGGTTTTCATAACCGATCTCTTCATTCAGTGGTTTAGTGTTAGTAGATGCCAGGCACATGAATACCCTGAGACCCTTGGGAACACACAGAATGTCTAT